>OY829326.1:98455339-99655339 GCA_963691655.1 Toxonevra muliebris
CTAAAGTACGCATGGGATCTGATCGAAACAGCATTCGTTTTTTAATCTTAGGGTTTCTTTAAAAAGTGTGGTGCATTACAGCGCCAGACAAATTTAGAACTGGGCATACCACCTGTTTAATTGAAGGATGTCTAGAGACACGTTTGGGAACTACAGGGTTAATGCATTAAAATATCATCAAAAAAAGTCACAACTAAAAATTTTTGATTAATTTTCTAGTGTAAAATAAAAATAAACTTTTGTAATTTTTCCTAGAGCATAATCTGTAAGGATTTTCTACTAAATGGTCTATACATTAGTTAACCCTTTGACGCCCGAATTTTAATGGGGCTTGATAGAAAAATTTTATTTTAAAGTTATGGTTACTTAGGTCTTTCACAATTACGACACCAAATTGTATGCTTCTATATAGGTTTGTTTGTCCTTTATTAAAGTTTAACCCAGTAATGCCTTTTGCGGTTCCATATGGCACCTTGTCGCTGATCCGTTCCTGAGCCAGGTTTAAAAACGATTACTTTCTCAAGTTACTTTCTTGATCTATCTACTTTGGTTCCCGCTCGTCCTTAATGGCTTAAAAAAATAGCTGTAGACAACCACAAAATAATCTGATTCCTCCAATTTTTTGATTTTCATAATATGAGAATATTATTTCCTTATCTCTTATAAACATATTTTATAAAGAAAATTTCCAGTAATAACGCATTTTTTTTTCAAAAAATAGTGCAAAAGCGTTAGTAGTAAAATTTGTTGAACACCTTATATATACCGCATAAAAGTGAATGTTGCATATATGCAACATTGGGTATGAAAGAGTTAAAAAAAATGTTTATTCAGCTCAGAAATAGTTTTTTTCGTTTGAGTTCACTAACCTAAAATTAAAAATATTGAGTTGTGTCACCTTTGAAGTGGGTGTGCGACATGTATTTAAAAAAACTTAATCTTCCATCTCTCTTGAAATTTTCAAAAAGTAATGTCAAAACAATAGTGGTAAACGCGATTCAGAAATATACTGGAAAAACAGCCGTATCATCTGGTCACCCTATAACTACTTAGGTCCATAGTTGATATTTACTTTAAGCACAGGTAGGGTATAAAAATTTCAGGCTTGACCGCACTTAATATTGATGTTGTTGACGTTTTTGCTTTTATCACATTTTTTATTTTATTTTATGCTGTCATCGCCAGCGTTCAACAGCATCAGCAGCTTTTGGCACACACAACATCATAAACAACAGTTGCTGTTGTTGTTTTTTTATTATTATTGTTGGTTGCTACTGTGCCGCTTGCTGCTGTTGTTGTTTTAACTGCTGCCACTGCAGTGGTGCGTGCTTTAGTTCAGGCTCACCTTGTAAATGATTAAAATGTGTAGCAAAAATTGAAATTCCTAGAGAAATCAAAGTTTTTTATTAATACAACAACAAAACTAAATCCAAAAAAATCAAAAAATCGGAATGTTTCACATATTTATTTATTTACGTTATTTGAAGTTCTGTGAACTTTACGACTGCTGCATAAAATTATAAAATTAAATACAAAAAAAATTTGCAATTTAAATTCTTTGGAAATATGGAAATATTTCAACGGAAAGCAAAAACAAAATAAAAGATAAAAGAGATCAAAGTTTATTTTTTGCACGTTCGATAAGCGCCACGATACAGTCACATGTGTGCATGTTTCTCTCTCTTTCCCTCATACACCTGCTCTATATGTTGTGTATGAACATGCCCGGTGTCACAATCATATTGCTTGATGATGTGATTGCTTGATGATGTTGCTGAGATCTTTGATAAGACTGATTTGTCAATTTTGAAATTTTTGCAAAACCGATATTTGTTTTTGTACTTACTAATAGGCGGAAGCATTTCATATCTACGACAAACACCAAAATATTCTTACATAAATAAATTAATTAACTAATTAATTAAGTAAATTTTGTTTATAATTTTTAGTGATTTAATGATTGTTTGATATGTTGATTATCATCATCTTAGCATCATTCTTAAGGCACTAAATAAATACATAAATAAATGAATAAACATTTATCTGAAAAAATCATAAAGAATGCAAACGCGATAAAAGCATGAGCAGCACGTTGCAAACCGGACAAGTGGACAACGACAACAACCGCAACAACAAGATTATCCACACAGCCGTAGTCAAATAGTCACAGTCACAGTCGTAAACACTGCTTAAATACTCGTAGTACTTGTAGTTTAAAAAATTCTTGGATTTGTTTACGTGCGAAATAAATTTTCAGGGCTGCACATGCTTGAGTTGCTTGACACCGGTATACTCAAGAGGAATTTGCCAAATTGTCAATAAATCGAACGACAAATAATCGATTTTAGTTCGTTGTTTTTTTCCAACTAAAGTAAATGTTGTTCTAATAAATTGCTCAGTTTATTGACCTAAACTTGATGCTCGTTAGTTTTGTTTCGTCGGTAAAGGAAAGTTTTATAGATATAAATTTTGTTATGTTATATTTCAAATTAATTATATTTGTTAATTTTATGTAAAAAGAGTACAAGCAAGTGCAAAATTTGTTTCCAGTATGAGCGACGATAGCTGTCCTTGGTAAAAAATGGGGAAAAATTTTTGCACGCATGCCTATGAAATGGCTAACACTGATCTAGATCCAGACTTAATTTTTACGCCATTTGTTGGTTTTTTCCGGTTGATCTTTTGCTAAAGTTTTATTGGAGCTCTTTTTCTGCAGCCGTAATCTGGGAGAATGGTTACCTCCTATCGTGTAATCATATTTTTCAGACTCTAAAAAGTGTAGGGATTCTGTTGGCACGCAAAATTTTATGACCAATTTTCTGCGGATGTGTATTTTTGTCAAAAAATATAAATATGTACCCGGGTATGAGACACCTACAAAAATCCACTAAAAATTGGGAAATATGAATTAAAAACACCATAACTATTTATAAATATAAATTTGTTTATTTTGACAGTTTTTAATCATCATCTCCCTCTTAGTCATCGTCTTCTCCATCCAAATCTCTATCGCAATGTTTGCACACTTCAAATGAACAGGCCGCTTTCATGTGATGCATTTGATGGAGGATTTTCTTTTTTGTGGTTGACATGCCTAAAAATACAAAAATGGATCAAAACAGTAGTTAAGTGGCGTTTCATACGCGGTGATATCCTATGAATCTGGAAAATAATCCCATTTCGAGAAGAACAAAAAAAATTGTTTTCAACCATATATTAACATAAGACAAAATTGGATCGCAAAATATATGTAAAACACTAAATGCTAATGCATTGCACTCACATTTTTCAACTAATTTGAAAAAAATCAAAAAAATATACGATGTTTGCTTGTATCACAAGCAATAATAATAATTCATTGCGGTGTTTCCACCAAAAACTGGCTAATGTCAAAAAAAAAGTTTGACAGTACTCAGATCGGCAATATTGATATTGCATGAGGTAAAGAATCCATCGTCTCATACCCGGGAACACTCCCCTACATATTTATACATAAATAATTAAATCACATATCGATGTCGAAGACTATATTCTCTTTATTACTTCATTACGCAGCATTTAGCGTATTTTAAATTGAAAAAAAAAACGCGCTGAGCGCTAAATCACTTTTTTCCGCGTTTTAATTTTCAAAAAGCACTAAATTTAGTGGAAAAAGCGCTGAGTTGGCCACACTGCTGATAACCATCACGGTACCAGCTCATTTGCCAAACTAATGGTTGGTTACTCAATCCTTTCAGTTAAGATTTTTAACTGGGGTTGATAGATAACTTTTGCATCAAATTCATTAGTACTTTGGACTGAAAAAAATTGCGTTATTCTTCAGGACTTTTGCCAGCGGCCGAACACGAGCAGCCAACACCAAATTAGATATGGATTCTTCGAAGTTTTTTTAATAGTTATCCTTATGTAGTTAAAAAAATTTGGTCTAATTGAAAAATATTTAGGTCTACCCCAAAAGGGTTCCAAAGTTCGAAATAAAATAAATGAAATAAAATAATCAGCTATTCTATAAGTAGATTGAACATATCGATTTGTATTTGGCATACATTTTGCCCATAGTTTTATTTGATACCAAACCTAACAAAAAAGGCTACAAGAAAATACCAGTACGTTTTTCACAGAGCGAGCGAAATCGCCAAAAACGCCAATATTGGCTTATAGAGTAGTCCATAACTCAGTCTTCATACTATCGATATGCATGCATATGGTACTGTTGCACACTGGTCGCTGCCATAGGCCAAAAATAAAAAAAATCAAAGTCAAAAGTTTGGTACCAAATGTGTCATCCCTATTTCCTATAAGCTTTTCAAAAGTTTGGTAGTTGTTATTTTATTTTAACCGTATTTTCTAAGAATAACTTTAAAAGAGAGAGCATGCATTTAGTTGGTTCTTGGAGTGTGAGCAGATTGAAAGTGAAGTGTTACTTTAAAAAATTCCAAAAAATATAAATCAATATTGTATTGAAAGAAATCAAAATGAATATTAGAAAGAAAGGTATTGGCTTCATTTTCAAATAATTTTAATGTTCTTAACTTGTGTCTACTTTTTATAAAATTAATGTTGTGCCAATACCATTGTCAGTGTTTTCTTGTCCATATAATTAAATTTCAGTTAGAATTTACTTGTTTTCCCCCCTGATTCACCCATAGGAATTTTTTCTTACTTTTAAGTCAACGTTTTAAGTGTGTAGGTGTTCAATCCGCCCATTTTATCATATAATAATCTCCACATTGTTTCAAAGACGTAACCAAAGTTTTACAATTATATCTCAACTGGAAGTATTTTTGGCCGCTGACTCCATACAAGTCCGACCACTATGCGTTGGAAAGGTAATTGAAATTAATTTTATAAATTTGCGAAAATCATGCTGCTTTTCGTTTGTTTTTTTTTGTAAAAAATGCCAAATTATCTTTTTTAGAGCTTATAAGGAGTTCAGAACCACAGTTCGATTTTGACCGTGCTGAGTATCAAATCCGGCCACCCTACGTAGCTGTCCAGCAGACTGACCTATACGCCACCAGAGAATAATAACAATCATCAGGGCTAATCAGTGTCTGCATCTTTATTTCATTTACGCCGCACAATGGAATGAATCTAAGTGGTCAAAAAATCAAAGTTGCCAATTTGGTTTAAATTTTGCCCATGTGCGTTGGAACCTATTAAAAAATTATAAATCTATTTCCATTTCTCGCAAATCTGGTAAGTACGATTGAAATTTGTTTATAAAAATATTTCGACTGACGACGTATTATAAGTCAAAATCATTTGTTCTTTACTAAGTTCAAGTTTAGTTTAAGTTTTAGTATTTTGTACATACTTCTGATAAAATAAAGAAACTTTACTACTATTACTACTACTACTATACAATGAAGCTCCGACTTGGAGCAAAAAATTCCACACATATTTCTTCTAAAAAAAATGCAACATTTTTACGATTACTTTTTAAGTTATTAACAATTTGCTCATGATAAATACTCACATTGTACACTGTGCGCATGTAGTAGGGCAATTTTTAGTTGTTTCGGCACATTTGTTTTGAAATTATAAGTATTAGGGGAAAGGCATGCAAGTTGAGACGGATTTTGTTTTTATTTCCAAAATTTTTTACTAAAAAAAATATCACTGAAAGCTATAAATCGTTGCAAACGTAATATCTTGGGCTACATCTTTGCTGCAGAAAATAGTTGCATTGCTGGAAAAATTTAAAAAGTTTTGGCCAATTTTCCGAACATATGTTTTTTGGCAAAAAAATTATTGACATTCAGGTTGAGACAGTCATAGAAATTAAGAAAATGTTGGAACAAAAAACATCATAACGATTAATTTTAAAGTATTATTGTTTTATTATTTATCATAAAGGCCTCAGCCATGAAGAAGATAAGAAATTTCATTAATTTTCGTCAGAAAGATCGGCATCAGAGTCGCGATTTCGGCACGTGAAATAACTTCGCGTTATGTTGGCACACTTTAAATGGAATGGTTGTTGACACTTGTTGCATTCCACGGAATTTGTGCTGGTTAGTTTCGCTGGTAAATTCTTCATACATAAGTATCATACAGAAATCAACATCTTCATCTGAAGACGACGTTTTCTTTTTTTCGACTGCCCGTGTTCGCTTATTATAAAAGTTCAATAGCAATTCCGAGCATAAACAAGCATTAAAATGAGGTCTCTGACGTTATCCCTTCAAAACATATAACGGCACATAGTGTCTCAACCTGCAAGCATCGCTGATATTTTGAAATGATGTACTATTTTTGTTCACTATTCAAGATATGCTCAAAATTCCTTCGGAACATTAAAAACTGTGGTACGAATGTTATTTTTGTACGGTTACAATGGGTGCATTTAGAAGGTACAGCTGTTGCGCAACTGTGACGTGTGTGTCTCTGAATGGGTTGTTGTGAATTTCTGCTCCGTGGAGCTGTTGGCATTTCGACGCTATTTTTTTCATCATATTATATTTCTGCTCTTTCGGGTCAGCATGTTGTTTCAAAAGACCTGAGCTGTCTATTTTATTTATCGGTGACTTGGCGATTTTTAGACGGAGGCTGGTAGCCGATATTTTCTTTTGTTTCGGCGCCTGATATAAAAATACTCGAATATAATATTTTAATCAATCCTATTGTAAGCAAATTTATCTGTTTAATGTTATTCAATTCATATTATGAAGTTTGTCGTTCATTTGTTCTGTGAGTACGGCTTAGCCGATAAATCACGGCCGGTGCAGGTTTCTGGCTTATAGTTAAAAAAATTTATATAAGAAAATATACATGATGTGTGCTGAAGATACAGTTTCAATTCAATATACAATTGGCGAGTGTATTTAATAATAGATATCTTTCATTATTTTTGTCTTTGATAAAATTAAAATTTTTTCACTTTTTTGTTTCTCAAAAAATAAAACAGCTGTTTCTCAAAAATATGGCAAATGATCCATCATGTCATTCAGAAGACACAAAATGTATATATGTAGCAGAAGCGAATTTAATCTCAACATGTTGAGCCTCCGGTGTGTCTTCTGAATGCAACCAATAACTACACTTTTTTTACATTTAGAAAATTCTCAAATTCACTTTTTTCACAAAAATTGTTTGGATTTTCTCTTTGAAATATAAGGAATGGCAACAAATAGGTCTCTCTGTAATGAAAAATTTACTACTGATGTTATATCAACGTGGCAGGAGGAACATTCGTATCGTTAGTGGAAAAAAATAAAAATATTGGACTGTCTCAACCTGCATGCCTTTCCCCTACATATTTCGTCATTGGAAATATAATTTATTTGTTGTAACACCATCTTAAAAAAAATTATATAAAACTTCCTATTGGCAAAATTTCATAGAAACTATTCGCTATTTTGGAGTCGGTATTGGACATTTTATATCTTAATTTTAATAATTAAATAGAAATGTGAACTGCCAAATTTGGAAAAAATTTGCAAGACTGAAATCAGTGACTGCAATATAATCCTTTACAACAAATTATTTTTGTACGTGATATAATATTTTCATCCAAACCTACTTGTGCTCCTTATAAACGAAACTCTTAAAAAGTCCTCTTAACCTTTGATTTCAGATTTGTGAGGGTGATTTAACTTTCACCCAGGTTATTGAATACTCCGAAGAAGTTAAATACTTTGGTATCACACTTGATAAAAGACTTAGTTGGAGTGCTCACCTTAAAAATGTGCTTACAAAAGTTACTAGGAATTTCTGAGTCTGCGGGAAACTCCCTGGAAAGATCTGGGGTCTTACACCCAAAATGATTTTCTGTCTATATATGGTACAATGATAGTTAGGTCAATCGTAGCATATACTGCGCTAGTGTGGTGGCCTAAGAACATGCAGGGCTTGGCTATCAGCAAACTTAACAAGCTACAAAGACTTTCGTGCCTCCCAATTGCAGGGGGGGCCATGAGCACCTGCTCCACTCCTGGGATTAAGATTATGAGCGGAAGGCAGCCGCAATTATAGCTTTGAGGTGGCAAGTTTCATTTCTAAGGAATACCACCGCTCATTTGACCATTCTTAGAAAAATTCCTAAAAAAATTTAGATTTTATGGCTAGGGATCTAAGCTTCGGCCAGAAATTTTATATTACCCTTCCGTCCAGCCTGATTGGAATGCACAACTCTCAAATGCGGTCCCATCGCTCTCAATTGGTATGCTGATGGTTCTGGTGCTGGTGTCGTTGAACCAAACTCTCGAATCTCAATTCCACTGGGTCTAGTATATCTTAAACCGAAATATACGCAAATGGGACGTGTGGTAGAATTATCCTTAATAATTGATAGTAAAACGGCTCTTAAAACACTTTCATCAAGGAGCTTCTCTTTGAAGTTGATGAAGAGGTGTTTTGACAGTCTGCAACAGTTGTCTACTCTTAACAAAGTTACGGTTTGTTATGTACCAGGCCACTGTGACATTGACAGGTAATGTAGCTGCTGACGAACAGGGCAGGGTTCGTCGGCTCTTTACACAGCCCCCGATCTATTTTGTGGAATCGGCTGGACTAGTTCCAAATCAATCACAGAGACCTAGGCGAGAGAGGAATGGATATTTTATTGGCATATTGTCCCAGGTTTTAAAGAGGCCAAGAAACATCTCTCACCTTTCATTCTCACGAAATTCCTGATTTTAAATAAAGCGGGTTTGAGAGTACTCTTGGGCTTTCTATCCGGCCAATATGTGATCAGATATCACCTAAATAAATCAGGTCTGTCAAACGAGGCAGAACACCGTCTATGTATGGAGGATGATGAGACGACATTACACAATCTGTGTGAGTGTCCAACCTTGGCTTGGCAAAGAAAGGGGACTTTCAGCAAACCGTTTCAAACTGGTAACGAAATTAAAACCTCTTTAATAAAAGATGTTCTAGTCTTCATCAGCATAGCAGGTAGTCTTTTGTCTTAATTTGGGGCCATGGTACAAAAGACCTTATAGGTCGCGGTATCTGACTTTCGGGTTGTCCCAACCGTACCAGAGATAACAATAATACCCTTCAACCTTATCTGATCTATATCTGTAGACTTGAATCAATTCAAAATATCAGGCCATAAAGGAATGAAATTTTTTCAGATTTTGTTTATTTTTCATGCAAAACGATGTCCGAGTGTACCACGCATCAGCGTAAAACAAAATGAAACATAGAGAAAAAAATTTACAATAATAGAATAAACGTATAGAGTAAGAAACGTATTTTTGCCTGCAGGCATGATATCTGAAAACTCATCATTGTAAAGTTCATACACTAATTTGACGGTTATGCCTCAGGATTAGGTTAGAACTAGGTTCAGAGGGAAGAGCTCAGGTGATAAAATGTGTGCCATCACGGATCCAATTTTTCTTCATTATGATCTCAATCTGACTATGATGAATTTGTATTTGGAACCATCTTATTCTCCTAAAGAATCTCTAGAAGTTATGTGGAGCATTATCTGTCAGTTCAACCAGGTCATCAAACAACCGGTTCTGCTTATGATTCTTCTGTCGCTTTTGGGGATTGTGACATTTACACAGGTAGCTTTTAAAATAAACATATCATGTGATACCTAATCTGTGCTTATGGCACAAATAGCATTTCAGTAGTAATATGGATCTCTTTCCCTCTTATTAAAAGTAAGAAAACCCTTTGTCATTTTTCATTCAACCTCCTTGTCAGTTTCTAACAATTTTGAACTTTATTCCTGTTATGCTCATCGATTCCAGGAAGTTTTTATGCTCTGAAGTTTGCTGAGTTTCTCGAAGTTAATATATATAATTCTAAAACAAATTATTTATAAGTTCATTACTATTTTGTTAGCGTTAACGAATGTGGGAATTTTTCTGCCAAGAATGCATTATAATTTTGTTTATTCGATTTTGCTTCATATTAATTGTTTTCTTTGGTATGTATGTATACATACAGATGGTAAAATACATTAACTATTGTAAATATTTATGATTATCATAGAATACTAATAATAAAATAAACTATTATAAATACATATGATTATCACAAATTAATAATAAAGCGTTTTAGAAAATGTAAACAAAATAGTAAATTATAGTAAACTTGCATGTATGCAAAACAATGCAGCAGTTAAGCTTCCTTCCTGCGTTGCATTTGCATATACTACTCGTAAATATCAGTAGAGAACAGAAGCAGCTGGCAGGTTGTAGGTAGCAGCAGGTAGTAGTAAGTAGTAACATTAGCACACAATTAAACCCCTACCCCTGTCCTTCACACATTTTACTAAGATACAACAACACCAACAAGCGCTGATGTGCACGGATTTACTTAGTTAACGAAGTTACTGCGCCCACTTTCGAACCTTCAAGATATTATACAAAAACAAAAAACACACATATGAATTTTATTTTTATATTCCGATATTTGTTTTAAAAAATCACTATAAATAAAAATAAACATGTGTAGTTACATATGTATGTATGTGCATAGTAGCAGTTGCGCATGCGTTATCACTGTGAATTCATATACAATAGTATTTAATTGAAAATTTGCATAAACAATGCGATGCGCACATGCCAGCACCAAAACGCAATTTCATTAAGTTTAAGCTTCAATTTCCATGTTGGAGAGCGTGAGTAGATACGCCAAACTTGCAAGTAACGATTGATATATTTTATGTACTGTGAGTATTTTGTTCAATTATTGTTTTTATTTTTCGTTTAATTTTGTTTTACGGATGCGACTTGCGTGCGTGTTATTGAAAATGGTCATTTTTTGTTTTTGATATCGGTACAAGCTCGTGTAGTTTAAAAATATAAGAAACTCAATTTAGTTATTTAATTTTTTAAAAACGTTTTTTTTTTGTTTTTTTTTTGGTGTAAAATTTTTTTAAGCATTGAAACAATCGATTTATTGAACCATTGGTTTATCGATTTTTGGTTGCTGTTTCATTTTTACATTCAAAATTATGCAAACGCATACCTTAAAGTTAATGTCGTATTTAAATTTTTTTTCACTGATTTTTTTAGTTTCAAGGAGTTGAGTTGAATTTTTTTCTTTCTTGCAGTTGTAATTTGCATATTTTAACCAAGAAACAAAAATTATTCACAAGGTAGTACCTGCAATAAAATAAAGAAACATTTGGTACATAGCGAAAAAGAGAGGTTAATTATTTTTTTTTTACTGCTTGTTGCCCTCTGAATCTTTATTATTGTGTTAATATCTTTGAACACAGAATTCATTTTTGTTAAAAATCAAATATTTTACATTTGTTTGCACATTAAGGTGCCTCAAGCCCCATTAAAAAAAATGTTTAATACTCTCTTTTATTAACCTTTGTTGATGATCACACTATACATCACTGTTTTGCTGTTGGTGCTAATATGTCGTTGAAGATGCATTTCCTCCATTTTCATCTAAACTTTTTTCCACCAAATTTACAAATTTGAGTGAAGTGAGTGATGAACAGTGTGGACGCTTTCACCAATAGTGAATATAAGAAAGTAATGAAAATTAACCACCAGACGAAGACGGGAATCGAACCCGAACCTCCCAGATGAGATGAGGCTATCGAGATCGTCCACCACCACCAAGACCTAAAATCAATGGAATTTCGGTATCAAAGTTTATGAAATGAGGAAATGCAGCCAATTATTGTTGAATGATCATTAGAGACGCCAATCCCAAAAACCAACAACAGACAAAATGAAAAAACTACTCAATTCTCTGTTTAATTAAAAGCAATGTTATGCATGAAAATTAATGAAATCGTTGTTTTTTGTTTCTAGCTCCGAAACTAGAGTTCAGAAACCCATCGCTGAAAAATTAAATTTTGCGCAAGATATTTCGTTTTCAGCACGTAATAAAGACCAAAAAATAGAAAATTCGAAAAAGGGTGTTTTTGGTTAGAATTTCAACTTCGAATCTCTATTACTTTTGACTGAAATAAAATAGAGAATCAAATAAACTCTTAAATTAAAGATAATTTAGTTAACTTTTTGAAAAATTATAGATGCTTTACTTTTCATTTCGGAAAAAGGGTAATTTTGATAAAAATGTCGACCCATGTCTGGAAAAAAAAAAAATCTCTATCTCAAAAACCTGAGTTGCTACTACAAAACTGATGGCAGATTCGGATTCAGCGGATCAAAAGACATTAAATTAGGAGATCTGTATTGTAATTTTTTTCATTTTGTTGTATAGTGTCATTTTTGGCTCTATTTTGACGCTATTAAAAATTCATAAATAATTTAAAATCAAAATATTAGAAAAAATATGTCTATTGAGTGAATTCTTCATAGTTAATTTCCATGCAAATTCAGATCTTGCGATCTTCGTCTTCAAGGTATTGTTGGAAAAGTCCCGACTCCTATTGCTCATTTATAAAACTAATTTTCTAAGGGCGACATAAAACTAACTAGTTGATGCCCATTAGTCTTATATTAGTGCAAAACCTAAAATTTTTTGAATTTTTATTATTTATTATATATCTATTATTTAGACAAAAGTTACTTAACGAAAAAAATTTAAAACTTCTTTTTAGATGTTTTTTCAAAACAATCCTTCTTCAAATAAAGCTTAACCATGCACCAACTTTTTTCGTGAGGCACCTTAATATAGTAAATATCACGAAATACAGAAAATTTAACTTTTATTGTTTGCTTAATTTATATTTATAATACTCACTGTATCCTATAATTTAGGTCGCGCCGTGAATCAGTAGTTAGCAGTCTGAACGAATGACTGTGAAAGATTACAGAGATCACTCTTGTCGTATTGACCACCAGGATAATGCCAGCGTTTCTAAATGGTGGCGTTAGTTTTCATGATAGCCAGTACTTAGTAAGGTTGAATTCTAAACTATCCTTCCAAAAAATCGGAAGATAAGATTCACCGCCTTCAAGGAACGGTTTCTTGATATTGTGGCGAAAACATTGCAATAATTGAAGAGACATTAATATTGTGTTCTCTGAGTCGATATGAAGATTTTCATGAAGACTCTCAGAGAAAGAATGGCCTATCACATAGATAACCTATTAGGCCCTGCAATATTCAAATAAATTTTATAAGAATTATAATCAAGCAAGATTATGATATTTATGGGATGTTTCACGTCAACCGGTTTACTTGACAAACCGGGCTGGTAATGACCACAAAAAAGGGTTGTGAAGTGCTAATTAGGAAACCAAAGTCCGAATTGAATGATTTTTTTTTTTTCCTGAAAAACTCCGACTTTCTATAATTTTTGACATTTTTTGAGGTTAGGAAAAAATTCTGACGTGCATTTCTGAACCCGGATTCTCATGCCATTAAATTTGGTTTAGAAGCTGTCTAGAAACACACTTAGATCTACAGTTAAACGCCTATTCCGAACGATGGTGTAACAAGTTATTATCACTTGGGGGTCATTGTCTACCTAGATGTTTTTGTACACTTTCTTTCCCAGGACATACTACGACTATTTTATTTGACCAACAATACACAAAATAGCGGACCGCCAAAATCAGTTTTCTCAAGAATAAGGTATTTTTTTTTAATAAAAACAACGTTAAAAATTGAGGAAAGAATTAATCAAACTCATTCTTTCTAGTATGTCCTGAGGCCATTGTTGTGTAGAAGAACATATTAAAATTCCAGACCGATCTGTTAAATTTTCAGTTATCGTGTACGCCAATGGTAAAAATCTTGTTTTGAAAAAAACGGGTTCAAAGTTTTGACTATCGGTTTTTAGCATATAAAATATACTTACGTTTGAAACACTCCATGAAAACTCTCGGAGTTTCTCTCTGAAATTTTCATAAAATCATTTATGTTGTTATTTCAACTACTTAACCCTTTGACGACTGCTACTGAACCGTTGGGTTTGTGAATCAGACACGGAATTCGTGTTCAGCGACCCCAAATTAGGAAACAAAAGTGTTGCGAAAAAGTGTATGTATTTTACCTGCAAACTACGAGACTCATTTGGCCTAAGCTGGATAGTCGCCGGACAAATGACCTGATACATACTAACAGGCACTTTATCAGTACTGTGACTTGGGTGACTACTGGGCACTGCCCCATTGGAAAATATGCAGAAAGACTGGCTCTTCCATATATAAATCACTGCAGGAGCTGTGGCAACGAGGGAGAACAGGAAACTGTAACTCATCTTTTATGCGAATGCCCAGTTCTGATTCACATACGAAAGAAACATCTGAACAGTTTTGTCTTCGATGACCTTAAAGACTTGACTAACATCCAAATCAGATACCAACTTAACTTCCTGAAAGGCACTCAATGGTTCAAATGGCCGGAATTAGAGGGATAGGGATTTAGCTCCTTTTACATGGCATCACAATGGGTCTTGTTGGTCTAAGTGTGCTGGCGCTCGCTGGCAGCCATTTGATCGTGGGAACTACACTCATGGAAAGAATTAAAGGAACACCTAATTTTTAGCGGAAAAAAGGCAATTTTAAAATCGATGTATTTCAGCGAAAAATTAACCTAAAAAAAATAAAAAAACTGAATTAAAGCTGAAAAACTTAATTTTATGATTCATTACACTGGAATACAAAATTTCACTTTAAAAATATAACATGAACCAAAGTATGTTTTCTAAACTAAATCGAGGATGCTGAACACGCAAATCATATTTATTCAATGATAAATAAATTTAATTCACAAAATTCAGGTGCGAATATGTCTCCCAAGATACATTTATTACTCAGCCATTTCGACTTCTTTCCATCAAATCTGGGTGCAGAAAGTGACGAGCAGGGCGAACAGTTCCACCAAGATATGACTGAAATCGAAAGACGATATCAAGGTTTCAGGGATGAAGGCATGATGACAGACTACTGCTGGTTCTTGACCAGGGAAGACCCGACAGCGAAAAATTGCAAAAGTTCAAGTGGTGGCTCATTATTTTCTACAGCAGAATGAATTTTGAGAAAAATTTCGAGTTTTACACAATATTTCATTTTTACTCAATCCTTGATTAATTTGTCATTTTTGATCCGATTGCTATCGTTTTACACTTAAAATTTTTGTAGTGAATTGGTCTATCGCTTGAACTTCCGATTTTGTGATTACTTTTTGTGAGAAAGTAAACTTAGCCCACGACTTGTGTGAAAATTTCACAAAAAATCACACTAAAATTTAACTAGAAAGTTGAATTCAAAATCTATATCTCAGTCATATTATAATCCAATTTTATCAAACTTGGCAGCATTAAACACGTAATTTAATTAATTTAGATCGATAGAAGCTATAGGTAATGAGATATTAGCCTGTAAGTGAAACTGTAACCTGAAAAACCGTTATTTTGTCAAATCTCGAAAACTAACCCATAGAAAAAAAATATTAATGTAATTTTCGTGTTCAGCGACCTCGAATTAGTTTAGAAAACATACTTTGGTTCATGTTATATTTTCACTGTATTCTAGTGTTATCAATATTTTTGATTTTTGTAAAAATGTTTTATAAAAAAATTTAATTATTGTAGAATAAAAAAATTTAAAAAAAAATCAAAACTTTAACGCAATGTACAGAGTAGGAAAATTTTTTTTGAAATTCGGTGTAAATGAATTTGAAGATCATTTTTTTACCTTGAAAGTTTAAAGTTAACAAACATAACCTCAAAATTTATCAACTGAAAGGAGAATTCATGCCCTTTAAAATCCGTTGAGAAACTGCGGAAATATGAATGTTTAAAGTTACTTACTAAAGGCAAGATTGAAGGATTATACGAAAAGCAAAGTGAAGTCGTACATTGAGTGATTCTGCCTTATAGCGTAATTTGCTAATTTACACCTAAAACTCAGTAAAACTTTAACACGTATAGCTCTGCAGTTTCTCAACGGATTTTAGAAAATTAAAGTGGATTTTAAAGGGCATGAATTCTCCTTTCAGTTCTTAATACTCCAAATGGAAGAAACAATTCTGAGGTTATGTTTGTTAACATTAGACTTGAAGGAAAATTTTTCGGAATTTCACATTTTTTTCTGTTAATTCAAGTTTTAATGATCAAAAAAGTTAAAATGTTTATTATCGGAATATAATAAAAGAGAGTTTTAGCATTAAAAAGGTTTTTAAATTTTCTTGCTACGATAATGTAGGCCAAAGTTATTATATTTTTAGTCAAAAACGTGAATTTTCACTAAAACAGGAATAACTTTGGTAAAAAATATCGTAGGAAAAAGAATAAAAAACAATTTTCAAGGTAAAAAATTACGAATTTACAAGATCCAAACCCATTGTAAAACATCCTTTCAAATCATGTTTTTCGGAGTAGCGCATCCAGTTTTCGCAAATTTAAATTTTTTTTTTCATTTTGTTCGGTTTTTAGCACCCTATTTTCATATTCTGCTGTCGCAAGGAAGATCTGAAATACTTTAGCAAAATGTATGGAGCAAATAAGCCATCTAAGGCGCATCCATATTTAACAAACTGTATATTTATTGGATAATCTGTATTCATTTTTTGTTATTGAATTTAAATTAAAAACAAAAATCGGCTAAGCGATAAGATACGTAATTGTTAAAGCAGATTCTAGAATAGGTGTGGCAGCTTACAATTTATTTAAAAATTAAGGTGATTCCTTGGCCTACCTTCAGGCTATTCAAATTAGTTGTGGTTATTTATTTTAATTTCTCAAAATTTACAGGTTTAATTCCCCATTGTAGAGAGTAGGTATATTAATTATTATATCGTACAACCGCTCAAAGTTTAAGTACATACAAACTTATCAAAATTGCTTATCAAAATAAGTCAATGAAATGAAAATTATATCTGATTACTTTTGATGATGAATTTCATACATTCTTTTATATTTCCAATAATAAAACTTGTTGAAATTGAAAATTAAGAAATTGTGTGTGGTTGCGATACTCGAAAGTACTTCCATCTCGAGTACTTTTATATTTTAAAAATAGCATGTAATACCTAAAAATAAATTCAATATGATTGATACGTCGGCAATTGAAATATTTTTACAGTAAATCATTAGTTGGTTTAGTAATTTTTCTTTTGAAGTACTTGAATGTGTGATATCTCGAAAAGTATTTGCAAATCCAACGAAAGATAAAACTATTTCAATTAAATTGTGAACCAGTTTAAATTGGTTGAAATTAGTTGGCAAAATGCTAATTGAATTTTTTCATAAAATAATTTTTATTTTGTACGTTTTCTTAAATTCAACATATTATTACAATGATAATGAAGTAAATAATGTGAATTTTATGAACTATATGCTAATTTTTACAATATGCCACACATATTAAAGTCTACACATGCTATCCCAAAAAATACAAAAATAAAGAAGAAGATATCCCTCGAATACTCTACCGACTGCTTAAGTTTTGTCTGAAAAGATTTGGGTGGGTTGATTTCGCGTTTCGCTTTAGAGCAATTAACACTTCGGTATTTTTTTTTTGAAATATCTTTTTGTAAATAAACTAAGGATTTCTTCAAAAGTATTGGAACGGAGTAGCTATTTGATGTTTGTGATGAGTTTGTGCAAATATTTATATTGAAGTTGGACCTATGTGTTTACATTTTTTAACAAATGCTGTGTGCTTTTTTACGTGCAGTTTTTGACGTACGACTTTCGACGAGTGCTTTATCAGAAATAAGTTTTTTTTTATATTAGTATTTGTGTTAATTTTTCATTTATTAAATTTTTTCTTTATTATATTTTTTGATAAAATTTTAATTTGCTGCTAAATTTTAAAAGCTCAAATGTTTATTGCAAATATTTAGATTTTTATGGTTTTTGATATTAAATAATATGAAATATTTTTTCGCATTGTATTTGCTAAAGTATGCATAAAATTAGCGTACAATTGCTTGGTAAATATTAAATTTTAATCAATTGTCAAATAAAAAATTGCGTTTTCTAGAATTTTCTACTGATTTTTTGATTTTATTAATTTACAGAAAATAGTTGTCAGTCTCTCTAATCGAAAGTTGGTCGTTAAAATAGGAACAGTTAAATCTGGAATAGTGGTCAATGCTTTCTCTGCAGATCTGGTATACCGCAAAGTACCCAAAGTGGTCCACTTCTATTTTTACTTTTTATTAATGACTTGCCTAACAGTATATCTGTGTCTAATTGCTTGACGTTTGCTGATGACGTAAAACTATTATTTGAAAAAACCACTTTAACTGATTGCTCAAAGCTACAGTAGGATTTACTTGACTTCCTTAACTAATGTTCTTCTAATAATTTATGTTTAAATGCTGATAAATGCTATATTGGTTCCTATACAATAAATAACTCCACGGTTCTGTTTAATAATACAGTAAATGGCCAGATATTGCCCCGATAATAAGAAATTAAAGACTTATTTAACTCTAAATTAAGTTTTTCAAGCCACTTTGACTATATTATATCAAAAGCTTATTCTATGTTTAGGTTTATCAAAAGGAATTCTCAGCATTTTAGGGACCTACTAACCATTAAAGCACTACATGTGTTCTTAGTTCGGAATCACTTTAAGTGTTGTTCCATTACCTGGGATCCGTTGAAAAAGTTCAAATATTGTGCACTGGCCTGTCGGTCTTCCATCTTATATTGCCAGACGTTAGCTGCTCGGCTTACAGTCACTGCGAGGTAGAAAAAAATTATTTTTCGCTCAAGTTTGTCTACAAAATTTTATCAGGTCTTATTGTTCATCCTGAGTTGTCTAACCTATTAAATATTTATGCCTCCAACATAAGCTTAAGGTTCAACCGCATGTGTGAGGAGTCCACTCACAAAACCAACTATGCCTTAAATGAACCGATTACAAGATGTATTCGTATATGTAATCGTTATAATAATGCACTTGATTTTTATGTTAATGAATCTCGCTTTCGTCTTAATTTATTTCTTTTATTTACTTAGTATGTAAGTTACTTTTAAACCAAAATTGTCATTTGTCAGTAAGATCTTTGCAATCGTAGACGTTAACAAATAAATAAATATGGGGTCCCATGGTTTAAAAATTGTGGGCCTACAAGGTGAAAGCACTAGTGGATATGAGATCCTGATGAATATTTCATATTGTAAATTACACAGGTCAACCAAGTTTTGTTATTGGGCAGCTGATTGTCATTTTCAAAGTAGTTTTTTTGTGTAGAATCCGAGATCACAATTTATTCATCACGTCAAGGTTTTGAGATATTTTAGGTTTTATACTCAAATGTATCATGTCGGACTACTCTTTCCATTTAAAATGAGCTGCCGAATGGTAAACTAAGGTTTTACCCATTTTTATATTACATTATGAAATCCATTGGAATAGTGAGTTCAGAGCAGTGAGTTCAGAGCAGTTATCTGGCACGATTACATTGTGTGATAGTGAAAATATACTTTCCTCGAGACATCGCTCAAATTGTAAGTATAGCTAAGCAGATAAAAACTGCAAACTCAGAATTTTAACCCTCAAAAACTGGACTAAGGGCCGAAAAACCCATTTTTGATTGGTTAAAGCATATACGTGCTCGTAACTTTATTTTTATTTATCCGACGAGTAAGTTTTTATTTTTCATTTCTTCTTTTGAAGACATTTAGCTGCTGACAATGATATATAAATTAGTAATAAATCTTAAGAAATACCAGAGTTAGAGGGCAAAATAGAACGAAAATTGAACTTTTTTTTATATTTTTTCATTTTGAATGGCGTTTTAAACTACTATTTTGTTTACCAGTGTATATATGTATATATGTGTATGTATAAGCAAATAAACCACATTTAATTTTGTTTCCAACGAGTTATAAAATTTCAAAATCCATTGAGGTTTGACTGAGATATTTGACTTCAAGCACCGTATACTGGAAAAAGAATCCATATATTTTTAAGTTTCTTTTTGAATTCTTAAATAGTTGGAGTAATAGTACTCGTCTACAAATATTTACATAACTACGTATTGAAATTGTTTGTGTAGGCAAATAAAAGAGTTAAAATTTATAACTCGTTGGAAACAGAATAGAATGCAGTTTATTTTCATGTACTCTGGTATATACACTGGTAAACGAAATAGTCGTTTAAAACGCCATTCAAAATGAAAAAATGTAAAATTTTTTTCGATTTCCCTTAGGTTTTGCCCTCTAACTCCGGTATTCTTTAAGATATATTAAAATATCAATAAAATATAAAAACTTACTCTTGGCATAAATAAAATTAGAGTTACGGCAAGTATATGCTGTCACCCATCAAAAATGGGTTTTTTGGTTTTACGTCTAGATTTTGAGGGTCAATTGAAAATTCTGAGTATGCAGTTTTTTTCTACTTGGCTGGATCTACGACAGGTGTAAACCTCGAAAAATGTATATTCAAATTTTTGTTCTTTTGCCACACTGTATTATTTGTAGCAAATATGAACAATTCAAATGCAAAATATACAACAACGACTTGCCGTTGTCGGTTTTTAACTCTTCATGCGGAATACGTAAGAGTACTCCTTTGGAATCTCTTGGAAAATTTGGAGGATCTAGATTATCTGGATCTTTTTTCCTGTCTTCAAAGCACTCGAACATGCAAAACAAATGATGCCAAGAAGGACATGTCAAGCAGAAACATGATATGGCGACGAAACATGGTTGATAACTGACGCTGTAAAAGGTAATCTTCAACTGTTCTGTTCGTCAACAAATACATGAAGCACATTTTGAAACACAAAAAAACTAAACGAAATATATTCGATGTTTCATAAACTCAAAATATTTCTGGTATCACAACAATAAATATATGCAATAAGCACTAAAAATTTGCATTTGCAAATAGTTCTATACTAATTCTTATGCTTGTATTTGCCACTCATGTACAGTTACGGTCAAAATAATAGTAGTGATATAAGAAAGAATATCATATGACCCAAATAATATTATTTAATTATATATTCATAAAATAATTAAAAATTTAATAATAATAATAATAGCTTGAAGTCTGAAGTATCTATAGATTTAATAAATTTTAACATAAATTTGGTTGAAAAATACAGAAAATAAAAAACTGTCACAAACCAGCACTATTTTTTTTAACCGTCCAAATCATGGTTTGTGAGAGTTTTTTACTTTTTGTATTTTTTTAAGTACTTTTAATTTAAAAGATTTTTGTGCATTGGATACTGAAGATTTCAAGCTGCTTTTTGAATTCATATTCATCTAAAAATATTGTTTGCGTGATTTTAAACTTTTTTCTTCTATCACTACTATTGACTGCAGCTGTATGTATGCATTTGGATCAGATATATGTATGTACATTAAGTAAGTGAAAAAAAATTCGAAATTCAAAGTTTGAGCAAAATCTGAAGTGACCTGGCTTTGCCGACTAGACCCCGCCCCTCCTCCCAAAAAAAAAAACACATATTTAATTTTCTGGTAATCTATGAAAACCCTTTATGGTTGAATTTCCAGCTTACACGTAGTGTTCGCAATCAAAAAAGTCCGATCACCTTAATGTAGCAGAGACTGTGGTATTGTGAACCGAGTTTTCATTTTGGCAGAAAGCTTGCAAAAAACATTTTTTTTGTTTTTAATTTCAAAGCTTGAATTCGTAGTACAAGGAATAATCTCTCTTTAGGTCTCAGCATTTTGGTCAAATCGTATTTAATTATACAAGTTATTGCAGTTGGTGTAAAAATTGTGTTTTTGCGATTTTGAAAAATCTCGAGGAATTACGGACAACTTTGTAAATCGATTAAAAATGAAAAAATGCGGTATAAAAACTTTAATTTTGATTTAAAATGATAAAAGATTCATTACTAAAGAGAAACAAAGTGAAATGAAGTGAAAAATGGCAGTGATAGTCAGTTCGCAGCGCAATGTTCTCAAGTCCAGTAATTTGTAGTCCTTCCGGCGCATGTCAAGTAAATAGCTCAATCGCGAACGTTTCAATGGATGGGATTTTGGCGGTTTATCTTTTTCGTCTATTTTGGTAGTGTTTAATAAAAAATAAGTGGAAAGTGGAAATTTTCATCATTTATTTATAAAAAACGCAAAAAAAATTGTTCCGGACTTATTTGTTTTTTTTTTTTTTGGAAAATATCGCGTCGAGCTCGCGTGTAGTCTTATTGAGAGCGAAGCGATATAACCGATTAATTTTTCGAATGTTTGAAATTATAAATATGAATAATAAATATGTTCGCTTTTTTTGAAAATGTAACCAAAATTCTCTACAGAAGAGAACCTAACCTCAACATTGTATACTTATATTTGGAAAATCATTTTCGAACCAAAAAACTATTAGAAATTGCCGAAAAACTCAGGCTGTGTTGAAATTTTGCATGAAAATCACTTTCATACAACAATTACATGTAGTTAGCTTGTCAAATGTCAAGAACTGTCTGATCCGCAATCCCCCGACAAAAGTGGTCCGTCCTGAAGCCTCTTATTTACAATATGACATCATATGAGTAATAACAATGCAAGCTTCATGCAAAATTTTTTGTCAGTGTCGAAGGCTCAAGTGTTCGCAAATATTATGAAAATATTTACCTGAGTTGGATCTCGAAAAATTAAACGATGCACAAAGTGAAAAAAAAATTATCGAAGTTCACATTTCTATTTGCTATCGAAGCGAAGGAACAGTGCGTGCACAAAAGTCGAGTACAGAAGGGGAAATGAGCTCAACAAGAGGCGAACTGATGACAGTTATTTGCAGCTGTTAACCACTGCTAGAAGAAAAAATATGGCGCTGGTCCTCAATTCCTTTTTATGAAAACTTCATCGGCTAAAAAGGAAGAACCATATATTCTTACGCTTCAGGGGTAAAGTTTACCAAATACAGTTATACTAAAAAAATGGATGCGTGCAAGGCACGCAAGATATTTGATGTGTAAACAGTTAAATCAACTGAATGCCATATACATAAGCTGACATATGTATAGCCATTTATAGGGATTTGACGTATAATATATATGCTTAGGTAAATAATTCAAATTAAAAGAATTCTTTTATAAAGTTAAAAATATATTATTATTCTTTTATATATATGTAATAGCCCAATTCACTATAAATTGCAAATGGCCTTGCATCAATGCAAATGCAAATTTTTGTTCCATATCGCATGTATTTGTTGTTGTGATAGCAGAAATATTTTGCATTTGCACCAAATCGTGAATAGGGCTGATATGTTGTAGTTGCATCATTTTTCTTTTACTCAATGCATCGGGCACGATATGCTCGCATATACGGAACTGCAATTGCATCTTTTTTCCCGCGCTTTAAGTTTTTCTCCTGTCGATTTGAAATTTTATTAGATTTGAAAATTTTACATAACGTCGTATAGGTATATGAATTTGTACACACATACGCCATGCTTTCTGCATTTAACCTTAGAAAGGCAACAGCGGTGACCAGTCACCCCACTACTTTCTAAAAGCACCGCAAAGAGATTTGCCTTAACTGAATTTAATAAAAATAAGAAACAATGTATTTTCTTTGAAGTAAATAAGTGATTTTATAATAAATAAGTTTAATTTTTTCTGTTTAACATATTTGCTATTTACATAGATAAAAAAAGTATTGCCTTTCTACGGTTAATGTACAAAGCAAAATTTTTATAATGCCGTGGTTTGCTATCATTATTACTACATTTTGTTTATACATTTATTGAAACCTAGATTCTTTATTATTATCATTTTGTATTGTTTTTATATTTAAAAAAATATTTAATTTTGATCCAATCTAACTAACCAAATTCAAAACCTATCAAACGCTTGTGTTTGCTACAGTGACTTCTCTGCTTGTATGGTATAGTCGATCTCCATACGTTTAACACCAACAAATAATTCCGCTAAGAATAAATGTACACACACATTTTGTTTTCGTATGTACATATATGAGTGAGTAAATTGATCGAAACATAAACAAACAATCTCCACTCGTATTTTAATTTCTCCCTCTCTTCTTCTCTTCTCTTTGTTGGTTAGAGTAGCACCGTCCTGCCGAACACTGAACTGGACGTTACAGTTATCTTGCATCTTACGATACAGTTATTCTTACATTTTACACATTTGAAATTTTGCCCATACCGTGTGCTAAAATGTTTACACATCAAAAATGTTATGATTTAAAACTACTTTTATTATGAAAAACTTAATTTTGGATACGTTAGAACCTGACTTGGAAACCCAAGAAGTCTTTAAATTTCAGTAAACTTATTTATAAAATATATGATTTAATCAAATTAACCTCGTTACAATGCAAATGCATAGCGATTAATCTATTGGTAGTTACTTTACTCTTCATTTTATTTTCAATGATTACAACAAACTTAAGATTTACATCATATTAAAATGGTATTTACGTATTTGCATTTTATGTACATATTTTTTATCTAATTAATTAATTAAATAATGCACTTCACCTCAATCATTATATTAATACATAATTAAAAGGTCAATGAAATAGTTTAAATTTTTCTCACGCCTTTCGATTTACACGAAAATGCAAACTGAAAAATTTCTAAATTAATGAAAGAGCTATATGTATATTTTTAATCACAATAATAGTAATAGAATTAAATAATTAAGAAATGGCAGCATCAAAATTGCATTATAATTCAATGCAGACAAAAATCTACGAAAACAAAATCAAATAAACAAAACAAATAACAAACTGAATACAAGTGGCAAGTCTGGTTTAATGTACGTCCTTGACCATCGCTATAATAAATAATAAAAATAATTAACATAGGCGTGCATGCAATAACAGCAACAACAACCACAGCAAAAATAATAAGAGACTTTTGTTATTAACAATAAAACTATAATGCACAAAAATATGTGCAATTCATAGCCATTACAAAAAGTGTTAATAATAATAATAATAATACCTACTTGTAGATACGATAACCCAACAACAACAACATTCCAAAACAAATTTGCTTTTCATATAAAAATTGATTTTGAATTTCATATTCATGAAAGTATTCAAATTATTGTTATTATTACAAACAATAACAACCACAACACAAAAATCACTTGTAGATATAACAAAAGTATTAAAAATTGTACTTAGTTACAATACAAATTGAATTAAATGGTGTGTATACTCAAAGAAATTCATAGTATTTTTATATTGTTGTAAAAGTATTTTGAAATTATATACTAGTATATTTTAAGTATATTGTTTCTAGTTGTTAATGATATATTATTATTTTTATTATTATTTTTAATATTGTTAAGTATGTGCAAAGTACATTACTCTTGGAAAATTGTAGTTAATTGCGTTAAAATGGCGGACACGTTTTTATCATCAAAAACTTCACTAAAGTTATTTATACCTAAGATTTTGTATTTCTCGAAGTGAGTCTCCCCTATACCAGAAATTGAGATGTTAAGAACTTTGTTCACATTTCAGGACTAAGTTTCTTCGACAGCAGAAGGCGAGATTCCAAGGGTTTTCAGTTTTGTTAAGAATTTTTCATGTTTTTGTATTACCGAACATTTGAAATTTAATGCTTATGCTATTTTTGTTTAAAGGGTTTTGTCTTTGAAATCAAATCAAAAATGTTTGTGCAATAATTGATCATCAAAGTTGGTTGCATTATTTTAATAAGAAAACTAATAATTCAATGCTTAAGATAAAATAATATAAAAATCGAAAAATTGAAATGAATTAATACAAAATTTGTAGGGTGTACTATTTTTAACTTAAGGGAACATTCCAGTTTAAAATTTGAAAAATGTTAATTTTTTTCGTTTTGATTTTTGGGTTCCTTATAATTTCAAGAATACTCTGCTAAAATATTAGTGAAAAATTGTACCAAAAAAGAGGCCTAACGTTCAAAAACAAGTTTTCGAGAAAACAGCTTCAAAATCGTTATTAAGGTGTTTTCAGGGTCACGAATCTGATATAAGATTTTTAAAATTCAAAATGACCGGTCCAACATGGCAGAATAAATTTAAAAAAATTTATAGGATTCGCTTGAAACTCCTTACACGGGTGTTTCTAGGACGCTGATTAAGAATCTGACATTGGATTTTCAAAACTTAAAATGGCGGATCAAATGGCCGACTATTTTTCAAGTTCATCGGATTCGCTTGAAATTCGTTACTCGGGTGTTTTCAAGGTAACCCCAAAAATCCCCTAGTAACGAGTTTCAAGCGAATCCGATCTATTTTTATAAATTTATTCCGCCATGTTGGATCTGCAATTTTTCATTTTCAAAATCTAATACCAGTATCGTAATTAGCGACCCCGGAAACCCCCGAGTAATGCGTTTAAAGGCAATCAAATTAATTTTTAAAAAATCTTTCGCCATATTGGATCCTCCTTTTTGAGTTTTAAAAACTGACATTCAATTCGTAATCAGCATACTTTTTTTATCAGAATCGCGAAAAAATATGTTTTCGGACCCTGAAAATCGACGAAACTTGCATAGCTCAAGCCAAGAGAAGGAGCGTAGAACATTCTAAAGAAGCACGTACAGCGAGAAAAAGGCTGAATCTGGTTTCGGAACGCATCACGAATGACTTACTAAAAGTACAATAATTTGCATAAAAAAATCATTTTTTAAATTTTTAATCGTAAAAACTTATTAAAAAAAACTTTAAACGCGCTTTTCTCTTTTGAACTGGTAGGGCTGATACCTCATTGGTTCCACTTATAGAGAAATATCTAGTGAACAAAATCTTTTTTAAATTATGTTTTAACCTTTATTAGGAAGCTCGGAATACATCCTACCACCAAAAATGAACTTTTTTGGAGACACCCTCTGACGCCGCCATCTTGGATTAAAACTGGTTAAAAACTGGTTTTTTGTTCTTTAATAATATACATATAACAGCTCAAATCCATTTTGTAATAAAATATGATAATGAAAAACACCACTCTAGCAGCCGAAAAAAGGCCTGACTTTGACGATTTATTTTAGGAATATGGAAAAGTGACTAGGATTTCTTTACAGAAGGTTTGTTTAAGACCAAAATTTCAAATCAATCCATTTAACGGTGTTCAAATAATCTGTCCTCCCTGTTTGAAGAAAAGGGGTTCGAGAAAAACGAGATTGAATTTAAAGGCCAAAGGATGACATAGAAGATGCTGATAATTTAGTCCACTATTTTTTCCTCAATGAATTTGATTGCAAAATTCATATTTAATAATTGAAAAATACATGTTTAAATAATTTGGACTGTAGCAAATCTTTAAACTTTAGGCATATAGAAATACCAACCAAACACTTTTGGAAAAGTTGGACTATGACAGAAAACGAAAACTCAATTAGAAATTCAAGCAAATATAGTGTTTTTGAAAGCATTGACATATTTTAATAGATTTAATAAAGACAACCAAGGTATTAATTCGCAAAAGAGTGTTTTCATTATATGGAATTAAAACTGTGATGATAAACAATAAACTCTGTAAAAATCCAAACTAGCTCACTCCCTAGAGTCAATAAGATTTTTTCGAGTACAGGTGTCACTTTTCCAGTGGCCATTCACATCTGAAAATTATAAAATTGTCCATAACTTAATAACCGATAAACATATAACATGTGGAGTATTACAATTCCAGTATTACGGTTTTGTCTTGAGTATCTAACATTTTTAATATTTTTGCAGTTGCTTGAGAAATATGAAACTTATTATTTACCGCAGAACCTTATTCAAATTAATATTTCATTAAAAAAAAAAACTTATTTCAAACCCCTACCCCACTCGAATTACAAAAATTATTTAATGCAAGTGATTTTGATTATTTTACATATCCAAAAGTAATTTTAAGTTGTTAAAATGTATATACATTTAAAAAAAAGCACTAATTAACAAAAAAAAAAAAAAAATATTCTCTTAGTGGCTGTTCACACAGGCACACTGGTCGATGCCATAGGCCAAAAATCGAAGTCAAAAGTTCGGTACCAAATGTGTCATCCCTATTTCGTATAAAAATAAACTTTTCAAAAGTTTAATAGTTTTTATTTTATTATAATCGTACTTTTTAAGAATAAATTCAAAAGAGAGAGAATGTAATTAATTGATTCTTGGAATGTATCAGATTGAAAGTGAAGTGTAACTTTAAAAAAATCAAAAAAATATAAATCAATTTTGAAGTTATATATAAACAGGCTTAATGAACAAATGTAGTCATCACAACAACAATGTATACAGAGACGGGCAAATCATATTCATTCATTCAAATAACGAACTGTTATGCAGACTAGCTACAATGGGAAAAAAACAACAACATAAGTGTATAGAACGGTAGTGGTAGTTTCTTTCAATATCTCTATTCAGTGAAGATATTTGGAATCAAATCCGTAATTCTGGGTTATGATTTCAAATATTAGTAGCTTATATAGGATATTGAAAGATTAAGAACTATCACTAAGATCACTGATGAGGAATTGTGGCGGATTCCGAAACGGCCGTCTGATTTGCCCGTCTCTGTATACATTGTTGTTGTGATGACTACATTTGTTCATTAAGCCTGTTTATATATAACTTCAAATAACGAAATTGACATGAACTTAAGTCATGACTTTGAAAATTAACCTCTAGATTTAATTTTCATAGTCTCCTAAAAAACTATCATGAACTGATCGAATGGGGACCGTTCAGAAAAAATGACACCTAGAATCATTTTCTCACAAACACACACACTCTCCCATGTACTAGACTTTCAAATAACGAACTGTTATGCAGACTAGCTACAATGGGAAAAAAACAACAACATAAGTGTATAGAACGGTAGTGGTAGTTTCTTTCAATATCTCTATTCAGTGAAGATATTTGGAATCAAATCCGTAATTCTGGGTTATGATTTCAAATATTAGTAGCTTATATAGGATATTGAAAGATTAAGAACTATCACTAAGATCACTGATGAGGAATTGTGGCGGATTCCGAAACGGCCGTCTGATTTGCCCGTCTCAGTATACATTGTTGTTGTGATGACTACATTTGTTCATTAAGCCTGTTTATATATAACTTCAAATAACGAAATTGACATGAACTTAAGTCATGACTTTGAAAATTAACCTCTAGATTTAATTTTCATAGTCTCCTAAAAAATAAATCAATTTTGTTTTGAAATAAATCAAAATAAATATTAAAACGAAAGGTATTCGCTTCATTTTCAAATAATTTTAATGTTCTTAACTTGTTGTGTACTTTTTATGAAATTAATGTTGTGCCAATACCATTGTCAGTGTTTTCTTGTTTATGTAATTAAATTTCAGTTAGAATTGTTTGTGTGTGCAGGTGTTCAACCGCGCCCATTTTAATGTTTAATAATTCTCACATTGTTTTAAAGCCTTAACCAAAGATTCACGTTTAAATATCAACTAGAAGTATTTTTGGCCGCTGACTCCATATAAGTCCTACCACTGGGGGCGCAAGGTAGAAAAATAGGTAGTTATAAAAAGACAGGCGAGTTTCTATCTATTTCTTGCTTCCTATTTTTTCTACCTCTCTCTTTCCGACAGGTGATCATGCTTGCGCGCCACAGTGATCAGAATTGTTAATTTGTATATAACACTGCCGCCTATTCAAAAACCATCTTCATTTAAGTTCCAAACCGCACTTGAAAAAATATATTTACTTTCTTTTTCAGTAAATTGGGCATGGTCACTAGTTGTGGCGATCACATAATTGTTCAACAGCTCAGGTTATATATATAACTTTATTAAAATTTCTTTTATAATTTCTAAAGATACTCAAAAATAAAAGAGTTAATTTTTTTAAGCTGGGATTAGCAAAACTAGTTATTTTTAAAATATAAATACTTATCATCTTATGCATTCGGTTTATTTTTTATTAAACAAAGAAATACATTTGGTTGAATGAATTCATGCTGTAAAAGCATTATTAACTTTTTCAGCCACAGACAGGCCTGTTTTTCATAAGATATTCTAATTATATAAAACCAGTTTCATATTAATTCTTTTGATATTCTTTTTTGCGATTTAAAGAGAAATATCATTTACAGCAAATATTGAGGCGATATGCCAAAAAGCCTCACTTGAGTATGCAGCAAGAATAATTGCTAAATAAATATTAGCGATCCTAATCAAAACAGTAGAATATTTTCAGTAAGTGTAACTAATGTTGATTAGATACCCGCATAGTATCGATACTTTTACTCATTACTTGTATCGAATAAAAGTATCGATGCTACCGAAAATATCAGAAAAAAGTATCGAATATGTACTCTTTTTTTAAGTGGTTGTCAAGAAAAACATTCGGCCCATTGTGATACAACATGGTTAAGCCTACAATTTACACTACACGAGTTTTTTGCCTATAAATCATGGTTTTGAGATATTTTCACTGGAAACACGTGAATCATATAGAATTGACGTTAATTTAATTCAGCAAATCGCTAGAAAATTTATAATATAAGGAAAACTAATCAACAGATTAAAGCTTGTTAAAAATATTTTATTTTAATGAAAAGGTTTCAATAAACATTATGTTCTACATACATGGCCGGAAATATTTTCTAGAACTTCAATACTGTACTGCAATATTATCATACATTGAAATATTGCAATATGGACTGAAATATTTTGAATAATTCTGCTATAGCATTTTTAAATATATTATTGATTGCTGAAAAATATTTTAAAATAATCCACAATTTTAAATATCGTATAGCAATATTTCAGTTTTTCAAATAAATATTTTCCAAAAGTATCGAGTATCCGATACTGACCCTTTTTCCGATACCAAGTAAAATAATTATGTTATAGCATCGAGTAAAAAAAGTACTTGAATCGAGTGAAAAGTATCGAGTTTTTACATGTATTTACTTGTATCGAATCATCACTAAGTGTAACACAGTTCGTGGAGTCAAATTCTAAAAAATTAGTCCTGCGCTAGAGGATTAAGCTCGTTGTTCCAACTAAGCTTTTTACGTGTTTGCTGTGCTTCCCGAACGGTTTCGCGTGATCAGGTCAAATACATCCAGATATACTAGTCAATAAAATACGTGAATTATTCAAAAAGAGATGTATTCATAACATAGCGCGTAGCTAACATCATTAGCAGTCGAAACAATTTTGGAACCACTAGCGGATCCTAGGAAAAAATCGGTTGTTCCGAGAAGACAAACCGTATGAAAATGAGGAGTTTTAAGCATTAGAAAGCCTTGCATTGACTAGGCTTACAGTGCACCCAGAAAAATACCCATCTCTAAAACAAAGAAAAAGTTTCCTCAATTTGAATCCACGAAAATTTCTCTCCTTTAAGTAAATTTTTCTCAAAATGAAGAAAATGTGCTCCTTTCATGCAACCATGGTGTTCAATTTGAAGTAAGTTATGTCTTCATTTTCACAAATTTAGTTGTATAGAAAATGTAAGAAAGAGACGAATATACCAAAAATGTTCTCCATACAAAATTTTAGTATACACAAAAACTAGCTTTACTCTTTTGGCCTTAGCAGACAATCGCGTACGCTTTGTTTTTCTTTTGAATTTTTTAGTTGGCGTCTCTATTTCAAGCGAAGTGGTTGTGTTTGTGGCTGTTGATATATTTTGTGAAAAAAAACTAAAATATATTGAAAAGATATAAATTTCAATAAACTTCAATTTATAATTTTTTGATGGCCATAAGGAACTTTTGATCATTTCAAGGCGACGTCACCTGTAGTGTATGTTAAAATACGTATGAATGTAAACCTTAATACTTATTAAAAATAAAATAATAAATGAATACAAGTAAAAAAAAAAATGATTTCTATGCCTTTTAATTAAAACAAAATTGTACAAAATATTCCGTAAGTTGAGGATTTTTTTTCTAAAAAGGTAGTAAATTGACTTCAATTTATGAAAAATTATTCCTCAAACTGAGGAAAATTTTATCTAAATTATATACAATTTCTCATATTGAAATAAAATATTATTCATTTGAAATTTGCAATTTCTACAAATTGAAGACATATTTCTTTAATTTATAGAAAACTTCCTTCTTTCAAAGAAAATTTTCTCTAAAATAAAGAAAAAATATTTCCTCAATTCAAAGAAATTTTGTATATCTAAATGAGGAAACCGTTTCTATGGCGCCAAATCATTCCCATTTTTCCTCAATTTGATAGCCGTTTTTCTTCAAACGAGGTAAGTATTTCTCTGGGTGTGCTTTGTTCTCGTTAAAATTAAAAAAACGGGGGTGAAGTGTGGCCAGACAGTTTAAAATACATATAAATAAAAATAAATAAATAAAAGTTAAGTATTAGCCCAAGATTGGATTTTTAAACAATTTACTTCATACAAATTATTTTATTTCTTCTTAAAATATTCATTCCATGAACTGAGTTCGGTATGGGCATTTTTTCTTCTTTCAACAACAAAAAATTCTCAAAAATGTCTTCATATTTATTTTTCATATAAAAGTGGATAAACCCCTTAACTTCCAAGAAAATAATTAAGCTATAGAAAAATTTATTATGCACTTTCATTATAACTTAAGAAGCAAACTTCCCAATGACGTACAAACGTGAAATTAAATTAATAATTATGTCCTTTTCTCTGAAAAAGTTCTCAAATTTATTCATGATTGTCTCTATAAATACAGACAAGAACATGTATAAATTTCGCATGATAGAAACTGGTTCCAACAGTTTTTCTTGCATGCAAAATATAAGTTAAGTGCATTGCAGCTTTCTTTGCATTCATGCAAGTCGAGAATAATCGAGCAACAACAGCAACAACAAAAATTAAAACTTCAGGTTAACAGTACAAAAGTAATGATACTCACGTGTATATTGACATGAATTGTACAAATACAGAGAGAGTAATGCCAAGAGGGAAGAAATGGGTGAAAAGAGGATGAAGGACACAGAAAAAAAAATTTATTATGTTTGAGTGACGTGCGAAAGGCATTCATAACACAATTTCTTTATTTTCTCTTCTTCTTCTTATCCTTCTCTAAAATGTTATTTTTGACGTTTGTGTATGTGTACGAATAACAAATGGAATGCAAACAACTGAGTGATGCAACAATTGCATTTCTTTTCAACTGTAACCTTTCTTCTTTTGAATTTGTTGCTGTGGTTGCTGTTATTCTTTTTGTTTTTGTTCCCTGAACACCTTGTTTTTGTTTAATACTAAATTTATTTACACAATTTGTATAATGTTGCTGTTGAGTTTTATAAAGTTGCGCTAAAATTAGACTCGGAAATTTGTATTCTTTGTTAGCCTGATTGGCTTTCAAGTCATTAGCGAAATTTCTTTTTCTTTCTTATTTTCGTTAAGTTTTTTTTATTTTTTTTCTTCATATTTAATTTAATTACTAAACTGCGCTTAATTAACGACACTTGATCGTTTAGTTTTGTTTGTTGACATCTTTTGTTTTGTTTTTTATTTATTTTATTTTTTAATATATGTTTTTTGCTTTTATTTTTCAAATGAATATTTAATATTTATATTGTTAATAAAAACACCCTACAGTAGTTTTACACAATTTGTTTTTTTTTTTTTGGAAAAATGTATAGTTTGAGGCACTAGCGAATCCAGATATTTCCAAAGGAAGGAATTTAATCTATTTGTAGTTTCAGCGTTTGATGGCATTTTACAAATATTTTCTAATAAATTGAAATTTTCTTAATTTAAAATATTCATCTGGCTGCTCTTCTTCACGTTAAGAGAATATCAAATGCTCTCATATTCTCAGAAACTATACATATCTTGCGGGCATCAAGCTTTAATTCTCAGCTAGTGGGGCAACTTCAAACACAGAAACTTATAACCTTTCGGAGAATGGAAAATATAGCAAAAAGAGATAGGAATAGATGGTGGAACTTTCAAGACTGAAAGTGATTCACAAGATTGACCGCATAAAGCAACATTTTTGTGGTACTATAAATATTCTTGGTCAAGTGAAATAGGACGGTATCATATTAGCAACAGTTGTCGCAGTGGAGACAAAATTCGTGAATGCTGCCCCATAAAAACCATGAGGATTCCAAAATGAATCTGGTTATGTCCTTAATAGTGAAGAAAGGTGAGCCCAGGAGTTGTAGTCTCCTCCTGGCCAGAGATGGGCATTCGCACATGAAATGAAGAACTGTTTCTTCTTCCTCCTCAGAGCCGCAGCTCCGACAGAAGTCATTGAATGGCAGTTCTAGTCTTGCAGCATGTCTCCCCATTATGCAGTGTCTCGTGAGCATCGAAATCGTAGTGTTGATGGAGTTTTTGCTAAGGTTGAGTAGCTGTCTAGTCCGTCTATTGTTCATAGTGGTCTATGTTGGCCTGGTAATACCACAGGTATGCTCCGCTACCGAAGATCTTTTTGCAGAACACATACACACTCTCAGGTGCGAAGTTCTGTTATGGTTTATTATAATTAATATGTTAGAAATGGGCAAATTTTAGGCACGCATAAAACCAAAACTCGAGCTAACTTCGCAAAACCCTCTAGGGATTTTGTTACTATATTTGCATACTCTGTCCGGATTTCATGACTTTGAATTTGTTATATAGTGTAATTTGAAGCTTAGCGTGCAGTATTTAAGCTCTCTCATCAAGGTTGAGTACAGATCAATGGAGCCTGGAAGACTTGTTCCTTTATAATCTAGAAATTGTGAGGTTGGAGTGACTGTCGAGAAACGCACTTAGGCCTGAACCAATGGGCCGTACCACATAGTTGGGCCTACAGTTTAACGCCGATTCCGAACCCGAAACACCCGGATGAAAGCCTAGTGCACTACCTACTAGACTATCGAGGTCGTCTGAAAAACTGTTACTTCCACGACAGTGCTCATGGATTAAATTAAGCTTGTCTCATTTCATCGAGGTTGATCCCAGCAAAGGTCAAAGAAGTGGTGAGTTTAGCTAGGAAAACTCAAAGCCCGTGAGTCCAAAAACCTGTTGCTCTTAGTGTCAACACCACCCTTCACTAGTTTTTGTGCAACAAATTAAGCCTAAGCTCTCCACAATTCATTTATCACGGTATTCCGTTGTTGTAATATTGGTGGCATTTATTAGTATGTATTGAAATATTAAGGAAGTAATTTTAACCAATTTCTGGAAATATTTTTGGCTTAAGCCGTGTCATAGCAAAGAACAGAAACAAGTACTGAATTCTGTTTCTATTGCTTGTTGCTGCCAGAATCCCAAAATTCTGTTTCTATTAACTACTATCGTAAATGTAATAAATTCAGTTTCTGTTCCTGTTTTTGTTCTTTGCCACAATCGGGCTTAAGCGCGAAAAAGTTCAGTCCATGCCTGATATTGAATATTCAAGTGGGTGGATGTAGGGTATGTGTTTAGGCACGAATGAATTTAAAATTTCTTATTGCTTGTTTTTTATTTGTTTATTGAGTGTGGCTGATGCTGCTGCTGCTGTTGTTTTTGCTGCCGCTGCTGCTTGAGCTTATTTTGTTGGCTCTATTGTTAGAGTTGTTGTTGTTATTGTTATTTTTGTTAGTATTGCTTTTGTTTGTGTGAATAATTAAAACAGCTGTTTAATATGCATTTGACTTACGTAGTTTTATTAGCGGGGGGCACTTAAACGTTTAGGTGGCATGGGCACAAATCTATGTATTTAAGTATGTGCAAGTATCAGCATTTGTACGTTACGCGTAGCCACAGTAGTAGTGGTAGTAGTAGTAGTATTAGTTTTTGTTTTCGTTTTTGTATTTGTTAATTCTAGTTTAAACCGGCATTATCCAGTTAATAAATAATATTATGCTGTAAGACTTTTGCAGATCTCAATAGTTTTTATATGATAACAAGTAGTAAAAGAGTGAAATCAATCGAGTTAAGCTGTGATTTTTCAATATGAATAAAGGGGGTTTTTTGTTGTTGTTGTTTTGTTTACAACGTCGTCATCGTCGGCGATGTCGTGTTGCATTCTTAGATCTAGAAAGATAAAGTGGAAATTAAAATTGTTTTTTTTTTTTTTTTGTAAAAGTGCATAGAAAGTTCTGCAAAAACCGGATTTTTGTTTGCAATCTTTTTTATGTGTTTTTATATGTATATTGAGTATAGTTTCAAAAACGTGATGACTCCTAAGTGTTAGGAATACATGCATATAATGAATCTTATTTTATTATTGTCTTAACCTTTGTATATGCTGGTTTGGCTTTAGTTTAAGGTGTAGCAAACAGGTGTCAAGTTTTTACTGAATTCCAATAGCTGCACGCACGTGTTAGTGCATAAATGCTGTTGCTGCTGCTACTTTTTATATTGTTTTTGCTACTCTACTGCCATTGTCACTGCCGTCAGTATCCCACGAGTACGCGACAATGACGGCTAACTCTTGGTGCTAAAAATATAATCACAATAAGTAAAAAAAATTTATAAACTGTAAGAAAAAGCCATTAACCGAAAACGACAGGCAAAAAAAGAAAAAATTAAAAAAAATATTGTAAATACTGATACACAAATACAGTTACAACACACACTCATATAAATATTTTAGTATTCTTTTAAATTCAAATACGTTTTAAAATCTTAAACAAATTAATATTGCATTAGATTTTGTTGGTTACAATAAACTTTTTTTCATTGTGTGTAATAACTAGACTAAGCCAACCTAAACCAGAATAGAGCAGTTAACTGTTTTATTAAATCATTTATTTGTTGTTGTTGTTGTTATTGTTGCTGCTCATGTTGTTGTTTTGTATTTGCATTAATGAAGCAACACTCCGTAGAAAACAGGGTAGGCAACCTCTAATAAAAAAGATGAAAAATTACGTTTAGAAATTCTTTTAACTGAGGTTACCAACCGTAAATCATTTTTATGGAGAAAACATAATTTCAGCTCACTCTGCATTAAGAAATAATGTTCATAATTGGCCTAGAATTTCTAGAAAATCTAATTTAGAGATGCACCGATATGGCTTTTACGATTACGATTATCATTTTTAATAACCGCCGGTTACGATTACGATTATTGCCTTTAAATCAATAAACAATATTTTCAGAATGTATTTGCTATATTCTATTGGAAAATTTGGTTGATTACATTTGTGTAATTGAAGAGAAAAAGAGAAAAGTGGAAAAGAAAATGACCTATTCGTTTTTAAGGATGAACATTATTTACTGTGTCATGAGAAGAAAAGACAAAGTAGTAGCAATCTAGCTACAAAATCGCTAAAATGGCAACACTGACTAGCAGCGTCGGCTCTTCTTTCTCTTCTTGAATATCTTTTACTATGAAGGCACTAAAAACTGTCAAGATTTTGTGTAATTGAGAATAGTAAAAGAGAAAAGTGTAAAAGAAAATAACCTTTTCGTTTCGTATAGTAATCTGTAATGAATAATTGGTTTAACTTAATTTACTGCTGCTAGAGCCAATTAAAAGTATTTGAGATACACAACAATACAATTTGGCAATACACTACAGGGAACCCACTTGCAAAATCGGTCGGACTAAAACTTGCAAAAAGATTAGTCATATTGGGTAGTAGTTACCACACCTTGAACGAGATCGGTCAAAAACTCGCCAAGTTGGAGGGATAGAATTTTATCATTTTGGTCAAACAGCCTCTGTTTCGAATCCATGTAAGTAATCACCTATTGTGTTTAGAATTTTTTGTCCAACGCGTTTCGACAGATTTTTGTTTAATCTTTTGAAAAAAAAAATTGAAAAAATCCAAAATTTGAACTTTTTTAAATCAAAAATAATTTTGACTTTTTTTGAAAAACGAACTTTTTTTTTTTGTCAAAAGAAAGTTCAGGTCTTTTTAGTAGTACAAAAGAATGCGTTTAATAAAGTAAAAATTTTTCAATAACCGTATTGAATGATTACCGTAATAATCGCCGGTTACGATTAACCGCAAAATGGATATTAACTTGCGGTTACGATTAATGATAATCGGAATCGGTGCATCACTAATCTAATTGTTTTATAATTTGAATTTTCACAAACGGTGAATTCAAATCGAGCGTCATGCAAAACAAGCATTAGGTATTACGCAATAATAACACACTTGACCAGACACTGAGAAACTCGAGGAAACACTAGAATCGCTATTATTTGTGAAAATAATATTCATTGACTTTTATGATTTTTTTTTTAATTTTTTCTTTTACAATTTTTTGAAAAGCAGCCAAGACAAATGATTCATTGTATCGCGGGAAAAATACGATACGATCAAAGAGCCCCAGGAAGTTTTAAAGAAGCAGTTGGCAGCAGCAGTAAATGGTCGATTGAAAGCAGTGGCCGTCTACAACCGATGAGGCCGAAGATTTTGAAATACAATTTCAGTTTGATGTTTTTAATTCTATTTACAAATCCCAATAATTAAAAACCATTTTGCACTTTAATTTAGTAACAGATGGCTTTGTTGCAAAACTTCTAAAATAGTTGCTCATAATTTCTGATTCAACATGATGTCCATAATTTTCCCAATCGAGAGTTGGTAGCCTTATGCTAAAACAATAGCAATAACAACAACCAGATATTGTTGTCTTACATTTGTTAATATTTTATGTATATTTCATGTAAAGAATAATGATGTAGTAAAAATGACCATAAAATCTATATGTAGATATTTAAATAATAATTTATAATCAATCAGTCTCATAAATGTGATGAAATTTTTCTAATACTTACTCATACGAAAAAAAACAACAAATGCTACTGTTGTTATCAAGTCAATAAACAAACAATGACATTTTGGCCAAACTGTCTGCCAAGATTCTATGTTGCTTACTTTACAAATAAATATAAATATTTACACATTATATATGCTCGTGTTTTGTACTTTATTTGTAGATTTTTTATTTTTCCTTTTGCAGTTTGTTAAACAAAAAAAATGTTTTTTTTTTCGATAGCGTACTTGAAATTGTAATTACAAATTCAAGTGCGGTAGTGAGACACTAAAATATGTTTAAATGTTTGTACTCGTATGCAATACTATGTATGTGCATACAATAACCCAGCAAGCAAGTTTAGTTTAAAGTTTTATTCTGAATGAAACGCTTAAAACGAGGCAAAATTGCTTTAAGACGTGTCAAAGAAGTCACGACGACTGTTTTTGATAATCTTACGAGGTGCTGGAGTAATTCACCGCATTCGACCTCCCTTCCAGGCAGCTTCACGATGACTCGTTATATATCCGCCATTTCTAATTTTTTACAATAGAACGGACGTGATGAAGAAAAATTAACTTCAGGTAACTTACTACAAAACATAATGCATGTTGTGGGTCTAGCTAATTAAAAAAAATTTTTTTATTTGGAATTTCCAATACAGCCGCTAATCACAGATATCAACCTATTCTTATTTATGACTTCAGTAGTATTTGCTATATTTTAATAAATCATTTGAAGGAAGAGATGAATAGGGTTAGACCTCTGAAGCTTGTTTTTTTGGTCCTAAGTCCAGATTTTGAAGGTGTTTTAGGACTTCTAGGTAAGCAATTTTAATTTATTTGGCTAGACCTGCAACGTGCATCACGTGTCGCATCAAGTTTATTGTTGTCAAATTATTCTTGTGAACAAAAATACTAAAATATATGCTAAACTAAAATTTATGAGAAGGTTTCTTTGGTAAGAATCTTTAATTATAATAATGAAGGTGATACCAGCGATGACCAGAAAAAAATTAGAATCTAAAAGAGAAAACTGCGAGACCCAGCAAATATACTGGAGATTCCAAGATATGAAAACCAAGCATTAGACAGAATAGATTGTTTTACTGGGTTATTTGCGAGTTTGCAATAGCAAATCAATGTTGACAGTATTTTTCAGCAAGCAAAAACGAGTAGAATACGAAGTAAATTAGAAGGATAGAAGGTGAAGTGATTTTAAAGAAAAAGAACTTAAAAATATGTTTTTGGAATTAAAAATGTGCTTCACAAAGTTTAAAAATAATAAAACTATTTATCAAATGTATGTATGCATAATACTAGATAACTGTCATTGGCAGCTGTTACTGGCAACTTATTTAAAATTCTAGAACTGAAATTTAATAAAACTGTATTAAAAACAGTTTGAATTTTGTTAAGTTTATTTTTAAGTGTTTATAAATAACTATAAAAATCTAGGGTAAAGCAAATACCATGATAATTTTAAATTTAATGAAAGTCTTTGTTTTTATATATGATAGTTGCTATAGCCAACAAGCTTAGTAGTAAATATGAAAGCTTCTAAATAAAGTTTGATTTTATTACCAATAATATTATGTTTGTTCTAAATAATGTCAAATTTTTTTTAATTTATTTCAAATACTGTCAGATCTCTAAACTTTCTCAGAGCCCAACACTGTTTTTGGATAGTATGGATATCGTATCTAAAATCGCTCTCACTTATTTGAATTAAGAAATGGTCCTAGATACTTAGAAAGACTAACAAAAACTGATTCAGATATGCTTCTATTAAGAAATTTCGGCTTCTTGTTAGTGGTGGCAATCAACCATATAACGATCGGATGTCGATTCAGTTTCAGTACTAGGCCATTATAAATTCAATGATCGGTCACTATAATATTGGTTTTGAGGCGTAGTTGGATACCAGTAACAAATAAGAGTAAATCGGAGTTGTTACTTCCGAGATTTCTTAATGATCAAATGCTGACCGAAAATTTTAAATCGGTACTTGGAATAACAATGAAATATTCTTTCACAACTTTAGAGTTTCTCCAAGCACCGATCCCTACGCGCGCTATATAATGTACGAAAGGACTAACAGAAATTTTGTATAGTTGTTTGGGAAAAAATAAAAATTAAGTTTTATATATTTAATTTTTTATTTTTAATAATTACACTGTGCAACAATTTGCCATTTTGTAAAATCGAATGGTGAATGAATAACTTTTTAAGGGCTCGCTGATTCCGACCCTGTACTCAGATTTTCTTTATCACCTTTGAGAACTCCGGACCAAAACACAAAATTTCGGTATACGCCGGACTAATATAACTTATTTTTTTATTTAACCTTGTACATGTTTCATAACTAAGAGAAGTTGTTTTTCATAGAAGGGAGGAAAAATCTACTTGGTTGGTAACACTCCATTAATCCCCCTTACCCATCCTTGTGGGTGTTATATGAAGCCACTATATGGTATATGGCTATAAAGGGTAAATGATTGCGAAACCTAGGGTTTTGGTGAAAAATTTTGCGAAAAGTAGCTGGGGTCAGCGAAGGTCAAAATTACCTAGGTCCAACTTTTTTTTAGGAAATTAACTCTTTAAAAACCAAATTTTTTTTTATATTAATTCCTTTATACATACTGAATGGATTGTTGGAAAAAATAGTAAGCATTCTGCGGAGTAAATATTTCAATAGTTGAAGTCATTGAAGTTCAAAACCACCTAAGTCCAATTTTTTCTGAGAAATTAATGTTTGAAAGACAATTTTTTGTTTGTTTTTGCTGTAATGCCTTTACATGATTTACCGTTGAAAAAAACAACAACTAGTCTTTGAGAAGAATATTTCCAATCAAAAAATAGTTGGGGTCGCCGAAGGACAAAACTACTTAGGTTCAACTTTTCTTAAGAAATTACCCCTGGAAAGTAAAAAATTTGAGTTGCAATCGCAATGTTATTGGAAATCATACATCATCTTTGGATTTTTCAAAAAATAATAACCACCACCTTGGTGAATTTTTGTTAGTTTCCTCGTAATATCGCCCCGTTTATATACATTAAAACTATTAAGAAAATCAGCCCAATGCGCTCCAATCTACAATAATCTATCAATAATTTATTAACTACGCAAAACAGCAACAGAGCGCAATATACGTAAACCATTTCGTTTTCCATGCTTTTTGGCGGCACATGTCGCACTAATTCTATTAACTTTCTTCTCAAATGTAGAAAATGACAATAAAAATTAGTTTAATTAATCTTCAATAAAAAAATATATCGTGAGACGCAAACTCTAATACAAAAATTCATTAAAAAATCGAGGAACAATAAATGTTTGATGCAAAGGAAGAGTGAACAAAAAAAATGTAACAAGTTTAATTAAAAATAATAAAAAAAAATTAAATATAAAACGAACACGAATTTACAAAAAAAAAAAAAAAAATACCAAGTTGAACAGTTAAAATTTAGAAAAAAAAATCATTTAAGCCACTAACGATGTTGTTAATCATTTTCATTTTTTAATACAACAAAAATATCAACTATAACACTGAAAACATAGCAAGTTGTAATGCACATACAAAATACAATGAAAACACAATAAAAAAACAATAGCAAAGAATTACAGTAAATAAAACAAAAGAAAAACACATTGAAAAAAGAAAACGTTTAAGTTAAAAAAGATATTAAGCAAAAATGACTGAAACAAAAAATGTGTGTAAACAACGCCAATGAGACGCCGCCAACCGCAATAAATTAACAAAAGTGTGATATCCGCAAGTTTACACATTTAGATACAATTAAAAGATACATGCTTTAACTCTATACATACATACATACAAACAAGTATACATATCCATATGTATTCACATAATCATAACAGTGTGCTGCCTACAATTATTGCTCGTAAATGAGTGGTGGAAAAATTAACGCATTGTAAAAATGGCAGCTTTAGCGGATAGCGGTAGCAAATCATAAGAAGATTGTAAAACTCATTCATCATCACTATCAGCAATACGCTATGATGATTATCATTTTTAACGTATCTCTAGCCATTTTTTTAATAAGAGACTGATCTATATATGATTTTGTTTTTTTTTTGTTGTTTTTAATAAAGCAAAGAGAAAAAAGTAGCTGAATCAGAAGCAGCAGCTTATCAAAATTAAGTAGTATTAGATAAAAGTTAAACAAAAAAAAACTAAAACTCATTGTCAATGAAAATTGCTGGTGCCTGGATACTGTGTGTAGCAAATATCACCTGCACCGCTATCTGTTTACATTTGGTTTAAATTCATTAGATTTACGACTAGTTGGTTTTATTTTTAGGTACTATAGCTTTTTTTTAAAAGGTTTTTGTTTTCTTTATTTTGCATTATTTAAATTGTTCAAATTGATTTCATGATTACTTCAAGCCAGTAATCTTTTTTTGGGGAACTTTTATTTGGTTTTATTTTTTAATTTAAAACATTTCATGATTGTTTTATATTTTTCATACTGAATTTCAAACTAAATAATTTTTATTTTTTATAGTAAAAACCACAGATCTTTGAGTGCTATCAAATTGCTTAAGGGGTGATGTGCACAAAGAAAGAAAAATATATTTTTTTATTTGAGCATATTTCTAAAGAATATTATTTTAAGAACGTTTCCTGAAATTTTTGGAGTTGATCCAATATTTCGTTCGAGTTACATGATCCAACTTTATACACATGGTTGCAAAATTTATCCGAAAATTCACTGCGCTTAAAACTATGTACATATTTTTTTTTTAATATTTTCCGAATAACCCTGTTCATTAACTGAAGAAACATTTTTTTTTCTTTTTTTTTTAATTTCAAATGATTTTTTCTCAAGTTACGGAAAAAACATAGGAGTTCATTTTTTTTTTAATATTAAATTATAATAAATAAATATAAATTAAATGTTCTAGAAACATAAAAATATCAAACATATACCATATAACTTAAAAAAAAAAATTATGCACAATAAGAGGAAAATTTTCTTGAAAAACGTAGTTTTTGTGTCTTCTAAATGAGCGTTCCCCTTAATAACATTCAATTATCTCAAATTGAGTGTTAGCGAAATTTGTTTTTTTTTATAGCTTGAAGTAAAAAAACAACTTATAAATTTATAAATACTCAAGTGATTTCGATTTTTATAATGATACATTTATATAAATAGGTTTATCCAGTAGTGATTCTACTTAGAATGAGGTGGAGAGGGCAGACTGGACTGGAATAACCCATTATCTGTTAATTGATAAATATAAATCATTAATCTAATGCAAAATATTTTGTAATACTCACAAAATTATCATAAAAAACGTTGCGAGCTCTAAGGAGTTTTTGGGGTTGACACCTCTTTTACCCATAAAAATCTCATACATTTTGGTCGTTAATCATGAACTAAAAAAATTTAAAAGGGACTGAAATGTCTGAATCCGTTTATGAGAATTCTTGTTTTCTTTTATGCAACCAGCTTAAAAATTTGCCTCCTAGTTATCGCAATTGCATACCTTACTGACGTTGACAATCGATCTAATACTGATATGCTATTGACTATTAATGACGATCTTGTAGTGAACCCCTTTAAATTAGAAATAATCATATATAGTGTTAGTTGCGACTATCAAATGTAAAAAATAGGACAATATTGGTTCTGGGTCTAGGTTGACTACTGGTACTAGAATGACCGGATTTTCCCTATTGAGCCGCTCCTATTCACATTTCTCCTTCTACTTCACCTTCTCTTCAACTTCATACTTCAATGGTATTCTCAATGTTTCATGATTTTTATTAAAAATTTTTCAAAAGAATACTGGCTTCAAAGGTCTAGTAACCCAGCCAACATAACGACCGACTACACTGACACCTCCAGAACAGAATTTAGCCTAGGTGCAGCATTGTGCCCAACAACAACTTCCCGACAGTTTTAACGTCTTTCAAGTTGAAATAGAGGCAATATACATGCATGGCATCTGAATGCCACATGAGTAGCGCAAATGATCTGCGAATAATCATTTATTCAGACAGTCAGCCTGCGCTGAAGGCCTTGGAAAGCCATACTATAAAGTCTAATCTAAATCGGTAAATAAATGCTACAATTTTCTTCGAATTCTCACTGACCCTGTCACAAAGAGAACATTCCTTGTTATTGCCCAACACTCATGTTTAGATTAAGCATGTTAGGGAGTGCGTTCTTTCTTTCGCTAAATGCCATAGCTACACTCAAAAAAAAAAGTGTTTACAATATTTAGCCAACATTAAAAAATATTAAAATTGACATTACAAAATGTAATTATAACATTACTAAAAAATGTATAAATGATGCGAAAAGAATGCAATTTTAACACTAAAAATGTACAAGAAATATGTACATTATTTTAATGTAATATTGATATGACAATAATGTTGAAATGACATGACAACAATGTATAACTGATATTGCAAAATGTAAATTTGATATAAATTTAACATAGAATTTAAAACTTAAATTGTTAAATAAAACACAATAAAGAAGTTTTTTGCATTTAATATAATTTTATTTCTGTAATAATAATTATTAATAATAATATATTGTATAAACGTAAATAATTCCGAAAAAGTAAAATTTTTAAAACACGTTTTAGTTTATTTTATTCTCTTTTATTATTATTTGAATTACTATTATTATTATTTTACAAATTCTTTTTCACACTGTTTTTATTTAAACTATTATTGTGACTGCAAATAAATAGATACGTTCACTCTTACCCAACGAAACGCAAAACTATTTCACAATTAAAAACTGTTGTCAGTTTAAATTTTTATGTTATACTTATTCAAAAAGTATTAACAGTGTTAATTTTCAATGCTATACTATCCTGTTTACATTTTGAATGTTAAATTTACATAGAATAATATAAAATTTACATGAAAAAAGTATTAAGTAATGAGAACATTTTTAATGTAATTTTAACATTATAATTTGACATTACAATGTAAAACGAATTATTATCAATATGATAGTTTTAATGTTAATACAACACAAAGCAGATCAATCTGATATTTTTTGCCATAAAACTAACATTTTTGTTTTTACATTGAAAATAATATTACAAAAATATCAATTTTACATTGTACTTTTTTTTGAGTGCAGTATAAATTTAGCTCTTGTAAAAAAATTGCACATACGACTGGTAGTTTGAAACCTGAAACAGTGTTAAATATAGCTCGAAGTTCTGACTGACTCTAAGAGTTTGTGGTAACATTATGAACCGGATGACGATGGTCTTTCTGAGGCATTCGCCACCACTTCTAACCTAACCTAACCCATAGATGATATCATCAAAGCAGCTTTAACCTACAGCCTCCAATAAAGTCGAAGATGCACCCGTCCTAAAGACATTTGAAGAATTCCTGTCCACACCGAACCGACTCTATCAGGTGTGTAGTGATAAATAGCAATAAAAACTGCTTCCAGTAGATCGCATTAGAGAAGTCTAGTTGAGACAGTTTGTTTCCAAGCTGGAGGATGGGGAAAGCCGATTATCATTATGACAAGACTACATGATAAGATCATTGATGGGGCGTTGTGGTGCTGCAAAATCACTTTGCCGTGTCTTGTAGCCCATTACCAGGTAACGAATGGTATTGATTGCTACATTTGGTTTCAGAAGCTCATGATTCTTTCGATTAAGCAAAAAAAAAATTTGTTACGTATTTGTTACATGAGGGGGAGGGGTCATCGACTGCGTTATGTAACGCCAATTTTATACTAAGTATCAAATACAGATGAGTTTAAAATTACACTAGTTTATAAAATTAAATTGTTTTGTTGTACATTGGATTTGCAGTGGCTTTTTTACAGAATTTCTCCCGCTGAGTTCGAAACCTATGATTAAAATTTTTTAAATGGATCAGTTTTTTGGACATTTTGGAATTTTTTCATTTAACTTTAAAAATCCCATCTCAAGCTGTAAATGTCCGTTCGTTCTTGAAATGATATGTAAAATATTGAGATGGCAAAAATATCTAATCGAATCTTTAATTGGTTAACCGATTCAAAAGATAGCGATAAAAATATGCTAGATTTTTAAAACATCAAAATGTGGCCACGAAAAAAACGATGGAAAAGTCTGATTTGGACGTTTTGTTACGTTGCTTTACGACCAGGGGGGAGGAGTCAAAATTAGCCAAAAATTGCGTTGCGTAATATGTAAGGGGCCGTCCCTAATCACCTGTTATATTTAGAATATTTTGTCCAACCCGTTATCAGCAAATTTTTATTCAATCTTTAGGAAAAAGAAAAAATTCAAAACATCCAAAATCCAACCGATTCTTTTAAAAAAGAAAAATTTGGGAAGTTTTTGGTGGATCTCTTTCGTATAGCAACTAATACTCAGTAACGCCAAACTTTGTGCAACTTTGAGCCCTAGGTGTTTTTAAAGTTGATTTGGTTAAAATAAACAGTTTCTTCCTCAACATGATACATTTATCAAATCGATTTATTCAAAATGCGTCGATATAATTCACAAGAAATGCGAACGTGATTTGGAGCATCTTCTTTGCAAAATTTTAATAACATTCAACTCGTTTATTTTGTTTTTTGCTTCCTTTTTTTTTTTTTTGCATGTTTGTTTATCAAATTTAAATTGCGTTGTGGCTGTGTTTTAACAATGAATTTTTGCTGAAAATCATGGTCTAAAATTTCAAGCTCACACGCGAAAACAAAAAGGATAAATAAAACTTTATGATGATATGATGACATCACGTGCTTGTTGTCAAATTCTCTTCATTTGTGATTAATGAATGTTTCATCTGCGTCATGCACTCGTATGAATAACTTCAAATCAAAAGTTCTATGACCGATCAAATGATAAATAAATAGTGGAGATACTTTCTATTTCTCTTCAAAATTAATAAACTAACTAGATTCAAATGTATATTCTGACAGAAACTAAACCAGTATTAATTGCATACAATAATATTACAAATTTCTTTAGTGATAATGATGAAAATGACAATGGCAATCATGATGAGCATAATAATGATGTTGGTGTTGCTTGATGATGCTTGTTAGTTGATGCTGTTCATGTTAGATATTTGTTTCCATTTAAACATTAATTGCTTTTGATACATTTGGTTTAGTATTATGATAATTATTAGATTCGTACAATTTTTTATTGTTGTTGTTAATTGTGCATTTGCACCAGTGAAGTGCTGTGAAGCGGGAGGAAAGAAAGTGTGGAAGTGAATTCAAGGTCTTCGACTGGTTTAAATTACAATTCTGCAGCACAATCTAGTTATAAACATCTATAAACAATTGCAAATACAATGAGGATTTGATTGCGCGTTCAATTTTTATACACACACACACACACACACATGTTCACATACAGTGTGATAATTATAAATGGTAACAAATTCTTCAAGTTCAAATAATTATTTAAAATTAATGTTAATTAAAAAGTAATGCGATACGATTTGGTATGCATACATATTGGCCGCACTGTAAATATTTATGCATGATATTTGATATTATTTGTTATGATTTAATTATGGACTGTGCACTGAATTAATTAAAATTTACATATTGAATATAACAGTGCAGTAATTGCAATTATCTTTAATAGTTTACTAGATATTATTAAATACTTATTGTATAATATTGTGTTATAATTATTTTTTTTTTTAATTATGCAATTAATTTAAATTTGCAATCACTTTCATTTCAAGATTTCAAGAATAGGGAGTGTTGAGTGTTTCAAAGCTCATAAACTGCAAATTTTTTATTTTACTCAACTTTAATTTTATGAATTAAAACAGTTTTTGCATTTTGTTTTTCATTCATAAATGAAAATAAATTTATTCATTAAGAATTTTTAATTAAATAAAAAAAATTAACAACAAATTTATAAAATAAAATGAATAATTATTTATTTTTCTTCTTTGGATATAAAAAATTTGCATATATGTTAACAAAAATAAAACTGTTAACTTTGACTGACAGTTTACGGATGCGATGCGATTGTGAGCGTGTGTCACAGAGACGCTGATAAATTATTCATATTTTTTGCTTTTAGCCCACAAAGGCAATTTACGTAAGCATTAAGCATTTACTGTGAAATATTGTTTTTCTTTTTTTTTTTCATAATTTGATAAATTTGTTTTTTCTTCGCAAATTGTTTTTTTTTAATTAAACAGCCTCATTGTGTACGCGAGTACCAGTTTAAGTAGGTACTCTACTTCCCTGTCTCTGCCTTCTGCGTTCCACCCACTCTATTATAAAATGTATAGAGTTTCGAACGCAAGTGGAAATCTCAATTGGTTTTGTTTGCGCCTCAATTGACGCATGCGTCGCTTTTTTGTTTTTTTGTTTTTTGTATTGAAGTTTTTAATAAGAATTTCATTAAAAATTTTAAAAATGAAAATAATGAAAAAATTTACCGAAAAAAAGAACATTTGTTTAAAGTCCACAGAAAAGAAAAACGTAAATAAATAAACACGCACTTGAAAGATTGCACGATTTCTTTTTTTAACCCATTAAGGCTTTCGGTTTCTGCCTGTGGCATCAACTAATCAACTGTATAGATCTGAGTTTTGGGGAATATTTCACGATCTCTTAATTAACGTACAATCTAAGAAAAAATATGTAAAAAACCTAACATCAAATCATGCAAAATATTTTTAATAGTGTGAGGACTATCTTAGTAAATTGAGAAACATGTTTTACCCACGTGTTTTTGACCCTACTTTTATGTTAAAATGACTCCTAAGATATCTCTAATTGATTTTAACCATATTCTGATCGTTTATCTTGAGCTGCAGCCAACTTTCCTTGCATGTCTTTTCGTTCTTATATTTCTGTGTACTCTGAAAAAACTCGAAACAAAAAATCGGATACAATTTGAGCCTACTGAAATATATTATCCTATTAGGATTTGCTCAACAAAATCAATATAGAGCCGTTCTAGATAAAAGGAGGAAATTAAGTAAAGATTTGTAAGGGAATGTTGTCTAGGTTGGAACACTGTCTAGGTCGGAACAAAGTTTTTTCCCCCTTTTTTCGCACTAATGCCATCTATTTATGTATTCAAAATTGATTGCCGCGATGACAACATCCTTTTTATATCACTTAGAGTTCAGAGTGTGAACAGTACAGGGCCGTAGCCAGAAATTTTTTTCGGGGGGGTTTTTATTTGAAGAATAAAATTGAAATTTTATTGTTGTAAAAATTTTCCGATTTTTTTTAATCTTAACCTCAAAAAAATGGCCAAAAGTGATAAAAAATTCACAGAATAATCAAACTAAATTTTTTCGAATAAATATTATTCAATGTGCATTCTAATACATTTTTTTTTATCGTGAGGGACATAATATCATTAACTCATTGACTTCCCTCTACTGATGCTGTACGCAACCTCAAAAAAATTATCAAAAATAGTAGAAGCTCATTTTTTTCAAATGATCATATATGGGAATTTGAGCCATTATCAATGATAAGGAACCCGGATGAGGTTGGCTTATATTCCATAAATTCGTGAAGTCACAGCATTGAAAGAGATCTTTTGTGGTGCTCTAAAAATTAATTATATTTTAAGATTGCCTCCTAAAACTGCATGGGTTTTGCTAATAAGATGGAGTTTTTGCGAAAGAATTTTTCACGTTGAACACGAATCTAAGGTCAAAAACTTCTCATCACGTCACGTTTTAGGAAAAAATGGGGTTCAAGCAAGTCTAATTTTACAAGGATTCGATAATTTTTTTCTATTTTTATTAATTTTTAAACTTTTCCAACTGATTTAGGACGAAACTTTAAATCAAAAACAGTTACTGACCTGGAAAAACTATGAATGCAGGAGTGCTCAGTGTCACCTTCTCTTTTTAAATCCGTAGTCAAACTTCATGTCGAAGATAACAAATCGGATTTGATCGCATAGTGTAAATAAATTTATTTTTCATATTTGACTTTTTGAAAAAAAAAACCGATGGAAGTAAAAAATATCGTTAAATAGATTTTATTTTGACTTTTTTCCATCCATTGGCAGTTAATCCCCGGGGGTTCTGACCCGGGGGGGGGGCCGGGTCAGAACCCCCAAAATACGGCCTTGGAACAGTATAAACGTGACACGAAACCGAATGGTCAAATATCGAAAGAAAATGAATTCACAGTGCCAAACAAAGTGCATAATTGCATGTTTTTATTTGATAAATTTCATTTTTTTATTTGACAAAATAGCCTTTTTCTTCATTTGCAAGTTTTTTTACAAACATTTTCCACCATATTTTATTGATTTTCCACTCATTTTTCAGACCAAGACTGCATATTCTAACCTTCGCTACAATTTTTTTTTCAAATGTCCATAACTCTTAAACTACTGATCTAATCATTTTATAGTTTTCAGCAAGATCTTTCCAATTTTTGCAAGATTTTTCCAACTATATACGACATTAAGCGAAATTCGGTTTACAACGGAAGTTATGAACAAAAGTCAAAAGGTTTTCCAGCCTAGATGACATTCCCCTACTAATTTGAGTCCCTCTTTTGATATGGCACAATAAATATCTCAAAGCCACCAGCTCAATAAATTTAAAGTATTTCAACAATTTTTACAATGTTTATTTACATTTATTTTTTATGTATTTGCATTAAAAATAACTTCTTTCGTTATTCTTTTATTTTGCATGACAAATCCAGACAGAATATTTAAAGTTTAAGTCCAAGCAAAACCCCATGAACTCAAACCAATATCAATAATAATAAAAACATGCATGTTACAATAATAACATTTCGGGATACATAATTTGCAACCCTCCAACAGATTAATTCAGTTGTAACAGTTTTTAAATATTTGGCGGGTTCCGGTGTGTATTTTTTTTCTTGCAAATATGTGTCTTAAAACTGAAAAATATGGATTTATTGGATTCATGCTTGCTCCTCAGACGAAGTCAAAAAAAGATAAACCAAACAATACAACAGGAAGATAACAGCGTCGGAATTGAAAACAGTAAGGACTAAGCGAAGCTTTGTGAAGAACGGCAGAATGATAAGCCAAACACATGGGTCAAAGCTCGAAGGAGCTAAAAGCCCTTCCTAAAAATCATGCACTGGAAGTTTGAGTCAGTGAAGTTGGGGGGAATTTGGTTAGTTTATAAAAAAAAGACAGATACTTAATAGAAAGATAAAAGGTCAAGCCCTTAGGAATCGAATCCGGGTCCAAGAGATGATAGCCGGGCACACTGCTACTAAACTACCAATAAGCGATTGGATCTAGCAGACGGAAACTGAAACAATTCGCAAGCATGGCGAATTGAATGACCACATTACGCAACTGCTTAGTGGCCATGGGTGCTTCAAGCAGTACCCGTTTTGCCCAAGATGCCCAGAGGAATGGCAGAACGCGCAGCATATACTTTTTAAATGCCCGCGTTTCAACAAGGACAGAGATGAGCTAGAGAAAGCCTTTGGAGAACCCCCTACGGAAAGGAATCTGACGACACCGATGTGTAACACAGTGGAAAAATGGAATGCAGCATGCAAGGTTGCTTCAGATATGATGACCACAATGTATAATGTGGCATAGTGGTTAGTGTGCTGAGTTGCTATTCGGGATGCTCGGGCTTAATACTCGGGATGGTCAAAAAAATAAAATTAGAAAATACAATTTTTTATACACTGCACCATGCCTTAACTGGCAATAGCAAATCTCCAAAAGTAAAAATTTCCTAAGGAAATTCATCTATTGAACTCGGTTCCACTCATTCGTGTACAAATATAGTTCGCAGACATGAATGGGATCTATGTTCTCAATTGCTCCTCTTACCTGCATGTGATACATAAAGTAAGCTGCTGTATCAAAAGGTGAGGTAATAAACTCCCATGGGAAGTATGAACAGGGCTAGATAAATAGATAGATTTTAATAGGTATTGCGACCAAATGTATTTAGTGGGTACAGCCCACAGTATATGCTTATTATCAGCTGTTAGTTAAGGCAATACCACTGAGAAATCTCAGTAAGGCTTTCGGCTTTGTGGTATAGCCCAAACTGTCCGGCCAGTAGTGTCCCAGATATCTCTCCCTCCTGCAAGTGAGTGCCTCGCAGTGTAGAAGTATTTGCTCTGGTGTTTCAACTTCCTCCTGAGAAAATCTGAGGGTATTGTCCTGCACAATGCGGAGACTTTTCATGTAAACTCCGAGTATACAATGCCCTCAAAGAAATACCGTGACAGTAATGAGTTGGTGTTTGCTTAGCTTTAGACATAGAATTGCTCTTTTTAAAGACTCTAATTAGCAATTTTGATTGCATAAGTGCAGGGATTTGAACCCAGTAGGTTGACCTACCAGTTTTTTCGTCCCTCCTTAACCCTCTCAGGAGAATGTGTACTTCCTGTGGTAGGAAAGGGAGCTTTAAAATACTCCGACTTAAACAAAATGTTTTTCCATCGACAGAGGAAGGTTCTATTCACATAAGAAATTTGTTTTTCTCACAACTTTTTATTATTTACTATTTTTAACAATTTTTTGAAATTGGCGACAAAAAAAAAGAGAGCACAAAAAAAAGTAAGGTTGTCCCATAAAAGTCACAGTAGTTTCGACGGTTATGCTTCAATTGTAACAAAATAAATTCCAAACAATAAAAGAAAAAAAATAAAACAAAAACGTCAATACTAAAATTGTTTAGTTAGCATTTAAATCAAAGTCAGGAAAAACTTTCAAATTCATGTATACATATGTGTACGAAAAATCGGAGAGGGTAAATTTATCTTTTATAGTAATGAATCCTTTACCTAGAAAGGGTTCAGGACCGATGTAATTCTTGGCTACCTCATTTCTATATAAATCTGTATGTCCAGAGACCCAGAATCTGGTTACTTTATTTGTCTCCACTAAGTCATTTAATACCTCCAGGCATTCCAAACTAGCTTTGATGTTATTTCAAAGGAGTCTAGTGCTCTGATTGCAGCTTGACTATCTGAGTACATTAAAATATCCTAGCCTTTACACTTATGCTCGAGGTTGAATTGTGCGCACAGCCTTATGGTGAGAATCTTTGCTTGGAAAATGCTAGGAGTCTTCCCTATAGCCTCAGGCCAGGGCTAAGAGAGAGACAATTTTCGCAATAAACCATTTGAAGGCTCTCCAAAACTCGTTCGCGATAACATTCCTATAATTAGCTGGGGCACCAAAAGGCATATGTCTCATAGATAGGGGGTGGCCAAGTTTAATAGCGATACTGACCATTTTTTGCGTGGAGTTCATATCCTTAGGCTTGTAACCTAAATTTGCGAAAGGTAATGGCAAAGTATGGTGCTCATCACCGATACTTTTATAAAGTTTTATAAAGATTTTATAAACGTGTCCGAGGGTCGACATTCTAGGAAAAAATTACAAGTTTTCTTCATTAAATGCCTAAGGTCTGTTGACAAGGAAAACTATTGTACCAATACGGGGTTAGGGGATAAATCCAAATAGCTCTCAATTGTGACCGAAATAAAATGAAGAAACTGGAGCTAAATTGGTCATACTCTCTTTAAGCCTCTTAATGAGGTCTGTGCACGAGCACTAGAATGGAAGCCTTAGGTCAGCAGAAAATGGGAAGAGCCTAGGTGTATCTGCAAAAAACTAGGTACTTGAGAAGGAAGACAGACCAAACAACGGTGGACAGGGGTAAAAGTGTATGAGAAAAAGTAGGTTCACATGCGGATCCTAAACCTTTGAGTTATATTGAAGCTATAAAAGGTGTGCCATCGGTTGGTTTTTTTTTAATTGTTGTAAAGTAAATATTTGTTTTTAAAGTTTATAGGTGTATTGAAAAGAGTAAACCTTGCGGTTAGTAATGGAATATAATTTCGTTTTAATTGGCTCCCTCTGCTGACTTGGCAATGATCTATTCTGCCAATCTAATTTTCCAGTACATTTTCCGATAGTTTGAGACTATGCCTGAATCGTTTTTGGATTACCAGAGGAGCAACGATTTTTAACCGGCACCTTGTAAAAATATTTCAACGGCGTCAAATCGTAGCTCCGCGGAGGCCAAGTAACATCACCAAACCATATTTATATTCAGATATTGGAATCAAAGTTTAGCACTTGTTTATATTATATATTATCTATAGCTTCAAATATTTTTTCGATCCGAATTATCCGGATGGTCCGAAATATACTGAAAACCAACTGAAGCTAAAGAAATTTTTTATAAAACGTGCAAATTCTGTTGAGTTAGACAACATTTTGATAAATTAAAGGACAACTGTCTACACATGAAATGGGCGGATTTATTTTGTGAAATGAGAATGAAACTTCAGCATCAAATAACCACCTGATCACATTAGCTAAAATCACCAAAGATAATAGTGAAAAACTGGAAGCGAAAAATTATTTTTCTCTATCGTTGATGATGCTTTGCTTGTGAACAGTTCCTGCTTTGTCTAAATATCCGCATATGACCGTATTTATTAAGGTAGCTCGAATTTAAAATCTCAGTAGGTAATATCGCTGTGTAAAGTATGAGCAAATAAACAAATATAACAGTGTGAAAAAAAAAAATTGTAGGCACTTTTATGAAGACAAAAATTGTAGGTCTAGTAATGCTAAGAAAAATGGTATGACGGAAATTTCCCATACACCCCCAAAATCTCGTTTTATGGTCAAAAACCCCTTTTTGGATAGGTTCATGTGAACAATCGCTCATAACTTTGCTAATTTTTATCCGATTTACAATTTTAGTTCTTAATTTGAAAGGGAAAAAATAGTCCTTTCTGACCATGTTTATTTTCATGAATTGAAAACTGACGAGACTGCAGTTGAACGTAGTTGCGATTTTTCGATTTTTTAATCATTTTTTCGGCTTGGACGACGTTTTTACGATATTATCCGATCTTGGAGATTTTTTGCGACAAAACACTTTCAAAGTAAATTTAATGCCGCGATTATGAGCGATTGTTCACACCAACCTACCCAAAAACGGTTTTTTGACCATAAAGCGAGATTTTAAGGGTGTATGGGAAATTTCCGCCATACCATTTTTCTTAGCATAACTAGACCTACAATTTATGTTAGATCTCCATAAAAGTGCAAGATCACTGCCACACAGTGTAATCAACAATCATAGGAATACCAGATGACGTTTGAAGAAATATTAAATACATAAAATTATTGATTTACTTTGGACTCAATGGTTTACAAAGTAGTACGAAAAATCAATAAACTCATATGAAACCTGTTAACATAGAATAAAAGGTTCGAATAGAAAAACGATGGTCATTCCCTTTCTAATTTTCACCCTAAGCAAATAGGGGCTGGCTTCCTTTTAACTATTTATTTATGCCTTCATAACCATAAATAGATTTTGTAGGGTTAAGCTCTATTAAATCGTTTAATTAGCATCAATTTTGTATTGGTTAAAAAGGAAAAAACCTGCGAATTTATGCAGAACGAAAAGCAAAACGAACCAAAAAATTAATAAATAAAAATTATGTTAATAATAAAAAGTTTAACAAGTTTTTAATTAATAAATCAAATAAAATGCGCGTTTTAAATACGCAAACTTGACCAATGAATTGGCTCAGTTGGGCGAAAATCATCGCAAACGAAACATCGCACTAATACAGACAGCTAAATCCATTCGCTACACATATACATACGTACAAGTATATGAATGTAGGCAGAAAGTGGTTAAGAAGAAGATTTAAACCAGTTAACGAACAAATTTTTAAATTTTTGAAGGCGTGTTCAACAAAAACAGAAAAAACAAATTTTTTTTTTTCAAAAAATGTAATTATATTATTTCTTTTTTGGATTTTATTCACATACTTTTGAGTTTTAAAGATTCATCTACTAGAAGATTAAAATATCGTTTCTCGTCTGAGAAAAAGAAAAGCGATAAAAGTTATAATTTTATCTTTTAGCTAAATTTCGCTAAAAGATAAAATTTGTTAAAATCAACGAGATAAATTTATTATAATTTATGTTTAGTTACATTTTTATTTTATTTAAGTACAAAAGAGTGATTTGTGTTTTTTATTTGTTTTTGCTTTTGGTTTTGTTTCTGATCGCTCATCTTCAATAAAAACTTCCATGATTGGTTAAAAATTGCCATCAAGAAAAGCATCAACGATTAAGCCGAACTTTTACGAACTCGCTCACGCACACAGCTAAAATACACTGAAAAGCGGTAGAAATAAACCAGAAAAAAGCTCGCTCGCTCGCTCTTTTTAGCTACACTTTCGGCTTATACTCTTACGGCGGTTACTCACGCTCTTACTCTTTTTTGTTGATGTGCTCTTTCGTAGTAATTGCAGGCGTTCTCTCTCTCGCTCTTTAATTTGGTTCGATATTCAAACAGGATCTTTGAGTATATTACGTTGCGTTTCGTTTTAAGCCAACTTCATTCAACAACAGCTCGCGTACGCGTTCTCAGTCTCGTTGCTGCTGCTGATAATATATATTTTTAAATAACTTGGCTAAAATAAACCTCATCACAATAACAACAAAAAGAAGAAGCAGAAAGCAGTAAAAAGTTAAGTATCAACAACGAGCAGCAAGTGCAAATTTATTTTTCATCCACATCCCCCAAAAAGCGTCCGCCGTTCCGGACGTCAGTCAGGCAGACTCAAAGTGAAGTGAACTTCATCTTCGTCTGTCGTCGCTATTTTCATCATTGACAACGATTGTGTGATCGTGTATTTAGCTGTTGTTGTTGTTCGCGATCGCAGCCGCCGCCGCATACAAAACTATCTCCGAAGTTAAATTTAGTCTGAGGTTTTAATACCGTTTCGGCGTGTTTTCGAGTTGGTCGTGTTTTTGGCTTTATACGGATGTGCAAAAATATTATTTCTTCTTTTTTCTTCAAAAGATAATTAAATCACGAATCAAGAATAAAACAAGAAAATAAAATAATAATAAGAAAAATAAATTCAACTTGAAGAAGTTTTTTCCAAAAAAAAAAAAAATAATAATTTCTTAAAAAGAAGAAGCTGCTAGAACTTTATTACAAGCAAACGTGTTAATTCTTCATGACATAAAATAATTAAACGCGAATTTCGCACGCTAAATAAAAATATACTTTAACTTCACCTCCTTGGTAGCAAATTAAATAAAAAGGAGTGAATAAAATTTATAAAAATATTTAATTTATTAACATTTTTCAATACGGAATTTAACGGAAATGTAAATTATTCGCCCCCAACCAGATTAAATATACAAAAACTAAAAACAATATTGTGTTTAATTTTGGAAAACAATAAAAAATTTTGGAAAACAAGAAAAAAATTTAATTCATCATAAAAAAAACTATAAAATATATCAAATTGTTAACTAATTTTTAATAAACTAAAAGACCTCGCTACTACATTTTTTTTTTTTTTTTTGGAAATATCCTTTGGCTCAAAAAAAAAAAAACCAAAAAATAGAAATAATCAATTTACATATTCCTATTATTTTCGGTAAGTTTTAATTTAATTATTTTTATTTCTTTTACGTTTTTTTTTTAATTTTATTTTATTTCATGACCTTCTGCACGTATATTTATCATAGTATTAACCTCTTTTTCGAATCACTTTCACTTGCTCGCATTTTGTATTTAAAAACAGACTTTTAAAACAAATATTTAATTTAAAATTTCATAACTTTTTCATACGGTTTGAGCCTAATTACGTTCATATTTGTTTACGAAGTAAACACATTAACGAGACTTCTGCAATATATTTATATTTTTACTCAACTATTTTTTAAAAATAAAATTAAGTAATTGATAAATTTCAAATATCCTTCGTGTTAGAATTTCAAAAGCATTGTTTTATATTTGATGTAAATATATTACTTATTCTATTTGCTTAAAAAAAAACAAGTATTTTATTTATCTGACCAACTACCAACTCCAGCGGTGGGCTAGTCGTAGCGTTCTAGACTATCATCTCAATTGTCTTGAGTTTGATTTTCGGTAAAGTTATAGATTTATGCCTTTCCTTACAAATATTTTTTCTATTATTTTAACTATCATCAATAACCAAAACAAAAGACAAAACAAAAAACATAATTATCAAAAATTATCAAAAACCTAACGATCAGTAACTGCATTTTCTTATTAAGACCACAACCTTCTCTGTTAACTATAACTCAAATGAAACCCTTGACACAAACCTTATAACGGCGTGCGGTAAACTCATCACCTACTCAAACTATAATTCTTTGCTAAAAAGAAAAGCAGTCTAACTCCGACTTATGATGTAAAATATTAATTCATATATTTTTGATTATAAATACCAAACTCGTACGAAATCTATAATATTGAGTTGAATTAAATACATAAAATTTCATAAATGGTCTTTCATCTAACCATAGAATCTTCTGAAGTTATCCTATATTTTCTTTTGAAATTATAGTTAATGCTATCAAACTTTCTTAGCAAGAAAATACACTTAAATTGTTATTCTTTTTTACCTTAGAATTAACAGATTAATGAAATAGAAAAGTCAAAGGAAAAATAAAAAAGTTTTCAATACATCCTTAGTGAACATAGAGAATTCAATCATCTTACGAAATATTTATACACAAAAATAAAATCAGTCTTGCAGTCACAAAAAATTTCAGATTTTTATTGCAGCTACGCATCCAAGATTTAAAAAATTCACACATTCAACTTCCTGTCTGGACAATTTTTTATATGAATACATTTTTCTATTATTTTCGAAATTTATATCAATGTTGAACAAACTTATTTTAGTTTGTTCCAAAAGTTCCAAAAGAGTTGATCATTGCAGAGAAGAAATATCTAACGATATGATTTCAATTGCATTCAGAGAATATAAAAATTTCTCATTGAATGAGAGTAATATACTCTTTTCTACGAGTAGAAATTTCAACTTAGTTAAAGACTATATATCTGATGATTCATTATTGGTTATGAATTTTAAAAGAATCCTTCTTGAATTCAAGTACAATTCCAAATGTTTGCTATGGCTAAAAAATATTGTGTCTGAAATTTTCTTTCCAGTTATAATCGGTTGAAATTTTAAGTTTCGAAACAACTCAAGGTAAACTCCTTGCTCTCTTTTGGCTATAAAACGCTTTAAATAAAAGCTAGAGTTATGAGGTTTTTTGCATTGCACGTAAGTTGTCAATACTAAATATTCGGTGCTTAAAATTTTATAATGATCAGTGTGTGATAGGAGATCTACCACCCATTTAATATTTTGTGATCTGTTCGCTTCTATCATGATATTTTGAAACCAATTATTTTGAAATCTACATTCATTTTTTAATATAATTTTTTTATATTACAAACTAAACCTCAAACTTAACTATGTACCTATGTAAATCAATGCGTAGAATATTTCAATAAATTAATAAATAAAGTGCTTGACACATTATTAAAAAACAGTCTATGCTATTTATAAAATTTGGCAACAATATCAGTCAAAAAAATATATTTATGACTATCAATTGTAAAATCAATCAAATTTTTTTTTTCCCATTGCTTTTTTTATAAATATGATTTGTTTACTTTTAATTGCTGCACAAAACACACACAAAAAAAAAAAACAAAATAAAAATATAATAAAATTACCTACCAAAAACAATAGGCACTTTAAAGTTTGTTTACATGACAAAAACACAAACTAATTTTAGCAAAACAAATACTTAAAAAAAAGAAAAGAAAAACAGAAAAAACAAATAAACCACAGTACAAAAAAAAAAAAAAAAAAAATCAATGTATTGTAAAGAAAAAGAATTTGTAGATAAATATCAAAAACTTAACCACAATAACTTATTTACTAACAAAGAAAACGTAAGTGAGCCACATTTCAAAAAAGCCAATAATTATATTTTCGCACACACTAATAACAATAACAGCACAAGCAGAAAAAAAATGTGTAAAAATATTTTATGATAATAATTGTAAATTTTATGATTTATTTTTTTTTTTCGCCTATATGGAACATTTTTTTTTCTTAACTAATATACTCAACTCAAGTGGTTTTATTTAATTTTTGTTAATATTTATTATATATATACATATTTATTTATATTTATTTACAGTAGTCCCTCTCTTACGTGATAAATCCTCCTTTGAGTGGTTATAATTGATAGTTAATCCTCCCATCGCCAAAAAAAAGAAAAAAGGTAACAGCGCTAGTCATACGATTCATGGAAAACTGTAAATAAACCATGGAAAATGCCGTTGGCTTCCACTCACAAATATTTTTCTCTATAAAAATGGTTATCAATAACAAAAAAAAAAGTTATACATTTTGCTGTACATATTTATGTACATATGAAGAGCTATTGTTTATTTCCATTAAGATAAAATATCATAATGTCTACAACTTACGCGCTCAAAGTTACGTTAGCTAGATGAATCATTTACCATTAGGTGTTAATTACTGCAAGAAAAATATCTCATATAGATCGATAAGCTTTATAATTATATATATATTAACGTTATCGCTTATGTCGCTATTGCGCAATTATGATTGTTTATATTGATGACATACAGAATCTCTGGTGATTTGCTTCGCTCATTATCTTTGCTCTGTAATGAGCATTAGGGTGTCTCATTAAAAACTGTCTTAAAAATGGGGCTTGACTTATTTTAGGAAGATTCCTAAAATATTTCGGACCAAACTAGATCATTTTGAAAACAAACATCGTATTTTGTATAGGAACCAAAACCAAATAAATGGCCACAAAAATTACTTAATATCGGTTCAAAAAGATTCGTAATAAAAGAAGAAGAAGAAGAAAAGAAGAATCAAGCTCCGATATCCTGCATCCTCTAATTGTTCTTATGTCGTCCCAGTTTCATTTATTTCAAAAGTGCCATAGTATCTTCTCAATTAAATTGATAAATTCTCTCCCTGAAATTGTTTCTATCTCAATTTACTACGTCTCAGAGAAGACATTTGTCATTCTATATAAAGAGTTATGGCTGACTTAGACTGTGATTATGTTTTATTTTATTGATTCGGCAAATACTATGAAATTGTTGTTGCACCGAACACAAGGAGGGGATCTTTACTCATTCTCTTAACGAACACGATGTGCTCGGTGATATAAACACCGAGAACGCAGAGCATTCGGGATGACAATGAGTTATTTTATAAAACGCTATCATTACATACAAAATAATATTAAGCAAGGAGGTACATTTCGACCAAAAGCAACTCTGCAACGAGCTATATATAACTATATAACTACCTAGACCGAGCACGAATATGCGTAGTTGATTTATTGCGTTTACTGCATTCATTCAAGCACTGCATTTACCTCTGAAAGATCACAACAAATTGTTGTTTTTTTTTTAAATATTCATCCCTAACAGAAACAACTACAACAAACTAATTTAGAGCAAACAGCAATTTGATGATTACTAATGTACATAATTGCTGCCTGTATAAACTCTCTGTGAATATAAATGCGCAATTTGGGGCTAAGTTTCTTTGATATGTAAAATTTCCAAATCTGTCGCTGATTTAAACCAAAAGTTGATATTTATGTGGATTGCTTATAAAAGTCACAAACATAAAGAGATTACTTTACATATACATACATAAATTTAGTTATGACTTTACAAATAAATATAGTTTTATTAAAATTATTAATATATGTATGTATTTATTTATTATTATTTTTTTGTTTTTTTTTGTATAAAATTAAATAATAATAATTTTCTATTTGCATGTCAACATGTGCGCAATACCACAATAATTACAAACAAACAAGAAAAAACACTGTGAGAAAATTTTTGTATATTTTGGAATTTTTCGTTTTTGTTATCTACTATTGTTTTCGTTTTTGTTACGTTCAGAAGTTTTCTTCCGATATCACATCATATCATTATTGTAATAGTATCTATTTTAGCACATGTTTACATACATAATTACCACTTTAATATATGTATAAAGGTATGCATATGTGGGAGTAAGTACATAACTATTAGTTGCTTTTTTTATCTTTTATTTTATATTTATTTTTTAAAATAAAAAAAAATCAACTCTTTTTATATATTGCATGGACTGACATTGAACGATAACAACAGAAGAATACAAAAATTTCTTATTTTACTATGTATATTCTTAAGAATATTATACACAGCCAAACAGTTGAAGGAACTTTTGATTCTAATCAATATGCAATTCACATTTTTAACATTAAGATTCATTTAAAACACTTTGCTTTTCCATTTGGCATATTGAATCTAGTTTGGTGTTGAATCTAAAGTATTGACGCGCATAATTTGCATTATTATACTAAAAAGAAGTTATGACTCATTTCAGTTCGTCTGCTTGAATGATAACAATTAATACTTAATTTTAAAGTTAAGAAAATTACGAAATTTATTTATTATTCTTGGCCCATTATTTTCTGATCCTTTTTAAAGATTACAATTATGCTCAGAGAGAAAGCATCACGGGCAATACTTTGAATTAACCAATCATAGACATTAATAATCGCAGTTTAAATATCAACTCAGTTGAAACTAAATAACAATTTCTAGTCACAGCATTTATTTGAAATGTGAGCACAGTTCGTTCAAGAGAGAGAGAGAGAGAGAGAGAGAGCACCCCATTATACGATCTCAACTATTATTATCCGTCTCAATTATGTTTTTAGAGTTTCGAGTTCTTCTTATATTTCTTTCTTAAAGAGAAAAACTTTCCTATTGCATATCTACTCTCAATACGTCACAGTTTGATGCCACAAAGAGAGTAAATAAAGTTTATATGTGGGATATGAAATACGTTTGACTCTGCTTCTTTCTCTACGATTTCATTCTCTTTTCTTTCTTCATTACTTCAATTGAATGAGAGACTTCTTTATTTAGCATCAGTGTTGCCATATTTTTTGGGCAAAAACTGTAAAAAGTAAAAACAAAAACTGTATTTTGGGGGGAGGGGGGGGGGAATGTAACCTATAAAAACGAAAAAAAAAACTAAAATCTTTAATTTGCAAAGTTTCTCAGTCACTTGCCCATCATTTCACCACATATTTAAAATTTAAAAGGACCAATATTATAATAGTCTCCGCATGTTTGGAAGATGCTATGATTTCTAGAACGGGGCAGAAATTTTAAATCCTATAACTTCTGGGAAACCTAATACAATGATGGTGCAAAATTTGGGAAAAAAAACAAACGAACATACAAATGTTGTATTAATATTAAACTAGTTCTTTTGAAACTTTCACCCAAAAAACAAAACAAAAAATTTTAAAAAATTAAGTTAATTGATTTGCGTTATTTATCATAACGACAACAAAAATCAGCCATCAGACTGTTTTTTATTGAAAAAATAGCGTTTAACTGGTGCCAGTTTAATATTTTCATAAATTTCTTATTAATAAAATCAAAAAAACTGATTCCTTTAAAATTAGGTTATTATTATTAATAAGAACCACGAAATAACATTCTTGTTATGACTAGTTAAAAAATTAAATGAGCATTCCTGGGACCGATTTTTGGAGTAGTCATAGTTCACCAGTAATCAATACAACAATTTCAAAAGCTCTCAAAATGGTTTCATCAAATTTCGTGTACATTTCTCTTGATGCCGCAAAATTTGTTCAATTTTATAATTTTTTTAAGTAAGTCTTTTGTTCTTTTCAGATAATTTTCTAATTTTAGTTCTGTTAGTATTAATTTGGAAAAATATTCTTTCCACATTTAAGTCTATTCTGCATATTATTGCAAAAACTGTAAAAAGTGTAAATTTGGGAAATAAACTGTAATATTTGAGGGAAACCTGTAAGACTGCATGCCGACCGAAAAAAACTGTAATTTACAGATAAATCTGTCAGTATGGCACCGCTGTTTAGCATCAGAGAAACCTAAATTTCAACATTGTTACAGTAATGGCTAATATGAAAGCTAAATAATTTTTGTATAGGCACTATTATTGGATAAAGTTAAATAAAAAATTTCAAGTATTATCGTCTGTGTTTTTTTCCTAAATTTTTATTTTTATTTTTTTTTTTTTTTTTTTGCTACCAACATATAATTTTGTAATTTTATTTTTAATTTGATATTATTATTACATACTCGTTATATGAATTTGATATTTTTATGGTTGAATGCTTTTAGGATTTTAAATGTTTTTCGATAAACGCTTTTAAATGGGCTTATTAATTTATTGAAGTAATTAAGAAACAGACAAAAAAAAAATGTTTACGAACGTTCATTAAACTTTTCTCTCATCTTACATCGAAATATATTTGCAGTATTCTTGAATTAATTGAATTCCAATTAATAATTAAATATTTTTGTATTAGATAGAATTGCGATTTCATACTTTTCTTTAGAAGCTTGCTTCAGTTTTTTATATGTAATAACAGAAATTTTCTATGAGTGTACAAAATAAAATGTGTGCAAGTATATTTTTATTAACTATATATATATATATATATAGTACTATATATTCTACATATGTAGATATGTACAATATACCAAATATCTACTTATTTATAGTTAATTTTTTAGTTTCAACACTTTTTCATAACAGTTTTAACTGTGTATTGCGATTATTTTAATTAGGAATTTCCTTCAATTATAATTTTTAAAAAGGTTTTTTGTTTCGATTGTTTTGATTTTTCCTATCGCTATTAATTTTTATGAATGAATAGTGTAAAATGTACAAAATAGAAAGAGGTATAAAGAGACAGAAAGAAAGAGACAATAGAGAAAGATATATAGAGAGAGAGTAAGAATATTCACAGGCAGTTAGCGATAAGTATTTATGAACGTTAGAGAAGCCCTGGGGCACGTAAGATTAACTTCAAATCACTGCCAAATTAATTTGTTGGAAACAGAAGGAAATCAGTAATGAACTTCCGTAAAAATTAAAAATATACCATAACAAAAAATGAAACTAATGAAATTTGCAAACACAAAAAACAAGACACACATAAAACAAAAAATATAAAAAATCAAAAGATAATTACAAAAAACTAAAAAAACAAAAATTCGCAAAAGTTCTGCTGTTGTGACACCAACTTGTACGTGAAATGTTAAATGATGAAATAAATAAAATAAAACAATAACAACAGCAAGGCAATTTTATTTTAGCAATGAAATATCGTGATTTATATGACTTGGCTTTAATTTATTTGCATAAAAAATGTAACAATTTCAGACGAATGAAATTTCCATAAAAACAAAAAATCACCCGAAATTTTAAAATTAATTTGAAAAAGCTATAAGAGAAGCAAGAAACATAATTTGTTTTTGCTTTTATGAATACTTAATTTAAATATCTTGTACGTCGATTGTATTTTATTATCAAAATTACTCATACGACATGTAGACCCAACAAACATCATTCAACAAATCCAAGCACTTTCACATTGTTTGTATGTAGATATGATTATGTATATATTTATATTATAAAAAACAATAATAACAACAGCAAAATTGTGATAATAAAATTGGCAAATAATTATTCTAAAAATTAACAACAACAGCGACAACAATCACAAGTCTGCAGCGTTTTTTGTTTTTTTGTTTGTTTTTTCTTTACTTGCTTCTTTACTTTTGATGTAAAAAAAAACAAAAATTAAAATGAAATTTATCACATTATGCACGCTCAATCTCTTTTTGCTCTTCCTCAAAAAATTTTTGCAATCATCTGCAAGGTAGCAACGCATTTTGTATATTATGGAAAAATTTACGGAATAAGTCATGGATGAAACTTTGAAATACCAATGAAAATTTTTTTTTCTTCCATTCCTAATCTTCCTTTAGTTTCTGTAGTATGTCCAGTGCAGTATGTCCAGTACAGTGATCAAAGCGTAGCTTTATTATGGGTTGACATCTAGAAAACAGACCTCACGAAGTTGTTAAGAAATGCCTTATATCTGTTAGTGACTAAGCCAATGAGATATAGTACTCAAGTCCTAGACACGCAGAACTGAATATATACCGATTTGAAAGGTCTTTCTCTTCTTTTCTAGACCTGACAGAGCCTTCAAAGATTAATCTCTTACAACATATATGCATTCCTTTAATTTGTCCTGCATGTATCGCATTTTTAAGCATTTACCATACCATTAAGACCTCATTGAAAACCTTATGCGTACGCTCATGCATACAAATGTATCTCTTTCTGGGAATAAGCGATAAATAATTTGGTGAATGGTTAAAACTTTAATGATAAAATAATGCTAATAATTACAAGACATTTTTACATTACACTAAAAAGTAGGCACACACATACACATGTATGTATGTAAGTATATTAAGTTTATTTAACAAGCAAGCAAGCACAAAAAGCTTGACAAGTGGCAAAATTTGTGTTTACTTTAAGAGATTATTTTGTCGTTTTGTCTTTACTTTTGTTTTTTCTTACGTTTTTTTTTTATTTTAAATATGATGCTTGATTTTTCTCACATGTCTGTTATGCTTTGACGTCATCACATAAACATAAACAGCAACGAGCACTCAAATTCACACACACACATACATGAATGTCTGCTCCCGCATACTTAAAAAATAATAAATATTGATGATTAATTTTCATAATATTATTATTAATAATTTCTTTTTGCTGAGGCTTAATGTCAATAAAAGAATTTAAAGATGAAACTGAGACTCTGGTTGCGTAGCAGAGGCACTTGATCTTTTGTTTTGTAATTGAATGCAAATGCATATTTACATATATATACATATGTATGTATGTATGTATGTCTGTATGTATGTGCGTATCTAGTATGTGTGTGCGTGTGGTAGTGGCGCACATAAGACAACGCAAAGTAGGCCAAGTGACGCGTGCGCTCACGTTTTCTACGTTATTGTTACTCTGTTTTTTCTTTACTATATTTTACTTTTTATTTTATTTTTTTATGTCTTTTTTTTTGCTACTTTTTTGCATATATAATGAGATTTTACATTTTTTGCGTTGTTTTTCCTCAGCAATTTGGTAAGGCGCTGCGCAGTTATACACAGCTGTCTGCTGCTGAGACTATTATTGCCGCATATTGGTTGTTGTTATTGTTGTCATTGTTTTTAGGAACTGCAGTAATGCATATTCGCAATTATTATAATGTTTCTGTTTTTTTTTTTTTATTACCAAAGTTAGGAAAACAAAACCAGTGTGAAATAAAACAAACATAAACGTAAATTTTTTATTGCCTCATGTAAAAGTTTTCAATTTTGTATTAATTTTGCATTGTACTTGCTTTGAGTTTCAAGAAAATTTGTGTATGTTGAAAGTGTTTCTTTCATTGCAAGGTTTACTTGCTATTTAATAATTATAAAAATGCAATAATAATAATAAAAAAATTTAAATACTTAATTGCTGATAAAATGTGGTAGTCATGAAGGATTTAATGTTAAACCAACTACTTGCATAAATTTTAATTACTATATGTAGTTATTTCTAATACCTTTATACTTTAAAAGCTTAGCATTTATTCTTAATGTATGTATGTAGACATTATATGGATAATTATCTATGCTTGTTTATCATGCTGTCTATACAGTAGTTATTATCTACTAAGTACTTTTCACATTTCTCGAAAAACTTCTGAATAATTATATGGTCTTTTAGTGATATGCATATAAACTTATCTCATTTGAAGTAGCACTATAATGGTTAGGGTGTCAATTTTGATTTCACTAAAACTAATTACATCACAAGAGTGGTGAAATTTCCTAATGATTTCTAAAAATTCTTAAGAGGAGTTTACATCTGCGCAAAACGCTTCCAGAAAGACTTTTTTTTAAAGTAAATTGCTTTGAACAAGAAACCTTAAATTTTTTTTTTATTTACATCAGCAATTCACTCTCAAGATTTTCTGATACGAACCTGCGGCCATTTTCTTGCAGTTGCAAATTCAGCCATACGGGGAACTCAGCAAGTTTTTCGCTCTCTTAAATTGAGAGCGTAAAAACTTTCCTAACTTCCTTTGTATGAAAAAATAATATATCGGAGCACAATTGTCGTATTTATAGTTTTGTCATATCTGGTGTCGTATCTCTCCTTTGTTGAAAATCTTCATTCTCTTATTTTTCACTCTTTCATTTCAATATATAGTAATTAAGTTTCAAATAAAGTTGAAATGCGATCCACAACTATTTTTCGCTCAGAACGTCACTGAACGTATTCCAAAAAATGTTTTTAGAAAAGACTATATCGCTCATTTACTAAAAGCTGTCATAAGTCAAAAAACAAGTCACGCTTCATATTGTGTAAAAATTTCATATTAATATCTGGTATACTCTGCTCGTGAGAATTATATTATAAGATTTCTTCTTTTTTCTGCAAAGTGGGAGTCAATTGAAAACTTTAAACGCGTTTTCTGCAAAATCGCGTTTTTTGAGTTATGACAGTCTTTAGTATGCTGAATGAAAAAGTTAAAAAAAAAAACAAGAAACAATTATTAGGTGTTGTGAGCTGTGGAGACGGAGAAGTTTCTTTGCAAATTCTCGTTGCGGCGCACTACCATTTCGCGGAAATTCAATAACAATAACATTAAACATCAATCATTGGGATGATGATTCGAAATAACTGAATGCAATATTTACAATTTTGAGATCGTTGACTTAAACGGAAAATTTTAATATAAATATTTTTCTCTTATTTTGAACCAACTTTATCAGAAATAACACAAAACAGAAACACCGTGATCAGGTAGTTACCCTGAAATTGAATTTTATGTGTAAACAAAAATTCAATGATTTCATTTCTATTAATATATAAAAAATCCTTTCATGATTACTAATGTCCACAATTGCTAAATCTTATTTTTAGAAAGTCTTTGTGCTCTACGTGCCTTTTGAACTTTAATTGAAAAAATAAACAAAAATTTTCCGTCATTTCGTATTGTTAATAAATAAAATAAATTATAATTAACTTTTTTTTATTGATAAGCAAAAATATTGTCAAAATTTGTGCAGCTGTTTTTTTCTCGGCCGGTATCTTCCAAAGCATACAACTTTTTAAATAGCTGAAAACAAAAATTAAATAAATTTCAAAAACATTCAACATAAATATTTTGCGTATATGCATATATAAATTTAATGAGCGGTGTGGCATAGCTATGTTAGTATATGTCAGCGACTTCATATCCAGAGAAAGTCCTTAAAAATTGTATTTCCTTTTAACTAATAACATCAAACATCACAAAGTAATCTTTAGTTGGTTTGATTTGTGTAATAGATATGATATTTGAAAGATCCCAAATATTATAGACCATCGGTCAGAAAAACTTCGTGTAAACAATTGATTACATAAAAATATTTTTAATCGGTTGCTTAGATTATAACTGATGACACTGGTATAAAAGAAAGGCTTGGCATCATAAAGACCAGTTGATCTACTGTAACCCTTTTCTTGCGATTCAAGAAAGACTCAAACCTGATTCTGTCTCAGCTTAGCAAGTCTGGTAATATAGTCAAGGTAATGAATGTACACAAGAAGTACTCTGATGGTTTTTATGTCCCTCCATCTTTGACAATGCAAACTAGTTGATATAAAATGAAACTTGTTATTTGTGATGTTATACAAATTTATTAACATGAAAAATTTTATAGTTTTTTACTAAATTCTTAGAAAATTTTATATTTTCATATATATCTAAATTAAAGGCAAAACTAGATATATGATCAACTATTTATATAAATTTTTTAAATTAAATTTTGAATTATTCAGAATTTGGAATTCATACGAAAAAAAAACAAAAAATTGGAAAATTAACTTAAAACACTCGTATATGAACGAAACTAAAATTATCCAGTAAATACTGGTTAAATACAAGTATGTATAAATTTTAAAAACTATTTTTATTAAAGACATAAAAAATAAAAAAAATGACATATAAATTTATGTATATGCAAGAATAGTGGTGCCAGCGAGTATCACTGACCAATTGCATTTCCCTGTACATTTCATTATGAATGCTGCTGTTTTTTTTTGGTAAATATGTCAACGGTTTTTAACAACACTTTAAATATTTCTTTTATTTATTTTATACAAATATTTTCTTTAATTTAACTTGGTTGTGTTGTATGTAACGCAGAAAAGCGCCGATACAAAAAAAAAAAACACACACGCACACACAAAAGAATCAACAAAAACAAAAGACATTTCAATAAAATTGCAATTAATTGTTAGCCTTCAATAAGATTCAACCTTAACCAGTTAAGAAGCGAAAAAAGCAGCAGCGACAGCTTCTTCTTTTGTGCAAAAGTGTGGCAAGTGTACAATTTTTCATTTTTTTTGTTTTTTTGCCTACAAAATGAGTAGCCAGCGTTACATACATGAAAATATTTAATACATAAAAAAATGTTAACAAAATGCAATACAACGCAATTTATGAGTCATGCGAGATTTTGTTTTATAGCATGCGAGTGCATGTATGCAATAAATAATGCCACATAATCTGTTTGTTTTTTTTTTTTTTTTTTTTTGGTTTTGAATATGTGTGTGTATGGAAAGTTTATGATGACATTTTTACAATTCGGTGGCCGAAAACAAATATGAAAGTACAAAATACAAAAATTTAATTATAATTCAGGAAGTTTCAATTCACAAACACACACGCCTATATATTTTATTTATTTGTGGTATGCCTTAAAAATGGAAAACTTTTTTATACAGGTATAAATTTTCATTAGTTGAATAAGTAAATTTTAAATTTTGTAATGCAACTAACTACCTGTTGTAATTAGGGCTTAAATTAAATTGCTATTTGAAAATTAATAAAATAAAAAGTAAATCATTTATGAAAATTTAATTTTAATAGTTTTCAAAACTATCGTATTGAAGCATTAAGTGGCTGCTTGTAATTATAATAAGTAGCCTTGAAAGAACTTGTGACCAATATTTAATAGCAAATAAATACCATAATTTTAGTGCCGGTACTAAAACGTTTAAGAATGTGCAAATTATCTACTAACTGTGCACATTTTACAGATTAATTTTGGTTATTTATGTATTTTGCTATAAAATTGTATATTGAAAAGCACAACGTTCAGGGTCATAGTATCTATTTAGATATTTATATTTAGTTGATGATCTGTTGGAACTTTAAACTCTTGATATAATTGTTAAATACTAGATGTTTGACAATTCGATCATATTTTAATGCACTGAGAGCTTTTTTTTTTAAAGAATTTACTAATTTCTGTCCATATAAACTTCGCCATTTCTGTCCAGATATGGCGTAGTTTATATCTGCAAGAAAATTGCTGCAATTTCTTTCAGAGAGTTTTTTCGTGAGTAATTTGCTATGAACGAAAAATCGCATAAATCTTTTTGTTTATATCAGCAATTAAGCAATTTATTCTAAAAAAAAGACTTTCTGGGAGCAACTTGCGGCCATTTTCTTGCAGATGAACTCCGCTTATTGAGCTAGTTTTGAGAGAAAGTGTAACACTTGGTTAATGAATTCGCCTTAACTGATTGAGGAGTGTGTAACTCTCAAAATTAAATGTACAAAAACTCTCTATAGCTACAAAGCTTATAGAGCTCCATCTCTAAATTTACTGTCAATGAACAGCTGATTTTGTTTTATTGACACTGCCCTGAAGCGCTACTGTAATTTAAGCTTTACTTTCAAACTTTTAAGTCTTCTCTTCTTAAAACTTTTCGGGCATTCCCACAAGTGTATGTGGTAACATTTTTGAAATATAATTTAATTCAATCTTCATCAAATTCTTTAAAAATTAAAAAGAAAAAAAACACATCACATAAGTATAATCTTACACCCAGCGGAAATTTAATACCTTGCCATAAAACTAATGCATGCTAATAAATAATAAATTAATCTAAAAAAGTTATAAAAATATTTAAACTTTGTCATACCAATACATCTAGAATAAAACCATTATTATATTAAAAATTAATAAAAAATCTTTAAACAGGAATGTTTAGAAATAAAATTTTTATTGCATGCTAAAATTTTTTATTTATTTTTAAATAATAAAAAAATATATATATTATAATAAAAAATAAACCTTTCGCTTACAGACATATAAAATTATTGTGCAATTTATAAATTACGCTTTAGAAAATTTATTTAATAATTGAATTACATTCGAGTTAATTGAAAAAAAAAAAGATTTTTATTTATAATTATAAATATTATCAATAATTTGCTAAGTGATTTTGTTTAATTTTTTGCTCGAATCATTAACTCAACAAGCAGTGATTTTTTGTAACAAAGAACATTAATCAATAATAATAAACATTTACCAACGAATAATTTATACAAACTCAGAAGAAAAGAAGTTGCAATTGTGCCAAATCACCATCCTGTTTTAAGTAATCCTTTTTTGGAGGTGTGATATCATCGTTAAAAATTATAACAAATTTAAATTGCTGTTGGTAGTTAAAATAACTTAGAGTATCAATAAATAATTTTTTGTTTTTTAATACTATTTTTTATGGTTATCATTATTTTTTGATTTTAAAGCTCATGCACACACTTTAACTTAAAAAAAAAGAAGAAGTCGTTGCGCTAATAAAGCTATTTTTTGTATTTCTTTTTGCTCGATTTGTTTATTTTCGTAGACAATTAGTTAAAAATGTAGACACATACATCATTTGTGAGAGTGTAGTTCTTAAGAAAAATGTCGAATCATTTATCAAATTGATTTTATTTTTATTACTTACTTATTTTATATGGATTTTTTCACTTTGCGTTTTTTTATATATATTTTTGCTTCTTTGTCTGTTGTAAATTGTTAGACTCTAGGTCTGATAAATGCGCATTTTTTAAAATATTGTTTTTTTTTTGTCTTTTTTTCCTAAGTAGATAATATACGGAAATTCTATAATAATAATAAAAAGAAATAAAAATAAAAATATTATGTCATTAAGAAATATTAAAAAAAAAACACTTTTAATTTTTTAAGTTTCTTTCGAATATTATGCATGCGTACTTGCATAGTTATGTATTTTATGTCTAAACAAACATACGTACTTACTTAATAAGCCTCATGAATATTTCCGGTTTTTATTGACATTATCACTCATAATTTATGTTAAGCTATTTCTGCTTTTATGTATATTATGGTTATCTGCTGTAGTGAATGGTTTGTGTATGAGCTTAACTTGTTTGTACTTTGAATAGCGCCCACGCTTACATACAGTCCGAGTCAATTTTTTTCAGTAGCCAACAATTGGAGGCTGTGGTTTTTTTCTAATATCAAGTCTCGAAACTCTGAAGCAAATCCCTTTGATATAGTATACTCACTCTCGAATAACTTTAACTGGATCGAATTGCGAGCCGGTAAAATCTTTTAAATTTAAATTCTCGTATGAAAAGAAACTGCTTAAAAAGCTAAATAATATATGTACAGCAATTTTTTTTATTTTTTTTATTAGTAGCATCGATACTTTGATCATATAAGTATTTTGAATTGATTCCAGTAATTTACCCATTGTTACTTATTCTTCTTTTATTGCACAACAGCCCTTGGAGGATCTAGACCAAGTTTTTCGCTTCCATTTTTTAGGATATTCTTCCACACCATGGTTTCAATCTAATTTCTAGCTGTCTCAGTGTATAAAACTTAATTTTCATTATAGATTAAAAGATTGTTTGACATATATAGATGAGATTTCTCCCCTCTCTTTCCCTAATTTCCCTTCTATCACTTGAAATGTAATTTTTTCCCGATTAAATTATGTTTATCACATTTATAAATATTAGAACTAGCTTTATATACAGGTGGACAACTACTGATTAGTTTTAACTACTTAAAATGCTCGCTAATAAATATTTAAGTCTAAAAATGTGATAAGATATTCAAATCACTCTCCCCAATAAAATTAAAAACATAAAAAAATTATAAACCTGAAAGAAATCATAAAATAAACCTCGAGACCAATTTTGTCACACTTTTTTATTTTTCTTTTATTCACATGTCGCACAATTCCACCATAATATCACATGCTTTTATTTTATAATACGTGGTCAATAAAAACAATTTATTATTGTTTAATAAACGATTATTTTAATCATAGAGTGTGCGTAAAGTGGAAATCACAGCTATAACGTTTAAAAAATTAGCCAAAATTTTGTTAAACCCCATATTTAAAAAATTATTATTAGTATTTTTTTTTTTTTTTTTAAGTAATTAATTTATTATTAAGATTATGTATATTATTATTTATTTTTGTTCTTTGTTGAATAACATTTGCATTTGATAAGAGATAAATTGAAATATGGCAGCACTGTGCTAGTTATGACGATAAACCGAACACATATTGTTGTTGGTTTTGTATGAGTTAAAATATAGATTTCATTGTCAACCTGAGCGGAAATGAATATATGAGAAATGAAACAATTACGCAAATGCATGAAAGTGAAAAAAAAAAAATTAAGTTGATTGATCTGATTGGTAGGATTTAACCGAGTAAGAGAATTGAACTGTGTGAGGGGAAGGAGCTGAGTGAGAGAAAGAAACTGAGTGAGAGGAAGGAGCTAAGTGAGAGAAATGAACTGAGTGAGAATGAGAGGATGGAACTGAGTGACAGTGATGAGAAGATTTAATTAATTGAAAGCTTTTAACTCTTCATATGGCCAAAATTAACCATTAATTTAAAGGAAAATCAACATCTTTTGAGAGCATAACATTGCTAATTAACTCTCTGTGCACTCTTTTGAAATAATCGTTAAATAATTTTAAAACTCATTCATCATTTCAACAAATTATGCAATAAATAAGTTAAATAAATATTCTTTTTACATCCAATTGTTACTAATGGAATAGTGTATTGAATTTATTTGTGGGAAATTATTTAAAATTCATTGTCATTTTTATTAAATTTATTATATACATACCTAAGTATATTCCTTTCAGTATAATTTATGATCAATAATTTTCACATAAACTTTTAACTTAAATGCGCGAACAGCTCAAATAAACAAACAAATTTGTAGTAACAACTAACTTCGCTTTGTTATATTAAAGTCATCTCAAAATGAGCAGTAGCAGCATCTTATTGCGTTATTATTTTTTAACTAATTCAAAGCGGTAATGTTTATCCTATTTCATTCAGTTTAAAGCGGAAATATCCGGAATTTTATGGAAACACTAACATTTTATTAAATGTTGCAGTTGTTTGGATTGAATTAATAGAAGAGAAAAGAGTGAGGTGAATGAAAAAACTCTTGCAGTATTAAGATTTCTTAGCGGCATGCAGTTTACATTTAATTTACATAAATTTATTTATGATTTATTGAAAATGTGTTGTTGTTGTTTCTTTTTATACCCTTTCTAAGAAAAAATTCCTTAACATTACATATTTGTTTATGTAAATAGTTACTAGTTTAATACTTAATGACAGTCTCATGTGAATTTATATTTAGTTTTTATTTCTTTTTTATTTAATTAATCATTTTAAGTATTACAAAACAATTGTGAATTGATTAGCATTAGTTAATGATCATGTAGTAAAAAAATTCAGTATAATTAATTAATTGTTTTTAGTTTACGGTTAGTGGAAAATTTCTATAGGTTATGTTTGATTGGAATGCAGAATATTTAAACAGCAAACTGCATTCATGGATTTCTAAATAAGTTTGAGAATAAACTGATCTAAGCGTGCAGATAAAACTCAAAGCAGCATTAATTTAAGCTCTACCAAGGTTATTTCACAGAAAAGCTTTTGAAAGGGTGCCAGCACTTAAAAGAAATTTGCTAAATTCTAAACCACCAAGGCTATACCACAGAGATGCCTCTTAGAGCGTGTCTATTAAGTTATTGCAATTTTCACGAGAATGCCAGTATTTCAAAGAAATATGCTGTAGTTTATCACATAGAATAGATAAAATTATTCCAGAAACCCTTAATAAATATTCACTAGATTAAATACGAAAACCTTGAAAGAAAATAAAGCAAAAACTTTTTTTAAATAAAAAGCTTCAATATTAAATAAGAGGTAACAGCAAGCAAAAAAAAACCCTTTTTATGATCACCGAGATAATTTCGCATTATTAATTAAAACGCTTTACTATCACACAACATTTACTAAATAATCTAGATTAGGTAGTTTAGTTTAATGGGGAAAACCACAAATTACTTACCTATGTATAAGTAAATCGTATGGCAATTCTAAATTTAAATTGTGTTACAAAAAAATATTTGTGAAATAATAGGTATGAATTTTCCAATCAATTGAATATAATAAAAATTAATTTAATATTAACATTTGTATATTTTTTTTCTATATTTTTTTGTATGTGTTTTTTTATGTTTTATATTAGTAGCAAAATGTTCATTTATGATTGAAGTTGTTTATTTCTTTTTATAGCAAAAAACTTGCACATTCACGGAAGTGCATTTTTTTATGTTTTTGCGGTAAAAGATAAAATAATTAATTTTTTTCCACAATAATGTTTTATTAGTTTTAAATTTTTGTTTTTTTTTTCTTTTTTTTTTCTATTCAACAAATTGTTTGCATTCTAATCGCTTTGAAGGTCTCAATGATTGTAAAATATGTTGTTGTTTTTTATTTTGTATAAAAAGTGTAAAAGATAATTTTATTGAATTCTTTTTTTTATGATCTTAAACTGAAATTGGAATTTTTTATGAAGGGATTTGCTTAGTATTTGGCTTAAATATTTGGGTTTTTATTACAAAAATTCAATATACTCCCATAAAAACTTTAAAATAATAGTTTGGCATTCAAATGTTTTTTAGTTTTTTTTTTATTGAAAGTTTTCAATATTTTCCGAATATCTTTACCAAATGCAATTCATAAGTTTTCTATGCCAAATTATCTAGAATATGATTAGGCAACTCAAAAAAACTTGCTCAAGCTATTTATATTTGATGCTCTCAGAACAAAATTGACTCATATTTTTTGAGCTGGAGCAAAAGCGAACCAAATATTTTTTTTACAAGAATGAACCTTCACTGAACCATTGACACGTACGATACAGCGAAAGTTAATTTTAGCCCTAATCGAGTGTTCTATTATATTTAGAATATTCGAGTCATTCTTCTTCTGATCGCACAATTTATAGGAATTCGAAGAATTCTTTTAGTTCTCATTTTTCGGATTTGTGTGAAAATATATATTTCAAATGTTTTCTCTCGGCTTGAAACTTTTACATTAAACTTTAATAGTTCTGCAAATGTAATGTCTGAATTTTGTATGCCTTATTGGCAAAAATTTAAGTTAAGGTAATAAAATGTACATTGGATTGAAATTTGTTTAACCGTTTTATATTTATAGTTATTGATTTATAATGTTTTAAAAACTATAGTTAAAATATTAATTAACTTAGTTTTTGAACATATGCCCTTGTTGCACCCAGTGCTTCAATTGGTACATGTTTCTTTAACTGATATTAGGATTCGTAAAATCTTTCGACGTTCAATACTATTCAATTTTCTATTTATACTCAAACCTGAACGCGCTGACAATTCATCAAAGGTTTAAATTTTCTGTTTCAAATTACAAAGAATTTGAAGGGTTTAAAAGGCAGAGTTATTGTAATATTTTCTGACAACCAAGCGGCTCTCCGGGTGCTCCCTTCTTAGATGTTTTCTTCGAAACTGGTGAAACGATGTTCTGAGAGTCTCCAGCGCTATTCATAACAGTGTGACCCTTTTTTGGGTAACTGGTCACTGTGCCATTACTGGTAATGAAGCTGACGATATACTATCTAGAAAAGGATGCATAGACTATTTACAATGACCCTGATACTTTCGACGAACTTATCTGGGCTTCTTCAAAATCCATCGTTGAGGAATGGACTTGAGTATTTGAATCTAACTCCATACAAACAAAAGCCCATCTTCTACAAGAGATGTTTTGGCCTTTGTTAGGTCAGTAGGGCGGAAAATGTGGACTGACACAAAAGATGTCTGCTACTTTAGGCTTCCCACATTACTTTAGCAATAATATATACCAAGAATGTGATAAGGTAAGAAAGTAACAATCAGACAAAAAGCTGTTAAAGCAATTGGAATTTATAGTTATCGATTTTTAGAAATTTAAAAACTTTGACTTGAAATATATCAAAACTCTCTTTTTAAACAACCGCTTTTTTTTAAAATAAATTAAATTAAATTAAATAAAAATTCGAAAAACCTTTCCAAGGTTCAGTATTTAAAGTTTTATGAAATTAATTCAATGCTCTACCATCAAAACTCTTTTGTAAAAGTCTACACTCTAATCTTTTCCAGCTACTTCTCAATAAATGGTGCACTGACAATTTTTCATTATTTTCTAAATACCTTTAGCGAATGCAGTGTATGAATTTCCATGCCACTTTTTATAATTAATTATATTTAAAGCTATATGACTTGAAATCTATTGCGCATACTAAAATCATTTATTTAACTAGTTTTTGCTGTAATATCAATCATCTTATGTAGTCTAATTTGATTATAATACTAATAAATGATGAATGGCAGTATATGAAGGAATTTTACTCAGCATTATTATATAATTAATTTTCCGTTTTTTTTTTTCTGTCACTGCAACTGCGTCATTTTATTCTTTACATTTTAGTATCATTATAATAATTAAATACTTTAAAATCTTTTGTGACATTGCAATAATTTTTTTTCACACAATATAATGCAAACTCACACAAATATTAAGGGGTGTTGAAAGAGTTGAGGGAGTTAAGAGTAAAACTTACACACACACATATGTGTGAATATATGCATGCATTTATAAATACCCTGACTACTTCCGAAACGTATTAACTTAAAAAAATACATTCTATTTAATACCTTAACTGGGAGTTTCACATTAAATTTCACAACGCTCCCGCTGTGCTGATAATATGCAGCTACTACGTATAGCTGCATAACTACTAGAATTACATACTGCCAACTAGCTATCACTAGTATTAACTCTCTACTATAATATTACTAATATTATTAGAGAAAATGTACTATGCGGTCTACTAACTAACTAGTATGCAACTACTCATACTTACTTTGCTTTATACTACCATATTAGCATGTTTTGTTGCAATAACAACAATCAAAATAACAACAGTTAATCTTTAGAGATCACAATTGAAATATTTCTGATAAAATATTGTGTTGAAATTAAACAAAACAAAGAAAAAAAAACACATTGCATGCAAATTTTATAAAATAAAAAAAAAAAAAAACGAGTTAAGCAAAAATTATAATTTAAATAAAAAAAAGAATAGTTTTGAAAAAAGTTTTAATAATAGTACTCGATTGTTGGAAAATTATTAGTATTTATTGGCTGATAGTTGAATAGTTAGAGTGGGTGTGAGAGCCAAGTTAACGTTTATTGTGTAATATTTACTGCTATTTAGTTTAGCATATATAATTCTTTGATTTATCTTCATATATTACACAATTTGCAATATACTCGTACAATTTAAGTGGATTTTCTGTGAATAAACTATGAGTTGCAAATAATCTATATTTATTAGTTGCTACGCCGGTCATTACGTCCAACTCAAGTTCAAAACTTGGTGTGCTTAAGTGTAATAAAGTGAAAACTGATTGAAAGGAAATTTGAAATAGCATTTTCTGTTTTTCAATAGATCCATACGGAATTTCTATTCCGAGCGAAATCGGTATGATTATGTAGATGCAATGAGTGTAGTATACTATAATAATTTAAATAGGTCTATAGAACATCCAGTTGAAACTTAATTATAAACACTCAGAGTTAATCTCATTCTCAGTAAGATTTGCTATTCTAAGAGTATGTTGTGGTATTTGCCTACAATTTTATTCAAAATTCTACCCGACTAACGAATGAAAAAGTGAAAAATAATGACTCAAAAATCAATCATCAATCACAAACTAATGACTAGTTTCAATTCTAGTTAGGTCCTATTGACTAATCATTAATAATTTTAGTTGCAAACATCACTAAAAATTATGTTTACGATTTGATTTGTTTTCAATATGAAATATAGCTGCAGGGTTTTGGCAATAAATGTTAATTTTTTTTAACTTTTCTATTATTCGTGAAGAATAAATAAAACAAAAACATATTTATTGATTTTATAAAGAAAAATAAAGAATTCATTAAATTTTAGGTTTCATTTTTTAAAATAATTCAAATTTTTCTTTACAACTACTCGGTTTTCAAATATTTCGCCGAATATTTTGTGAGATTTTTGGAGTGGTTGGAAAGGGGAATATTCTTTTGACAGGTCACAAACGTTTCTTATTTCTTAAACACTCATTATTTTTGCAGACACCATTCGAAATTTAAAACTAGTTGATCAGCCCTATTCTAAATATTCGCACAATGAAACTCCCGGAAAAATTTGTTCCTTTTCTTTCTCTTTCTATAGGAATGAGGGGGAAAGAAACAAATTCTCCCGGTAGTTTCATTATGGGAATATTTAGAATAGGGCTGAATAAGTTTCAAATTACAAATTGTTATAACTTAAACTAAGGATTGAATAACTAATAATCAGGGAGCGGAAAAACAGGCAAAATGATATGCTATTCAAAGATTTTTTAAATATTTTGTTATTGCTGTCTTATTCATTCTCATAAGCAACATAGTCAGAAACAAAAAAAAACCGGAATTTGCAATTTCAAAATGAATCCTAACTATAGATAGGAAATTTTATTTTCCATTTTACTTTAATTTCCTTTTAGACAAAAGCAACTCGAGAGGTTTATTTTATGTATGAATTTTTTAACGATATCCCATTATCAACTGTAGAACAAGCTTAGATTTTAGTATATTGGAATGGTGTCTAGTTCAACGCAGCCTTAGAATTTTCACTGATAAGAACTATCACTGAAAAGTTTGGCAGTTAATTGCATATTACTTTGAGTTAAGCTACGTTTATTGAATTAATATTTAATAAAGTTTCTTATATTAATAAAAACTCACATAAACGTGTGTTTTTGCATATTTGCCTCATATAAACTTTTGTTCAAACTCAAACCTTATATTAATTAATAAAATCTGCTGGTAACAGCATTATTAAAATAAAAGAAATTACGTCAAAAGAGACAAAAGCAGTACAGAAAAAAAAACTTGTTAATGAAACGTCAAACGCCAGTCTGCTACTGGCATTAATTTTAAATGTCATAACTTAAATAAATAATGTTTGATACACCGCCACTGATCCTTTAAAAAAAAAACAAGAACAGTGAATATTAATTTTTTTTGAACAATCGATTATTAAATCGACTATTAAAGCTATAATAAAAGATATGGGATATAAAAAAGAAACAAATATTCTAAGAAAACGAACCGGCAGATAATAAACTGCTTTATAATTATCATCAGCCCAAGGGTATTAAATCTATACACTCGTTTTTTTTTTTTTTTTTTTTATAAAAAATGTACGAAAATGTAAGTACTTCAAGAAAAAAAGTATAAGTTTTTGTAACATTGTTGAACTCTTTATATACCATAGATACACTCAAAGCATACACACTTGACTCATATAAAAAACCGATTTATTTTTATTTCTATATCTTCATGTGATTTCCAAATTTTGTTTTAGACCAATTGCAAGTGTTAGCCACTTCAACCTGTTCATTTTAAAAGTACATAGCCACAAAATTTATTTAAAAATTCTTCTTGATCTTTCGTTATAGATATATATAAATTTTTCTTTATGTTCTTTCTTTTTCTGATTTCGTATGAAGTCAAGCGCCAAAAATAGACATACCAGTTAATTTTTTTTTTTTCTTTCTTTAGATATTTATTTTATACGTTTCGCACGTGATTTTGATCAAAATGAATATCAAAATGTATATATAAAAAGTATATGTATGGTACATATATATGTATATATAAATTTTAATAACTTTATATTTTTAATTATCAAAAATAAAATGACGAAATAAAATATATGAAATTTTTTTATTTAACTGATTAAACGTGCGTGATATATGAATGATGTAGAATTTCTAACTAGTGACAAAACAATTGTTTTTCTTTTTTCCCTATAGTTATAGGGTTACCGGATTTTTTACCGTATTTTACGACTCACATTTCACTGGAAACTCGAACGCACTTTGCAAACTATTAATACATTTTTTAAAACGTTCTTGTCTAAAATTTTCAAAGTCGCATTACTTATAAATAAGATTTTAAATCTAAATGTACCTGGATCTGGATCACAATAAATATAAAAAAAACAACAAACTTTGACTAAATTTCCATATAACTGATAGCAGAAAGAGAATAAAAGGAGCTAATGACTAAAAAGAAACAGTTTATTCATCAAACGAAAGCAATATCAGAGTACCAATAATCAATTGGAATTATTGTAAAAAAATACCTAACGATTACTTTAATTATGAGTACCCAATACTCAATACTCAGAAATCAATAAATTTCTACATCACCATTTCCATATTTCTCATTACCTATCACATACGTACAAACGCACACATATACAATTGAAGTTCACGATCAATCACAAGTGGTACATTGTAGATAAATTTGACGTAATTGTCTGCCAGTGTGACTGCCAACTCATACTCGCGTATAAATACGCTTTGTTGTCGTATATGTGTATGTTACGTATACTCATACTCGTTTGCGAACTATTGCGAATATTGAACCTTCTACTTCTAATTACGTTGAAGATTCTTCGGTTCAGATAATTTATTATTTCTTTTGTAGTTTTTTTTTCGCAAATGATTTTCTTTTATTTTTAGTTTTACTAATGAAATACTTGTGTGCGTTTTCTATACAATAAGCATAGAAATGACAAAAAAAAAAGTACACAAACCCGCTTTTTAATTTAAATATCGTATTCTGCCACACACATGATAAGATACAAATCGAATGTTATGATAGCTTTTGTTAGTTAATTTTCACCCAATCATTTGCAATATTTCTGTCAGCTAAAATTATTTCTTGTAAATTTTTTATTGTTATTCCCACTCTTCCTCTTATCACCCAATTCCCTTTGATTTTTGTCGGAAGATATTTATATCGATAGTCTATTTTTTTTTTTTTTTGTAAATTAATAATTTTCAAGTGTAACAAATAAAAAAATAAATTCAGCTACTCGTTTTACCCACTTTTTTCTGCTGTATGTATAGATTTATGATATTTTTGTAGTTCCTTGCCTATAAATGTGATAGTACTTGTACTTCCAAATGCTTACTTTAGACTTAAGTGGTTGAAGTTCCAGAATCTTTCAGTGCATTCTACATTAAAAAAAATTATAATTAACAGCATAGGTAAAATTTTCGTTTCATTTGAGGTATTCACAGTTTCATCAGATAAAGTTATAAATCTTCTCCAATTCTCTAGTTTTTCCTACAAAATTTTATCACAGTATCTAGAAATTTACAATCATCTATGAGCACTATAATTGTATTTTTACAAATTGTGTAAATTTACATAAACTACACAATCTAACCGTTTTTCATTTTCCTTTGTTTTTCAAACATTTATTAGCGTAATATTTGCATATAAATAGCTAATAATAACTGCATTTTTATACATTCAGAATTAGTAATTTTTCAGTATTTTTGTTCCTACATTTTTGCTCTAAACAAAATGAAATTAACCGGAAGATAAATGTTTCGTCAATTGGAAAATTTCCAGCTCACATTGTTTGAGGAAATTTTATTCACTAGAGTAATGCTGACATTTTACAACAACAGCATAACATTAGAAGGAAGTGAGAATAAAATCATGAGAGAGAAATTTGAGCGTTATTTTTTCATATTGGGATATACCGGATGTAAATATAATTGTTGAAGAATAAACTTAAAATGAATAAAATAATGAGAAAGAATATTAGATTAAAAAAAAAAAGAGAGAAAATGTTAGATTAAATATTTCTTGTTTCTATACATACACCGGAAGGGAATTTCAGAACTGAATATGAGCAGGGCTTTGGAGCGGAGCGGGGAACTGGAACAAGGAGCTGTGGAGCACACTGTTTTGACCGGAGCTAGAGCTGGAGCAATCAAAATTTAACCGCTCCGCTGCTCCGATTAATAATTTTTCCAGTTACCTATTGTTCGCTTACAATTCATTGTTTTCGAATTCTTTATTGTCATTTCCATTGAAGTAATGAAATTGGTAATTGAAATATTCCATTGCCAGTAATGGATATGGTAAGAGTAATCATCATCTCCAAATTTGAAAAATGGGTGTTAGGGCAAATTAAGGTAGCGATACATACATATGAATTTAAAATAAAAAAAAAACATTTTTATTAGGAAAATTATATGTAGTTGGAGCGGAGCAACCCCAAAATTTGGCTGCTCCAAAACCCTGAACAAGAGAGTAAAAATTAAGCATTTGAGAGAAAACATTTTGTGTTCTTTTTGATGTACACCAGGTGTACATTAAAGTGTTTCATTTTAAATAACTATATGGGAAAACCCCAAACATATGAACAAATTTTTTTTAACCATTTTTATATGCATATATCAAACTTTATACTTTTCAAGTTTCTTGATAATATTTTCATTGATATCCACTCAAATTGTATAAATATTCCATATTCAAACGTTATAAATTTACATTATTATCATTATAATTGCGATAAAGTTTATGTGAAACATAAAACATCCACCAGTAATCACCAACAAATTTTATATAAATATATTTAAGTAGTATAACTTTTAAATAAAACTGACAAAACAAATTTATTTTATTGATAAGTTTTATTATGGAATCAGAATTCTGTAGACAGTATTGCCGGCAAATTTGAGATTTATGACCCGACAATATTTATAAGCCAATTTTACAACTTACAGATATACAACTAAGTATAATATTAAACATACATATACATATATGTGTCTATTTGATGATGAGAAACTTGTGCCGTATTTCGACAATAAACGTTTTTTTATTTGTTCAACAAGTAATTAAAAATAATATTACTATATTTAATTTTTCCTACACTTTACCTCACCCTTTCAAACGTTCTAGAATTAGTATGAATCAGTGTTGGCCTGACCATATTATCAATCATGATCACGAGACATTAATAATTCTTATCTCGTTTATGTTTCAAATAAAAATACTTATTGGAAATATGATTTCAATGCTATGGTCAACTTTGTGGTATTTTACTTTTGATGTGCTGATTTAGAAACAAATTTTAATTTTTTGCCATTGCCATTCGAGTTAATTAAGATATTTCTGCAAATTTATTTCATTTATTGAAATGTGTTTTTTATCTTATCATTTTTTTTTTTTTGTGTTTGATGATTTGTTTTATTGCTTCCTCTTTTATATATATGTATGAATATTTAAAAAATTTTCCAATTGTTGGTAATTTTTTTTATTATTTGCTTAAAAGTATTTAATTAAAATACCAATATTAATTTCTATTTTACTTTTCATATCATATACGCTATATCAATATACTTACGTTTGAACGTACTTTTATTATATATTGTATTAAATTTACGTTAAGTTAAATTTGTTTACTTATATACTCGAATTGGAATATTTTACAAAAGCTAAGTAGCACTTGAAATTAATATTTAATTATTAAATTTTTGTTTTCATTATTACTCATGACTCATGTCTGAAGAAGATTGCGAAGCGAAGCTGTTGTCAAAAATGAAATCTTGATAAGGAGCCAAATTAAGTTATTTGCTAAATGTATTTCAGAATTTCGTTATGGTTTTCAAAGTTTCTTAGACTGATTTACTGATACTACTAGTATCACATTGTGGCACAACAGCCCCTGGAGGGCCAAGGCCGAGCTTTTCGCATCCATTCATGTTGTGTGAGTTATATTTATACACGAATCCGTGTGGCGAAGTGAAAAGCTTTTCATAGCCATTTTTTTTACTCTTGGAGGTTTGCCATTGCCAGCTAACTCTTGGCTGGCGTGCCGTATAGAAAAATTTTTATTTTCAATTTTTGATTTTAGAGCGTGCCGAGATATGAGCCCGGGCACCTGTGCATAGCAGTCTAACACACTAGCCACTAGGCTACGGCGACTTTTGATGATCATATAGCTTAAAATGGCATTTTAGCTCTAGGGAACAGTTATTCTCTTTAAACTTCTAACTAAACGAAGTGAATCTAAACACTTAACCTGAACTTAAAAGTGAACATATACTACACCTATTCCAGGTAGAAATCATTAATAAACAGGGTGGATCTTTTTAAAATCAGAAAACAGAATTGCAAATTATCAGTGGAAGATGAACCATCAAAGAGGATCACTTAAACTCTTTGCTCACTCCTTGCCACGTTTCAATTGAAATTTAAACTTTAAACCTTGAGAGGATAAAAACAAACAAATGTTTGTGCCCTGATTGGCCAATGCTACATGGTACTAAGTCAAAATGAGACAAAATGCATAAACTAAATTCTATGTGACCGTGCTCTGAGAGGGTTAGCTCTTATTCAAAAAAAAAAAAAAAAAATTTTATTCTGATTTTTAAATGATATTTTCTGACTTTGAAATAAAATTTTTTGTTTTTAGAAAGATATTTTTTGACTACGAATTGATTTTCTCTGATTTGGAAAAGCTATTTTCTTATTTTAAAATTACTTATCCGATTTTATTTGACTAGAGAATATTTGGACTCTTATTTGTCATTAATTTATAGGATTACTTTAAAGCTGGGTAAAATTAAATACAATATTGGCCAGTGCAATCATCAATATGGTACTAATGTGCCTTGAGAAGGTCCTGTAAGTTTGTAGCACTTATTCAAGCTTTATTTACTAAATAAATAAAAATTCACGCCTTCCTAATTGAAACTGTAAACGAATTAAAGCTATACGAGGTTTAAACTGCCATACATCAACGACTTTAGAAATTTTCTGCCTTCGTACAGGTAATAAATCAGAAAATTTCAAGAATTAATTCGGCTCATCAACCAGAAATCGGAAACAGTCTATTGTTCTAATCCTAATCACGTCGACAATCTAGCAAAACTGAAATTTAAGAGTTCATTTTATATAGTAGTAGTAGAAGTACTTCCGCCGCCTTTACATCTTTTTGCTATTGCCATATTGTTTACCTCATTACAAGCAACAACAACGGATATGCCTACCGGCTAAGCAATTATTACCAACATGTGCTTAGGTACATACATATATACAAGTACAAATATTTCTATGTATATATAAATGAATATCGCAAATATATCTCAAGTGGCTATTTTACTTATTATTGTTATTGTTGTATATATGATTTCACAAAACAAATCAAAATCAAATCTTTTTTCTTTAACTTTTATTTATTTATTTTTTTTTATAGTATACTGTGAGCAGTCAGCAGCTAAGAGCTTACACACTTTTTGTATTTATATTGCCCTATAAATTTTCAATTTGCAAATGCCAAATACAACAATAAATACAGCAGCAACAAAATTAAACTATGTACATACTCTACTAGAGAGATACATTTACCTAGGTACATACATAAAATCGCGTCTACAGAGAATGACGTTAAATAGAAATTTTATTTCGATTATTACCCTCGACTACTCACTAGTTACTCGTACTATTAATTTATTTTATGATGATGATAATTATTATTATTATTATTAGTAACAATGGTGGTCGGTGTGTTGTTGAGTATTGAGTCGCCGTCGTCGTCGTATTTACGCTCATATCTTTTGGAAAATCATCCAGTTTATATTATTTGAATTTTATTTTTTGTATGAGTGTTTTTTTTTCAAATTGAATTTCATTTAAAATTCGCATATTGTCGCAATTTCTTGGCATTGTGCTTTTGACCAGTCAGTGGTACGGAGTTTAGTTTAGTTAATTCACAGTGAGAGTTTCGATTACTACCTTTCAAGTCAAGACGGTTAAAAGCAAATACTTATAAAATAGAAATATATAAGTTGAAATACAACGAATGAGAAAAAGTGAATTGGGCATATCGACTATTTTGCATTTTTATTTTTTTATATATTTTTTTTTTCCTTTCAACTAACTACTTTAAATGCAACAAACATAACTCTGCTGTGTATTTGAGCAGAAGTACGAAGTAGCAGCAGCAGCAGCAGCAACACATTAGCAACAGCAACAGTTGCTGTGTGATTATTTTATGTAATTGTGGAATTTCATGTTAAACCGAACAACGACCACGAACAAAATATTGTATAAAACAAAAAACAAAAAAAATTAAAGAAACAAAAAAACTTTTTGTGAAGTTAATGCAAAATCACGAATCTACAGAAAATTATTTTTAATAATTTTGTGTGAAGGAAGGAAGGTGTTGTAATATTTACAACCAAATTCGATTTGATGTGAGTGAACTTTTTTAAGTATTTTTTAATGTAGAAATAATTATTGCATTAGTTTTTGTTAATTTGCTTCTGAAATTATGAATAAATTTTATTTCTTTGCTAATCAGAAGATTGAGGTCAATTATGGAAACCGTTACTATGTATGGCTCGCTATGAATTAAGATTTTATCGACAATTTTTTTTTGTTATAGAACTTGAGACATTTTTGGGATCAATAGAATATAATATAGACATTATTGATATCTATAATAGCTCATATTTAAAAAGAAAAGTGTATCCTTTTCCAGCTGTATTCCCTTCAAGACATAGAACTTTAATTACTAAAAAATATTAACTTTTAGAGTGGGAGTATATTCGAATAATTTTACATAGGGTGAACAGAAAAAATTCTATGCAAAACTCTTTTTAGAGACAGCATTCAAATATCATATGGCATCCTTAATGCATGCCAACCCAAGTAAGAAATAAAAATTTAATCAAATATATAACCATAATATTAATCACTCCCATCTTAAATTCTATTTTAAAAATTATTCGGTTTTTCAGAAACTTAGTTTTGAGATTTTTACTGTAGGGGTAAATCGTTTTTAAGAAGTAAAATTGTTTAATTGTTTCTTAAATTAAACTGGAAGATGAGTGATGAATGATATGAAGAAATTGTCACCACTTAAGAATATAGAGATTCAATGAAAATTTCTTTCATTGAGGTTGTTCTAGATCTACAAAGCTCCGCACTCTATATTTTACTTCTCACCCTCCTTCCTTTTGATAATAGACTTGAAGGGTTCTCACCACTTTAATGATTTTTGTAAATGAATTCATTAAAAAAATCTAGATCTAGAAACATCCATGTAGTTCTCATTTTTTTTAAACGTTTTTACCTTTTTTCTCATAGTTTGAGTCACTCTTACAAAATTTTCTCATTTGCCACTTAGTCCCAGCTTTATAATTTGTTTTTTATGTTTCAACGGTTTTTGGGGGTTGATTGCTTTTTTCATAGCTAGATAGCTCACAGCCTTAAGAACACGGTGTTGCATTACAAGAGAAAATGTTGTCGATCTATTGAAATAAAATATAGTTCTGAAAAGAGTTTCATAACTTTTCAAAACAATTTCATATTAAGGATCAGAACATTTGTTTTTTTCAAATTCATTTCATTAAAGGAATATCGTCATATTTTATTTTGATTATTATTCAATCATTTATTTATTATTTACTTTACTCTGGTTTTTTCAAAATTATAAATCTTCTTTTTATTTCTTATAATACCAACTATAAATATCTTATCAGCGTTTGAATAATGCATAAATAAATAAATAAATACGCTACGCGATTTACAATCAATCAATAGACAACAACCTATCATACTTGTAAAAATCATATTAAAAAACTACTTGACTGCACGACAAATTCATTAAAGATTATCGTCATTGTAAAATTAAAATAATAAAAATATAAAAAAAAAAGAAATTCCAAACTATTAGCTGCCAATATTTCAATATCGTAATATAAATTATTATTGTAAAACACATACAAATTTACACCCAGTAATCTCCACCGCCACTACATACAATTTCAATCCAAACAAAAACCAATTCATTTTAATACAATTCAAATTAAAATTAAATTGGGCACTTTTAAGTGATTCGAGTTGTATATGGATATCGGGTATCTACATTGAAAAAAATTTGCTTGCTAATTCAACTTAAAACTGCTAGTTTAATAAATATAAGCATATAATATTCAATCAAATATTAACTTTTTCTTAGTAAAAATTGAATTGAATTCAATTATTAGACTTTAAATGAACAATGATGCCAGAAGAATTTCAAAAAGTTCATAGAACTACTTAGCAGATCAGACGATCGTTTCCTCATCAGTGATCTTTGTGATAGTTCCCTCATTTCAACAATATATATAAGTGAAAGTATTGTAAAGTAAATGAGGATTTCAACAGTTATTTTAACCGAATAGTATTATTGAAAGGAGCTACCACTACCGTTCTGTATAAAAAGTTACTCCAACATTTATATACTCCAAAGCTTTACAAAGTTGTTCAGCTCATTTAGTTTTAGCAAACAATCTCTGCTAAACTTTCATTTCATAGAGCCATAATATCACAAAACAAGTTTGTAAAAGTTTTTGTATGTTATACAACAGCGTAAAATTTGTTAAAATTATAATAATTGATAGCCATTTGTAAGAGGACGGCTGATTATCGTGCAGGGAACTTTGATTGAACTTCGTAAAAATCGTAAAAATGTATTCCAGCATATCAAGCACATTTCCTCACATTGTTCTTAACAACCAATATTTGCCAAGTTTTTGCAAATATGTACGTACATTTTCAACAGTGTTCACTTATTTCATAATCAACTACAATCGCTGTAATTATTACCATATTTCTCACATACTTATAACTACTCGTACGTGATTTTAAGAAAAAGAAGCGTGTGTGTGTGGTTTTAATAATAAACTATTTTAACGCTATAGTGATGAGAAGTATTAGTTGTTTTCCCATATGCATATGCACATAACTAAATAAGTTCGTACCAAATCATATTTATTACTCTATGATTGTTACTATAATTAAAATTTAATAACGTGTACACTATTAAGCGTCATCAAAAATCATTGTCACATGTGACTGATAGACACGAGCATATGCTGTTGCACGGGACTTATTAGATTGCCAATCAAACTTCATAAAGACAATGTTACACAAAAACGAAAACAAAAAATAGAAGTTAAATAAAAAATATATAAAAGGTGTTAATGATTAAAATAAAGATAAGCTATTAAGAAAAAAAACATTACCTATATTATTTGCCATATAATCGCATGTGCGGGAAAATACTGCTGGCGACATAAATTAAATAGGGATTTTCCTATGCAATTTTTATTAACTAATTTATTAATTTATTTTTTTTTTTTTATCATTAAAAGCATTGTTGTTTTTGTTTTCTTTTATTATTAATTAATTAACTTTCGCATAGTGATTGATTAAATTAATTCACATAAAAAAGGAAGCAAATTAGTTAGAAAACCACATACGATTAGATTTGATAGTTTGAAAGAAGATCGCTAACACGCTCTTCAGATTTAATAGCAAATCTAAATAGTTATTTTTTATAGTCAGTCGCTTAATTATGCGAATATTTTTATTATGAGAATTTTTATGGTGTTTGCTCTAGAAACTTCTCTCATAAAGAGTTTGCGAATATATATGCATGATCAGCGGCAATTGAGAGCATAACATGAGATATTTTCTCTCTGAGCATGTTATAGCAATTATCTTCAAAAATACTTAGACTTGCTTGTGAGAATATTTTATTTGTTTTTTGTATAATTATATAATACTTTGCATTGTAAATTTTCGTTGTGCATTATTTACTTATTTCATTAAATAAATACAAGCATGCGCTTCAAAGAAAATAAATTTAATTTACATGCTTGTAAATAAGTAAATACATGTTTAAATATTTCTGCTGTAATTTATGCATGTATGTAAATTAAATAAAGTTTTTACACGTGTTGTTAATTTTTTTTTTGATTTTATATAAAAGATTATCTCAAATATATAAAGAATATCTTCTTGTTTGTGCTGCTGCTGCAGTTTTTGTGATTGTGCTTTCATATGAATGTGATTCATACAATCAGTCAGCTATACTTAATCTTAAAATCTTTATTATTATTTTTATCAACCCCATAATTATTTCCTTAAGAAAGTGATTTTTATGACAAACACTTAAAGCAAAAACAAAAGTACACAGTAAACATTTAAAAAAAAAAACAAAAATATTAAAACGAAAATTATTAAAAACTTGTTGAAACCGCTTCCGAAAGAATAACAAGTATTCAATGCGAACTCTAGTTATTAATAACAATTCTATTTACCAATAACAACCCAAATTGCTTTGATTATCTTATAATTTTTTTTATATTTTTTTTTTTTTTTGTATACTCGTATAACAATTAAGCTTTGTATGATAATCTTATCAAAGTGTTGCCATAATTATGTTGACAGCATTTATGTAGCTTGGCAGCTAAATGCGTTATTTATTTAATATTGATAATAATAATAATTTGGAGTAATAAAAGTAATAACTAAGTTCTTGTATTATTTTAATGAATTAATATAAAAATACATATAGCATTTAAAATTTTCAATTAATAACATTAAATACTTATTACATAAATGTATGTATAAAACATTCACACACGTGTCTTTTGATGTAATCAATCATTGCCCAGTGGAAAAAGCAGATGAATGCTCTATGAAATAAACACAGATCTTGAGCGCTACTTGTGCTCAGTTATATGACATTCAAAAACTCCAGCCTTTTCTCAGAAACTCTATAAACTCAGATCATACCAAACTCAGGATATGGCAAAACTATTTTTAACTGAAACGGTTCTATTTTCATAATAGTCAGAGAAATCACCTAAATAAAAATATAAACTTATCTATATAGAGCAATTTCAATGCAGTTATAATCTTCATTACTACCGGTCTGATACCACAGACCTGCGATATTAAGATTTTTCAAGGATGATTGTGAACAAGGATAAATATCCTTTGTAATTTTGTACACTGAATTCAAACGTACAGTACAATTTTTTTATTACGTTTCCAGGATATGAAAAATTTTTCCCCAAAAATGCCAAACCATATTTTCAATCATCTGAAACTTCAGACTTATTTATTTAGTATAATATAAAAATTATTTAGTTTGCTCCAAATGAGCTCTCTCTTTCAAGCATTATGGAAGCCAGCGCTTACACGCAACCAAATGAAGGCATAATGTAGTATATTTTCATTTCAGTTCATTTATGTTTAGAGAATAATATGTATTTATTCTCTAGAAATGCATGAATCTTTACCGACTGAATTAAAAATTTTTGCATCAAGGTAATAAGCGAAAAACTTGTCTCTACTAAGTTCAATCTCAGTAACTGCTGTTACCCAAGCCGAAAAACAACCATGACTAACACTATATTTATTTGTAACTTTAAAATTTTCCGCTGGGTTTATACCCGCTCTTTCCTATGACTGACCGCGTCTGTAGTTCGCAAAAGTTTATATTGTCAATCATTCTATATAAAAAAAAAATTATTCTGATTGTTAATAAAGCAAAACAAAATTCAAAACAAATTGTTTGCAATTATAATTTACCTGTGAGTTAATTCTTTATTTTGTTTATAACAAATGAATACAATAACAATTACTTGTTAACTTGAATATTATGAAATTCAATCATGAAAATATTGTACTTAAATATAAACGATATTATTGTTTATTTTATTTTATTTAATTTTTTTTTTGTACTTCTTTTTAAATTTCAATTTACTTTTTCTACAACACGAGTATAGTATGTCTATATGGATAAAGTACCTATGAAGTAATTACATTTATTTTTTATTATTTTTACATATAGTCAAAATTTATAGCATGTTCTTAGGTAATTACACGCTTTTGAGTTGATTAATTTCTTTAATAAACTTTCAATGTGTTTTTTTTTTAGCTTTCGCACGGTTTTATTTTCGTCAAAACGGCAAGTTTTTTAGTGAATATTTTATTGGCTGTTTCCAAAAAAAAAAATCATTCAGATTAATGGAATAATTTTAAGGGTACTTAAGATATGCACGAAAAAAGTATTAACCAAAAAGTACAATCCTTAATTGTTTCATTTCCAATGGCCGCTCCAAAATCTTTTTATAATCTTTTTCAATTTTATATAAATAAATCTCGATCCAGTATTTTTTCCACATATTGACAGTATTTGATTCTTACTCAATAGCTGCTCATGGCTATGATTGGTCAACTGAAACCACAGCGTGGAATATTTTCTCTCTGCGCATGATGTTAAATATCTTCTGCGCATACTGATTCGAAATCTCAAACAACAATAACAATTACTCAATTGAGCACAAGCGTGAAATATTTTTGTCCTCTTTCTCTCTCTCCAGTTTTTGTAAGGTAATTTTTTTCCTTTGTAGACTTTCAATTATTCCTAAATAAAATTACTGAAATTAATGCGAATTACATGCCGAAACATCAAGAATATTATTATAAAATTAGGTAGTAACATAGGCCATGGATACAATATGAGTTAAAATGAGTCAGTATCCATCCATACAATAGATTATTTAAAAAATTACATGAAAATCAGTACTGTTTATAATAATAACAATAAACACGTGAAAATGTATAGTTTGATTTAGTATTATCAAAAAAAAAAAAAAACAAAACAGAAATATACACATTTGTTTATTTATGTAAAGTTTTTATTTTGTTATTTAATTGTAACGATTAAATGCTTTTGTTATAAATTAATTGAAACTATTTTTTAACCTTTTAAATAAGTTTTTAGTATATTTTTAGAATATACAGTACTGTGTAAAACAAAAGCAACAAGTCTTGGCAGACCATACTTATTACGTTTTCATGACTTTTTTTAATTTTTATTTAAAACACAGTGGATTTAATTGGTTCTTAAATGATTAAATTATATAATGGAAAGCTTTTAAGTTTGAAAAAAATTTCCAAAAAAAATGATTTAAAAAAATCAAAGAAATATGCCCTTAGGGCTGCGCAAACCAAAAGCAACAATTTTATGATATTCCTTATTTACATTCATTGCTTACCATCTGCGAGGCATTGGCTTTGTCAGCTTTATGAATGTTCTCTTGGGTACCATTTCACCCTTTTATTTCATATCTATCTCAGTTCATGGCTGATTTGGAAGTGGTACCCTCCCACTCTATGTTTCCAGGTTCCGAAGTACGTTTCAAGGAGTTAAGCTCGGATGGTAGTGGCAACTCATGAAAGAATTGAATCTTTCTCCATGCTAATCTATATTAAAACAACTTTAATGCACGTTTCGAGTAGATTTCTTATCTAAATATTCCACAAACTGACAATTTCCACAGTGCCTAATGAAGTATTTGGGTTTCCGGAGCTTCCCTATGGATTAGGTGGTCAATATTTAAATTTATTTCGTGAACAGGATAAAGACCATAAACAAACTAATCTATTCAAATGCAAAAAATTCCGCCCCCATGCTTGCCAGTGATTTTACAGAACAATGTTTTAGACGTCCTCTTTTGATTCGTCTAATATGGACTTGTTGAATATTGATCCTACTCAATTTCGACTCATCGGTCCACTTTTAACTTCTGTCTATGCAGAACTGTTTTCCATCTAATTACTGACAAATTGACGTAAGTTTAGTCAAAACTGGGTTGTCAGTTTCTCTCATGGGTTGTCACTACCATCCGAGCTTAACTCCTTGAAACGTACTTCGGAACCTGGAAACATAGAGTGGGAGGGTACCACTTCCAAATCAGCCATGAGTTGGGATAGATTTGAAATAAAAGGGGGAAATGGCACCCAAGAGGACATTCATCAAACTGACGAAGCCAATACCTCGCAGATGTGAAGCAATGAATGTAAATAAGGAATATCATAAAATTGTTGCTTTCGTTTTGCACAGCCCTAAGGGCATATTTCTTTGATTTTTTTTGAATTATTTTTTTTGACATATTTTTCAAACTTTTAAATTTCCCTTTATATAATTTAATCGTTTAAGAACAAATAAAATCCACTTTCTTTGTAATAAAAATTAACAAAAGTCATGAAAACGTAATAAGTATGGTATGCCAAGATTTGTTGCTTTTGTTTTACACAGTACTGTAAGTATGTGAAAAATAAGTATATAAAATATTTAACATATATTTATGTACTTGTGTATATATGATTTGCTATATTATAAGTATGCAAAGTATTATTAAATATATAATAACGTCAATTAAAATTTTCACATGTGAATATAATTTTAAACAAACTTGCACATGTTACACTAAAAATATGTAGGTATTTTTTTCTTTCATTATTCATTTCCCATTTAAAAGTACAAACCATTATATTGAGTGAAAAGGATAAAAAGAGAAAAAAGTTGCAGTAGTTATACTATAATGAGATAATAATACAATCATGAACTTGAACTCCCTTATTCACAAAATAAATAAAAATATAACAACAGCAACAATTTAATCTGAGGACCCCTACTAGAGCGTTACCTCATTCACAAATCCACAGTTGCACAATTGAGTACTCCAGTCCAAGGCGAATTTATATAAGGTGGAGTTATCAGCAACTCATTCTTCTTCTTCTTTATGATGGCGCCATTTTCCTTCATAGTGATTGTTTGTTTACTTTTTTTCGCCCGCCATAATGACCTGACCCCAACAACAAAGATGTATTGTCATTGCCGTGTTGTACTACTGTTTCCCTCAGCTGATTTTAACATTCAGAGTGCTCTGCCATTATGGCCGCAATATAAAAGCTCTCCTCCTCTTTTTCTCTTTCTAATACACTCTTTGACTGTTCCAGTGTGTTACTATCAACTCTTCTACTACCTAGATATACTGTATGTTACGAAATTAATATTTTTTTAATAACAAAAATAATAGGTATATAAATAAATTTTCCAACAATGTGGCGTTATTTGAATTTTTATTTATTTTTAATTTTTTTATTTGCACATTTTATATATATATTTTTCATTTATACTCATATGTCTGCAAAGTTTTTCAATACAAAATTATCATGCATACATTAATTTTTTTGTTTAATTAAACTTTTGTAGATATTATTAGCAATATTAACTTGAAATTTTTTCTTTTCTTTTTCATTTACAGTATAAGACAACATAAAATTATTTATTAAGAAAAAAAGAAGAGAACACAAATAATATAAATACAACACAAAAATCAACTAACTAAATAAAATGACTGGCTTCAACAACGCTGGATTTGAAAACGATGAACCTGTGAAGGTAAGTTGCACATTTTTTGTTGTACATTTTATAGATAGATACTTTATTTATTGTGTACATACATATATTTTTATATTTATCTTTATTTTTGAATCTTAATTTATGTTTGATTTAAAAATAGTAATTACTTTTTTGATTTCTAATATGTATATACATGTGCATGTAGTTGTTATAGCGCAATTGTTATAAATACTATTTATAAATATAAAAATGACTTCCTTGAAAAACTGTTTGCTAATGTGATATGACAGCAACAACAGTAAAAAACAAAACAACAACAACAAACAAACAACAAAAGAACAGACAGAATTAGTAGTTTTTTTTTTTTGCTATATCTCTATTTTCACAGCAATTAATAATTTATAGTAAGTAATTTGAAAAAAAAAATAATGTTAAATAATAACACTAGGAAACATATAATTTTTACCTTAAGTAATATTTTCAAAGAATTCTACTTAGTAATTATAAACCCTAATTAAGAATATCAACAATAGTGTTGTGCGACCCGGTCTCTCACTACAGTAAGAGCGAGATGCAATTGATTTGTAGTTTACTTATACATGCAATCATTCATATTTAGACATAATTATTCGATATGATTGCTTTTCGAAAGGACACCAGCTCTCACTAGCTAAAACTCTTATCTCACAAGCTTTGATAACTGAGTTAATTTGCTGGATGCTTTTGCTTTTTGAGAGATCAAACCAAGTTACTCACTCTTATCTCATAGACAGGCCCGACGAGAGAGGGTCGGGTGGGATTCCCACCGGGCCCGGAGTTTTTGAGGGGTCCGGATTTCAATCGAAATCCTAAAATCCTGAAAAACTTTAACAAGCGTCTGAAAATTGAATTACAAACCATGAAAATTATTAATCATCTATCAATCATGAATACATTTTGCAGACGGGTCTGGGCCCTATATTCGAAAACTTTTTTTATGTAGAATAGGAAAAAAAACTTTATACAACGAATTTGCTCATGCCAGATTTGTTTGAAAAGCTTCAGAATATCGGACTGAATTCATGAGGTTTCATAAATATATCTGGCGACCAGCGTGAGTCATTGATAAAAATTAAAATAATAATTAGAATAAACAATTTTTTTTAATATACCACGTTTTAAAAATGGACTAAAAAGTATAAAATATTTTCTCCTTGCCCCATACATAGATATTTATTGTATCATTTCAACCCAGAGGTTATCACCACCGGGGCCGAATTTTCTCTCGACGGCCCTACTCATAGACATTCAAAATCAAGATAATATTAGTAGATACAATAAGACACATTTTCTTTTTATGTATAAAATTCGAATAAAGTATTTCGGATTAAAACTTTAAGAATTGACTGAATTTGAATGGATGCTTTTGTTCTTTAAAAGTAGAAGTCACTGTGATCTCATACACTTTAAGAATAGAGGTATTTAGCTGGATGAGAGTACAAGCCAAAGTTACTCACTCTCACCAACTGAAACTCTCATTGCCTTTTTCTTTAGTTCACTTTTACAATTGTCACTTTTACAATAAAGTTAAAGTTTCTGCAGAATCCATAAGTGGATTATTTAATACATTTTGGCCTGCTGATCAATTAATCGAACAGAAACTTTGAAAATTCGTTAAAAACACATTCATAAATTTTTTCCAAAAGTAATCATTAATTGCATTTAAATAATTTAAAAATATTGTATTTCACCTGACATTATGAATAGACATACTTTTTGGAAGGTGGTCTTGAAAATCAACAAAAGATAATAAAGTTAATTATTTTGCATTTGAAATGAAAAATTCACCTAGACTTGATATACAAACTTGATATAAAAATTGTAACTTCACAGGTGCTTATATACTTTTAAGAGGCTAAAGATGACCAAATTTTTGTAAAAATGGAAAAAATGAATATTTTCCTTATTTATTATTTATAAGAACTTCTAAAATACGGTGTGAAATACATTTGATCTGAGGGAATACTTATTGCTCATGAAGTGGCGTAGAAATATTTTTTTTTTACACCTGGTCTCCTTGTTTTCTCGGGGTAAGCAAAAAAACTACTTCACCCTCTTAAATTGAGAACCAAATTTCTTTTATTTTTTAAGTAGTACTTAAGTTTATTATTGAAGACATATGTATACTTAGAAATTGTGTTTTGAACATTATCAAAATTGGATCATAGCATCTAGTACCGGGCCAAAATGAGTTAAACGAAAACTTTTCCTAATTTTTTAAGTTCTGTTCTCAGCAAATACTAATTTATCTTTAATAGCTATAAACTAATGCCAATATATCGTCGTCGTTCAAGCAGAAATCACTAAGTCCAAATTAATTTTTTTAGTTAGATCCATATTAATTAGCTTATACAATTCGAAAGATATAATAAACTAGATTTTTGATGATGCAGTTACAACGTATACTTATGTGTGCATCAATCTATTAACTTTATGAGTTTTGCCTGTGCTCGCAGCGTAGTTTATGCACTGCATAAACTAACTTCATCTCAGAAATTAAAAAAATGGACTTAGTGAATTCTGCCAGAACGACAACGATATTTCTTATAAGAAACATTTCAATATTTTCATGTAGTACATATTGCTACCTCTATTCTTCAACCACTTATCTCCAAAAGTACCATTTCTCAGAAAACAGAAAAAACTAAAGGTTTGAAAATCAACTTTCGTGTTCAAGTTGAGATACGAGGTTGAAAAACTGTCTCTTTCTATCTGCATTCTTAGGTGATTTTATACAATGTAAGCAAAGAAACTCAATTTCGGCCAGAGCGGAGATACTTGGTTGAAGAATAGATGTAGCGATTTGTTGCCTAGTGTAGTTCAGTGTAAATCGAAAACTTAAATGACAGTCGAATTGTGCAGGCTGTCAAACAAATAATACAATTCAATCAAATCTAGATATTTAAATATACATTTGTACATGAAAATACATACAAATGTTCACAAAATTGGAAATGTATTTCGATGTATGAGTATGAGTACCCAAAGCCGTATTTAGGGGGAGGTTTTTGGGGTTCTGACCTCGCCCCCCCCCCCCCCCCCCCCGAAATGTGGAAACTTTATTCTAATTTTTTAGCTTAATTGCCAATGGATGGAAAAAAGTCAAAATAAAATCTATTTAACGATATTTTTTACTTCCATTGGTTTTTTTTTTTCTAAAAAGTCAAATATAAAAAATAAATTTGAAATCTTAGTTACACTATGCGATCAAATCCGATTTGTTTTCTACGACATGAGGTTTGACTACTGATTCAAAAAGAGAAGGTGATACTGAGCACTCCTGCATTCATAGTTTTTCTAGGTCAGTAACTGTTTCTGATTTAAAGTTCCGTCCTGAATCAGTTTGAAAATTAATAAAAACTAGAAAAAATTATCGGATCCTTGTAAAATTAGACTTGCTTGAACCCCATTTTTTCCTAAAACGTGACATGATGGGAAGTTTTTGACCTCAGATTCGTGTTCAACGTGAAAAATTCTTTCGCAAAAACTCCATCTTATTAGCAAAACCCATGCAGTTTTAGGAGACAATCTTAAAATGTAATTAATTTTTAACCCATTATTGCTCAGAGCACCACAACTAGAAAGATTTCTTTCAATGCTGTGACTTCACGAATTTAGGGAATATAAGCCAACCTCAGCCGGGTTCATTATCATTGATAATGGATCAAATTCACAATGGTGATCATTTGAAAAAAATGAGCCTCTACTATTTTTGGTAATTTTTTTGAGGTTGGGTACATCATCAGTAGTGGGAAGTCAATGAATTAACGAAATTATTTCCTTCACGATAAAAAAAAAATTCATTAGAATGCACATTGAATAATATTTACTTGAAAAAATTTAATTTGATCATTCTGCGAATTTTTTGTCATTTACGGCCATTTTTTGAGGTTAAGATTAAAGAAATTTGGAAAATTTTTCCTAAAGTTTTAAGATATTTATCTACTTTTGTCCATAGTCTGATAGGGTCCATCAAATGTATCATCGATTTAATTTATTGTATTTAAAAATCAGTTTGATAAAAAATATTTATGAATATTTTCTTCGAATGAAAACCCCCCCCGAAAAAAATTTCTGGCTACGGCCCTGTGAGTACCTATATATTTATGAGTAGAGGCGTATTTAAATACCTGCTAGATACAAAAAATATATTTTTCTTTTACACTTAAAACGCATTAACTTAAATTAATTATTATGTTAATATATCATAACTTTTAAACACTTTGAACAGAAAAAAAAAATAAATAAAAAAAGAAACACAATGCCCGCAAATATTCATAAATGAAATAAATCTTTTCAGTTTGCCTTAGGCAAGTTTTAATTCATTTTTTTTTTCATTAAGCTGAAAGCAACAAACAAATTTGCATTAAAAACATAAATTTTAATTTATACAATTGTAACGTATTTATTTCCATTACTGACTTTTGTTGATTCAATTATTGAAATGCGTGTAAACGTCACAATTATATATATATATATATATATATATGTATGTACATATGTGTGTATGTATGTTTGTATGATTAGCTTACTTCTATACGAGTATTACATTATATTATTAACACTACTGAGTATTATTTGTATAGACAGAGAGTCAATGTACATAAATTCATGTAATTTATTGCAATTAATCATTTTTTTAATACATTTTTAATTTAATACTCTACATTTCGCAAATGATTAAGAGTGATTTGCCTTCAATCTTCAATATATAGAATGACATATTTATGAAAGTTTTTTTTTTTTTTTTTTTTTTGAAATTCTAATTGATTTCTTTCTAATGAGGAAGTGCTGCTGTTGCCGCATGTATATGTATAAATATTAATTGTTACTTTCTTTTAATTGGTGTGAAAGTAATTGTAATTATTAGCAAGTTATATGGAAATAGCGAAAATTAGAGAGAAAGAGAATTTCATGTATGTAAAGCGCATTAATGACACAGTAAAATTTTCAATTTGAAAAGAAGGTTATTGTTATTGAAATAAACACAGACAAACAAAAATTATTACAAAGCCAGAAGGTCTCTTATAATTATTTTATAATTATGTATGATTGCCACAGAACAAAAAATATTTATTATTATTATATAATAGACTTTACAATAGTACGAATACTTACAAATAATTAGCGAATAAATTAGTTAAAATTAAATAATTTTTGTAATTAATTTGGAAGTAACAGAAGAGGGGCAATCACCTGTTCTCTTCATTGGATCAAAACTATAACTAACTGTTATTAAAAATCTGAAAAAATGTAAAACTCAAACTTGACAAAAGAGAAATAAAATCAATATTAGAATTAGAACAGGGGGGAGGGGTGTTGAGAGGCGGTAGGGGGAAATGGGGAAGACTAACTTAGCTACACTCTCAATCCTTCATTCAAGAAAATACCGTAGAAAAAGTTTAATCTTCTATGTCTTAATATATTTTAAATTTAATTCAATATTGCAGAAATTATACCTACAATAAATTTATATATTTATTAAATCAAACGTCAAAAGTAATGATGGAAAGAAGAAGCAAGGACTTGTGATTTCAATAAAACTCAAAACTCAAAAATATTATATCGGTTTCATATTGAATTTTTAAATTAAAAATAGAATCCAATTCAAAGAAAATACCCGAAAAAATGGGCAAAAAAAAATTTCAGAATTAAAAATATATAAAAAGAACCAATCTAAACTACACAAAAGAGTCTCCTAAACTTATTTTCAACCTTAATAAAATCGGATTGAAGTGGGTGTATCCACAGATGAACAGTACTTGCTGTTTGCATATGTTTTCATTACATCTAGGAATTCATAAAATTTTATTTATTTTCTTGTTCAAAATAATATTTGTATTCAATATTTTTAAAGACATAATAAATCTATAGAAAGTTATATGAATAATTCATAATAAAAGCATTAGATATCAATAAACTTCTGAATTATTACAAAATTTATGCAAAAACACGACATTTGAATAACGAAGCACGTGAATAAAATAAACATATGTGATATTGCCTGAGGGAACAATTAAGTGCCTATATTTTGTTGTTTTGACATAATAAAATGACAACAATACTTAAAAATTTCAAAAACCCACAATTACAAATAGCCAGAAGGTACAAATCAAAACGAGAAATGACACTCCTCTCAACATAATTTTTTTTTTTGCTTAATAAATTTTTAGTTTTGCCTGTTTGTTTTTTTTATTGCAAACCATTCATTTCTACTTTCTTTATATACATATATATTTTTATTTAATATGCTTCATAACTAAGCAAACACTCCTCAATCACGTGACGCCAAATATTTTACAAATATATTAATAAAAAAAACAAATAAAACTACATACAATCATACACACATATTAATGACCTAAGATTAATTCAACTGCCAGCATCTCAGCTCAGTCCGGTACAAAAACGAAAAATTCTTAGCAAATGAACCAACCAAGAATCCATAAATAAAACATGAGCATTTGTAAGTAAGTGCCAGTGCCAAAATCAAGAAATCACTACGAGAGCAAAATAAACTGGAACCAAATAATAATAATAAAAAAAATAATCAATAGAACAACACATTTAAAGCGTGCGCGTCTCTTGCCTATCGTGATATGGTGATATTGGCTTAAAGCAAAGCTAAGCAGGCTTAAAATGAAGCTAACTTGCGCAAAGAAGAAATAGCCTTAACTTTAATTAAAACGAACCAGATAAATCGAATGTAAATAAACGTGCTTGAATATGACACGTTACATTGAATGATGCTGACGACGGAGACTGCAGCAATGGAAAAATACCAGCAAGTGCTATTTTAACCTGAGCTTAAGTGCAAAAACAAAAACAAAACATAAAAAACTAACCAACAACAACAACTAAATTTAATACTAAATATAAAAGAAGGTAACCAAGCAAAGACAACATTAACACTTTGGGGGCAAACAGACAGACAAACAAATAAAACGAGTGAATACTCTCTGCTGCTCTTGCTGCACATGCATAAAAATACCCATGAACACATACATACATATATATGCACGTGTGTGTATATATTTATATATGCACATTCATGCAAAACGTATGCACCAAAAGAGCTACAAGTAGATATTTGTTGTTGTTGATATCGAATTTCAGATGTATTTTCTCAGAGATTGAATTGCTGTGGCTGTTGTTGTTATTTTTGTACCAGCAATGTTTAAAAATAAACTGCAAAATCTCGTGCTGCAAACCAAATCACAAAAAAATAAGTGGGTTTTCAAGTAATGACCACTTCCACTATACATATACATACATGCCTATGTACATTTAAGTCGTGTGCAAATACCATAATTAACAAATAAAAAAATTAGAAAAAAAATTCGAAAACAAATTTTGCGGTCAAATAAACATACTTCGTGGCAGCTGGAAATATCGTCGCCACCAGCTGAGCATTTACTTACAAGTAAAGCAGCATGCTTTCAACGTGCATACCGTACAACAACAAACAAATAAAAATATACTTGGCATAAAGCTTACAAGTAATTTGACCATCAATAATGTTTATAAACATTGTATATGAGACACATGTTTATAGGAACATGTAAATGCAGTCAGTGTGGATTATGCTTGGTGTGCGTATGTGAATATTTTTGTATGAATATTATTGAGCATGCGCCGCAAAACCGCCACCAACAACAACCAGAAATAAATCCGGCTTAAGCTTTTTTTCGAGTCAGTTTTAACTGGTTTGCGCCGGTTTGGATTTTGTTTTGTTTTTTGTACTTATATACCCTATATACCTAGAGGGTGTTGGTGCTGTTGAATATGTTTTATGTTTGCGGGCATTGCCCTAAAGAAGTGTTCATAATTATTCTAGTTTTCGTGTTTGTTATATGTTTTCATTATTTGCGCTCTACTTAAGAGTGAAATATAATTATTGGGGTTTCTTTGTCGTTGTAATCTGTACATATTTTTCGGTTGAATTAAAATAAATTTAACATATTATTATTTGACACACTTCTATTTTTATTTTATTTATTTATTTATTTATTTATTTTTTTTTTTTTTTGAGAGAGAGCGGAGTCAACTCTTTTTTATAGACTTACATTTGATTACATTAGCGGTCATTTATCAAAATTTTTTGTTATTTTTAATATTGAACAACAAATACTTAAATAGGAATAAAAACATGCATGCATGTTTGAGAATAAAACTATAGTTGTATAATTGTAATTATTCTCTCATTGTTCCAATGCTCTATCATATCCCATTTGTGGTAGTGTAGGGGTACAGGTATCCTCGAATGTGATCAGTTGAAATCTGTTTGTAGCTATATGTATACAAGTATTATTATTATTATTAATTTTACAACAAAAACTAACGCATATACTTAAAATTTTCTTGTTGTTGTTATATTTACATGCATTTTGCATTCCACCAACACAACAATACACACGAGGATTGGTAAAGTGGTATTTATAATCGGCAACTGAATGCGCTGGCGCGCACACACATTCATACATACATACATACACACACTCACTATGCTAAGTGATATTTTCGTTGTTTTTTGGCACTTTTAGCTGGCAAACTTAATAAAGTTGACTTAGTTTTCATTAATGTTGTAGTTGTGGTTATTTTTTTTTTCATGTTCTATTTTTTACTCGTTTTTTTGCGATTTCTGCAGTGCACAGATACACAAAATTAAAAATATTAATAAAAATTAATGTTTATTTTTTACTGCATATGTATTTTTTTTATTGCAAATGCATATATAGAAAATTAAGAAATCGAATTTTTTTTTAGTATACTACAAATAGCAGTGACTTTTATTTTGTAGTTTTATTTTTTGGCCTCTTGAAGTTTTTTTTTTTACAAAATAAACTTCAAGGTAGTATTTTTTTGGAGCTAATTTTATTTTTTGATTGTTTCGTAGTTGAATTGTTGCTATTTAATTGAAAACATATATTTATTGAATTTTTTTCCTATGAGGTTTTACATGTATTATAAATAAAAGTCATGTTTATGTATAATTTTAAGAAAAAAACAATGTAATTGTTATTACATCATTATTATTCAATTGTCTCAGCAGTAGTTATGTACTGTTCATATCTTTGTTATATAGGCATTGGTAAGTTACATGCTATTGACCGTTAATGTTTCATTCCCATTACGTTTCAAGAACATGTGAAAACGTGCTATGCATTGTGTTACTTAAAACCAGGGAGGCAAAACAAAATTAATTTATAGTTAGCATTGATTTTGAAATTTCAAATTGTAGATTTTTGTATTTTTGACTATGTCGCTTATGAGAAAGAATATGATAGAAATAAAAAAAATATTTGAAAAGTCGTTGAATACTATAGATTACATATTTTATTTGGCATTTTCCTTGCTTCCTGCTTATAACATAATTTTTTTTAATGAAATTTGTTATTTTTATGCTAAAGTGTAAAGCTTTTATAAAGCGAGTTTAATATTTTAATACAAAGAAAGTTTCTGCCACTTTGATTAAATATATATGAGCATAAAACGCAATTCACTTGATTGTGGAAGTGAACGAAAGGTAGAAAAAATCAGTTATCATCGAGATAAAATTTAAGACTGAAAATAAACAGTATAAATATTAATTGGAGACTGAATAATTCTTCCCTTAATATCTTTTGCCTACTCTTTACTCATACAATGCTTAATCATTTACAAATTCATATTCACTTCCATGCTCTCTCTAGTTTTAATTACTACTGAATTTTCGCTCAGTGAATTTTTCTCTTTTTTAATTTCCTAATGGGATACTAATTTAGATTTTTTATACTCTACTAAGCTAACATTACTTTTGCATAATAAAAGTTAGTTCTGTTGCACAAGAGAATTCATTGCATTTGTTATTATTTCGCACCCGCTGGTTAAAAGGCTTGCCAGCACAAAACAAATATTTTACTCAATCTTCGTTTTGTTTAGGTTTTACATGTAAAATCAGTGCTTGATTCAGATCGAATTTGAGTATATACCAAAATAAAAACTGCATGAAACTTGTAATTTAATATTTTTAAAAATATTCCAAAAAAAACATGGCTTTGTTATTAATATAAAAATTTGTTATAGGAAACACAATAACAGATAAACAAATCAACCAATCTCTATCAAGCCAAACCTTATCTAAAAATTATAAACGATTCTTAACTCAAGTGTTGCTACTTTTTTTAGTCTATTTTTCTTATATTTTATAAATATAACTGCGCAAAAAGCAAAAGCTTTACATTTTGCATAAATTTTGGGAACACAAACAAGAAAAACCCCAAATGGACTTGCCTTTTACCAAAACATTTATTTTTCGGACTCACATAAGAAAAGCATAAATAAGACGCATTTAATTTCAATTAGTCATTTTTATTTTAATAAAACATTCTTGAAAATTTATACAATTTCGTGATTTTTCAATTTGTAAATTCGAAAAATTAACACTTGTTGCTAGTGTCACATGTGAAATGTCAAAACCACAACAAAAACACACTGCAAATCAAACGATATGAAACAACAAAGTGTTTCCGTTTCATTTCCAATTTTAACGTTTCCCTTACATGCTTCTCCGTTCAATCACTTTTGCGGTGATTGACGATGGCGATAACGACGACGAGAAACGTCTTTCATTTACAGTTCGTCCGTGTCTGTCTGCCTGTTTGCTTGCTGTTTCTGTTTCCGGCGAGTGTTGTGCGGTGTTGTAATTCACTCCAGCAGTTATAATAATTTATTAACAAATTGTAATAATTCATTATGCCTCAACAAATAAATAAAACAAACGAACGCAAAACAACAAACCCAAACAGCACAAAAATCATCGTCAAGAATCGTAACAATGACTAACAAAATATTGACATTTTAAAGTGAAATGCAATTGAAAAGAAAAAAAAAAACAATAAAAAATACAGAATTTTTCATTCAATGCCATTATGACGTATTTTTTAACATTATTGTTGTTTTTGTTAGAATTCGTTTTGTTATTTTACAGACGACAACTGCCACGTCACTGTCAACAATCAAAAATATTGCAATTAAATTTTTAAATTCCAATTCAATTTTGATTGCAATCATGTTCGTTTTCATAAACTTTACAAAACCATTTAATTTTTCTCTTTTATCGAACCGGCAGAACTTGTTAATAATTAGAAAGAAATTTCTCGTTGTTTTTGTTATAATTTTCGTTAGATTTTGTGTGCTCATCGTTTGTGATAAAAAGAATTTAGCAATTATTGTTATAAAGTAGGCAGCTACATATTTAAAATTAGAATTAATAAATTGGTAAAATGGTAAAATTGAAATTTATAATGAGCAACTCGTTGCTGGTGGTTCCCCACTTTGACAGATAACGAGTTATATCGATATATGCATTAGAGGCAGGTACATGCACCTGTATTATCTTAAATACATTACAAGGTATTCCAAAACTTTTAACCTTTTATTGTCATAAATTGTATAAAAATCTTTTTAAAAAAGGTTTATAAAATACTAAACTAATTTGGACTAACCATGTTTTAAATAGTTCATACCCTATTAGAGCTTTTCAATCACATGCAAAAACAAAATATCATTAGAAAAGGTTTTAATTGGCCAATCATTATCGTTGATTTCTCTTAAGTGAGTGTAAAATCACTTTAGTAAATCGAAATAATAGAAATATCATTTCAGTTGAAATTAGTTATACACCTGTATGTAGGGAAGTCTAAGGAAACTAAGGATGAGTTGAAGTATTTAAAATATTTGTTTAAATTTTGCATATCCTTTGAAACTTCAAAGATCTTTAGCAAAAATCCTGACGTTCTAGAAAAAATCAAAAAAACACAGATTTACTACATTTAGGCTCTTGCATGCATTTGATGCACTCAGCATCGAATTAATCGTACGTGAAAATTTCTGTCGCACGCTGTAATACTTAAAATTACAAAAGTGAGGCTCCGTATAGAAAATAGACGTTTTATCTGATGGACCCTCTCAATTGTTGTTGTCAATCGAATTAATCACCTCTATTCTAAATATTGCCGAAATGAAACACCCGGGAGAACTTGTTTCTTTCGCTCATATTCTAATAGGAAAAGAAGGAAAAAGAACAAATTTACCAAAAGATTTTATTTCGTTCATTAGTTTTATTTAAAAAAAAAAACACATAAAACATTGATCAATATCGTAGATTGGCAAAAACAAACTTTTGAGTCATTACACCATAAAATTTACCAATCAATTTCACAAAAATTCCCACAAAATTCCAAAAACCACTTATACCACGCCTCCATTTTAAGTTGAGGAAACTATAATGGCCCTCGCCGAATTAACAAATATTGAAGCCTCTTATGTGTCGAATATGAATATGAGTTCAATAAAAATAAATAGAAAATTAGTTTTGCCTTCTTCTTATTTTCTTTGAGCACTTCCATATAGCAAAGTTGAAGAAAAAAAGTCATAATGGTCCGATTTCACAGAAGGCAATCATATCAAAATGAACTGTCAATGTTGGACACTATCGACACAAAAGAAATTCATCCTAACATTGAATGAATCAAGCAAAGTCAATATGGAATGCCAAAGAATATAACTAAGTAATAAATTGGCGCAATGCCTTCACAGAAGGCTCTAATTACAAACACGCTCCATTGGTAATGCTACCAATACTTCAGTACATTTAATTTCAAATTTATTTATTTTTTCAGTGAGTACATACCTATGTACTAAGTACTAAAAACACTATATGTATTCTAGAATTCAAATGAAATATTTTTAAACATGTTAATCTTAAAAATAAACCTTAAAATTGTTTTTGTTTGTTCAAGTGTTTTGCAATTCATATGCTGAAAAATATACTATGCACATATGTCGACAGGTACAATTCAAAGTATAGATATTGCGTATCTTTAAGGTATTTGAACTTTTTCGAAAAACCTTTTTTTGAAACATAAATTTATGATATTTGTACTGCGGGCCCGATTACAAAATATTTGTTTCGCATTCATTCACATTCATTACATTTTCTTTTGATTTCGTTTAATTTTTCATTTCGTTCTACAGAGAAAATAATACGAAATTAAGAACATGTAACGTCATACTTCCGTTCTCTCATTTTCCAAGTTTGTACTCACCTATATTTAATTAAAATGAACGTTGAAATATTTAAACTAAATTGCAGCATTATTTTTAGATACAAATACTTAATACTGTATTTTTTAACTTTTTGGCCTTTCTAATTTGATTTACATTACCACACATGAGCACACGAAAATAAAATAATTACCATAAAAAATTGCAAGCCTTTTTTTTTTGTCTGTATTTGTTGTTAAAAGCATTTGTTGAAATCTGTACACAGTATGAATAGATTTTTAACTTAGCAAAACGCTACGTGAATTTAATGTCAAAGAACCTCAAAAATTACAAAAAAAAATATGAAACAAATCATAGCAAAATGTTAATTATTTGTGTTCGAATTGGAATTTAGTGGTGGTATTTCCAATATGGCGTCGTCTTTTGCATTAATTTATTATTGATAAATAGTAGTAGTAGTAGTATAGTTATTGGTTAATAATATGATCATGGCTAAATTTGGCAATATATAAAACGCGCGCAATCGATTTTTATTTATTTATTTATTCATGCGATTTAAAAAAAACGTTTATAAATTATACATAAATAAATTAAATTTCATAAATTAAGTAAATGAGGAATATGCAAATGTATTATTGATATTTGGCATACCGCTTGGACCTTGTTTTTAAGCCAAGTTTGCGCTGTTGATAACATGTAAATTTCGCCAAATTCATTAAAAATTATAAATATTTGCCGTTTGTGTGCGGATTTTTTATTAAGTGAAAATGAATGCGTTCACATGTTTTATTTATACAAACAAGATTTTAGAAAAGTATCAAAAATGTTAATTTTTATTAAATGAACTATAATTTTATACAATTTTTTTATGTTTGGGCTTTATTAGATGCTATATGTACAACCTATTTAGATCATCAGTAAAAATATAAATAATAAATAATAATTATAATAAAAGTGTCATCTTGGAATTTCAGTGATATATATTTATATTTATGTTTTGTTTTTTATGAAATACGTAATCTATTACTAAAAAGAATTTTGTTTCTAAAATTAGTTTTGACTTCTTTTCCTTGCAGCCAAAAGCTGGTTTCGAACCCGATACAGCTTCCCTCAGAGAGAAAGTTATTCTCAATCCGGGCGAAAAATGGCGCATATTAAAAAATATTATCATCATATCACTTGCATTCATGGTACAATTTACAGCGTTTCAGGTAAATATTCGACGACACAAATGCAAAATAAAATCAAAAAAAAAAATTCAGCATAATAAAATCAATATAAAAAACTTTTGTATTCCTCATTAACACTTTCTCTTTCTTTTAAATTTGTCTCTTTCTCATTTCCTTCTGCATCACTCTATAGGGTACAGCTAATTTACAATCATCAATTAATGCTACAGATGGCTTAGGTACAGTTTCACTAAGCGCCATCTATGCGGCTCTTGTTGTCTCTTGTATATTCCTGCCTACGCTTATTATACGCAAATTGACGGTTAAATGGACATTGGTCTTCAGTATGTTATGCTATGCTCCATATATTGCATTCCAATTGTTTCCAAAGTAAGTTAGTCATAATTTAAAATGTATACTCTTACTTATTTGGATTTGTTTTTTTATTTTTTGTAGATTCTACACTTTGGTTCCTGCTGGTATTCTAGTGGGTTTGGGTGCCGCTCCAATGTGGGCATCTAAAGCTACATATTTAACACAAGTTGGTCAAGTCTATGCAAAAATTACCGAACAAGCTGTTGATGCAATTATTGTACGATTCTTTGGCTTCTTCTTTTTGGCTTGGCAAACTGCTGAACTCTGGGGAAATTTGGTCTCAAGTTTGGGTAAGAAAAATTATTATTATCTATGCTTATTTATAATTAAAATAAATTTCAAATTATAAACAATATTTGTGGAATATAAAACTCTCCCATGAGATCCAAATAAACTAAGATTAATTGTAATTTCTTTATGAGACAAGCCATTTAACATAACCCATGACTGACTGATTTGTTTCTTTTTCCTTCTTTTCCTAAGGGAATACGAGGAAAAGAAACAAATTTTCTCGTGGAGTTAATTTCATTCTTGTTTTTAATAAGAAATGGTAGAAGAAAGGCCCTATCGCAGTTCTTTTATGGTACTGATCGATGAGCAAATGCTAATATTTTTGATTTCTCCAGAACTTTGTTGAAATGCGCATTTGATTATAAAAAAATAACGAGATATCTCTTTCTTATTTATTCCTTTAACGGTTTCATTTTTGTATCTTTCTTTTTATTTTTAAAATATCAACTTCTATTATTTCAAAATCTCTCTAAATTCAATACCAACTCATCATGGAATTTTACTTATCTGTTATTATTTTTTTTTTCCAGTACTCTCCAGTGGTGGTCATGGTGGCGGTGATGATGGCAATCAAACCATCAGTGCTGAAGACCTTCAATACTGTGGGGCTAATTTCTGTGTTAACGGTAATGGTGGACACGCCAACTTGGAACGTCCTCCAGATCATGAAATTTTTGAAATCACAATGATTTACTTATCTTGTATTATTGCGGCTGTGGCTATAATTGCTATCTTTTTGGATCCCCTTAAACGTTATGGTGAAAAACGTAAAGGTTCACAATCGGCACAGGAACTCTCAGGAATGGAATTGCTATCGGCAACATTCCGTCAAATGAAGAAACCCAATCAGCAATTGCTCATTCCCATTACGATATTCATTGGCATGGAACAGGCATTCATTGGTGCTGATTTCACTCAAGCTTATGTAGCATGTGCGCTTGGTGTATCCCAAATTGGTTTCGTGATGATATGTTTTGGTGTTGTGAATGCTATTTGCTCGATTCTTTTTGGTTCGGTGATGAAATATATTGGACGTACGCCGATTATTGTTTTGGGTGCCATTGTACATTTCACCTTGATCACGGTAGAACTCTTCTGGCGTCCAAATCCTGAAAATCCATTAATCTTCTATGCTATGTCCGGTCTATGGGGTGTTGGTGATGCTGTATGGCAAACACAAATCAATGGTTTGTATGGTTTGCTCTTCAGACGAAACAAGGAAGCTGCCTTCTCGAATTATCGCTTATGGGAATCGGCTGGTTTTGTGATTGCCTATGCATATGCTACAACATTGTGTGCACGCATGAAGCTGTATGTGCTGTTGGCTATTTTGACATTGGGATGCATTGGCTACGTTATTGTTGAGATCTTGTACAGAAGAAAAGTAAGTGTCTACTAAGTGAATACTTATTGTAAATTTATATTTATAAATATTTATTTATTTATTTTTTTGCATATTTATAGCAACGTAAACTCAAGAAGCAAGAAGCCAGGGAAGCTGCCGATAAGGACAAGGAAGCCGCTACAGCAGCAGCAATTGCTGAAGCTAACGCTACACCTGAAATTGAGGAAACTGATGATGAACTTGATGATCTCGAAGAAGATATTGTTGTGACACATTTCTAAGTCGCTCTTAATTCCATATACATAACCCCACTCTACGCCGCACATATGTGAAACCAGAAAAAGTAAAAAAGCTTTTTACAACTTCCCTGTGAAAGAGCTTAATTTTGTTAAGCTTCGAAAGTCGAAAATTGAAAGGAAACCTAAGCGTTGTGCTCGAAAGCTTTTAAAGCTCTAAAGCATGCAAGAAATGTTCGTTTTGTTTTAAAATTTCCAAAACAAAAAAAAAAACAGAAACTAAAATGAATCAGTGTAGTTAAAAATTAGCATTTAATACGTTAAGTACAACAACTACATTTGATATTGCAGTCACAAAAATAAAAAGAAACAAATTGTAAATATTCAAATAAAAACAAAAACAAAAAGCTTTTTAAAAGCACTTTGTATTTATAAAAGAAAAAGCTCAAATGTAAAATCTTATATTATTTAAAGATAACAGAAACGAAGACATTATCATACATTTTAGAAGTTATACGAGTATACGTACACCTCTAGATTTATACATATGTAGATATTATCTAAAAGATACATACATATCTGTGGGTACATATACAAACTTGGGTTAGTCAAAAATATGTTAGCAAAAAGCTGTTGTTTTTGTCGTTAGTCAGAAAAACTGCAGCGTATCCTTTTTCATTTTATTTTGACAAAAATCTTTGTCATTTTGACATTAATTTTTGTTATTTGTTTGTATTTAAATGGATTTTTTGAATTGGCAAAATTGTTTGTCAAATAAATTAATTGCAAAAAGGAATACTGTAGTAATTTTAACAACACACTCACACACATGCACCCTTTGCTATCATTAAGACTACGTAATTTTTGCTAATTATTATGAAATTCCCGCTAACATTACAAAAATTTTCCCTCTCTTTTTGGTGTTCGTTTTGCAACTAAATAATTCCTTAGAAAAATTCACTTGAATGCTTCAAGTTTTGAAAATAAATTAAAATCTTAAATAAAAAAATTTTGTTAATATTTTTCTTAACAAACTCATACATAAACACACATACACATATACATAAATATACACAAAAGTACACAGTGAAAAACGAAAATCTAAAAACAAAATGTGTTAGTTTTATTTTATGTAAAAGTCAAAGTAGTAAAAATAGTAAAATTTTTTAATTATGCAAAAAATTACCTAACCAAACTTAAAAAAAAAAAATAGAAAAACACACCCTTAAAAAAATATTTGCTCAGTATTATAATGTTAAATTTTAAGCGATGTGTTTATAAAAATGCTTTAAAATTTTTCTTTTCTTTTTTAACCAACTCGTTTTTATTATTTCTCCCTCTCTCTTTTTAATTTTATTTGTTCTTTTAAATATATTTTTACTGTTTTTGCTACTTTTTCACCTTTACCCTAAAAAGTTAAAGGAAAAACTTTCTACATTCCATTTTCATTTATATATAAAAAGTTTTCTTCAACTTATTCTATATTTATCATTTTATTATTTAGTTTATTTTGATTTTTTATTTCTCTCCCATATTTTTATTGTAGTCACTTAAGTAGTTGTATTATCTTTTACAAAATATTATTATTATTAAAATTATTATCTTTTATTGTGTTTTTTCTTTGTTTTTGTGATCGAAAGGAAAAACAAAAAAGGAAATATTAAAAAATACATGCAATTTTATAATGTAAATTTCCATGCTAGTTTAATATATTTACTTATTATTTTAATTTTACGAAATAATAAATAAAAAATTGTTTTTAGTTGTAAAGAAAATAATTGTGGTTTTTATTTAAAGTAATCCTGTGGGCATAAGATTGAGAATGCAGGATGAAGGATAATTATTGTTGCCTCTGTGGCTTTGATGTATGAAACATTCTTGTTTTTAAATTTGTTTAGCCAGAAAATATAACTATGCAAGTTTTCACATCTGGATAAGGGTTTTTATGATAGCCCACTTTGTTTTATAATTCAACTAAACATTATGATTTAACTTCGTCTTTTAATGTAAAGTATGTGCATGTTTGAGAAAAAACAAACATTTTCTCAGCAACTGCTGTACTTACCGTTCTTTAAAAGAGTTCACTTCATTAGGGTGACGGGGCTCAGCGGATGTCGAGTCCATTCATCAACTTGACTAAGGGCAGAGCATGGTATAAATGAAGGGAAACTAAAGGTTGCAGACAGATCAACGACTTTATATAATTTTGCGTATATTAGCTTATAGTATGACTGGTCATTGAAGGCTCAAAGAATACCTCTAAGCGGGCTAATCAGAAAAGAACCAAAATTAGTTCTTATAAGTCGCGTTACAAATACTAATAATATTAACTTTTTTGCTGTTGTTAAAGGAGTCCGCCTTTTGGTGTTTTCCTGGAATAAAAGTAGTCTATAGGCGTTTTTCTTTATTAGCTCTGAGCAGAGCACGAGTTGTCAAAAAACGTAATCGTTTTCTTTTTAACTCTGGGCACTCAGAGCACACGTAATTGTGTTTCTCTTTGTGATCAAAGCGCGCTCAGAACGTACTCTACGTGACGAGTACGAATGCATAGTGACCATCACCTCATCAATATCAGAGTATTTTCATACTCCAACCACACAGCATTTTTCTATGTGAATCACTATGTTGTTCCAATTCCATCAACGTAAACGTCACATTTAAATCTAAATCAGTTTGGAACTTTGTAACTTTTGAACAAATTTTACATGGTATTTTATGTTCTCTAGTTGCAGGATCTAATACTAAAAATAAATTGGAAAGTAAATGCGTTAAAAATCACCAAACAAGGCAGCATAAAACTGAAAAACGGCTCAAAAAAAGTAAATTACAATTTGAAAATTTTTTATTTTATTAAAAAATCCATTAAAGTACTTACATATGTGCATAAAAATTTTAATTCTTTTAATTGAGTAAAAAAAGGCTAACAAAATCGTATTTTCAGTTACAAAAAAAAAAAAAAAAAACAGATTCGTTTACCTTTTACAAAATTTGTACAGCCAAAATATATCCACTTCCATTTTCAACCAATGGGCCAACAATGACCTTGATAACATGACGTCCAACTCACCCAACTTTGGCCCGGATTTATAAAAGAACTTTGTCATAGCAGTCTTGAACACAGTTTTTACGTACTAATCGGAAGCTTTCTTCTCTATGTACTTCACATCAGTTTTTGAATTTTAGGTTGTGGAGCTTTTTCAACGATGTGTCACACGTCAACATCATTTTGGCAAAGTCGCAGTAAAATTAATTTTCTTTGCTCCAAAATGAGAAGTTACCAGTTATGCCTTTTTGTAGATTTACCACCTTTTTCCCATGTTTCCCTCGGTTTACGTCCTGTCACACATAATATTTTTTCGTGACATACTTTAATATATAGTGCAAAATATTGGCCATTAAAATTAATGAAAGATTAAAAAGGAACAATAAACTTAGAAAATAGGTATCAAAAATTCGAAATAAGGCACTAACCAATGGAATAGACAAATTTTAGAAAAAAAAGGCAAAATTTATGTATTTAGAATCATGGGGCTGTAAACTCGTATACATTTTATCAGTCATCAAGTAGGATTGCCTAAAAAAAGGAAAATTTCTCATAATCCGCTCTTTGTTACGAATATAACACACTAACTATAAAAGGGTTGTGCCCCTTGATTGAAAAATTTTCAGGAAACGATAAGAAATATGTTTTTGCTTACCGATTGATACATAAGGAGTGAGATTGAAAAAATTTTAACACACGTTTTACCTAATAATTTTTTTTGGGTGTAAAATTTAAAAATTTCTTTGATCTAGTTATCTTTGAAAAATATGTCAGTTGTTATTTTTAATGACAAACATGTTGATTTATTGTGAGTTTGATCAAAATGAGTGAAGAAAAAGAAGTACGTCTTAAAATAATTAAAAATTTTCAAAAAAATCCAAATTGGTCCTACAAATAATTGGCCAAAGAATTGAAGGTCTGCCGTCAAACTGTTTCCAATGTTATTAAACAGTTTGAGGAGAATTTGACCATCGATAGGAAGCCTGGTTCGGGAAGAAAACAAAGACCACATGATATTGGGAAAGCCAAGAAATTAGAAAGCATATTGAAAAGATCTTCAAACACATCTGGTAGAAAAGCTGTCCGGTTAGCCCAATGCTCTGACTATTTGGTGCGGAAAGTTAAAGCCAATGCAGGTTTGAAAACATACAAAGTCCAAAAAGTTCCAGACAGGAATGCTGCACAAAATTTACACGCCAAAAGTAGGGCTCGGAAATTAAAATCGAATTTCATACAAAAATATTCATGTTGTATAATGGACGATGAAACGTATGTACTTGCAGATTTTACGCAGCTCCGGGTCAAAATTTTTATGTTGCTGATGCTCGAGGAAATGTCGAAGAACATTTTTTTTGTTTGTTTTTGTACAAAGAGAGGCCAATCCTCCAAATTGTCGGAAGCTAAGACCAGTGGAGAGATATTGGGCTCTTGTGAGAATAATCTTAAAGAGCACAAAAAAGGTGTCCCAAAATATCGAAGATTTTAAAAGGAGATGGGCAACTGTTCCAAAAAGGTGTCTGAAACAACTATCAAATCTCTAATGAAAGGCTTAACAAAAAAGGCCAACGAGTTCATGAATAGTGGTTAGAACTATAAAAGTTATATTTTTCTGTCATCTGTAGAATATTATCAATTAAATAAAAAAAATCAAAACTCTAAAATCAACCGTTTAAGAATTATAAAATTTTATATATGTTAAGATTTGTTCGATCTCTCCTTATTTATGTAATGGCATATTCCTCCATAAAATACATTTTTATACGCATTCATATGTAAGCAAAACATTTTTTTTTATCGTTTCCTTAAATATTTTCCATTCCTAGCTTTGCCGTTTTTATAGTTGTCCCCCTTTTGCAGTTAGTATGCAAAATGTTTTGTTTTGCGTCAATTTAAACTAATTGGGTAAATAATTTTGGGTTTTATTTAAATTATACACAGTAAATAGATTTAAATTTTTTATCATAAGAATTTTAAAATATTAATTTTGAACTTATGCATGTATGTGATGTATAAATATATATATATTAATTCTAGTTCTTGATTTGTAAAAATATGTGAACTTGTAAAATTTGTTAAAACCTAATACTTTATCGATTATTTCAAAAGAAAATTTAAATGTTTTATTTTTAATCTTAACTGAATGAATTTTGTAATAAATTAAGTGCATAGTGTAATAAATCAATGCATATGATATACATAAACTGAACTTAATAAGTAATTAATAATTAATAACTGGATGATTGTGATGTTATATTATGTTCCGCACAAAACATGAGCAGTTCAGTCCTTTATTGTCCATCATACATCGTACAGACTTTATTGTGTTTTCTCTACAAAATAATTGCTTCATCTTCAGTGAATTGTTTATTCTTGCGTCGTCTGCTCGATTTGATTTTACTTAGCACACTGTATGCTTGTTGAATCTCTATAAAACGCTGATTAGCGGCATCACGTTGCGTTTCATCTTTGACCTTATCGGGATGGAACTCTTTTGAGAGACGACGATATGCCGCAGTGATTTCTGCCTGCGAAGCCGTTGCACTCACATCTAACACCTTATATGAATTGCGTTCACCATCGACGTCCATACTCTCGAAAATCTCTTTCCACGTCTCATACCAGCCGTGATGTTGTGCATAATTATACGTGTCCTTGAGCGCTTGTGTGAGATCAGTCCACCAAGCAGAAGCGAGAAAATTACGTATCGCTTCATGCACAGGTACTTCGCCGCCATCATCATCGGATATAGTGCCATTAAAAATAAGAAAGCAACCCCACAACGAGAAATAAATACATAAAGCACCACTAAACTTGAGTGTACGCTCAGCAGTGCCACGACGCCGGGGCGGAGTTCGTAACCACTGTTTGGAGTAATTATCAAAAGCTAATGCAGAAGTCAGCGCCGTCAGTAGCAATGAATAAGTTTCATCGTAGATCAAATAACGCATTGGATAAATAGCGATGGCTGCTAGTAGACAATGCCAAAACACGCCACGCTCACGCCCAATATTTCCAACAGTCCAAACGCCCAAAGCAGTAAACAGAGGAATAAGCCAATGCAGGAAACTCCAATCAATGCCAGCGAAAATGGTTTCAGGTATGGCGATTTGGATAAGTTGTCCAAAAAAGTAGCCGATCATCACTTCACCGATAAAACGTTTAGCCGAGTACGGTGGGCGACGATTATTTTGCAAACGTTCAACGAACGTTTTAATAAAACGTGGATCCTCATTTGCATCGCGTACATATTCAGGAATGAGGAAAATTTCACCTAGCCAACCGATACCAAAGTAACCACCTAACGTGCACCACCAAATGAATGCATGACGATCACGATGTAAGTAGACGTGGTGTAGCCCAAATATGCCACCGAATAGCCAAAGTATATATGCTATGACAATGGATTTTTGTGATGGCAGCGAGTTGACTTCTCCACTGCTGCGTGGAGCTTTCCCGTTGGTAGAGGAGGGCAGTTTGCCATTTGTCGCCAATACCTTGGCTTGATTGTTGGGTGTATTGTCTTTGGACATTATCTATTCTGTAAGGTAAAAATTGATTATTATAACAATACAATTAATATATATTACTATTTGGAGAAAAACCTGTAAATACTAACCACACGTAATTTTCAATTTCGAAATATAGCTTTTGTCAACACGCAAGTACTTTTCGTCTTGTTTACCACTTTCTCTTTTCACAAATGCTGATCACGGCGCTCCACTTTACCACTTCAATTGTCGTCGACGTTTCTGCTGATTCTTGAAATAATATTGTGAAATTCAAAACCTTTTCATTCGCTTCAAAGTGCTTTTATTTCTATAATATTTCAACTTTTCAATTATCATCTAAAATACTCGTTATCACTTTTAATTTAAGTATTTTAGCTATTTTTTAAATTTTATTATTTTTGCGTGCATTTGTTTTCGTATTTTTTTCTGTTCTCTCCGCTCTTCACTGACGTGTCAGCATTTAAGCCAAATCACACATCTCTTTATTTAAAGTCGTGATTGCGGCTTAAATGGGCCAAAAAAGAAATTAAATTCTTTACACAGGGCTGCATTACTGAACTGTCGTTTTAAATGATGGTAAATGTTTGCTTGGGGAATTTTCTATATAATAAAAAATAAAAATACATGACTACAATCGATCTATTTTCACTCTTATTATTACCTACAGTCATACCTGGTCTAAATTAGTTTTTTTTTAAGTTATTAACAAATTAAAAAAGCTGGAAATTGAACAATGTTTACTTTTTGGTTTTTCTTGATTGGAAAGGACTGAATCCAAATTCTAGGTTTTTTGAGTTGAAATGATGATGCAGCCTTGATCTTTCCTATTTTTTATTGACTCTCTCGTAGGGATGGAAATTTGCTCGATTATTATCGACAAGCAACAAAATCATTTACTATCGACAATTGTAATGACTTAACAATAATTATCGAGAATTCCAAAACTTTTTTGTATGCAGGGTTGGAAATCCCTATCTTCTGTCAAATTCATAACGAAACAGCTGATTTATTTTGCTCTCATATTTTTTGCTTGATTTATTTGACATAAGAATTAGACGAATAAAACGGGAAGAAGACATAACATAGCCATGCTGTTTAGGGGCCGTTCACATATTACGTAACGAGCGAGGGGGGTCCAACCATTTGTTAAGTGTTACATAGGGGAGGAGGAGGTCATCAACTGCGTTATGTAACGTCGATTTTATAATATCAAATACAGATGACTTCAAAAATTCACTAGTTTATAAAATTAATTTTCTCCCACTGAATTCGAAAATTGGCTAAAATTTTTTTATGGATTATTTTGTGAGATATTGTAATTTTTCAATTTTATAGCTTTTTTATAATTTAAAAATTATATGTCGGACTTGAATGTCCGGTTGTTCTTCAAACTAAATGAAAAGTTTTGTGATAGGGAACACGTATAATCGGATTTTTGATTGGCTAAGTGAGGGTCGGAGCCGTTTTTTACGATGTGCTACAATCAGGAGGGAAGGGTCAAAATTGGTCAAAAAAAATTGCGTTACGTAATATGTGAACGGCCTATTAAAAAATATTTGGAAATTTAATACAACTACATAGTCACCACTCAAAATCCGAATGGGTTCTCTCGAAGCTAAAAATTTAAGGGATGATATAAATATTAAACTAAATCAAAACAAAACCAAAAAACCACATTTCCTTTAAGTTTTTCCACTGTCCCCTACAATCAATTTTGCAGGAAAAGCACATGAGTTTCGGATTCCCCAACACAAAAAAAAAACCCAAATTAATATTAAACACACAAAATTTTAGTAATTTTTTCTTCTATTGTATCTACATTGCTTGAAAGGTAATTGAAAGGTTTTGTTAAGTCAAACTTATAACTTGTTAGCTTACAAGTTTGAGCTTTTCTTAAATAAAAGATTTAGTTATAAGAAGTATAAGGCTTAGGCTAGACACACATTGAGCGCAGCCTAACACAGCACAGTGTAGCCCACCAAAGCAGAAAAAGGTTATACTAACCACCGCACATTACGTGCCATGGTGAAATCATGTAGAAGGTGATAACAACAATTTCACCATTGCAAAAACAACATATCTTTGTTGTTGCGTCACATATCTAAAATGTCAACATTAGCCATGCAACAAAATAATAACAAAACATTTTTGTTGTTGCGGCCAGAAGAATGTAAAAATGGAAAACAAACGTAAACAAACAATCAAAAGTAAACAATGATTTTGACAGTCTATAATATTGACCACGAAAACAGAAGAAGAATGAGTTGCTGGTAGTTTCACCTGGTATAAATTCACCTTGTCTATGTTGTTGCGTCAGATTTCATAAAATGTCAAAATCAGCCGCACAACAAAAATGACAGCACATTTTTGTTGCTGCGGCCATAATGGCGGCGTGAAGAGAATGTAAAAATGGAGAACAAATCTAAATAAACAATCAAAAGTAAACAATGATTTTGACAGCCTATGATATTGACCACTAAAAAAGAAGAATGAGTTGCTGGTAACTTGACCTGATATAAATTCACTTGAGTAAATCTGGATAGGTCAGATGGTTGGTACAAATGCATGAACATGTAAACAACACTCCAACTTTATAATGCGAGTTTCTTTTAACTTTCACGAGGCTTTTGCATTTTCAGTGTTAATTTGACTGCTTAATCAACAGAGCTGCTCCACTAGCGGTGGGCAAATTTTTCCAATCAACTTGAACATTAAAATGCAGACACCAATTCTGGTAGCTGGTTCCGAAACGATCGTCTGATCTGCTAGTTCAATCAACTTGAACATTAAAATGAAGACACAAATTCTGGTAGCTGGTTCCGAAACGATCGTCTGATCTGTTAGTTCTATGAACTTTTTGATATTCTTCTGGCATCATTGTTCATTCAAAGCCTATTAATTTTAATAACCAATTCAGTTTTATTTGTGCCAATTTGCATGTACAAATCAATTTGCACAAGTTACTTGAGTGTGAAAACTTGCCATTACACAGTTAGTGATGATTCAATACAAGTAAACACAAGTAAATACTCAATATTTTTAATTCGATTCCAGGACTTTTTTTACTCGATACCATATCATAACGGGAAAAGTGTCAGCATCGAATTCTTGATACTTTTGGAAAACATTTTATTGAAGAAACCCATTACAAATATAAACTGGAATATTGCAATACAATATTCAATATTCTGAGGCGTATTGCAATATTTTACAGCAATAAATAATTTATTTCAAAATGATATTGCATTATTTTCGTATCATAATACTCATACAATTATTATTCAATATGCATATTCAAAATATTTTAGTTCATATTGCAAAATTCGAATGTGTACAAATATTACAGTGCAGTGTTGAAGTTTTATTTTATTTTATTAACTTAAGAAAAATTGTGGACACATGAAAGCGAATTTCGTTGAAATTCTGAATTTCAAATTTTGGTGTGCACACGACAAAAAAGGAATTTCAAATCCGTCTTTTGACGGATTATGGACAATTGGAGGAATGCCAATGAGTTACTTACTCTCCGACATCATTATTTTATTTTTTCACTTAATAAATTTTTCTTGTTTTTTACAACTTTGTGTTTGAAATTCAGAATTTCATTTGACACTTTTTGTATGACGAAATTCTGCATTTCATCCGTATTTCAACGAAATGCTAAATTTGTCTGGAATTCACCCTCTTGTATCCGCACTATTATCCCTTTATCACGCAAGATCATATATTTTTTAAATTAGTACCTAGTTCAATTCGTATTAAGAAGTAAACAAACAGGTATTTTTTTTTTTGCACATTTGTTCATAAAAATGATTTATTTAAAAAAAATTTGGTTACGTCACTTGTTCAAAAACACAATTTTTGATGTTATTTGTGCATAATTATCACTATTTATCAATCAAAATCGATTATTTAAAAATTCAGCTCTCACATTTTTAGAAAAAACTGCAGTAAAACATAAAAATAGACTATGTTTTTTAAAGTTATTATTTTTTCATTTGCAACCGAAAATGTCAAGTGAGCGCATTTTTTTGTTTGGTTGCAAAATACATTACGTTAGCAGTTGTCAATACCTTTCAAACAACATAATATAGTAGTTCAAGTTTTTACTTAATCAGTTATGTTGCACAACAAAATAAAATGCAAGTAGAATTTTGCAAGAAAAAAATTGGGTATGGTACAAATCTGCAACACGGCTTGATAAAGGGTTATTATAATCAGCATTAAGTTTTGCTATGCGCTATTAATCTAAGTTACGCTATGTAAAGTTTCTATATTTAGACCTTTAGTTGGGTGGAAGTTCCTGCTTGTTAGTTATCGATGAATGATGACCGATCCTCGGGCTTATCGTTCAGTTGTCGAAAATTTTTTTTAACGATATTCCCATTCCTACTCTCTCGGCTTCTCCTCAGTAATTGCACAGAAGTCTAAGCCAGTGCTGTCGCTTCAATTGAAGTTTTTCACTCACTTTCAAGCCTGAGACTTCGTCACTTCCTCTTTCATAAAAACACTTCGGTTTCCCAGTTTCAATGAAAGACTAAAATCGATAAAAAAAAATATATAAATATGCTCATCTCTGTAATATTATCCGACTGTTAGACCAGATCGGTGTGTTTGAATTTATATTCCCTATAAAAAGTAAAATGATACCATTTAGCATACATCCTTTAGTATATTCTGAGACCTTTTGTGTTTATTTAAATACATATGTAGCAACACTGATGACTTACTGTCATATAATTTATTAGAGTTTAATTGAAAATGAAGAGGTAGACGATTTAGAAGGCGAGTGGAGGATTTTATTTCTAAATGATTTGTTGCAAAAACGCGACAGTTTCCAAGAATTCTCCCATTTTGTTTTTGGCTTAAAAAATTCCCTAAAACATATTATGTACCCTCATTCAAAAAGGTTTGTCGGAGCCTTATTGTATCTGCCACACGGTAGCACTCCAAAAAGTTTTTTTTTGCAAACTAAGCACATAAAACCAGATAAATTGTGAAAATCTGTCAATTTCTTATTACGCATCAAAAAACACTTCACTTTTTTAAAAATCACTTCGATTTTTTAAGAATTTCACTTCACAAAAACGACAAGCTCTGGTCTAAGCTCATTAAACGCACACCAAAAATGTAAGGATGTGTTCAGTGACTTAAACGATTCGAAAGAAACCTCCTCTGGCAGAAATACTAACAATACACAGTTGAAACATAAATAAATCAACAAATTCAAAATTTTTTTTTAATTGTTTCAACACATCGCATTGATATATAAAATTGAATTCCCTCTGTATTTTAATGTTTTTCCTCTTATACCTTTTAATGCAACACTGTGTGCAGTGAATGAACGTCGCCATTGTGATACTTCAGTGAAAATTTGCAAAAAAAAAAAAAAAAAATTGGTTTAACGCACTTCACCAAATAATATAACAAATTCCTCTTTCTATATAAAAAAAAAATAAAAAGGGATATTAGTATTTTGAAAGAAACTGCATTGAATTTCAAGATATGTCAGAGCAGGAGCAATGTCGCAGTTGCCTTACTACCAAAGCTACTGAATATATCGACTATCACTCGTTCAATCTTTGTACACAATTGCAAGCGAAAGCCGACGATAATCTACCAGGAATGATGTGTACTAGCTGTTCGCATGATCTACAAGTGGCTTACAATTTTGTCCAAATGGCTCGTCAAGCAGATGAAGCACTGCGTGAAAATTTGGATTCAAGAGGCAAAAGTGATAGTGGTGCAAGTTCCTCTACAAAAGAGAACGAAGATGAAATGGAAATGGAACGGTTAGAACTGTTGGAAGAAGTAGAAGTCAATGAAGAGGACGAAGGAGAAGAGGAAGAATGCGTAGTTGAGCTTTTAGACGATGATGCGATAGCGCTTATGGAAGAAATGGAGGTATGATAAATTGACTAAACCTTTTTATTAAAAAATTAAATTACATTTTAATATTTTTAGGTTGAAGCTGTAGAAGAACACATACTAGAGGAGGATTCCATGGGAACGAACGACGAGTTTGTGGAAGAGAAACCGCAAGTACAAGAATTGTTGACCCAGTTGGCAAATCGAACATTAGTGCAACAGCATACGGATATTAAAAAAGAACTGCAATCTACTCCAGACCTATATGCCGAAGATGAACTAGATAATAGGTATCTAATTGAATACGATGAGCATGAAGAAGAAAACGATGAATCCGCTAAATTGATGCCTAGCGCTGCAAAATGGAAATGCTTTAAATGCAAACGTGTGTTGCGTGGTGATGTCTCCTTTGAGGGTCACATGAATATGCATAAAAATGTTAGACCCTACAAGTGTACACAGTGCCAGAGTTCATTTCGTTGTAAATACGCACTTGAAAATCATTTCAGCTTACGACATCAGGTCATATCTTCGAAACAAAATCAGCATCACGAACATCAATGTATGTATATTTGATTTACACTAGTAAATTTCATTGAATACTATTTTATTTTCATTCCAGCCCCCGACAAATGTTCGATGTGCTCAAAAATTTTTGTGTCTTCGTTAGCGACAGAAGAACACATGCAATTGGTACATTCAAACACCGCTGAAGTGCAATGCCCCCACTGCTCACATTTAGCACCAATGCCACGTATGAAACTTAGCGAACATTTTCGTAATAAACATCTTACTGAATTTCGTAAGCATTTTCCCACTGTGGGACGCCCAAGTACTGAACCCGGCAGACCTACACCTTGGCAATGTGAAATCTGTAATCGATATTTTCGATCTGAGAGTTTATTAAGTGATCATTGCAACATACATTTAAATGAACGCCCATATGAGTGTGAATATTGTTCAAAACGCTTTGCTACTGCTGTCAATATACGTCAACACATGCGTATAGTACATGCGGAGTATTATGAAAAGACAAACCAAAGCCAGTCAGGCGATGGTAGTGAAGCAGCTACCATGATGACTCAATGCGGATTGTGCAAGAAGCAACTGATGAGTAAAAACTTTGAAAAACATATGGCACTGCATGAAAAGAAAGAACGCGAAGCATCAGAAGCGCCTACAAAATTCCTATGTGCTTATTGTTGTAAGTGGAAATTTATTTATTTACTTTTTTTTTGTTTATCCAATAAAATGGAATGTCTTGTATATGACATTATTTGACAAGAATTTAACTCAAGAATATTAATGATCGCCTGTCGGTATTGGCGTTCTAGGGTTAAGCAAAACAATTTTAATCATTTGCTTATTTTAACTACATTTAAATATTTGAATAAACAATTTACTAAATTTACCTTAAAATAATGTCATATAAAAGCAAAACGAACGTTTTCTTTTTATAGTTTGCATTTTTCTAAATTAAACAATATTTATATAATGAAATTATTTAAAATGTTTACAAACACAAAATCCTACACGAATCAAATTAAAATCGGCAAGTTGCAAGACTATAAGGAATAGACAATTAATATTCAACCCAATGTATCTGAAAGAGGTTGAAAACGGGCGTCTTTGCTTTATGATCTGTTAGCTGTCCTGATCTTCTTCCCTATCAGTTTATTTCCTGATGAGCATCGAATTGAATTGATTTAGAAATATATAGTGCTATATAGTCGTTGTGACGATACGGGTTAGTGTTTGAATTACCACGTGAAAACATCTAGCTAATGTAATCCGAGATATTTGTTTTAAAAATCTAAAGAAGAATTTTTAACGTATTATTAAAAATCTATTCAATTACGCATCTTATTTTTAAAAGCTCTTTTCAAGAATTATTTAACGTGCAGAAGTGAGAAATCGATATTGTTTCGAATATATGTACACGTGTTCGTTTTGCTTAGAAGATATAAACATTTATCAATCAAACAGTAAATAAAATACAAACCAAATAAATATTTCATCAACTCAGCGCGCGAGTGTAAAAGCCAAAAATCTCTCCATCAACATGAAAAAATGCATGAAGGTGAATCGCCCAACGTTGTCTACATATGTGCTGACTGTGAACGCCAATATGCCACACAACATTTGCTAAAGCAACATCGCAAGCAAGCGCACAAAGAACGTGATCACATCTGCCCGATATGTGGAAATGCCTTCAAGCTGAAGAATCAATTAGTCAATCATATGAAATTGCATTTAGAAAAGAATATTCAATGTACACTATGCGATAAGAAATATGCGCGTCAATTTGATTTGAATGTGCACATGCGTAGTCACACTGGCGAGCAACCGTTTGCCTGTCATCTGTGTGAAAAACGTTTTAGCATTAAAGTACGACTCACTTATCATCTGCAGAAGCATTATGGCGTCAAGCATCAGTGTAAATTGTGTGGCGCTGAATTTAATTCCAAACAGAAACTTAAAACCCATTCATATAAACACACAGGCATGCCCTACCGTTGTGAGACGTGCGATAATCATGGATTTGCTAATCGTGATGTGTAAGTTGAGCTTTTATAATAAAGTTTAATTTTGTAGTAGTTTCATTTAACTATGTGTATTTATTTCCTTACAGATTTAAGCGGCATTTGTCGCGTGTACACAACACCAAAATGTCTGATGATGCTTTAGTTGAAATGTTTCAACAAAACACAGGCAAATCGACACGAATTTTACCTATCAGTGACATGAAAATAGTACAAGCAAAAGAAGAAGTTACTGAAGATTTAATAAGTGCTGATGATATTGCCATGGAATCGGAAATTGAACATGCTTGAATTACTTTTTCTTCCACATAATTAAGTGAAATTTTATTTATAAATTTATTTTACATGAAGTAATTTGATTTCCTAGAAATAAACAAAATTGTGAATTTTAAAATATGGGTACATAATTACATATTTTCCTTTCAATTCAATCGCTTAAGTTATATGTGAACCGTTGAGAGCAAAAGTGGTGTAAATCAATTTTTATAAAATAGGTTTTCGCTACCATTAAGTTTTTTCTGAAAGTGGCGTAAGTCTAAGTTCAAGTCAGTTCAGTCTAAGTGGAAAAATAAATTTCATAAGTAACTCTAGTTTATACAGCACTTCTACAAAATCGATGGATTGCTCAAAATCTGATTTTATTGACTTACACCACTTTTGCTTTCAACGACTCATGTGTAGAATAAACAGAATAAGTAGCGGATATGAAGTAGGTCAAAATCTAATAGTCATAAACTCCAAACAAAAGTTCCTTTGTTTTTTTGCCTCATTCCAAAAAAATGTCTTTGATGATCAACCTATTAAAATAAAAGGGGGCTGAAAATTAGACTTTGGACATATGAGCCGTTGCGTGCAAAAGTGATGTAAGTCAGTTTTTTTTTATTATTTGGATTTTCACCTTCAGGCAATAATTTTGGCCTTATTTAGTTTGCTACAAAAAAGGTGTACATCTAGGTTGAACATGTGTACTATAAAGATGACTGTACATCGGGGAAATAAATTTTATAAGAGCCCTATTTTGCACAGCACTTCTACAAAAATAATTTATTTTCAAAAATCTGATTTTGACTTACACCACTTTTGCACGCAACGGCGCATATAGTAGCTTATAGTAGGAGATGAGCATCTATGCCCATTGATCACTCTGTTGTAAGCATTTACATTCGAAAGATTCATCAAAATTGAATTGCCATCTCAAATTCATTCAAAAAATATTTTCATCATAATAAATCTTTTTACCGTAACAAAATTAGGCAAACAAGATTTGAAAAATAGTCAAAAGGAGACAAAACAACTAAAAATTTTTGAAGCAATGAACGAGAAATAAAAAGGCTCAAAATAATGAAGACAGAAGTAAACAATTTTCGAAAAATTCTGCCGTAGTGTCTATTGAGATAAGAATTCTATTCTTTTAAGCCTAATTCCCCATTTGGGCTTGCCGTTTACATTACATACAACTTTCCTAGGGGTAACTTTTAATGAGGTATTCTACTTAGAATATAATGAAATAGAAGAAAAATATGAAGGACAGAACTTGACAGTATGTCCAAGTCTGTACTACTCCCTTCTGTTTTTCCTCCCTCGCTTACGAAGTTAGCTTAAAGCCCACGACTTAACTCTTTGAGGCTAGAGGATTTTAATCCTAGATGGCACTTCTTATTTTTTGTACACTAAGGTCCATCTTTGTCGAATCGACAACGCCTTCTTTAACTCGGTGCCAATTTTTTTTGTTTTTTTTCTTGGAACAGACTAAAGAAGTATTCAAGAATACAGCATTCGGACTAGTTTTACGTCCATAGTACTATATCCTGTATTCCCTTTTGCTATTCTTTAAATCTACTAGATTTATTAATAAATCTTAGCAGATCCTGCGGTGTTAGAGAGCTCTGGTGTTCTTGCCAATTGTTCCCTATATAAAAAAAATTCTGGTTTTATTATTGTGTTTTATTAAATAATTAATTCTCTGTCAACTTAAGAAAATTTGAGTTGTTGATTCGACGAAAAATTGCCTATAGGGTTAAAGAAAATGAAAACCATAATTGTATAGATTTTTTTTTGGTTCATAGTATTGCTAACTGAACGAAAAATATTATTTTTATGACTATGAATAACTTAAACTTTCCAAGGTGGGTTAAAATATATCCCACCATGCATAAAAATCTAAGCAAAAGATGGGACAGTTTTTGACTCACCTAACCCTAAAGAGTTCAAATGCAAGAAATTATCTCAATTGAAGAAACTTCTAAAAAGTATTAAAGATTTTTAAATCCGAAACAAAAAATGTGTTACAAAAAATGGAAACTCCATTCTGAGCTTAATTATAAGGATTAAGCCGAATAAAATTGTCCGTGACAAAAATTATGAAATCGTTTGAACGAGTAGTCCAATTTTTATAAACTAAAGTATTTTATGAAGTAATGTATAAACAGGCTTATAGAACTAAATATGTAGTCATCACAACAACAGTGTATATAGAGACGGGCAAATTAGACGGCCGTTTCGGAATCCGCCACGCCACGCCTCATCAGTGATCTTAGTGGTAGTTCTTAATCTTTCAATATCCTATATAAGCCACTAATATTTAAAATCGTAACCCAGAATTTGATTTCAAATATCTTCACTGAATAGTGATATGGAAAGAAAACTACCACTACCGTTCTATATACATATTTGTTGTTGTGTTTTTCGCATTACTACTAGTCCGAATAACAGTTCGTTATTTCAAAGTCTAATAGATGGGAGTGTGTGTGTTTTAGAAAAATGATTCTAGATGTAATTTTTCTGAATCAGGCCCCATTCAAAATTTCCTTTCCTTGAAACCACTTCAAAGTCGCTTTGCTGTAGTGACATGAAGCGAGATTAGGCCAAAAAAAGTGGATACTTCATATTGGCATAAAAATGGAAGCAACCTCTTTTGAAAGCATTGCCTGCCAAACAGGGAATTTCTTTGGGAAATTCGTCATCTTTTTGACTTTAAATTTGTCCGCGACATTTCCTCGAGAATCGACTGTACATAATTCCTGCTCAGGAAGCTGAGAAAAGTCAGCTAAAACTTAAGTCTCGTCGTCTATTATGCAGAATTCGAACTTCTTAACAAAATCTTGTTTCAGCTCTTTAGCTCGTTGTTTCATTCTTGATGGCGTTCCTATCCGGAACTTTTTGTACCTTATACGAGTTCAGCTCAGCTTCTGAGTAATCAGCCTTCCTCGTCAATTTCCTTCCCGATATGCTTGGATTTTTCTTCAGACTGATCACAACTTTCTTCGCTTTCTCACGATCATGTGCCCCTTTCTTTTTACCAGAACCTTTCTTCCGAGCAATACAAAGTTCTTTCTTAAAGCGTTTAATAACGCTAGAAATGGTTTTAGGGTTAGTCTCTTTAGCAATTTTGTTAAAAAACAACTGAAGTTGCTTTTGAAAAATTTTAATAATATTTTCTCACACTTCCAGTTCGCTTGCCATTTTTGCGTTAAATAAATTTTTATTGAATATAAGCGACACATAATATTTTCAGACATTTAATTCAGAGTTTATAAGATACAAATTTTTTAATTTGAATCTTTCAATAGTACAGTGTGGGAAGAAATGTGACGGACGATTTTATTCGGCGCAGTCCTTAAATAGCTAGAAAAATATTTAAAGTTACAGAGGATTATACCAAACTTTTTTGAAACTGTCAGGCTCACGTTTGGGGTTTAGGGTTAAAGTGAAGCTTAAACGTTCGTTTTGTTTTTTTTTTTTTTTTAAACGCCTGTGGATAATATACCATACATGAGCATTCCTCAAACATAATTCCACACTTCTTCAGACAAAGAATTTGCTACTAAATTGAAATTACGTCGACATGAGGAAATTCATAATCCCACGAGAATACGTAAACATCCATGTGAACAATGTGAAGCCAAATTTTATACACGCTTTGATAAAGAACATCATGTTCGCCGTGTACATACGATCACAGAACGTAGTTTTGCTTGTTACATTTGTGGCAATCTATTCAAAGAGAACTATCAACTACGTAATCATATGAAGCTGCACGAGCAAAGGACTCTAACATGCCAACATTGTGATAAAAATTATGCACGTCAAATTGATCTGGATATACATATGCGTGCGCATACGGGAGAGCTACCATTTGCCTGTCATCTGTGTGATAAGCGTTTTGCTATCAAGGTGCGTCTGACCTATCACCTGCAAAAGCATTATGGCGTGAAGCATGAGTGTGGAGCATGTGGTGCCATCTATAATAGTCGGTGTAAATTACGAATTCATATGTTCAAACACACGGGTATGCCATATCGTTGTGAAGAGTGCCCGGATTCGCAGTTTTCCAAACGTGAGCGGTACGTTGTTTATAGCATTTCAGTGTTTAAGTGAGAGAGAGAGAGATAGAGAAAGAGATAATGTAATTGTTCTCTTTATAATATTTTAGTTTTCGCAATCACATACAACGTATTCATAATCGTGCACCCACAAATGAAGAATTGGATTTAAATTTTGGACGTAATACGGGAAAGACTGTACATATTAAAGATGTAGGTAACAAAGAGCAACACGGGAATAAAGTGCCAGCTCGTGAGGTACATGTTGATGTTGCAGAACAAGATCAGTGCATTGAAGTCGTGGGTGATGATGAAGTGAACACCGATGGTGCAAATCAATAATGTAGTGGCAACTACTAAGTTAGAAATACATATTCAGAGCCGTTTTCTCAATATCCAGTTAAGCACAAATCAGAACTAACTACTACTACTCACCGTCAGTTAAAGTTTCGATTAGTGCTTAACCGGACATTGAGAAAATGGCTCTAAGTGTATATTATAAACATATTATTTGAAGTGCTTTTTTAATGCAATTAGTTCAAAGAGAAACAATAAACAATAGATAATTATTTCATTGGTAATCTTAATTTTAGGAACATTGTGTAATGTAAGTTTCGCTGGTTTTTGATATGAAATTATAAAATTTTGGGTTTACAAATTGACTTATTCTGTGTTGAGTTGTAACTGAAAAGAAAACGTTCATACTAGGGTTAGAACAAAATCTTTTAAAAATATATATATATATGTCTTTTGGGTATGGCTAGTTCAAAACTAATCGAAGCAAAAAGTTATTTTGCCGTATACTGCCGGGATGAAAGTCTATCAACACGATGTCGAGCTGTTTTAATGCTCTGACCCGTATTCCTGTTTTGAACAGATTTTTATAATATTTTGTGGAAGAAATAATTTCTAACATAGGAACTTCATAAGAAAATTTTCTGTTCAATCAGGTTTAGTTAGCCAGAAAGTTCGATTAATTGTACCGTTTCCTAATAATCCCCAAATACTTTTACATATTTAAAATGAAATTTCGTTTGCAGCACGAGAATTTAAAAGAGCGAAAAATCTAGCAATTCATGAAAAAAATTCTCATATTCTCAAAAGAGGCAATCCTCAGCATGAATGTATGGAATGCGGAAAGAAATGCCATCTAAAACGGCATTTACAAGCACATCAATGTCTAGTACACGCTACCATGCGAAAGTACGTGTGCAATGTGTGTGGCAATGCATTTAAAGGTAAACCACAACTCGCCGCACATAAACTTTTGCACGAAGAGAAAATTCATAAGTGTACGCTTTGTAATAAGAAATACGCACGTCCGGCTGATTTAAAAGTTCATATGCGTTGTCATACTGGTGAACTACCGTTCGGTTGTCATCTGTGCGAGAAACGTTTCCCGATAAAAGTACGGCTTACGTATCATTTGCAACAGCACGACGGTGTCAAGCATTCATGCCAGTATTGTGCTGCTGTCTATGATCATCGGAATAAATTGAAAGAGCATCTCTTTAAGCACACCGGCATGCCGTATCGTTGTGAACTGTGCCCAAATACTGAATTTACAAGGCGTTTACGGTGAGTTGAATAGAAATAGAAAATTTATATTTTTTATATAATTGTGTATATTGATAGTTTTTCCAATCACATGAAACGTGCTCACAATCGCATAATGACCGACGATGAGTTAGCAGCAATATTTGCTAAGAACACTGGTAAAACAATACGGTTCCAAGCTATGACATCGTCTGATAATGATGGTAACGACGATTCTCAAGAATCACAAGCGCGTTATGCTATCGATTTACTAACCGATGAATAGTAATAATAAAAATGACACAGGTGCTATGCCTATCTTCAGTTCTTAGATCTCAACCAAAGAAAAAAGACAAACAAATAGTAATCAGTTTTAAATATTTTATTTTTAAGTTTGTTAAATAAAAAAAAAAAAACATTAATCTCACAAAAAACTGGTAAATAAGATTGAAATTAATTTCTATTTGACACTTTAATTGTATGTTTATGGTATTGTGGTATTTTAGTCTTAATTAGTACAAAGAATATTAAAATAGTAGGTATTAAAAAAAATTGGATTAAACTAAATGTTTAAGCAAAAAACTAGGCTAAATACTTATGTTTAAAATAATTTAAATGCTTAATTTGTATTGCAAATACTATATTGTATAAATACCTACAAAATCTATAATTTTATACTTTTTGATATATAATTTTAAAAGTGAATTAAATATTAATATTTTCATGCAAACTCTTGAAGATTTCCATCCTCATCCGGCAGTCAAATGCATTGTATGTCAAATTGATTTGACTTTTTATAAAATATACAGTGCTTGTTCATTGAATTATGACCAATTACGTTTTTTTCTCGAATTTCACAGTTGACAGTAACGTTTCTCATGGATGAATGATTTTTTTAGTGGTTAAAGGTACAAAAACGAGTTCAATGGTAAATTAGCTACATAAGCGCTCGTATCTATACAGTTTTTCGCGGTAGTATACCGTTTTTTCGAATCCAAAACCACATACCGCCTTTTTTACGAAAATACCGCGTTTATACTAAGGAAAAAATATAAAATTTTTGAACGCTACGAAGTTCAAATTTATCAACCGCCATACAAAACGTCTGAGAGAACAATGGCGTCTCATTGCGAGTATTCTTTTGAAATAAGTGGAAACATTGAAGGCGATTCTGATCATCAAATGTAACTTGAAATATCCATGCGTTGATTTCTATAAATACCTCAAAGCAAATTCAATAAAACTACAAAAGGAAATATGAAAATGGAGAACGAAGACGATTTAGATGATGGATAAATTGCTTTCCTTGTTAATTGTCATTGAAAAAATTGATACTGCGAAATATACAGTTTTTTTTTAAATTCGATTTACAGTTTTTTAAACATTTTTGGTAGAAATATATAGTTTTTGGACCGAAAAAAGATACGAGCGTTAGCCATACATCAAGCACTGTCCAAAATTGTAACACACTTATTATATGTCCTATTACAGGACAGCTACTCTAACCATCAAGGGAAATCCATCTAGTCTTTCTTATTTCGAAATTATATTTCATTCTATATTAATTTTAGTATTAAAAATGTTCGATGTAATACAAAAATAAATAAATAATAAAAATGAAACATTGAAATTGTGTGTCGAAATTTTAGCATACTTTAGATTATTAATTAATAATAGCTGTGTTTTATTCGCCGGCTAGTTTAACAAGTGCGAATAAAACGACCAAGTTGTTAAGTCTATTCTTCGTTATATTGTTATTCACAATGGAGCTGCTCAGCAGCTAGAGGTGAAACATTTTAATGGATCCCAGTCATTGCGGTTAGTCTTGGGCATTGTTTTCAATTTTTACTTTTTATAAGAACATTTAATGATGATTTTAACTTATTTTTACCGGCAGCAATTTCGAATCTTTTCCTTTTTTAATTTTTTTGCAAACTGTCTCGCTTCTTCTTTTATTACTGGCGGTTCACAATAGAATTTGATGTAGCTAAACTACTTGTTAAGTATACATAACAGCTATAATTATACGTGTTATCTTTGCCTCTTTGTTCTTGCTTTCCAATACAATTATCACTGTTAGTTATACATAACTAGAAGCAAATTTCGAATAAAACGCAGCTAATATTTGATGAGCATTCAAATTTGTTTATAATATGAGAAAGTGTTATTACTATTTTTGTTAACACATTATGAAAAATGATTGAAAGGATACCTAATATCGTTTAATTCCAATTTTAAAACCGTCGTTATAATTGTGTAAATAGTTGTATAAAACAGAGATTCAAAATAAAAAAGAAGCGTCGAATTCCCCTCGATTTTTCTCAGAATTATTCAGCTTTGAACATGATGAGTATTAAGGTTCTTGTAATTTTTAACATTGATTTATATCGTCATCTAAAATCCAAAAAGCCATAACTACACAAATTTTCAAAATCAACTTTTTGGGCACTTGTTTAAACTACATTTCAATGCTTTAACTTCTACGCTCAAAATAAACGAGTTTATTAACGGAATCCAAAAAGCCGTAACTACAATTACATGAATTGAATAAGCAAATAGACGTATTTACACACTTGAATTAAAAAGGAAACAAACTATTTGAATCTTTTTAAGTAACTAAATTTAAATCTATAATATTTTTCATTTTACAACGTTTTTTGATCTTCCTGTAAAAATGTAAAATGTGTAGTTACGGCTTTTTGGATTTTAGATGGCGATATGTATTTAGGAGACAATAAGTAAATGTGATAAAATTTTAATTATTTTTCAGTTATTAACTTAAAAGTTAAATTGTGGCAAAAAAAAAAAAAAAAAAAAAATAAAAACAGTATGTGCTAGTTTAGAGTGGTTGTCCTATAATATGATACACTTAGGCCAAAGATACGCAAGCTAAGGAAATTTTTTTTTTAAACATATATAAAAATAAAGACATTTTTTCTTTTTAAATACATATTTTTATAGTAAAAAAAGAAAGAGTGACTTTAGGGTGGAGAAAAAGCTTCAAGCTGTGACTTCATTGAAATAATATAAGTATGTATAGTTATTTTCAAATATTAGTTGCAAAATTTTATATTATTCCACCAAAAATCGAAGACTTCAGTCGCTAACAGAGATTGCGAAAGTTTACCTGAATTGCTTCAAAATACAAAAACCAATCCGAAGTCGACAGCTTAATAAGCAGAAATTTTTTAGTGCCCTAGTATACCCTTTTATATTATTCTGGACGATTTAAATGATTGTGGTATCATAATATTACATATTTATGTGGTATCATGTGCAAAACCAAAGTTTATCAACGTTATGTGTCAGCGAAGAGTATATAGGCTATATTGGGCATAGATGTATCAAAGATGAACAAAACTATTGGGGAAATGTGAATTCATTTGAAAAAATTGTTTTTTCTGCTTCCCTTGATTTCTAGTTATTTTTAGCGACGAATGTCGCTTGAAAACGGTAGAGATGGTAACTAGATTTATTCGTGCACTCGTTCTCAGTGTTATAGGAAAAGATTATTAGTGTCTGGGAGAATCATGTCGAGTTTAAGATAGTGGCCACCAATGATGTTAATAAAATGCCTAATAAAATATAGACAGTCCCAAATCCAAAGGCGGATAAACAAAATATTAGACTAAGGAATAGTATTTGTTATACCTTCATTAGCATTATTTTCCACAATAGAAGAATACATAGTAGATAGTACTTTCGTTGTCCTTACTTAATCACTATGTTTTTCAACAATTGTAAAACGATTTTGATAATCGGTCATAATCCAATGAAGATGCACTGTATATGTAAATGAAAAATATTCAATATTTTTTTCAGAAAACTCTTGCCTTTTATGAGGAGTGATAGATTCAGTGATTTTCTTTCCCATTCTTGTAAAAATTTCGAAATTTAAAAACTAGTCTTGTATGCTGCAATGATCTTAATTTTTTTTTTTAAGTCTAGTATATAAATATTTCAGTATTTCATTAGTGCAGATTAGTTAATATGGTCGTCATAACTACATTCATAAATCTGAGATTGCATTCCGGAATCTTTAACAACTAATTTCGAAATGACTACCAATTTTCTAATTAGATTAGAATTTATATCTACAAATTCGTTGGTGTTACGAGGAATTCTGGAAAAGGTGTGAACATTCATTCTCTGTTGGGCGTAAGACTTATGGCTATCATTTGAATTATTTTGGTTTGTATGCAGACCGGTCTCTGACTACTGTACTTTAAAGTTAGTCTGTTTAGGAATATAAGTGTTAAATAGAATAATTAAATGTTGTAACACTAATGAGTTTTTTCTATGCAAAACAAAGAAAAAAACAAGAAAGCAACATTAAGCTGAATTATGGTTTTGAGAGTTGAAGTGACGATATATAGTATTTACTATTTCTGCAGCTTTATCATTTTTTTTTTGAATATGTAAAAACGCCGGACTCATTTTTATATTCATAACCCGTTCAGTACGAAAACTTTTGATTAAACAACATATTCGTGGACATTTTTTTTCCTTACATGTAGCTATAACTTATGCATATGTATTTTGTATGTATGAGTATATGCTTAAACTGGGTTCATTGTGGGTTGAGAATTAAAATATAGTAATGTTCATAATAATAAACATTACATGCAAAATGTAAAAAATAATACTTATAATTACATACTGCAAATTAATACTCTTTAAAATGTCGCGCAGAAAACTTAAACGGTAATGTTTTCCAAAAAGCTCTTACTTAGTGTATCAAACTCTTCTGTACTCTGCTGTAAGTGCGATTCGTTCTTTTAATTATTTTTCTTTTTCGGTTTCTTGGGATTACGTGAGCGTGATTTGGCCTTACAAAGCGGACATATTGGTGCATTGCGATGTATTTGTTGATGGCACGAAAGACATGACTTCATTGGCGGTGGCTGTTGGCGTAAGCTCACATTGAAATCTGAACGAAATGAGGGATGATGCCCGATTCCAATTGATGGCTGTTGTTGCAAGCGGTTCGAGGATGGTGGTTGTGGCGGTGGTCCCGAAAAATCACCTTTACCTAAACGACCAGGTCCGCCACCACCACCAACACCACCGCCACCCCCGGACGGTGGTGCAGGAGGCATAAAAGCATGCCCGCCTGTAGGCCCCTGTCCACTTGGTGGTAACGTAGTTACAGTAGCTTCTGGCATTATAACTGGATGACGAGGGTGTGGACGTGCCAGCGACGATGGTTGAACAGCAGCTGCTGCGGCAGCGGCTGCAGCTGCCGCAGCTGACTGTGCTGCGACTTTGAGAAAATTTGTTTGGAAGCGATCTTTCGAAATTGGACTACCTTCTTCTTCGTGTAAGTCGCGTAGCGGAGATAGACCTAAATAATCGCGCCGCATGTGATCGATTTGATATTTGAGTGCCAAGTATTCTTCGTAGACACGATTTGCCATATCCACTGAACGTGTTTGATTTTCTTTTGTCTGCTTGATAATATTTTCCATGTCGTTGATGTCAGCGTGTATTTGACGTAACTCTTCTACATGTGACATTTTCTCTTCTAGCAAATGTTCCATTTCCTTGCGATACTCATCCAGACATTTATCTTCATCATCGCTTATTTTCACTTCTTTTATAATTTTTACTTTTAGCTTTTCAAGTGTAATGGTTTTATCGCGAATATCCTTGATGGCTTCTAGTTTAGCGTAGTAGTGGCGCTCATTGGAGCTAGAAATCTCACTGGTGGCCATTTTTCTTGCAATGGTTGCTGCTGCTGTGATTGGTCTTCGCTTTGGTCTGTTCAGATGGGGGATGTTTATTTTCGAATTTCGCTGGAAATTTGTAGTTTTATATATTTGAGAATATTAACAAGTTGAAGCCACTGAGATTTTGAATGCACTTTTCAATTTAAACTCACTTTTTTACTGCAGTAATTTAACTTTATTTCGGAATTAGTTTCCAAATGTAGAATTCTTCAACTAATGTTTTTTTTTCTTTTTGTGTACAAGATGTTTTATTGCAGGTGGTATGTTTAGTGAGTGCCTTATCATGTAATACTTATTTATACACGTTGAATGCAGCACTGTATGAAATAAATTACAAAGCAAACAAACCTCGCAATTTGACAGTTTTTATAAAAATTTTTGTTGTCGATTTATTCCTATTTTCTCATAGACCTGAAGAAATTAAGAAATTGTTAACAAAATTAATGAAATGCATTCTACACTTAACATAGAAATAAATTTTGAAGTGCGACGTTGTCGTGCTTGCCTGCAATTTGTTTCCGCTGATGAAAATTTTGTCGATTTGCTACAAACGCTGGAAGAGGAGCGGTCCCTGGACGCTTCAAAGGCAATAAGTAACTTGGATTGTTTTAATGAATGCACAAGACTTAAAATCCTGCCAGATGAATTACTTAAAGAATATTGGAACGATTATCGTTATTTATGTGCCGTTTGCAAAGAAGAACTAATGAAAACCTACCAATTTATAACTAAAGCAAGAACGAGTACTGAATACTTAAGGGAGCATGAACAAAGTCATACAATTAAAACAGAACCAATAGATATCTTAACTTATGACTTTGAATTAGGAGAGAATAACGAAGATTGCGAACATAATCATTCGAATGAAATTGATTTAATAGAGGACTTGTCAGATAATTTGGATTTACCTGATACAGATATAAAAAGTGAAGTAGCTGATAAACAGGTCTATTACTTTTATTAGTCTTAAATTTATAACTCTATATTTAAAAATTAACATTACATTTCAGACTGATGAATTTGTTAGGACGATGTCGAGTTCCAAGCATAATCAGCAATTAGCACGAAGATTGTATGATATATTTAATAGTGAAGAGATTGCAGATCGAAATTCACTAGAATACGATGCCTCCCCAGAAACTATAAATGAAGAAACTAAAGAATTCAGTTTAGACACACTTACTACTGTGGAACGAGTAGATAATGAATTTGAGCTAATTGAAACAAATGATAGTACAACACAGCAAAGTTGTGATGAAGAGCATGTCGATAGCAGTATTATAGTCAAATTAGTAAATTCGGATAGTGAGGAAGAGGATGAAGTGCACGAAGAAGATGAAAATAAACATTTCTTTCGATTTAGTTGTGAATTTTGTACAGAAACATTTGAATTTCAGCGAGATTTAATGCAACATTACGCGCAGGATCATGGTAGGCATACAAATATTGAAATGAATTTTTAATAAATTCCATTTCCATTTAGATGAAAATAATCAAAATTTTACTTGTGCTTTGTGTGAAAAACGTTTTTCCACTAAGACTGCGCTACGTATGCATAAGCGCCAAATTCATGAAGATTGTGAATATATCGATTGTCAACAATGTGGGCGTTTTGTGTTGAAAAACTTTTTCGCGGTGCATTCAAAAAGACACAATGAAAATGTAAAATTCTTATGCAGTCAATGTCGTAAGTAATTAATTTATTACTTACAATCTAAGCTATTCAATTTATTTTTATCTTATAGCAAATACCTTCACTTCCAAGTACACCCTAGATAAGCATATGGAACGCCATGCAGACAAGCGTTTCCGTAACTTTGAATGCGACGATTGTGGACGTAAATTCTATGCATTGGAATATCTGCAATTACATCAAATAACACATCAGACCCCGGAAGAGCGTGAGACGTATTCATGTACTGTTTGTGCCAAAACTTTTATGCGTAAATCGAATTTAAAACTGCACATGCAAATGCATCGTGGCGTTACCATTGATTGTCCATATTGTGCCAAACAGTTTGTGCGACGTCGCGATCTAGAAATACATATACGTTTTCATACGGGTGATTTTCCATATGCCTGCACGATGTGTGATCGTAAATTTGCTATTAAAAGTCATTTGAACTATCACGAAAAGCGACATTCTGGGATACGTTATAAATGCACTGGATGTGATAAAACTTTTATTAACTTATCAGGTCTAAAACAGCATTCTTTTGAGCATACTGGAATGCCAATGGTGTGCAAAATTTGTATGCGCGGGTTTCCTACAAAATTTAAGTGAGTGTATCGTTAAAATTTCAATTTATATTTGAATTTCTGTGAATTTTTATTTCAGAATGCGACGACATATACGTTGTGTACATCATAACCTATTTAAGGATATCAGCTATACAGATGAGTTAGCTGATCAGCATTATACGCAGCAAGAAGTAAAAAAATTGGCTGTCCAAAAGGAATATGCTCAGGAAGAAAACGAAGATGATTGTATGGAAATGGTGGAATTTTTAGAAGAGCATGAAAGTTAAAAACTAAGTGCCTACACAATATGTACATATGTAGAGTTATAAACAAATTATTTTTTGTAGCTGTATGTTAATTTGAATCGCGCAATTTTGGAATACATTTTTGACCCAAATGTATAATGGAATATAATTTTTTTTTTCCATATTTTCTTCTGCATTTAATGAACCATCAGGAAATTGGTTAGAGAGTGGGATAGTGGTAGCGGACATTGCCTTGAAATAAAGGACCAGATAAAAGAAAGCATCAGTTATTGCGTTAACTTAGATGAAAAGTATTAGCTTTGAGGTAAGCCAATTTTTTGGGAGTTTTCAAATATAGCTATTGCACATTTTTTTCATCTTGATTGGTTACCTTACATAAAATTACAATCTGGATTGGTTTATTATTAAAAGAAGTTTTTAAATTTGTGATTATAAAGGCTTGAAAAACTTTAGCAAGTTTATTTAAAATATACTAAACAAAATTTTGCGTAAAGAGAAAAAAAAAACAACTTAAATAGCTTACACATTACGTACGTATACATGAATATATTAGATAGGTTTACATGATCTTTAAAATATTTAGTATAAAATTTGCACTAAACTCAAGGAGTGCGTACACTTCCAAACAGCCACTTCATCTTTAACAGCCCTCTAACTCTGGTGGTATTGGAATATCATTTTGTGCAGCAAATTGAAGCAATGCCTTATATTTATTTTTCCAATTGCCGATTTCCTTGCGGCACAGTTCATTATCTTCATGCATTGTTTCCAGTTCAACCCATTCATGTGATTTTTCCGTTTCCAGTACATCTTTTTGTTCTATCCGCTTAATGCGACAGCTAGCAGCGTAGCCACGATTCTTAAGGGTCCGCCGTCTCTGCTTCATGCGTATAATTTCATCACGATTTAAACCACGCATTTTCAACGTGCGATTAAGATCACGTACTGATATGGAGACGAGCTCGTCATCACTGATATCCGGTATGGGACAGGGAGAAAGTGGTGCCTGCAAATGATAAACAACGGTTAGTTTATATAATTGTTTCACTCAATTCTACTTATCAAATATTACTTTGGTTGATATTTGACAAATAAAGAATTTATTATTTTTTGAACTAAATGTAACGATATATTTTTTGCATTTACATAAATTTGTTGCGTTACCATTGATGATTTACGTTCGCGTCGCTGCTGCTCCATTGTTTTGCGTTTCAGTTTTTTTTGTTCGCTCGTGTAGGGTAATATCAATCCTTTATAAAATTTTGCCTTCAAATAGTAGGAAATATAATAATATTTATCGAAATTGCAAAATATTTTAATACCGTTTATTGTTCAATTAACAAAATATCTCTAGTATTTTCACTAGAAAAAAACAAAACAGAATACAAGTCCCTAAATTGTTTTTTTTTACTTTGGTTGATGAAATGGTTTCTACAGCACAGGGTTGTACTATGGTTTTTAACTTGCCAGTGATGCCACTTTTTACAAATTCCCAAAATGTAAGTGCCTGGTTATATTGGTGCTCGGTGTTCGGTGAACACAAAACATTTTCTCCCGTGATCGGTCAAGGTGGTTACATTCAGCTCGTTGCAAAGTTCCTTTTTGTCGAATGTTTAGTAATATTTGCATTTAAATAAATTAATTTGAACTATTTCAGAGCATTTTTGTGAGTAGAATCTGAAACCAGTTAAGCGCTATTTTTTTCAAACAAAAACTGTCTGATGGCTGATTGTTGTTATCGTTATGATAAATAACGCAGATTAAATAACTTAATTTTAAAATTTTTTTTTAAGGGTAAAGTGTTATAAGAACTGGTTTAATACAAAATTTGTATGTTCGTTTGTTTTTTATTTCCGAGTCATGCCTGCCCTATTCCATAAAGCATAGCATCTCCCAAACATGCGGAAACTATTATATTATTGGACCTATTCAATTTTGAATGTCTGGTGGAATGATGGGCAAGTGATTGAGAATCTTTTCAAATAAAAAATTTTAGTTTTATTTTTTTTTTCGGTCTTATAGGTTGCAGTTTTTTTTCCAAAATACAGTTTGGGTTTTTACTTGTTACAGTTTTTGCACAAAAAAAATATAGCAACACTGATACCGATTATCTGCTTTAAAATATACTTCTTTTTTGTGCGTATACGCATCATTAGGACTTAATGGGTTAATAGCTACACTTTTAAAACAATTTTCGAAAATGGAAAAGTTATTTAATACGACCACAAATACTTAAGAGTAGTTCTGTACTAATTTGTTTTATTACGTAATAATTATCCTAACAGGAAAGCTTCATTATTTTCTGAATAATAATTTTTTTCCATTATTCGTTATGATTTATATAATTTTTTTATTTTTATTTATTTTTTAAGTTTCGTCAATTTATTTGCATATAGCACATACGTGCATAACAATCTGCCATTGCAAGCAATTTTAGTTACTTTATGTGTTAATTATTAATTATAAAAAATTGTTAAAGATAAAAAATTGTCTATTGTTAAAGTTGGAACAGCAAATCCCCATCGATAGGCTCGAAATGAAATCAATTAACCTTTAGAAAAATTGACTTAAACACTTTTCTGGCATTTATTTTCTTTTAACAATTGACTCGCACGTACCAACAAACAAAAATATTTTACTTTAAAAATAATTTTCTTCTAAAAACTTCACTATCCGTCGGATAATTTTTCGTTGTCTGACTCAATATTGTTTAGTGGCTCTTCACACGGGTGCAAGCATGAGCGCCTGGCTGAAAGGCGAAGTAGAAAAAATAGGCAGTTAGAAAAAGACAAGCGAGTTTCTAGTTCTTTTGTACGAAAGGTAAAACTTGTACTTAACGATAATTCTTACCACATACTTGCAATTTTTCGTATTAAATAGGGAACTTAGCTTTGGAAAATAATCGGTATTTACACATCCTCAAGTTAATTTTTTCTGTTTATTTTATAGAAGTTATTTTGTTGCTAAATTTGAAAATGTCCCAAAATAGTAGGAAAAAAAGAGTGTTATGGCGTAATAATGAAATTGATTTACTTTTAATAGTATGGGAAGAATATGCAGACGATTTACGACGGGTAAAAAGAACTGCAAAAATTTATGAATTTATTTCACAAAAACTAAACGAAAATAATATTGAAAAAAGTTCGATAGAAGTATCATTTAAAATTGGAAACATGACAAAAAAGTTCCGGAGGTACGGTGCCTTTTCTAAATGTTCCACTTAAAAAAAAAAAAAAAAAAATGTTAATCTTGCTTTCTTATATAGGATTGAAAGAAATATGCGCGTTAAATCTGGAGGCTGCTCAGATTGGCCCTATTTTGAGCGAGTAAAACGCATCATTGGGCAATATCCATATAACGACGATCCACTGATGCAGGAAACCTCAAATCATATGGTATAAATCAGGTTTTCTTGTGTATGGAATTCATTTGATATTTATATCCAACAGGATTATAATGACATGTCACTGCAATCTTCGATGACATATACAGAAGGATCTTCAACACTGGCAATGTCCACGCCAAGAAAAGGAACTTTTTCAGAAACAGCATCAGAGGATAGTGAATCGTTTGAAATTCTGTCAATTCGAAACAATAGTACACCTGGCAGAGATAGGTCTTCGGTACCATTGTTATCCAGTGTAGATGTCCTTCCAAGTACTTCCACATCCGCCGTGAGAAAAAGGAAAAACAATTCATGGGCAGAAAAACTTCTGCAGGAAGGGGGGAAAAGCAATCAGGCCATACGAGAAGAAGATGCAAAAGATGAGAATACATTCTTAAAAAAAAAAGGTCAGAAGTTATTGTAGTTTTCCTGCAATGGTATAATATTATGGCTGTAAACAGCATTCCTTCTACATGAAATAAATATGTATATTGATTTCATTAAATTATTTATTTCTCAGGTTCTGAAGCAATACAATTATGTGAAGCAATCGATGATTACTGCCGAAGATCTTGTAAAAATCATGACAATTGCAGTCAGCCGCAATCAACAATGAATAAATTTAAGCACCACAAAGATATTTTATTTTTAGAGAAATTAATGGCTAGTAGGCAGACAAACGTGGAGGCCCACAATGGAACTCAATCAGCAATATCATTAAAAAATTGTTTACAACAAAAGAAAAAACAAAACGATACAAAATATCATAAAAAAATATGTCGGAATAAAAACCAAGAAAATGAGTTCAAACGAAAGCGAATACAAAACGAATTAATGAAATTACGTAAAGATGCATATAACATAATAAAAGTTAAGAAAGCAGTAGCGAAAAGCAAAAATGAAATTAATCGGCCAACTAATCCGGGTTTATACAACTTTTTCATTAGTTTATATGAAACCAGCGTTAATTTTCCACCACATATTCAGTGTCAAATAAAAAGAAAGTTCTTTAATATCATATCAGACTATGAAGAACAATTAATTGCTCCTGCCACAAGCGCAACTAGTTACACTATTTCATCGTTAAGTTCAACATCCAATGGATCACAGTCAATCGATAAAGATTTTGTTTCTACAAGTTCTTTTCAAGGTATAAATCAATTTTATATACTTTCCATTCTCATAGATTTATGCTCAAATGTAGTTTTTGTTTTTTTAATAGAGCATCCAGAAGAGATTTTATTACCAGATATAAATAAAAACATAAAGGAAAATGACATAAAACCAGATCTGCAGAGTTTAATCTTAACATAATTATAATTACAATTATTGTATTATTAATAACACACAAAAACGAAATTGTAACTTTCTGATTTTTACAACGATGAATGGATAATTTTTTGAAAGAGGACACTGCCCTGATCCAATTGTCCTAAAGACTTATAGAGAGAGAACGAATAAAAAAAATGAAAGGGAAATATGCTCAGAATTACGACCAAGGTGGGCGATGGGTACATTCAAAACATTTTTAAGCACCAGGCGTAGACGGCATATTTTTCATTTTGCTGCAAAAGAGGATATAAGTTATTTTTCTATACTATTATAACACTTTAATTCTCGAAGGGGGCAGAATAGTTCTTTAGGATGCGGTGCACATCTCAAAACCATTTTAGCCATACATTTTCGAATTATATGAGCGAAATATTTTTTCAATTATTCTTTTTTTAGTTAATTTTATATGTAATTTTGTTCGTTGTTTGGCCAGCAAAAATTGGGATTTTTCTCACCAGATGGAAACAATTTACACCACATTCTACCATAGTACTTTGTTACTGTTAGGCACCCACCTTAAGTGCAATTGCTTATGACGCACAGTGCTCCGTCCCCATATAAAAGTTGGACAAAAATAGAAGGAGTTGTTTAAATTTAATGAAACTTAATTTCATAAAGGATTATGGCATGATGAATTCAAAAATGAAATCGTTTTTTTTTGGTACCGGTTACCCTTTTTTTTATGAAACCGGTTCTTACCCAATTTTTTTACCTTTTAAGATACTATATAAGTTATTGCTTAAATTTTGTGGACGCACCTAACTAAAAATAAAAATACCATTTGCTAAAGGGTTATAGTATGCTGATTCTAAAATCGGTTTCTTCATACCGGTTTCAGTTTTCCGATAAATTTATTTGCAGACACTTCTAATTAAAATTCATCAAATTAAAATATCAGCGAAATTATTTTTTAAACATTGCCAATTAAAAATTAGAACACTATTTAAAATACAACGCTAACCCACTTTCTTAAAACGTGCCTACTTTTATCATGGACATATATAATAAAATAGATTTTCTAATTAATTATATTTTTATAAAACAGTCTGCTTTGCAAAATACTAATACAAATTTTAATATTTACATAACAGCCAAAAGTAACTGTTTCAAAAATGCAGTGGGTTCTCGCGAATGCCAAAATTCAAGGAATAGAGATTCCTAAAAACCATCATTTAAGCCTATTTATGCACTTGACATTATAGTGTTTTGCCGCTTCCTTCTAAAACTTCCGTTTTTTTTGTTGTTTTAATATCAAGAATTACTTTTTTGGAACACATTTGTACATTTACGAGAAAAAAACCAATTCAAATATTTTGTACGCCAATAGTACGAATACATATGTAATTTGTATACCAAACATGGTCATCTGTTAATATTAGGAGACTCCTAAAACTCGGAGAAATTTAAATTCAATGTATTGCCAACATATTTACTTGAGGTTTGTCACTAATAGGTTTAAATTTATGCTTTAGAATGTTTTGAAGACAAAGCCATGAAAATTATGGTACAAAAAAAAATTGCTTTGAGAAGTTGAAATAGTTAAATAAATTTCTTTAAATTTTTTTTTTTGTATTTAAAAGCATTAGTAAATAGTGGTGAAATAGTGGAGAAATCCTAAGGTTGGACGAAGTTGGCCAATTTTTTTCCACCATTTAAAAAAATAAGGATTATTATTAACAAAATAAGGCACGAGACCACAGCCTTTTCGGCCTAATGTTTTATATTATTTACTGAACTTAACGATTTTTTAAATTTTTCTCTGAAAAAATATTAATTAAAAAAAAATGTTCTGTTTAAAACAAAAAAATGTTATGTTGTGAAGTAGGTAATATTATTCCTCTTATAATAAAAAAAAATGAAAGCGCTGTCAATGATACCTGATTTTTAAACAGTTTTTTTGCAAGAGTCATAAAAATTAAAATTTCTTATTTCAATATTTGCTTCTTAAATTGATCGACTTTGGAAAGCCCTAACACCTTCAAAACAAAACCGCTGTAAACAATTTTTTGGGTTTGTTATACATATTCTATTACCTTTAAAATGACATCAACATTTTAATGATAGGAAACATAACTTTTTTTGATTTTTGTCCACTCTCGAAGCACTGTGTGACGCCTTGTCTAGTGGGTAAAAATCGGGAAAATCGAGCAACAAAACTTGTATAGTAGAAAATGAGGGCTTTAAAAACGTTCATCTTCATTGTCACAGATCCCATAAGCCCAGAAGCAAATAAGAATTGATTAAAGTATGTATACGCACTATTAATCAAGAAATTAAGTTAACGTCAATTCCGAAAAAAAGATAATGGAAGTTAACGTTAATCGTTAACTTGTAATGTTTTTTTTTGTTTTTTTTTTTACCCTTCAACACATTATTTAAAGTTAATCGTTAACGTTGGTTTTTTGTATGGAAAATGAAAAAAAAAATGTTTCCAAGACATAAACTATTGTTTAAGATATAATCTCACTTTACAAGGAAAAAAAAATAGAATTTTAAATATTTTATTACTCAGTCAATTTAATATTTATGAACTTACTTTTTTTAATATGATACAGAGTATAGTAAAAAAATTTAATTAAACAAAGCGTTAATTTAACCTTGTCTCCTCCATATTGTGCAGTAGATGCATGAACCGTAATATTTGAAAGCTTTCATCTGACAAGATTGACTCTCAGATGGGTGTGTCCGGTTGATATGATGCTTCAGATTATTAAAACGGGATATGTGTATCTGCATTTGCACGCCTTTTTGACATGCATAGCTTGCAAGCAAAATGTTAAATTGTTTTTTTTTCCCAGTATTTTTTTAATTTTGCCGTACGGGCGTGTTCACAATTTCTCAAGAGAGTTGCATCAAAGCGTACCAAAAATACGATTTACAAATTACTTTTTTATTTTTGTACTTACTTTTTAAATTTTGGAAGTTTTATAGCCAATGGATTTGAGTTGAAGGAATTGAAACAAAACGTTAATAGTTTTTGAAATAAACCCTGATTAGGAAAGTAGGTTAGAATGTGTGCGCTATATGTTCTTTCCAGAAACCGGCGTTAAATATGACTTTGTCGATTCGACTACGATTACCTACAACATATGATTACCTTTCTAAGGTTAAAGTTAACCGTTAATCAAAAACTTGGGGGGAGGGAGAGTGGGATTTGATTCCTAAATTTTATAGAACTGCGTTCTATTCCCATGTTGCTGTGCATAAGTATTTTTATCTGGAGTTTAATCAATTTTCATCCTTCTTCTATTGTTGAAACACCAATTTATATAGAAAATAGATATTTTATTCAGTCATTCAATTAAAATTTGATATAAATTCTTAATACTCCCTACAGTAGGTACTTAAATATCAATGTGTGTTTTCATATATGCATAAAAATTCATTAATATTTTATTAAATTAATCACAACTACAACAATTGTGTATCACAATTACACTCTGCATTAATAGCATGACGCGTGTATTTCAATTACTTAGGTACAATAACTTTAAGACTTTCAACGTAACCTCACACGTGCATTTCATATTCTAAGTAGAGATTTATATACATATATGTACATGTACATATGTATGTATATATGTGCGGGTGTATTCTTCAATTTGAATTGGTCCATTATGTGTGATGTCTGTTATGGACGTCCATTTCAAGGTAAGCTTGTTTATTGCTTTGATTTAAAACATGCTCATGTATTGCCAAATGCCTCCACTCCATTCAAACTCGTTCATATTTAAATCGGGTAAACAATACGGATAATCGTAGTTATTGCTGATGTCCTTGCTGCCGAAGAAACATTTTGGCTCTGTGAAGTTTCGCGGTCGAGCCGGTTTCCAATACAAAACAACAATGATTACAAGCGTGTAAATAGCGATGAAACGAGCGAGTTGGATACGGCGTCTACGGCGCTGAATGTTTTGTAAAATTTCAGCTGTTTGATGCGATGCCATAGAAGCGGCTAAAATGAAACTTTCAATTGAACTGTTGTTGTTTGGTGATAGCGCTCAAATATTTATACTGAGGGATGCATGGAAAATGAGAAAAGCTTTTTTTTTTGCTTGATTGTTTTCACAATGTTTCGCAAGTAGATACTGAAAGTGGAAGTTCATGTTCATAGACTCATTATTTTACTTTGTTATTGTTTTTTATATATTGACTTTACGTTGTTGTGAAATAGGCGCACGTTAGGAAAATTCTTTGGAATTTCATTGATTAGTGTAGATTTGGAAAACATTTTTACCGTACTTGTTAATACTTGTTTCATTTTGCATACAATTTTCGTTTGTGGTGTAATTTAACGTTGATAAAATGTTAACAAAGATGTAAACTTTTTAGTTTTACTTTGTCACAGTGCATTTGTAAGCATTTTATATTCATGTTTGGCATTCCCAAATGAGGGGATCCAGAACAAAATGTTTTAATTGCATTAGAACTATTTTTTGGATAAATGAATAAATTCAATTAAAGTCAGTGGGATATATATTGGAAATGTTTCATTTTGTTCTGAATCATTGCATTTTGCTATTGACCTCCTCAAATATAGTTATACAAATGCATCAACATCATGGAAACTCCAAAAAGTCCACATGCACAATGTGGAGGAGGGGAAAAAACCAACGAGAAATAACAAACAAAAACTTCCAAGTTTTGGCTGTTGCTGTTCATGACACTCATTGAAATCTTTTTTAGTAGATTGATATCAGTCAATCACTTCAACATTTATCAATTCTTGAAATTTTTTTTATATTTATTTTTTTTTTTATCCGTGTGGGTGAGAAACATTCGTCTACAAATTCTAATTACACATTACAACAAACTGGTTTTGGATCTGGATCGTCTGATCTGCTAGTGCGATGCCTTTTTGGTATTCTTCTGGCATCATTGTTCATTTAAAGATTATTAATTTTAATTTGGAAGAAATTTGTAAGTTTTTTTTTCCAAATGAAAATATTAAACAAACTGGATGTTTTTTGAAAACTGGTACATCCACAATCAATTATTCTGAAGGCATAATTTGGTTTTATAGGGAATTAAAAGTTTCGATTGCGTGAAAGCTATTTAGTGGCTAAGTTAGATATTTAAAATTCCTACAACTATGACGTTTAAGGCAAAGTAGTTTCTCTTAGTGCGGACACACGAGAGTGCATTTCAGGCATATTTAACATTTCGTTGAAATGCGTCTGAAATACAGAATTTCGCCATACAAAAAGTGTCAAATGAAATTCTGCATTTCAGATTCATTTCATTGAAATGTAGAAATTAACTAGCAATCCACAAACGCAAAGGTTGTAAAAAACAGGAAAAATTTAAGATCTATAACATTTTTTTAGACATTTTGAATTTTGTTTTCATAACAGCTGCTCTTGTAATATTTATTAAGCGAAAAATAAAATAATGGAGTCGGAGAGTAACTCATTGTTATTCCTCCAATTTCCACAATTGTTATATAAATTCTGCAACATTTTTATTTGCACAAAGCACACAAAAATTCTTCTTCTCCAAACCTATAATCTGTCAAAAAACGAATTTGAAAATAATTTTTTGTCGTGTGTCCACCTAAATTTGAAAGGCAGAATTTCAACGAAATGCATTCTCGTGTGTCCGCACTATTATCAAAACTTAAGAAATTTTTATTTTCACACCAACTTTGTAAACATCTCTTTAGGTTTTTTGGTATAAATTTATCTAAAAGTTTTCATACAGGGTAAATGGCTTGAAATATTTGATTTCTGTTTTTAACAGAAATATACTTCATAAAAAAGTAAATAACGCAAAACTTAAAGAGACATTTATACCAAAAACCTCCGAAAAGTACAAAGATGGGACTGGTAGGCTGGCGTAAAAACAAAAATGAGTGGGGAGTAAACATCAGCGTTTAACTGCGTATATAACGTATTTAACTCAGTTATTTATTCACTTAATCTATGTTTATAAAGTTGATACAGACTAATTGATTTTATTCCTAATCCGTAAACCATTTGCTTACGTCTTGCAGTTGCATCCGATGTAGGTGTTTGTTGGCTATCATTATTTCCTTGCTTTCGTTTCCTAAATGAAATGCTTGGAATATTCTTACCTTAGATTTATTATTTAAAAAAAAACTTTTTACGTATTTACTTACACGTTCCAATTTGTTTCGGTTTTTCGGGGTTGTTCAACTAACCTTCTGTAGAAGTGATGTAGAGTTTGACAAATGTTTTATCGTATATAAATATTGTTTTTTTTATTATAAACCTTAAAAGTAAACAGTGTTTTTATTATTTTGATATTTTGCAATAGGTGTATAAATATGAAACAAGGCATTTCTTCAATTAACAAAATGAATGAACTCAATAATCAAAGTATTGGTTTCGTTAGCTATGATTTTTCACCATGTTTTTGGCAATTGATGGATTCTGTCTCGTTTTTTGAGGCTAACCATCCATCAAGCCACTTCTTCACTTTCACTTCTTCGTACGAATTGAAGTGATGTTCCGAAAGTCCGTGCTGCAGCAATCAAAATAAGTAGTTGTTAGAAGGAGCCAATCCGAGTGAATACAGCGGGCGGGGTAAAACGTCTCATTTGATGTTTTCTAAATAATTTTTAACACAATGAGGAATGACTTTATCATGTCCTTGGGAATATTTTGGTCGTTTTTCCTTCAATGCTCGGTTCCATTTGATCAGTTGTTGTCGGTATCGTTCAGCAGTAATCGTGTTACCAGGTTTTAGCAGTTCATAGTTTTCGATGGTCCTGCACAGTCTTTGTTACTGAAGTCAAAATTACCACTTTTACATTTTTTAAATCATCGTTCACAAGTGTCTTAGCTTGGAACATGTTCATCATAATACTCTACCAACAATCTGTTACCTTCAGCAACCGTTTTCTTCAAATGAAAGAAGGTTATTAAACTTCCCCGTAAAACATCTTTTTCTGGTCCAAAATTCAACATTTTTGAAGCGAAAAAAAATATGCTGTTTGTACAATCGCAGCATATGAGATACTCGATGTTATTGACAAATGTCTACACTCCAAAACGCCATGTTCATTATGCTTGATACAAACCATACATAATAGATATGCCATCTGTTAGTTAAAACTGCACTTCATATTTAAGTATACATCTATTATGTAATACTTCAAATGAAGTGATGAAGTGGCTGTCAAACTTTCGTGCCACCCTGTGAAGAGTAGAGAAAGTATGCTTCATATTAATTATTATTTTATATGTAAATAAAGTAGAGGATGGTCGTAGTCAGGAGGAATAAGGTTCGAGCCCCCTGTTTATTTTTGATTAATCATATTGAATTTTTATTTCGATACGAATAAATAAAATATTTTGGCCCCCCGATTTTTTTTTATTATTCATATCAAACCAGACTATTATTTTGATTCGAATAAATGAATTAACTTTTTTTTGTTTTAAAGAAGATCCCAAATATTTTTCTGGCTGTAGCACTAGTCGCAATGACCTTCTTTAGGTTTACTATGATTTTATCGTTGAAATAGCGAGCTTTTGGGCATAAGATAAAAAATAGAGCGAGTTTTTAGGGATGGGATGTAATAATTTGTCATCTCACTCCCATTTGAAATCCGATTTTGAGAACACTAGCGCTATCATTTTCCAATAACCAATTAAAATTATGGCCTAAAAAGTGTTAGCCATACCAGCATAAGGAGTGAGATTGAAAAAATCTTAACACACGTTTTACCTAATAATTTTTTTTTGGGTGTAAAATTTAAAAATGTCTTTGATCTAGTTACTTTTGAAAAATATGTCAGTTGTTATTTTCAATTACAAACATGTTGATTTATTGTGAGTTTGATCAAAATGAGTGAAGAAAAAGAAGTACGTCTTAAAATTATTTAAAACTTTCAAAAAAATCTAAATTGGTCCTACAAAAAATTGGCCAAAGAATTGAAGGTCTGCCGTCGAACTGTTTCCAATGTTATTAAATAGTTTCAGGAGAATTTGACCATCGATATCGACCACATGATATTGGGAAAGCCAAGAAAATAGAAAGCATATTGAAAAGATTAGCCCAGTGCTCTGACTATTTGGCGCGAAAAGTTAAAGCCAATGCAAGTTTGAAAACATACAAAGTCCAAAAAGTTCCAGACAGAAATGCTGCAAAAAATTTAGACCCCAAAAGTAGGACTCGGAAATTAAAATCGAATTTCATACAAAAATATTCATGTTGTATAATGGACGACGAAGCGTATGTACTGGCAGATTTTACGCAGCTTCCGGGTCAAAATTTTTATGTTGCTGAGGAAATGTCGAAGAACAATTTAGAATCCAAAAGCAGACAAAATTTCCTAAAAAATTCCTGGTATGGCAAGCAATATGCAGTTGAAGTAAAAGAAGCAAGTCATTTGTTATTTAGTGGTTAGAACTATAAAAGTTATATTTTTCTGTAAACTATTATCAATTAAATAAAAAAAAAGTCAAAACTCTAAGATCAACCGTTTAAAAATTATTGAATTTTATATATGTTAAGATTTTTTCGATCTCACTCCTTATCATTTGTATTTAATTGTATTTGCATATAGGTTAGGTTAGGTTGGAGTGGCTGACACTTTTAGGCCTGAACGGCCCATTGTGATACCACATAGATGGACCTACAGTTTAACGCCGATTCCGAACGCCGTGTATATAGGTTAGAAAGTCGAAGTTAGTTTAGCAGACAACCCATATCTGGTTGTAGGGTATAGCAGAGTTAGAGAATAACAACAACATTGCTATTTTTATGCGCATTCCAATGCATATTCTCCAATGCAATGCATCAGTAGGTACAAAACATTAGTTGAATCTGAGATAATAATAGTATATGCATATAAACTATTTCTTTCCCTTTTCACTAGCAATTTATTTCTATATATTTTATTTGTTTTTGTTTGAAAATTTCAAATTGAAAAAGTTTCCTAGTTTTAAATTTGTTTTAAAATATTCTTACCCTGTTTATTTTTTAATAATGTATTGTTGTAAAACGATTTTTTTAGCGTATACTTTGTCATCTCACTCTATCACTGGTTCAAGTTTTTTCAAACTGTTGACTTTACTATTTTATTTATTGCTATGTTATCCAACTTTTTTGTAGTTTACTTACTTGTTTTTGTTGTTGGAAAAATATGTTGATGTCTCTTAGCATTTGAAAGAATTTGTTTAATACATTGTTCTATTGTATGTTGTATATATGTAAATGGTTACTATTTTATAGAGTTGTTGCATTAGTTGACACATAAAAATTCGAATAAGAGTTCCATATGAAATCGTCTGAAAAATAAAAATTTCGTTGCTGCTCTATTTTAGATCTTGCTCAAACTTTGTGAGAATCTTCTTTAGGGTTCCAAACAAGGAAATCCGACGTCATAAATTTTTCCCATGCTCCACTTCGCGACAGCGCGAATTAAAAGATTTGAAAAGTGTGATTTTAATGCTTTCCTTTTTTAACGGTAACATTTTTTTGTTTAAAGATATCTTCACGTTAGAGATGGCGTTCTAAAGCTAAAAGATAGTAGTTTTTGCGAATTAAATTTAAATCCACATATTTAATGTCCACACGAGGTTGAAAATATGTATATTTTTCTGACTTTTCGTGGTTTTAGCTGACTCCAGTGTGTATACGTTTGAATGTAAGGAGTTAATGTTTCTCAGTCATCAAGAGCACATCTTTTAAAAGAAAATAAACATCGATTGACTGATCCTTATAAAAAATAACGGTACTTGAAGTTTATGAATTTCAAAAACTTGCAAACTTTAGGCTATAAAAAGTACGTGTTTGGGACGAAGTGCGAAACTGAAAATTATATATTATTTAGTTCTTAACCCAAACTTCAAAATCCTGTAAGCTCGTTTTGTTATTTTCATAGTTTGCGCGTGTATAACCGATTAAAGTAAGCTAAAATATCAGTAATTTTTTTGTTTTTTAAACATTTTATTTATGTGTACTTATATGTAGGATGCTTCCCATCTAACGGTATTCGAAAGTTTATTACTCTTAAGATAGCAATAGTTTTGCAAGGCTACAGTTTTTTTATCTTTCTGGATAATCCGAGGTGACTTGGCTTTGCTGTCTAGATGATTTTATATGCAATGACTCATAAGTAAAGAAAATTGTTTTCAATCTTAAGTCAAATATGTAATAGTCATCCTTTGCAAAGGTGATTAACCCTAAACCTCACAACTTATAATGTAACAAGTTCTCCCAGTTATGGGAAAGCATAAAATATCTTAGAGCTTGAAGTTGACAATTCTGATATCTCAAATTTCCGCTTTCTTATTCATTTTTGTCTCATTGAGAAAATTTAATTTTAAAATATCTTTGGCCATACACTTTCTAATATTTAACATTTGGTGTGGTTAAATATAGCTAATTACACAGTGCAGCAGTTTTAGCGGTTAAACAGCTTTTTAAGGTCAATTCGAGATTGCTGATTCTGAAGCTGTACTGAGATTTTCTCTATCATGTCTGAGAATACCAGACATAATTTTTGTATATGTGGGACTTAGAGAATTAGTTGCATTAAATTAAGGTCGAAACCACGTACGTTTAACTTTTTTAAGCAAATTAATCCTTGACAGATTTAAACTTGTTTTTTTTTTATATTAGAAAGAAACCACCAGAAAATATTCCTTGATTAATCATTTTAGCCTTTGAAATGTTCTTACTTCTGGATAGTAAATGAAACAGCGTTATTTAAGTTTTAGAAGTTTTTTTTCTTATAATCTGTAGTAATTTATGCTGAAAATACAAAAAAAAAAAATTGCTTAAGGGTAATTCCAGCAAGTTTCGACTAATAGTGTTTTCGACACAGCTTCGCTTTCGATGATTTTTTTGTAAGCCGGTAGAGAAAATCATAAGATTTAAGAAAAAGGATCTTTTTCTTCTTATTACCTCTTATGGTTTTCGTGGAGTGGTCACAGTTGCACATGCGCCAAACTTCCGTTGTATGAATGGCAATTTAACAATATCTAGCTCGTTGAAAATGTAATACGGAGGACTTTAAGAAAAGGGTGAAAAAAAAAAATTAATTTCAGAAACAAAACTTTTCAAGCACATAAGATCCTTCAAATGTATGTGAATATCTCTGGAAGTACCTTTTTTTGTTTTAAATTTTATTATTTTGTAGGCTTAAGAATGTGGGTTAAACACTGAAAGTCCCAGACTAGGTTCGCAATGGGTTGATATTTTATTTTGACTTTTTCTCCATAAACCTAAAAAAAACGTATGAAAAAATTCAAACATTTTTAAAACTCTTTAATGACTTTCCATTTTTCTTATGATAAGAACATGTTGCAATTTATGGTTCTTGAGATATGTGCAATAAAATTATCAATTTGTATTGTAAATTTCTCAAAAACTATTCACAATGTTGAAAATATGAGAACTTTGATGAAATCACTGACCTCAAGTTGTACGGTAACATTGCACTGACCGAGCTACATGCTGTTAAATTGCCATTTATATAACGGAAGTTATGAGGTCTTGAAAATGACTCTTTGACGCATGTTCGAAAACTTTGAATGACCACTTCACGAAAACCATAAGAGATAATAGGAAAAAAGTCCATATTCTTAAATCCTATAATTTTCTCTGTCAGCTTACAAAAAATCATCAAGTTTAAAGGAATGTCATATACCGTATTTTTGTCGAAACTTGCTGGAATTACCCTTAGCAATACTCATTAACCATCTTTTTCACAATTTCGGGGTATTATACTTATGAAGTCACTTGATAATATAACCATACTGAGTAAACGGTTACGAAACCAATCATAATGTATTCGAGAAAATTAATTAGGGTCAATAAAGGCAAAAATTAGATAATTCCAACTTTTTATAGCAAATTAATAAAACAAAAATTTGTTTTCGTTTTACATATATTTATGCTAGAATAATCGTTTAAAAAACAACTACTTTCGAGGAAAATATTTTTCATCAAAAACTACTTGGAACCGTTTAATCCATTTTGTACATTTATACATTTTTTTTTAGAAGCAATTACTTTTCAAAGCACAGATACTTTTTTTGGAGGTGTTTTCGAAAATTAACAAAATTGGCATTTGAAATGGTAAGTTTAAAGGGGCGTTTGATCTGGTTGATCATTCCAATTTTTTGTTTATTGTAAGTTCCTTCGTTTTATGTTTTTGGAACATTACCTCGAACATAATGGTATCAAATTGAAATAAGTTTTCAGATAATGTAAAATACTACCGCCTGTTGAGTGTTTCGGAGTAGAGTCCAGCTAATGCTCCCACCTCTATTTTTTAACAATCGGTGAAGATAATGATTTCACAATCACTAATCACCTTGCGGGCTCTTTAGTCATCTATGCTGAGAAATAGAAATGGGATTTTAGTAGTAAAGTCGTAATGAGTAGTTATACAATTCGATGTTGTTGTACAATGTTGACCACAGTTGGTCAATTCATTTTCTAGTGGTAGACTAATTACAACTACATCTTATAAAATACATAAAACAGTTTTTTGAGCTGAAATGTCATATTGAAGACCTGTACCTGTTCAAAATGGGTTAAGGTCAGAACTACCTAAGCCAAACTTTTTCAAATAAAGACAGCATTTTTGTTTTTTTGATTAACCCTAAATTAAAAAAAAGTCTCAAACAGTCAAAAAGTCTTACTATGTTCGAGTCAAAGATCATGCTTGAAATAATATATAATTCAAAAATTTATTCAAAAGTTCACAACAGTTTAATATTTATAATTTAAAATATTCAATATATTACATCTTAACTCGAGTTTGGCTGTTTTTCCATTTTACCATAACGATAATAAAGTATGGAATGGAATTTAACGGTATCAACTTTTTTTCTCGAATTTCTTGCATTTTAAATTTTTAGGTTTAAGGTTCATCACTTCGGGATATAGAAGCTAGTGAATGAACACATGCCTTTTAAGTTGAAGAAACTATTTACCAGCTTAAACTGACAGGAACTTCTTTTTTATGATCGAGATCAATATTTCTATTAAAATCGTTTTTTTTTTTTAAATTTTGTATTCAGGATTGATAGCACTCAATTTCTTGTCTCTCATTCATTTGCACAAATTGAAATCAACTGATGTTTATATAACAAATGATTCATTTGTTTAGTCGAATGAGATATTAATAAATTTTAAGAATTAGTTATATAGATTTTACTAGCTTCCATAAAAGTAATAGATAAATTATTAAATGATCGACATCATGATGATAATTATACGTTACATACTAATTTTTCCTAGGAATATTTTTTGTTTTCTCTAAGTACTGGTGTTTACCTATTGGGTATTTACCCATGTCCCATCTCTACAAATTAATCATTTAAATTATTTTTCTGTGAATTAAATTTAAATAAAATTAAGATACATATTATTATGCCTACATATTTTTATAATGGGCCAAAGAAAAAAATTTGTACAAATATGTCACAAAACTCTTTGTGTGTGCATCATTTGTGTATGTGTATGAAATCCTCAATTAGTACCATGGGCAAAATGTAAAGTGCAATAAAAACCAATCAAAGTTAAAGCCAGAGTAAAAGCGTTTTAAAAAATTATGCTACATTTTTAAAAAAAAAGATTTTTTTTCGTGTTTGCTTCATATTTTTATTTTTTCGCAAATTTGAGTAGAAAGTAAATATACTTGTAATGCACAATTTTATGCATGGCTATTAATTAAAAAATTTTATAAGCGGCAGTGAAAATACGTATTGATATAAATACACATACATAACAAAGTGGAACTTTGAAGTGTACGTTTCTGTGTGATTTTTTCCTTTAATAAAAAGAACAACACTATAAAGAACACTTAAAAATTTATTCGAGCATTCATTAGTTTAAAAATTATTTGATTATGCACATATTATTATCGCTTATAATTTAAAATTTTATTATTATTATCACAGTTTAAAGATATTTTCAGCACTAATCATTAGTTGTTGTTTTTGTTGTTATATTGTATAGTATACCCCTCTGCCTAGGTATAAAATAATGTACATAACCATTGTATTCACTCTTTGCTGTAATATCTCCTTAAAATTGTACAAATATAAGTTTTCACTATTTCTTTCTCGCTCTGTTCTCTGCTCATGCTGTTGCTCCACCTCTGCACCAACCATTGCAATAATGCAATAAGATAAGAGTAAAATATTAACAATCCTTTTCCACGATAAAATCATTTTGTTGTTGTTGCTTTGCTAGTTCCTTTTGTTACTCTTGACACTTTTGCTTTCAACTAAATTGAAATAGGAATTGATTTTGTACTTAATTCAATGAAACAGATTTTATATCTATTTATAGTGTGTGTTTGTTCAGAATTTCATGTAGAGAAAGCTTTTATTTTATATTTGTTTACGTTGATGCATGCTTGCCGTGTTGTTTTTGTAATTATTATTTCTTTAATTGTTATTTTGAAATTGTTGTGAAATTAATGCTAACTTGAAGTTGCTTGAAGCTTTTTTTTATTTCATATTTATTGTAACTTACTTAGGTTACGAAATTTGCAGTTGTTGAGCTTTTTTGTGTAAAAAAGAATTTCGTTTTGTTTTGAAGCTTTTCATTCATAAATTTTTGTACCTACATTGCAGTTGTGGATTTGTATTGGATTTTATTTATAAACTTGTTTGTACAGTGACAGTCAAAACTGTTAACAAAATTACTGAAACTTATAATGCCATACAAAGGTAGGGTAAAGTGGGCGTCATTTTCAGTGTGACCACGCCCTAAAAGCCAAAAAGTTAAAATGCAGAAAATGCTTAATTTGATACAAAGAAACTTTATGAACTTTGAAGATTCTACTTTAACTCTTCTTGGATTAATACGTGTTTTTGTAATAATCTTTGGAGATTATTTGGAGAATAAATCAAAATATATATGTAATAATTTTTAAAAAACAATTATTTGGTGTTATCCCATACCGTTTGGCATAAATTTTTTGTCACGGTAATATCTTTATATATATAATCGTAGAGTTTTGTGTGTATGTCATCGTTTAACATCTGAACGACTGGACCGATTGAAGTCATATTTCCAAAATATATTTTCTTAGGAGGGAGGATGGTTCATAGCTATTCATGATGGCTTTTAGTAAAGTGGGCGTGGCACTTCCCATACAATCCTAATAGTTTTTTGGGTATATCTCAAGAACCATTTACAGCACGCTACAATAACGAGAATTGACAATGCCACGCTACAACAAAAACATGGGTGGGATTGACAAAGGGGGTGTGGCACCTTCCATATAACCTGAATTTCCATTATGAGATATCTTAGGATGCATTTATGGTACGGTACTAAAATTTAAATTCTTTCAGTTTGTTGGATTAATGGGCTTGGCACCATGCTCCACTTTTATTTTCTACTACTATTTCTACTGCTATTTCTACTACTATTTTCTGCTACTTTTAAACCTCAGTTTTTCTACAATTTCTTCTTATTTTCTACTACTTTTCCACCAATATTCTATACTACAATTTTACTATTTTTTTACTACTTTTTTCTTATTTTCTACTATTAGTTTCTACTTTTTTTCTACTCCTATTTTTTAACAATTTTTAATACTATTTTCTATTCTTTTTCCTACTTCCTTTTCTACTACTATTTTTTTCTACTTTTTTGCTGCTATTTTCTACTACTTTTTCCATTTCTTTTTCTACTATTATTTCAACTACTTTATGAAATATCTTAAAATGCTGCCTAGCTATCTTAAAATCCAATAGGTGGCGCTGTAACAAATTCTATATTTATAATAAATATGAAATTGGTTCAAATTTTTAAATAATTTCAAGAATGGTCTTTGATATGAATATAGAGCGTCCTGAAATAGAAGGTTTGTTGGATTAGGGGGTGTTGCACCATGCTCTATTTCTACTTTCTACTACTATTTTGATTTCTTTTGACTACTTTTTTACTACTTTATCTACTAATACTTTCTACCACTTGTTTACTATATTTTTCTACAATTTATTTGTTATTGTTTGCTACTTTTTCACTGTTCATTCTACTACTATTTTTTACAATTATTTCTACTACTATTTCCCACTCCTTTTTATTATTTTTTACAACGATGTTTTACTATTTTTCTACTACTTTTCCCATTGCTTTTTTTCTATTATTTCTACTGATTTATGAAATATCTCAAGAACCTGCCTAACTATGCCAAAATTCTATAGGTGGCGCTGTCACAAATTCTATAATAAATTCTATATTTATAATAAATAGCAAATGGGTCCATATTTTTAAACAGTAAATTTTTTTTTATATGAGACTTTATTCAGACAATGCAAATCTGCATTTAAGGGTTAAAGATAATGTACGTAGCTAAAAAGGCAAATCGAAGCGAAAGTGGAGAGAGCTATTTCAGATATTAGAAATGAGCATGAAACGGTAACATCAGCTTCCGAAAAATATGGGGTAAATAGGACAACATTTAAGGTCTTTCATACTAAATTTTGGAGTTGTACCCATTTTCCAATTCCATCCACGATTTTTCTTTAGTATGACATTGTCAATCGACGTTCTTGCGCGAAATTTCAAAACTGTACCATAAATTGTTCTAGATATATATCCAAAAAGCCATATCGTTTGTATGGGAGGTGCCACACCCACTTGTAATTTTGAACTCAGACTATGCCTATCTTATGACCAGAGACATAATGAGTCATTATGAAATTGTAAATGAAAATTTTGTTAAATAAAGAGCAAATAAAAATAATAATAATAGTCAGAACAGTAAAATAAAATAATGGTAATAAAATAATAATGTATCATTGTACAAACTTGTGTCAATCTCTGCTGAGGTTTCGGTGTTATTTCGAGACATACATATTTTAATTTTTATACAGATGTTTAGATGTATGACAAAGTTATTGACCTCTATCAAATGTGCCCCTTGCAAAGTCAAAGTTAAGTGTCTAAGTTACCCCACTTTACCCTACATACATTTTATTATATGAAGAGTAAACATGCCATGAATCTATATTTTTTGGTTTTCAGTTTCAGTTCTTTTCGCTTAAGCCAAACTTCAAGGGGTCGCACAGTGCTTCGAGAGTGGACAAAAATCAAAAAAAGTTATATCTCCGATCATTAAAATTTTATGTAATTTTAAAGGTAATAGAATATGTATAACGAACCAAAAATATTTTTTACAGCGGTTGTGTTTTGAAGGAGTTAGGGCTTGCCAAAGTCGATCAATTTAAGAAGCAAATATTGAAATAAGAAATTGAAATTTTTATGACTCTTGCAAAAAAATTGCTTTAAAATCAGGTATCACGGACAGCGCTTTTATTTTTTTTTTATAAAAGGAATAATATTACCTACTTCATAACATATAATTTTTTTTTTTTAAAGCAAAATTTTTTTTAAATATATATGTTTTCAGAGAAAAACTTAAAAAATTGTTAAGTTCAGCAAAGAATATAAAACATTAGGCCGCAAAAGGCTTTGGTCTCTTGCCTATTTTTGTTAGTAATAATCCTTACTTTTTTAAATGGTGGAAAAAAATTGGCCAACTTCGTCCAACCTTAGGAGAAATTCACTATTTACTAATACTCTTCAATACAAAAAAAAAATTAAAGAAATTTATTAAACTATTTCAACTTCTCAAAGCAATTTTTTCGTACCATAATTTTCATGGCTTGGTCATCAAAACATTCTAAGGCATAAATTTTAGCCTAAGTAAATATGTTGACAATACACTGAATTTAAATTTCTCCGAGTTTTAGGAGTCTCCTAATATTGACAGATGCCTATGTTTGGTATACAAATTACATATGTATTGGTACTATTGGCGTACAAAATATTTGAATTGGTTTTTTTCTCGTAAATGTACAAATGTGTTCCAAAAAAGTAGTTCTTGAAATTAAAAGAAAAAAAAACAAAAGTTTTAGAAGGAAGCGGCGTGATTAGCTTAGCAAAACTATATAATATCGTCGAGTGCATAAATAGGCTTAAATGATGGTTTTCAGGAATCTCTATTCCTTGAATTTTGGCATTCGCCAACGTGAATACCCTTGGTTCTAATTAGTTCACATTATCGAGAACCCACTGCATTTTTGAAACAGTTACTTTTGGCTGTTATGTCAATATTAAAAATTTTATTGGTATTTTGCAAAGCAGACTGTTTTATAAAAATATACTAAATTAGAAAATCTATTTTATTATACATATCTATGATAAAAGTAGGCACGTTTTAAGAAAGTGAGTTAGCGTTGTATTTTAAACAGTTTTCTATCCAAAACCGAAAGAAATGGTGGAACATAGGTTTTTAATTGACAACATTTAAAAAATAATTGCGCTGATATTTTAATTTGATTAATTTTAATTAGAAGCGTCTGCAAAAAAAATTTATCTGAAAACCGAAACCGGTATCAAAAAACCGATTTTAGAATCAGCACACTATTACCCTTTAGCAAATGGTATTTTTATTTTTAGTTAGGCGAGTCCACAAAATTCAAGCAATAATTTATATTGTATCTTAAAAGGTAAAAAAAATCGGGTAAGAACCAGTTTCATAAAAGGGTAACTGGTACCAAAAAACCGATTTCATTTTTTAAATCATCATGTTATAATGCCTTATGAAATTAAGTTTCATTAAATTCAAACAACTCCTTCTATTTTTGTCCAACTTTTATATGAAGACGGAGCACTGTGGGTCGGGGAAAATGGTCCGTTTGATGTAAGTTGCTAAACACTTGAACGTTCTCAGATACGAAAACAACCAAGATGTCATCTGTTTTATGATACCAAACTGTTTAAAAACGCAAAATTTAACTTCGAGGTTCAAAACGGAGTTAACCACAGTACTCCGGAGCACTTTTGTTATCCAACAAGCGTACTTTATTAATTGTAAATAATAAATTAATATAAATACTGCCGATTTTTTCAGGCCTGTTCATTCCGAAAGCCATCACAAATAATAGGTACTGCAATGGTATAGTGGTTGTTGATCGGAGGATCGTGTGCGCATGCAAGCTTCTTTAGAATTGCGATGGAATTAATGCATACGACAGAATCTTCACGCGCTTTTTTAACGTGCACATGGCTGTTTTTTTCCCACCGTTGTACAAAATTAGATTAAAATTACCGGGTCGTATGTTGTGCACCAGAGCTTCTAGTGCGGAAGATGTTATTAATCGACGGAATCGGTGATTTTATGTTTTGGCATGAGGTGGACAAAATACCAGATAGATTTTCGTTTTTACAGCACAATATGCCGTGTAGGCGTAGGTCACATGCAACTGTAGCATTCTCCTGCTTGTCCAGTCCAATATTGCGGCGGTCTCATGTTTTAGCACTTGAGTCTCAGCTACAGGAGATTCAAGGTGCTCCAGTCTTTGAGTGACAGTCGATCATCGAACTTTTTATTAAGTGCAAGCAAAGTTTTTTCTTCAGCGGCAGCAATTTGTTGGTATTGTTTCGCAAAGCGCCATTCTATATGTTCGAAGATGTCGCAAGATTTAAGATTCCCAGTTGTTTTTTAGTTAGTCGGAAGCGGCGAGCTTCGCCCTGCATTGCTTGCTCCTAGCAGAGGCGAACACCAGGCATTGTTGTTGCTAGTTTGTCGACTACGAAGATCAGGCATGATAATTTTCTCAAAAAGTTTAAACTAAAGGTGAATATGTGTTTACAGCCAAAGCTTATAGTTGGTTTATGTAGTGGTATATCATATATTTTGCTCCACAAAACAAAATAACTTTTCTTAGTAAATAAAGCTTTAGTGCTGAATTTAAAAAATTTTTGTCTTTGCTTTGTTAAAGCTTTCGATCGAAGTAAAGAATAACCGTTGATAATTTATTGTATATTGTGTATATATATTTTCAATTTATTACGAAAGGTCCAAAGTCCCAAATTTTGCAAGTCCAGTGGGGCACTAATGAGCCGAAATAATAACTTCCCACAAATCGCTACAGGAACCGGTGGGATTAAATCCTCAACCGATCATTAGAACCGGAAATGCTTATTTGTCGCAAATTAGCTGAATATTTTCACCTTTTATCACGATATTTAACTTTTATAGCAGCGAACTTATCTTTACACACTTTCACTTATACAGTTACCAAGTACATTGACCCCGATTACATTTTCTGTGCCGCATAGCGTCATTTCGAAGCTGCTTGTCAAAGTATAAAGTGGCACTTAGACTATAAAATCTCGACATAGTTAAGACTTGGAGGCCCGATGGCATTCCAGCCCATGCATTGAGAGCATGTGGATTTACGTTAGTGCGACCATTATGCAATCTTTTCAACATTTCATACGCTTGTTGTGTGTTCCCATCTTATGGGAAAGTGGCTAATATTCAATCCGTTTCTAAAAAGAGCAAAACTATGGACCCTGCAAATTACGTTATCCAAGGCCACGGAATCGTAGTAAACATTCACTTGGTCAAATATCTAGAGGAAAACGAATTGTTTAATGATTGTCAATACGATTTCTGCAGAAATCGCTCAGCTGGCGATGTCATGGCGCTCCTCATCGAGAACTGGAGCCATAGTATCTACGGCTAAGGGAAAAGCAAAGAGGTTATTTTGGATATTTCTAGTCGAGTGTGCCGTAAAGTTCTGGTGTTGAAACTGATTAACTTCTCTCGATGGATTACTAGTTTAATTAGTGACCATTTTATCGGTGTTGTAATAAAGTTGTACCGTTAACGCTGGAGCGCCGCAGGAAACAGTCCTCTCCTGAACCCTTTTTCTTGACTTACTATCATTGACAAAGAATTCTATTTACTTCTATGCAGATGACAGCACCATTTGTCATTCATAGAGAAAAACGCATGCTATGAATAATTATCTCCAATCAATCTCCAATCAGTGGCTCTTGATGTTCTGGGTATGTCGATACTATGTGCTTTCGTTGGAATAGTTAATTATATTTTTGACGTGCTGAAAGAAGCAACTAAATGCTTCGGTTCTAAAGCGGTGTAGGAAATACTTCACTCCGACTGATCTCGGCATAATCTTCACCATCTATATCCGTCCCTAAATAGAGTATAATTTGCATCTACGCGCAAGTGCTTCATGAACGCAACTGGAGCTCCTGAATCGTATTCAACATCGAGCAATAAATCTAATAGTAGACAGTAGAGTTTCGAGTTCTATTGAATCCTTGAACTGCGCGACTCTATTCTACCGCTTTTTCCATGGTAGATGTTCTGCGGGAAAGCACGATTAAATTGTAAATTTTCTCAGCCACATATATTTTTTATTAATTTGGGTTTTTACGAAGTACTTAAAAAAATGTTATCAAAATTTTAAGTATGTAAAGTATCTCTATGGGTCTGAGGTTGGGTAAGAAAAAATGTTTGCAATAGCTTTTTAAAAATATAAGTACTAAATTTTAGCCTCATTTTAATTGACTTGAATATTGAAATAAATTGTGCGTATATAATTTAGATAAAACTTCGTACATTGACCCTTCAAAAGTGTGGGTATGAAAAGTTTTATAGCACTCTCAAATCAACACAATTCACGCATAAAATATTAAATAAACTTATCAAAATTTTAAAAAGAAACACTCAGTATCTACAATTATATACAAATATACACCGAACATACATATAAATGTTGGTATAGTCTTATATATAGAACATAACTACTTAGATATAAACAAGTATAAGTAAATAAAGCGTGCATTGGCACTTGAAAGGATCTTAATAATTAATATGGAAATAGCACAAATTAAATCCTATCATAAACACAAACATTGCAATACATATAAACATAGACAGAAATATAGGGTGATTCCCTTCCGATGGTCAATACGAAAGGAAGTAATAAAGACGGTCGTATGACTGGGGCGGGCAGGGAGGTGTTATTTTCACCCGCTTGTGAGCTTAAAGTTTTTTGTTTCAGTCTTTTAGTATAACATCTAAAGTTGGTATCAAACAGTAGTCTGTATTTATAAGAAAATAAACACAAAATCTAAGAAAAATGCGTAATTTTGATTTTTCATGAAGTGAGTACTTAAAATTTATGTTTTTCTTAAATTCTATTTTTATTTATTTATGTTTAATTTTTAATTGTGAAGGGACGTCTATTAATTGTAGAATATTCATATTTATAAGGTAAATCATATTCATGACGTTAAAGTTGGAATTTTCAGTTTATGAATACAAACTTTAAAGTTTATCCTCTTGTAACATAATCAGTAATTACTCGAGGGAATGCTAATATCCATAGTTAATTTGTAAGGGGATGAAAATAGGCCTCCAACCATGTGAATTTTTACTTGTCGTGATCACCCGTAATACCTACTTTTATGTTGACCATCGGAACGGAATTACCCTGTATATGTAAACACACAACGCTCAGGAAATGGTTGTTCGTGTGCGCTTGGGTCTGTGCTGGTTTTTATTTACGTAAACAAAGGATTAACGCAAAATAAATATTAATCCTTTTATCGTGTGAGTACAATAATTTTGTGCATTCTGTAAGGTATATAATAATAGCAATAAAAAAAAAAAACAATAACAGCAGCAGTAAAAACCACAAGCTTAAAGTAATAAACAAAAATTTACTTATGAATATAATTTTTTTTTATGCTCTACACTTTGGAGTATGTACACTTATGGTCACATAATTAAGTCACTAGAACAATATTATATGCTGTGTTTGAAAAATATTTTGTATTAGTAGTCCAAGAATTTTTTATAACATTATTTTGCTGTACCATTAGTTGCCTTAAAAATCTTAAGAGCAATTACAAAAGAGTGATGTATTTTGCACGCAGTCGGCAACTGTTTCTGAAGGAGTAAGAGTGGAAGTGGACATGTAATTAAGTGATTTTATATTCTTTCGCAATCAACTTCACTTAATGCACTTAAATTACGTAAAAACCAATAAAAATAATTATTTACACATTTCTGTATGCTTTAATTGAACAATTGTCTATTTTGGTTGTGCTGGGCAAAAATAAGAGCTCCACTCCCTCGAAGAGGGAGCTCATTTGGAAAAATTTTCATAACTTTGGGATTATTGTAAAGGTCGTGTAAGATCTAGCGTTTTTACGTGGAAAAGTGCACGGAAAAAAATATTCTGTAATAATTCATTGGATTTCTGATAATAATTACAGTTTTTCCTGTCTTGCCCTGATAGTAAAAGAAAAACTGTAATAATTGATTACGATCAAACAATAATTTCCTTGAATTTAATTTATAATATCCAGAATGAATCAATAAAATTTACGAATGAATAAGCACATTGTAATTCACAATACAGTTAATATTATTGGAGTTTCAAATCAATTTTTACAGTGTGATTTTGTAAATTATCAAATTGGAAATTGAATTTTAATACTTTTGATATCAAAAATCAGCAATAATGGAAGAGTTATAGAATATTTTGTTCTCTTCCCTATGTTTAGTTTCAAATCGCATTGACCAAAAGCAAAAAACTCTAGGGTAATTCAAAAAAAGATGGTTTTTTGAAAACTGTTCTGTACAATTATGAAATGGACATCCAATGCTAAAGACTTTTGCTAATAAAATAATAAAAATTTCGTTTAATATAGTGTAAACATCCCAAATCTTAATAGCTTCCAGTAAAAGGCCATGGTCATGGTCAAGGTCATGATCATGAAAGAAGTAAATCCAGGTGCCAACCAATCAGTTTGGAAGTTATTTTATTGAATGATAATATATTGAAAAATATTTGATATATAAAACAAAGTAAATGTGTGATTTCAAAAATGAAAGCAATGAAACAAAAATATTTTTATAAATTTTTACAGTTTGCCCCGTGATTTTGAATTGCCGATCATAGAATATTTCAATAATAATTCAGTATTTTTTATCAACTAAATTTTTTTCATGCCACTTTGCAAGGCCGTATTTAGGGGGAGGTTTTGGGGATTCTGACCCCCCCGAAATGTGGAAACTTTATTCTAATTTTTGAGATTAATTGCCAATGAATGGAAAAAAGTCAAAATAAAATCTATTTAACGATATTTTTTACTTCCATCGGTTTTTTTTTCTAAAAAGTCAAATATTAAAAATAAATTTGAAATCTTAGTTACACTATGCGACCAAATCCGATTTGTTTTCTTCGACATGAGGTTTGACTACGGATTCAAAAAGAGAAGGTCAGTAACTGTTTTTGACTTAAGGTTTCGTCCTGAATCAGTTTGAAAAGTTTAAAAATTAATAAAAATAGAAAAAATTATCGGATCCTTGTAAAATAAGACTTGCTTTAACCCCATTTTTTTCCTAAAACGTGACGTGATGGGAAGTTTTTGACCTCAGATTCGTGTTCAACGTGAAAAATTCTTTCGCTAAAACTCCATCTTATTAGTAAAACCCATGCAGTTTTAGGTGGCAATCTTAAAATATAATTAATTTTTTAACGCATTATTGCTCAGAGCACCACGACTAGAAAGATCTCTTTCAATGCTGTGACTTCACGAATTCAGGAAATATAAGCCAACCTCATCCGGGTTCCTTATCATTGATAATGGCTCAAATTCCCAATGATGATCATTTGAAAAAATCAGCCTCTATTATTTTTGGTAATTTTTTTGAGGTTGGGAAGTCAATGAGATAATGAAATTATGTCTCTCACGATAAAAAGAAGCATTAGAATACACATTGAATAATATTTATTTGAAAGAATTTAATTTGATTATTCTGGGAATTTTTTGTCACTTTTGGCCATTTTTTTGAGGTTAAGAATAAAAAAAAATCGGAAAATTTTTCCTAAAATTTTAATTTTATAGGGTCCATCAAATGTATTATCGATTTAATTTATTGTATTTAAAAATCAGTTCAATAAAAATTATTTATGAATATTTTCTTCGAATGAAAATCCCCCCCGAAAAAAATTTCTGGCTACGGCCCTGCTACTTTGAATATTTTCCTTTCTGAAACTGTAATAACTAAGTTTTGGGCTGTAATGTTTACAGTTTACCCATAAATTTATATTGAGTATCTCATGAAATTTCTGAATTACAGGGTGAAATGGCAATTTTACCTGATTATTCTGCTTTTTTTGAATATCACACGTTATTTTTCACAAATCTTTTTTTTTCGTGTGGCCAATGAGATAAGATACTACAAAAAATGCAAATCATTTCACAATTTGCAACGCAAAAACCACTTAAAACGTCTCCAGCTGAGATAGGTGTACTTGATTAGGCCCAGAAAAATGAACGATTTCTTAACTTTCATCAAACTAAGATCAGAATTATACCCAAGCGGTTAAACGAAAAAAAGATATTTGGACATAAACCCAACGTTCAAAACAAAAAAAAAAAAAAAATATTGAGCGGCGCATTGAGTTCGTTAAATGATATCTCTACCAGGACCAGCATTTTTGGAAAACAGTTGCTTGGAACCTTGAATTCATATTTAATGTGTTTGGGATCGATAGAAAGCTCTTTGTTAGGCATCCACCAAATACTGCGCTGAACCCAAAATTTACTAAAAAGAACTGTTGAACATGGGGCCCTTGTGTAATGGTTTGGTGGCGTTTCACTTCGTTTTGCTTAAAACTATAGAAAATTACTAGAGAAATACACGCAGGCATTCTTAAAAATCATTTTCTCCGAGAATACTGTGAAATTTACTTTTGAGTTGGATTATTATTATTTGCAGGAAGGACGACTCGAAAATCAGGCTCGGGTCTTCAGAGATAAGAGTCTAGACCACAGTGGCGATGGTAGGACCTACAGTTTAACGCCGATTCCGAACGGCAGTTTTTTATCAGCTCGGTGGTTTTGACATTACCAATCAAGGTGTGTACTTGTTCACATTCTTATAATTCTCATCCACTTCATATCGAAAGTGAATATAAGAAGTTTATGAACCCGTAACCTTCTGGATGAAAGTCTAGGTCACTATCCATTAGACTATCGAGGTCGTTGAATTGGATATGTCATGAAAACGATCCGAAACACACATATCAGGTCGTTAAGTCTTCGCTAAATGAGAAAAAAATAAAAATTCTCGAGTGGCCAGCCCAAAGTTCAGATTTAAACCATATAGAAAATCTGTAGAGTATTTTAAAAAGGGCCGTGGTAGCCTAAGAATCTTCAAAAAAGGCATCCTTATGGGCTATCATTCAGGAGGAATACATTCAAATCACTGCTGTCCAATGCTCTGGGTCTCGTTGAAACAGTACCTGCCGAAGAGATGTACAGATGTCATCAGGCAAAAATGGTTTCCACAAAGTACTAACAGTACCAAAGGTAAAATCTTAGTCAAAACTTAAAAATCATTAAACTAATTACTTTTAAATATTTTTGTTTAGCATATGACTTAATTACATATTTGACATTAACTGTTTATTTCTTTTATAATTTTAAATATTGAATTTATATTTATTTATTTCACCGTTGGCTTTGTTTCTTTTCAATAGAAATTTAATTATTTTTTTATTTCTTCGGCTCATAAATGTATGACTTAATTGTAAGTCCACAAGTGTATATTTAGTTGAACATAGACAGAAAGGTATTGATGTTCATAAGCGGGGAAATAAACTTAAAACCCTTAAGTCCAGTATGAAAATTTACATACCTCAAATTTTAGTTAATGGAGATGTCCACTTAGAAGTCACAAAAAACAGTGCTTTCAAACATTTTTCCTGAAATTGTGGTTGTGTATATTTAAAAAAAAATGTATAAGCATTTGTTAAATTTATATTTTTTTAAAAAAATATTTGAAAAAATTGACTTCTTTTTCCTTTTTTACCGGTTTTTAAGGTGAGCACGGCAACTCGAAAACGAATTATCTGAAATTAAAGAAGACACTTATTTGTCACTGTCTGTGTCCTGATTTTGGACCTGTTCAGCACATTCAAGACATCATTCTTAATTTATGCTGCCAGATATTAATTTCAGAATAGAGTGGTGGGTATTAGAATTGAACAAAAATATCAAAATGAACGTGACGATGTTTTATTTCAATTGATATATATAGCTAGCCCTTTTTTTGCAGTCAGAACCTCCTATTGTAGAGTATCTGCATATGTATAAATTGTACTGCCTAAATTATTTAATCCTCTTTTTTATTTAAACATAGTACATTAAAAATATTTTATTTTATTATTATCATAAACAAAAACTAATAGGTGCTTTGTGGGCATTAACGAAATATTTTTATCTTAATAGCAAACAAAAAATGATTGCTTATATACAAAAATAAAATATTTGAACTTCTTTGCTGACATATAAAAAAGGAAAAATCAGCTGAAGTGGAAGCTTAAAATTTCACAATCCGGCGATGCATAATGACGCGCAATAATAACGCAACAATTTACATTATCATGTCATGTCCTTCTTTCGCTATCTTTCTATCCTTCCTACTTTGCATATAACTTATTCCACTTTCACTCTTTGAAAGCTACAAGGAAAAAGTTGAAAAAAGAAAAAAAAAACGTGTTTAAATTGTGTGAAAAATGTTGCAAAAAAAAAAAACAAATAAATAAAAAAATCAAGAAGAATAATAAAAGCAACACAACAAATTAGAGCACTTGACTAAATCGTCAGTTGTAAGATGATGTTATGAATTTTAATACAATATCAAGAATTTATATGATATACCCAAAAAAAAAACTTTTGCATTTTTTTTAATAAAATTTTTTTTTAAAAAGATCATCAAATAATTGCAACAGAATTGCAAAAAGAAAGAGAGTGAGAGTGTATGTGCATGAGAGAATCTTGACAGATTAACGACAGCTGTTTCTTTTCTCTCTTTACTTTTTACAGTCAGCTTCAATTCTTAATGCTCTGTGAAAATTGAGAAAGAATTTAAACAGTCAAACGACGTTGACCTATATTTTATATATGACTGTAAACATCATATCGAAATTGGAGAGACAGAGTCGTTCAATTCTGTCGAAATTCTCTATTTTGGCATGTAGATGAGAAAATTTTGATAAATAAATGACGCTGGCGCTCAAATTTAGATAAGAATATAATGTCTGATTTTCATTAAGTCAAATTCAATCAAATTTTCCAACATGTTGGCGATTTAGTATAGAAAATTCTTTATTTCACTCTATCTGCCATTAAAAATAGAGTGATAGTGAAAACCAGGTATAAAAATAAAATTTTGATGTAAAACGATTGTTTGAAGCGATGAATTCAAATGGATTCGATGGAAGATCCCTTGTCCACTAAATACTGAACAAGACCCAAAATTTACTAAAAAAAAACTGTTAAACATGATGGCTCCTGTGCAAAAGTTTGGTGGTGTTTGTCTTCATCTGGAGTTGGCCCAATTGTTTAAATCGATGGCAAAAATTCTGGCCAGCTCAAAATCAATATTTAAACCCTATGGAAAATTTAAGGAGTGTTTTAAAAAGGCTTGTGGCAGCGCACAAACATTAAAAAAAGGCTTTCTTATGGACTATCATTCAGGAGGAAAGGAATAAAATCACTGCGGCCCAATGCTCTGTACTATTCGGAACATTGCCGAAGAGATATCAGAAATCATCAGACAAAAATGATTTTCCATAAAGTACTAACAGTGCCAAAGGTAAAGTCTTAATCAAAAAATTAAAAATCATTAAACTTATTCTTTTTAAATATTTTTTTTAGCATGACTTAACTCATTAAGTCCTAATGATGCGTATATGCACAAAAAAGAAATATAATTGAATGCAGATAAAAAAGTTACCGGAATACGCAATCACTATCACAGTTTTTCTAACACGAAGAGAGAAACTTTACAAAAAAATTCGATAATACCATTTGCTGTATGAATTTATGGTGATAAAGATGTGTGATTGAAGATTTTTTGGTTTTTAATCGGTTTGCTCTCGCAAATTAAATTATGGACATACGATAATTTGGAAAAATTATTCATATCGATGGTCATACGTCGACCCCTCGTATGTAGTTTTTCACCACTTTTGAAAAAGACGACAAAAAAGCAATAAATTTATATTAAGAATATGTAAAATTGAGTTTTAAATCATTTTAAATAAGACAAAACAGCCATTCCAGATTGAACGTAACAAAAAAAAAAAACAAATCTCGGCCTGATCATTTTAGATTTGCTTCAAACTTTGTCCATGGCTTTATTTTAGACCAAACCCAACAAAAAGGTATACAAAAAAATTCCGATACGGTTTCACTAGAGTTGCCAGAGCGAACCAAATCTCCGAAATTTACTGTATCGAATCACAGAATCGTCTATAACTCAGTCATTATACTACCGACATGCATGTATAAGGTACTGTTGGAAAGGTAATAAGACGGGCTACAAAATATATTGTAATTTATTTATTTTGTTAATGTTAATTTTTGTTGTTTGAATGACTGAAAAATATTTTGGGAATTATTTTTTTTTATTATATAGTTATTTTTATATATTGTTCATAGAAATCTATTGCGTTATTGTTTTGTCTTCCAAAAGTGGTGAAAAAATACTTACGAGGGATCAACGTATGACCATCGATATTTCAAGTTGTTTATTTCTTTTAGAATCTATTTTTTTCTTAAAATTCTTCTGCTTATACACTTGATACATACACTTGACTTATTTGTATGTCCACAAGTGTATATGAACTCACTTTTTTACGCATTATTTAATTTTTATCTTAAGTTCCAGTGATTATTTCATGATGCTTTCTTTTAATTCCATTAGAATTTAAGTAAAAAAAAACTCAAAATAAATTGAAAAAGACGCAATACTTGTTAAAATATTTGACCTGGGACACCGAAAAGGTTAAAGTTTTATCAGGTTTTGAAAAACATAATTTTCAGTAAAGCAAAGAGCATTGAGAATTGTGTACATGTTTTTTTTTTCTATATATGTATACTCAATTGTATATTCTTAACATTATTTTGTGGGTATATTACAGAAATATATATGTATGTAAAAAACGATAGTCAGTAGAAGTAAAGGCAAAGAGAAGCACCAAAACATAAAAAAGCTCCATGAAAAAGCCTACAATTGATTGAATCAAAATTAAATTTAAAATTTAACGCTTAACTTGGTTTTGTTTATATTTTTAGCGCTATTGTTGCCATGCTCATCGTCGCTGTTATAACTAATATGCTCAATGCACGTTCAGCATAACCAAACACCGCCCAACTAACGCCCACTACTTCAAACTAATACCAAGGTTTCTTGGAGTTTTTGTTTTTTAAATAAATCAAAAAATTCTGCTACTTTTGCTGGTTACACATATAATTTTAAATTGTTGAAATCTGTTTGTGTTTTTTTTTTCATTTCTATGGTACTTTTTGTTTTTTGCTATGCAATCAGGCATAAGTTAAAATATGACAAAATGCCATTTCACACATTTATTTCGCACGTCTCGCTGTTTTTCTGCTTCTTTTTTTCTGTATGAATTTCTTCATTTTTGATTCTACTTTTTTGGATTTGTCTTCTTTTTCTACATACTTACATAATATGTATTACATATATACAATGTCTATATATGTATTTTATGTAAAAGAATTATCGAAATAATTTTATATATAACTCAAATTCAATATAGTTGTACGAGTGAGTAGTTATGTATGTGGTAGAAGTCAAGGAGCTATGTGGAAGTGTGAAGGATGGAAAAAGTCTGCAAAGTCTAATATTTCATAAATTTTATTTTTCTTTTACGAAATTTATTTTGTCTTTTCAAAGTCTGTTTTTTTTTCTTTATTTTCATTCGTTTCGTTTTCTTCAACATGTTTCACAAAATAACAGCTGTCAATTTTGGTAAAGTGTTCTGGGTATGTTTTTTGCGTGTGTTTTGTGTTGATTCTTTTGCATTTTACGTCAATGCCAACCAATTTTATTAAAACTCAAATTAAATAAAGTTGAAAGTCAAGCAACTATTTATTTTTATGTAGGTGCATATTTATCAAATATTATCTAGAATCTTTCATAAACTTTGAGGTAACAAAATTATTCAATGGTTTTAGTCCTTAGAACAAAAAATATATATGTACAGTGGCGTGCCTAGCATTTACTGATGAGTGCATTTTTTTTACCAAACCAAAAAGGCTAAAATTGACAATAAGGATGGAATGCTCTAGATCCCGATTGAAGCATTGAAAAAGGACTTTATCAGCGTTATTAGACGTGCTAAAATATTGAGATTAAAAATACAAAATGAGGATATACATAAATTCAGGAGGTGAACGTAGAAAGGGCATTTTTGGACTTAAATTGATATAGGCTCCGCAAAGGTATCATTAAAAAAACAAATCGTTGAGTGATATACTATTTTTTAAACTAAACGATAATTTCTTATTAATTAGACCTTATTAATAAAACTGCAAATTATCAAATATAAGAAAATGTCAACGGAATGAAAAAATCCAAATTGCAAAGTAACTAAATGTATGGATGTAAATAAGTAAAACTATTATTTGAAAAACCTTGTTTTGCTTCATTTTTATTTGAACCTGAACCGGAACACACTGTTACTTTTTGCTTGAACCTGAATCTGAACACGAACCCAATTTAACCGGTTCGAAACTCTGCTAAAAACTAATGGCGCAAAAAAATAGGAGTAAAAGAAAGTGGAGTAAATACTTTCCAAATGCCAAACAAAAACTGAAAGCCAGCTTTTAAGTTCTATATAAAATCATACATAGTAGTAGAAAAATGGTATGCTGCTACTTTTTATGGAACCGCTCATACTAAAAAAGCTATTGAACTTCCTATAAGAATAAGCGAGATAGCATGTTATGAAAACATACATTTTCAAATTTTAAAAGCCTCGTAAAAGCCAACTTGATGAACTGCGATAGCATGAATGCTTGTGTGTATTTTATATAATCCACATTTAATTTTTTATTAGTACATATACGAGCTATTGAAAAACAAGGTAATACAAATAAAAATTGTTAAAAGAAAATTATTCTTTCAGTTAAAACAAAAGTAGTAATTTTGTAAGTACATATTGTACAAATTTTCAGTTAACAATTCTTAGGCAAGCCCGGCTTTTGGGCTTAAATGGACGTACCGCCACTGTATATTGGGAGTATGAATGTATAAACTCGTAATTGTGACTAACTTCATATCTATCATACGCGCCATTTTTTTGACATTGACAGCTATTCTATCTCGAAGAGCGCCAAAAATACTTTAAGAATTGATCTGTCAAATAATTTTTATAATTTTACAAAAGTGTTTTACTATAGCTGAAAATGTCGAATTTCGTGCCAACAAAACAACATTTGCGGGAAGTTTTAATTTGCTTCTTCCATTTAAAGAAAAACGCAACTGAAGCACATCGTTTACTCACTGAAGCTTATCCTGACTGTGCTATAGACGTTAGAATGTGTCAGGTGTGGTATGCCCGTTTCAAAAGTGATCATTTTGATGTTGAAGACAGGGAACGTTCTGGCGGCCCGAAAAAGTTCGAAGATGAAGAATTGAAGGCATTACTCGAAGAAGATTCATGTCAAACGCAACAAGAACTTGCAGAACCTTTAGCAGTTGATCAATCAACCATTTCTAAACGATTAAAAGCATAGGGAATGATTCAAAAGCAAGGAAATTGAGTGCCGCACGAATTGAAGCCGAGAGACGTCGAACGACGATTTTTCACATGTGAACTGCTGATTGAACGACAGAAAAGAAAGGGTTTTCTGCATCGTATTGTGACTGGCGATGAAAAGTGGATACGTTACGATAACCCAAAGTGTAAAAAATCATGGGGATCGCCCGGACATGCATCAACATCAACGGCAAAGCCGAACATCCATGGATCCAAGCTCATGCTGAAATGGGAAGTGCTACCCCACCCGCCGTATTCTCCCGACAATGCTCCTTCTGATTACCACTTGTTCCGATCGATGACACATGGCATGGCTGAACAGCACTTCCGTTCTTTCAATATATACATACACAGGAGCTTTAGCTGAGAAGAAATACATGCTTGTACATATAGAAGGGAATTATATCCCTCTAGTTCTCAGGTCCGTCTGTAAACAGCCTTTATCAAAAGAGGTGGAATTGCCACCATAGCAGTGGATATGGGATATGAGTTGTGATGCGTATCAAAGACGTTAGCGGCAGTCAAAGTCAAAAATTTTTGAAAAACAGGAAAATTAATTTTTTTGATTGAATTTCAGTTAAAAATAAACAATAATAAATAAATAAATGATTTATGCTCTCAACATCTAAATATACCAAATATAAATAAAAGTGGCAATTCCTTTTGTTCTCACATCTTCCAAAGTAACCAGTTGACATAATAAACAAATATAAAATAAATTTAACAATATTAACAATACGAAAGAAAAAAATGTTATTAATTGAAAAGTGCCAGGAACAATTTGCTGTCTATGTAAAAATACGTTGGGTAAAAAGATATCCGTAACCTGGCTGCAATACTTAACCTATTGCTTAAGATAAGGTTGGCAGGCCTATCATTAATTCCTATAATTAATGCCGTCATGGCAACGACGGGATATTGGTATTTTTAATTCGGACGTGACCACGAAATTGCCTCGAAAATTCGAATTTCGTGAGAATGGTATCATTGATTTCGAGTGAATAGAAATTTTAACAGTTTTTCGTGATATTTTTGTACGAGTGCTACAGTGTGTCGGGAGCACATAAAAACTATTATTTTATAATTATTTACACATCTAATTGCAAAAAAAAAATGTAAGCCCCACCAATTTATTGCATGTTTATGTTTATTTACAAATATTTTACATACTGTAATAGGCCTCTTCCAGCCGCAAATAGCAGTCAATATGAAAGATTGGTGGAAATGCTGAGTGAGCTTCCGGATACAGCCAAAGGCCTCCCAAAGATACTAAAGAAAAAATGTGAAAAGTTTTTAATAGGAAGTTGCGGTACAACTTAACAGTTTGGTGGTTAAATATGTGACTACGTGGAAAAAAATAAGTAGCGAATAATATTCTAAGTTATCGTAATTGTTGTGGAAATGTTTGTATACAAAATAAGACGATGCAATTAATATATAAAAGCAGTAACCGTTTTCGGAGGACTTTACAACAACAACAACAACAACAACCTCTCGAAGAAGCACCACCAGTAATAAAGATGACACCAATACACTAGTTCTGCTATAGAAATAAATTAAAATGCAGCAATCATTTTATGAAGCTACCACTGACTTTCAGAAAACCAGTGAGAAAAAGATGGAGGAAAACGCTACAAGTCTTCGTAGGCTTAACGGGGCTAACGGAACTTTTGCTGAGCCGATACATTGGATGCATGCGTCAACACAATTTTGTTATAGAAAAATAAAAGCGCGAAGAAATCGATTGAAAATTTAAATTGGATAAAAATAATTATTAAAAAGTATAAAAATTAAATTTTATTTGTTTTTCTATGTGCCTCAGACTTTTCGGTTATAATATAGAAATTTCTCTTCTGCAGGAGAAATTATTTTGAAATGTGTACCATCGATGCACATAACAATGCCGGGGAATTGCGTTTTTGCATAGAAAGCTATTTTCTCTTCTCTTTTTTTCCTCATTATCAGCGTAATTCAATGCGAGCCTAATTTTTTCTCCATTATGGCCGACTGCATCATTCTAACTTCTTGGTCCATGCCAACATCATGTTGGTATCCATACTCTGCCAGAAATCGCAACGTACCAACTACGTGGTTTACTGCTGTTACTCCAGACTTATGGCTTGGTTCAAGTCCGTCTTGCAGTACATATTTGAATGCGTCCTTGTTGAGACGAAAGTTTTTTATAAAACTTAAAAAAAAGATGAGCTCGAAGTTTTTAGTTTCTTTCACGCAACTCACGCTTGATTGTCTAAATTAAAAGGATTGTAAACGCCCCTTAGCATTTGGCGCTCTACTCTTAAGCACTGGTTTTGGCGGCTGCTTTCTCTTTTTACTAACAATGCTATTGTCGCAATTATAACTATTATATAACTAATTTAAATAAATTTTCAAAAAAATTTGACGATTTAAACAAAAAACATCAGAATTTTACTTTAATAGTTGGCAACATTTGAACTGAGTTCAGATAGTTGACAATGCCAACTACGAAAACGTCGGAATGAATGATAGCATTTCTCCCGCATTCACGACGCACATTGGGAAAAATATAGACAAAACTCTCGCATTAAGGGTTTTCGAAAGTTACGGGGCTTACTTTTTTTTACTTTTTTGTAATCTGGATATATTCAATATATGGAAAACCAGTTTATGAAGTCAATTAGCCCTAATGCTTTGTCACCAGGGTCATCCATAGTTGAGCTTCTAAAACCACTTTTTATTTTTCTCATTCTATGTTGTTAAAGTAAATGATTTCATTATTTTTTTCAGCTAAATTTATTTGGGTAGACACGGGTTTCTGAAGTTATGCCTAGTTTTTTGAGTTTTTCCTATTATTTTCAAATTTTTGTTAAGCTATAACTTTTTTGATTCCACTGGTTTCCTCGAAATATTCCGGATCTGATAACTAGGAGTTTTTATCTAATAGACGATACTAAATTTATCTGAGACAAGCTGCCACAGCTTGAAATTTATAAAGTTGAAGCAGAGAACTCAAATAAGAAAATGTATAAAAAAATTATAAACAGAGTTGGTGCGATAGTTTTAAAAAAAATGTCTTAAGCACTTCTTTGCATAATTTAGAGATAAGAATTTAACGTAATTTTTAAAATTTTGTGATTTATTATAACGGTAAAATGCTAACATAAATTATATGCTATATACATAAATTTTAGTGATGTTTATAAAAGATAAGAGAATATGAAAATCAAAAAATTAAAGCAATTGTACTATCCAGTGGTTGTCTACAGTTCCGTAGCTATTTTTTTTAACCGCTAATAACAGACAAACAAATCAATATGGAAGAATGATTGTTGAAGACCCAAGTAACCATAATCTCAAAACTGAACGTTTCTATTAAGCCCCATTAAAATTCGGGCGTTAAAGGGTTAATAAAATTTTACTTTTTTTAATTTTACCAACCGAGTGATTTGTCAAAACTTTTTACGGAGGAAATGTGAAAACTGGCAAAAGAAATATCCTTATCACCTTCAGAATATATTCTACAAGAAAGTAAACATGCATCTGCAATACACTTTAAGTTTCATTAGCTTCATAAATACAATTCATTGTTTGCCTTTTTATGCATTATAATTTCTTGTATTTGGTAACCAATAGTAAAATTTTACAAAGAATATTTTCATGGAGCATTTAAATCCTTAGAAATCTTTCCTAAAGAGCTTTTGAGTTATTTCTTAAGAAAGGAGTAAAAATAACTTTTTCATGTATATAATAGGTTGAAATATTTTGACGAAAATATTCCTCGTAAAATTATAGGTATGTACCATGAATCTGTAAATATAAAATAATAAGTTACACCAAAATTAAATTTTATTCCATATTTTACTCAAATTTTTTAAATTTTGAACCGCTATCAAAAAGTATTTATACACAAATATCAAAAACTCTGATACATGTGTAACTTTATTTTCGATGCTTTATAAGAGTCAATTGTCAAAATTTAGCTATTTCGATTTTTTTCGGGCTGTGGAGTTATCAAAGAGTTGAACTTCCGAACGTAGGGTATTAGCGCCTGATGTTGCAAATTAAGAAGCAATAATATCATCCGATGCTTTGAGGGATTCAAATTAACTTGTCCAAAATTTGTGTTTCTAACCCATCGCGATGCGAGGGTTTTACCTAAATATATTTTTCCCAATGTGCGACGGGAGCCCGTTCGGAATTCATGATAGGCCTGTGGACGAAGTACTCTACCTGAAAGGAGTGCTTTGTGTCTTCGAGCAAGGGGGGTTTTCGAGGGAATTTGAAATGTGTAGAAATGAAAGCAGCAGTTAGTTTAAATGACTAAATTTATTTATTAATATAAATGGGTTTAGTGAAAGTTTATCTATAACAACTCGATTTCCTCTGCTTAGCGGCTACGACCTCTGACATTTGGTAAATTGTCTAAAGATGACAAATTTAACCCGCTGAATCATAAATTTAGCGATGAAAAAATCGAATTGGTAAGGGTTGCCAGGATTACAAAGAAACACTTAAATCTAATAACTAATACAAATAAGGCAACTGGCCTGAAAACTACCCATAATGCATTTGCCAACATGTTGGCAATTTCGTATAGGAATTTCTCTCTTTCTTAGAATTAAAAAGGTTTTATTTTAATATATATAATAAATTATAAATTGATTCATTAACTCTTCTAAAATGATTTGTCCAACTTTGATGTATTCTGCAGAGGCTTAAAAAACTAAAATCCAACAAAAAATCTTTTACCATGATTTTTGTTTTACTGCAGAAGTTAAAAACACCTGATTTTCGGTTGCTGTGTTTTTTATATCATCATAAAGTTTTGTTATGTACTTTTACGTTAAGTTTGTGTAATCATGCTATAAACAGAATTGCGGTGTATGGATGAATTAGCGCGGCGTATAAATTTTGTCACCATAAAAATACCAAGCGTTTTAAATGTGACAGCGTTTTTAAGTCGCGTAAATTCGTCGATACGCCACAAATCTGTTTCTAACTTTATAACTTAAATTAATTGGGTATCTTTCTCCATATTCTTGTTTTTTGCTCTCTTTATTTTTTGTAAGCTTTAATTCCAACTTTCACAAATATTGAACTTATGTATCTCTATAAATTGCCCTTGAGAAGAAGTTGACAAAAATTCTAAATTTTCTGACCTTTATTATAACCTTATAAAGAAAAGATGTCTCACATACCACTAGCAACAACAATAGCAAATATTTTGGTTACTGATTTTCAATTTTAACCCTTCTGTTGACAGTTTCAGTCAGACCGTCATACATTTATACTGCGTTTATTTGAATTTTTAATGTAAACTGTACGAAAACACTACATATTATGATAGAATCATGTATTTATATGTACATTTATTGAACAAAATATGTTTTTAGTTTTTAAAAAATTTCTCGTTTTGAAACAGCAATGAAGAAAATAATCAATAATATATATAAAAGTGAAAATCTGTTTGTATGTCCGATTATTCTTCCTAAATGACATAAAAACTTATATAATACTGCATTATGTCTCTGACCTTACTCTGACCTTGGTAAAAGTTTGTAATTACAAGTGGTCGGGGTACCTTCCATACAAACCTTATAGTTTTTTAAGTATACCATTTATAGTACAGTACTGCAAATTACTGCGTCCTGCGTGCAAAGACGCTGGCTGACAATACCACAGTAAAACTGGGGATGGAGCCAGAAAAAAGGGAGTGGCGCTTAACATATAACCTGAATATTTATTCTGGGATATCTCAGGAACCATTTGTTGTATGGAAACATTATTTGCCGATTCCGAGCTTATACCCGAGTTTCAGATTTGAATTTGTGTTCAAATGGGCGTGGCACCTCTCATGTAATCTTAATGCTATTTTGAGACCACACATGTTATTGAACTGAGATTTTGTGCAAAGGAGTTGGTTGACTACGCCATGCTCCAGGAAAAATGTATATGAAATTGAAAACGACGGAGTGACGCAAAGTTTTGTGTGATATTTTTTGGGCAAGTGGGCACGACAGCTCTCATACAAAGAAAATATTTTAAACGCTGTATTTGAGGAACCATAGGACGAAGATGATAAAGGTTTTCTTTTCTATAATAACACTAGTTTACAGCCAAAATTACCAATGAACACCACTATCCAATTTCTATATAAAATTTCTTGATAATTTACTTAAATGTGCCAAAACTATTTATCCAATCGAATAAAAATGTATGAACGTGACATGAGAAATTTTAATATCTTTAATTTTATATAATTTTTGTTCAAATCAAATTCCTAATTTCCAAAAAATTTGTAATTAGGTGGACAAACCTTTTTTTCTCCAATAAAAAAATTCAACTGGTGATGTTTCCAAAACCACAAAATAGAATTAAAAGTAGAGTTGATTTTCGGACTCAGCCATTAATTTTACATAAGAATTGGATAGTAGTGTTCATTGCCCAGAAAAAAAAATTATTTGTAAGCAAGTGTAATTTGTGGTTTCTAATTTTCAATTACAATTCCAATGGTCGTTTGTATGATGGTGTGTGTTGATTCAAAACTTTTGTTTTCATAGTAAAATAAGTTCTTATTTCAAAAAGAAAGGATGATAATGTTTATATACATACAAACAACACGTACTAATGACGAAGTAAAGCAAAAATATTGGAAAAACTATGAGCCAGACCGTGGTGGTACCAATATGACTAAAATTTTGAAATCTCCAAAATTTCACCCCCTTCATACCTCAGGACTCCGATTTTTTTAGAAATCTATTTAGAAATAGTCATTTAAGGATACCATGGATTTTGGAGATCATAATAATAAAAAAAATTATGTGTCTGCAAGCACTCGCACTAGAAGTGAAACTAGATTAGAAAATTATTAGAAAATAACAATAACAAATTCTGTTAAAGTTTTTGCAGTCCTCTTCTCTCTATTTTGTTGTTGCTTTTCCTCTGTTGATACTTTCTGCACTTATCGGCACAAACACGACCTAGTACACGTATATAACACATGAAGGGAAAGTTCAGTTATATGCAATCCAGCCGAGACTGCTATATCGAATCTCTCATTATAGCACATGCGATAAGTTGTCTCTTTGCTTGATTCTATGTAGCCGAATAACAACTGCATAACTTCGTTTCTTACTGACCGTTGTTGTTGAGGCTTTCTCCTTTCTATTTTCTAAAGCTTTTTTCTGTTGATACTCTCTAGATTTATCTTCACAAACATGACGTAGCACACGTATGTAACACATGAAAGGAAAATTCAGCTTTATTCAGCGATGCCAACTTGCGGGGGGTTTTGCTTAGTGCGGGGAATCGGGGAATGATCTTTTTTTTTGCGGGGAATTTGAAACCATTCAGCTTTTATTCAATAAAATACCTTGAAAAGTTTGTAGAATATTTTTTGTCAAATTTTATATTCCTAATTACAATTCTGGCAAATTCGCAACCAACACTATAAAAACAAATACTTTAATAACAAGTAAATTAGCACTAGACTTTTCATATAAGTAGATTTGGTAAGGGGAATCTATATAACCAAAACTGCACATTTTCGTTCAGAGATTTAAATATCGTTTAACTTATGCAATATTTTACATTTTGGTCTGGAGAATCTGTTATTCCGTTAACCAGCACTTTACTCTAAAGAGTGAACAGGGCCATTGTATTTCAAAAGTATTTTGTAAAAATTTCAGAGAGAAACTCTGAGTGGTTTCGTAGATATAGACGATATAATACCAAAAATATCGCGCGTCGCTTCGGCTTCTCTCTCGGCCGTTTAGAAAGGCTTAGCTGTGCCTTCGTCCTGCACCCCCTGACTGTAATCTGTAAACTTACAAATTACGGTCAGCCATTATAAATAAGTAGAAGTATATTTTATTGTTAAGAACCGATAACCAAAACTTTGAAACTGTATTTCTCAAAATCAGGTTTTTTCCATTAGCGTGCACCATAACTAAAATTTAAATATGCTCTTCTACACAACAATGGCCTAGGACGTACTAAAAAAAAATAAGTTTGGTAAATTCCTTGCTCTATTTGTAACTTTATTTTTTACGAAAAAAATCATTTTTTTGAGAAAATCAATTTTGGCGATCCATTATTTTGTAAATGGTTGATTAAACAAAATAATCGTAGAATGTCTTGGGGCAACAGTCTAAAGGATTTTTTTTTAGACGTTCCAGTGAGCACCTGAGACTGTATACAATTTTTTTTTAAATGAATTAAATATGTCAAAGGAATTTCGGAGTTAGAAAATACATTTTTGTTAATCTAACAATGCTATAAAAATAGATAAAATTTTTGACCGAGAAAAACCAGGTCCCCTTTAAAACCAAACTCACAGAGAGTAATTTTAAGCTTACGGAAAGGACATTTTTCGTATGCATAAATGTTTATATAGAAAATGCGTATCGCACTGTTAATTTGGGGAATTTGGGCGAAAATTGGGGAATTTCTCAAGAGCTAGCGGGGAGGAAGAAGCATCTCTGATGTAGCCGATCCTCATGTGACTTCGTTCGCTAAACACTAACAACAGCATAATTTCGTTTCTTATTAGTTTCGTATGAGTGCAACAACAACACGACTTCCGTTGCAAAATTTTCGAATTACCCTCGCTAAAGAAGTTTCACTTTAAAAATGTTAACAAAGTTTGAAAAGGTCAGACCAGACCGTGGTGCCAATATAAGGGTTAAACAAAGGGTTTATTTAAAAGAAAATGCAACATGGTAAGATAAAAAGTTATCAAAATAATAGCAATTGAGGGATAATCGGGACAAAAGTTCAATTTACAGTTTCATCTCGAATTCTCTCATTTTTCATACAAATTTCACTATGCTTTAAGGGGACCTTCTGGTCTAGCGCACTTGAATTTGACGAGTTTTTAGGATTTTTTTTAAAATGAAATAATGAGCAATAGTATTTAAACTTTTTAGATATATTTTATTTCTTTACCAAAATACAAAAATAATAATAACAAAAAAAAAATTATAATTTTGAGTAAACTAAAATTGGTGTTACTGTTGCCCTCTTCAAAAAAACGAATTTTGCTGGTGGGACAAGTTTTGGATTTTCCATTGATCTAAAACAAAAAAAAAAAAAGAAGTTACAATTGGTATGAATGCAGTTATGGCAAATGGCGCGTTGTTGAAATTTACTTTACAAACACAGATCGTTTTTTCACTACTTTTTATATGTAAAAAGTAAGAAGTATTCAACGTAGAAAGTTTTTTTTTAGTTCCTGCAATAAGCACTGGTTTTCTGAATAATATGGTAAAATTTGAGATGAGTCGGTCAAGAAGTTTTTGTTTTTTGTGTCCCACCGTGCAGAAAAATATAGTTTCGAGATAAATGAGTTTAAACTTCAGTCAGCCCTTTTACCTGCTTCTGCGCTCACCTGCTAAATAGGCTGTGGAAGTCGAAATACTGGAAATATTGATACAAAACTCAGTTTTTTTTTAAATCTAGAGCAGAAGGTGGCCTTAAGTTAAATTGTGAATATCTTAAATATTTTTGAAATGAGCAAACTATTACAGAAACAAACAAATAAGAGTCCAACAGTTGCATACCTATCTTCAAATATTTCAGTTGGAGGAAACCATTTAGAAATACGGAAAAATGCGACCGTGCTTATTATTTTCACCTAAAATGATAGTAGGGCAAAATGGGGAGTATTGCAACATGGGGAATTGCGCAACACACCAATATCTCTCATATGGCAAAAGTTTTGACAGTTCCAACTACTGTCATATTATTTTGGCGCTAAGGCCACACTTTTCACTAGCACTTGTTGCTTCAATATTTATTCTTAGTGTCTCTCTAGAGTGTGAGTGAGATTTTTTTGGCAACGTTTTTTTTTTTTTTTTGGTTTTTAGCAAAATACTACCTTTCTCGTGTGAGAAGTGTTAGGTGTAAATATATGCTCTTAAAATAGTTTATTATTCGCACACCTTGTTAACCCCATTTTCCCTTATTATATATAGATACGAGTACTTAAAAATACGATTTTTTTTCTAAGTAAAAATTTTACTACATGAATTACGAAAAATTAATTAAATTTACTTAAAATGCCAAAAATATCTATATAATCCTTAGGAAAAACTTTTTGAAATGTAAAACATTTTTTTTTTTGGGTTTTTTTTTCAAGCTTAAATAAGAGCAGCATACTCACAAGTTGGCAGCAGCTAGTTGGTAACTCTATACACCGACACCAATACCAAAATATTCAACAAACGATGTTGTAATAGATAAAACCAACAACATCAGTAATATAAAAAAACAACCTGACCTTAACCCAAGCGCAGTGAAGTGTATGACCTCGACACGCATTTCTTTCCTTTGCTAAGCTCTTATTTTTTGTTGTTGTATGCCATTGAAATAGAAAATGATGCTGATGATATGATGTCGGTATTGTTGGGGGTGTTGCTGCTACAGCTAGTGCTACTGTTGGTAATAAAGTAAACGTATGTAATGTATATATAAAGGTGGTTTCGGTGTAACCTTGTTTCAAAGAAAAACTAAGTCACATGTTCAGTTTACATATGCAGAAGAGAGAGAGAGATAGAGAGTTGAATCAGGAGTAAAAATGGAGGGCATATGAAACTGAACTTTTGCCTAAGGGTGAAAAAATCAAGAATGAGAAAAAATTAAATATAATAAATATAGAAAAAGTAAAGTAAAGAAAATTCAAATATTTTCGCTGCGGCTGTTGTTGGTGCCTGTGCTTGTCTCAAATGACAACAAGCTCTACATTAATATACCAAACACATACTACATACAAAGTCATAAAAGTACATAGATTTTTGTAAGAGCAGCACGTTCTTTTTGATTTTGTTGCTGTTGCTGCAAATTGATTGTGTGCAACATTCTTTCATTGCTAGAAATTTTTACATGACTTGCGTTTGCTTTCTTGTTGTAGCTGCTGTTTCTGCTGCTACTATACTTTTTAATGCTGATATCTTAAATTACTGCTTCTGATATTTGAGTTGTGCTTTTTAGTACAAGTATTCGTAAGTCGAGTCAAAAAATTAGCTTCAATTTATATACATGAGACTACTTATATTGTCTGTCTCTTCTTTCTATCTGCCTGTCTGTCATTTTGTCTGTATTAGAGTGCGTGTGCATATTTTTACGCGCGTGTATGTGCACGAATTTTGTCTGTATACAATTACATTAACACTGGCATGCATTTCAGTTCACGCACGCATTACGACACGCTCGTTCTTGCTCCCCTCTTTTTTTTTTTTTTTTGTAAATAGTTTAGTTTTAAGCAGCACATTTTCTCATCAAATCTTTATTCATAGCCTTATTTTGTCTGTATGTATTTGTGCATAATTTTATTTAACAAAATATATTCTTGTTTAATGCTTGAACACAAGTAAGTTTTTTTTTTCCAGTTTTTAATCAAATTTCTATATTTGTCATATTCATTTTAGCAAAAATGAATTGTATAATGCAAAAGTTTTTTTATTCATAATAATATTAGGTATTACGATTATTATTATTTTTGTTTTTTTTTCTGTGCATGAAAAGTTTGCCATAGACATTGTACATAAATTTGCATAAAATGATTTAAAATAAAAGTTTTTGTATTTTCTCGTTTTTCTCTTCATTGAAGGGTGCCAGTCACTCGCTTTCAAGAGTTGAATAAACTCATTTTGTCGAAGGTAGAAAAACTAATATTTAAGAAAACAAATAAAGAAGAAAAATTATTAAAATTCTTAGCCAAAAATCTAATATGGCAGTTAAATCATCTTCAAGTTTTACTGGACGAATGAGTGATTTTTTTTGTTGGCAAGCATGTGCTTAATAAAATGTTACTCATACGTTACTCACACCAATGAACTTTTTTGGATTAAGTTTATTCTGTTAAAATATGCTAATACGAAATGCGAACGATAAAGTTTCAAAAAAAGAAGAAAGAATTAATCAATTAAAATGAATTGTAAAAAGAATCAGTAAGTTAGTATGGAATTTTTATAAGATATGGCGAGACACTTAAGTACTTTTTTTTGGAAAATCATTCATAGCACGCTTACATTGTGGCTAATGTCTCTTTTCAGCTTAGATAAAGAAATTGAAAATGATAAAGATTTCATATGCGAATTCTTGCTCATCAACTATTTCCTTTTGATATAATTAAGTTCCCAAAGAAGTTGGAATGCGATCTCTAATCACATTCTGCTTCGAGAGTCTCTGAGATTACCCCAAAAAACATTTTGTCAAAAAAAAAAAAAAAAAAATGTTTTTTTTTTTAAATGTATTCACAGAACGGAAAAGTAGGGAAAGGGATTGAGTATTGTGAATTTTGGGGGTGGGGAAGATTCTTTGGAAATTGTGGCTTCTGTACATTGCTATCAAAATTGAAAACTCGTTATTGCCTTAAAAATGCGAATAATCATATTGGACTACCAAAACCACAACACCAATTGAAGAGATTCTGATGGAGAGCGGAGTCAATATGAAAAATATCCCGAATAGGTGTTATTTCAGTAGTTTTCAATGACAATCTGTATATTAATATAAATTCTTCATTATATTTTTGTAGCTTGGAAAAAAGTCTTTATGTACAGTATGTGGAAAAATGTTCAATAAAATATTTTCTAATTATCATCACTGAGCTCTGACTCGTTATCAAATGGTAATGCTAGAACAGATTGGAAATGCATATTTAGGAGCACGCACATAGTATTATGGAATAAAGAAAAATGGTGAGTAATAGTTTGAGGCAAAATACTCCAGATTGATGTAGAAAAAGTCTGATTCATGTCTTGTTGTCATCAACTTTCAAAATACTCTCAATACATTACATCATTAAGTTATCGGAAACGCTCTCAGCTGCAAAATACTACAATTTGTCAGACATAATCTTAAGTTCTTATTTGTGGAATACAACAATGCAAAATTCAGTGGTAACTACCTGAGATACGAGGAAGAAAGTGGGGTTGGGTCGACCATGTTTTATTCAGGCATCTTGATGATACTTCTAGGACTAAAGGAGAATGAGACAACTGTTAGAAACTGAATTTATTTTTTAATGTGAGTTGGAGTCAAGTCAAATTATAATAAATACCATCACAAAAATTCACGTTAGAAAACAGTTTTCAATATAAAAAATCATTAGTGTAAATAAAACAAAACTTTGGAAGTCAGTTTTACTTTTAATATCTTTTATTTAAACTCTTTTAAATTCCAACTAGACTCTGCTTTTGAATATGAAATACTGAAATAAAATTTGAAAGAATTAAAGAAGCGAACATTAATTACTCATTTATAAAATCGGGAAATATAAAAGCCGTAAAGAAAGCACTATTGGTATTAGCCGACTTGTTTATACCCTCTCTCATTATTTGTCGTTTCTAGGAACTTTATTGATCACTTAATACATAATCAGTTCGAGGCTTTAAATTCATAAGGAATTTATGAAATTTTTAATACACTCCACGCTTTGCTAGTATATCTATCTTATAGAGACTTGTCGATAAAACTGGTTTTACCTACATTTTGACCTACACTTAGCCACATAAGTAAACATACGATTTTCTTTCGATTAGATTTTCTAACGGAATACAATTTTAAAATTTTTTTGATGCAATTTTATTGAATTTATCATTCTAAACTAGGAAAACCCAAAAACAAAACAATTTATTTAGAGTAAAACGGTAAATAAAGAAACAATTTTCACAAAAAAATGCTAACGCCTTTAGAAAAAAATAGAAAAAATTAAAGTTTAATGTTTTTCATGGCCACCTTTGGGTTTAACTGCTTTAGATAGATGAGACGGGATAAACAAGACTAGGTGGATTGTAATTTTATGATATTGTTTTTATATTTTTACATGCTTCACTAACAGGAATTGTTTTATTCATTTTTCTTGACAGTGTAAAAAAGAAAAAACAAAAAAATTGCATTCAAAAAATTTTCAAATTTTAATTATTACATTAGAAAATCGAAAAATTGTATCGTATGTTTACTTATGTAGCGATGTGTAGACATAAATGTCGTTTCCGTAATTAAAAATGACACCTTATAATTTAGGTGTTTGGGTAAATATTAAGTGATTTGTAAAACCATTTAATAGCAATTACAAATATAACTGCGTAATAAAATTTTTCGTTTAAAAAACTTTAACTCCAGAATGCCGAAGAAGGCTTTTATGTCCAAGCACCGAAAATTAAAATGTTAACTTTTTCGATAATTATTTAACTCGATTGCATGTTTCTGAAGAACCTTGGAAACATCACAGTTGCCGAGCTGAGGCCTGAGCAAAAAGAGTTAAACTCTTGTTTGAGTCTATAATTTCATATTTTATCAAGAACCTGGTAGTATTGGAAAATTCCTTTTCCATCAAGAGCATAATTTATTTTTTTCTTTTTTTCGCTACTAGGGGCATTAATATTCATTTTAAATTTTAAATACGAAACACCAATGTAATATTTGATATTCAAATTGTCATTCCAACGACTGATATTTGTTGTTATTGTTGTTTAATTTTCGTGAAATGGCAATGCGCTCTAGCTACAGTTTATAAAAAAGCTTCTTTATCGTCATAGTTAAAAACATCCTAATTTCATTTCTTGCTCTTTCATGTTACTACATCTTTAGGGCGGGGTATTCCACAAATTTTCAGTTCACACGCTCCTTCCATGTAATATGTTCCAGGTCACACTTTTCGTTTTCTTCTTTGTAAACAATTTTATTTTCCAACATATTCTTAGCCCAAAAGTATGCAACATATAATTTGTATGTCACAAATAGTTGGTGAATATTTTTGTAGTATCGAAAAAACTGTGCATATTTTTGCTTTTGTCAGCACTTTTGTCCATAAATTTCAAGAATCTTATAAAGTGTGTAATGCATAACTGCATTTAGGGTACGTTCAGTGCCGCTCGGAACAGAAAATGATTGTGGATTGTATCACAACTTCGTTTCGAACTCAATTACATCGAAATTAGAGAGTTAATGAGCAAGGAATAAGACCGTTATGATTTTCAATTGTGATAACTAAGCTTAAATGAGTTATTAGCCTCAATTTAGGCATACTATTAGAGACAGGCGCGTATGCAGAGAGGAGATTATGGGAGATAAATGTATACCCTTTTTAGTTTTTTAAAAAACTTGAATAGAGGGGGGAGTGGTCCTGAGTCGGCACCGTAAAAATGTTTGCCAAAAACAGGAGGTAAACAGGGTTTAATGGCACTTTAATGCCTTTGGTCAGGTACCACGATCCTTTGTCTACAATTCTATGTCGTTCGGAACAGAGTAGAGTGATTTTTGTGGTTGCAATGGAAAGAGAAGAAGTCGATTTTTACTATTTCTCAAAGTAGTAGTCGTTAGCCGGCACCCCCCTGGTCTTGAGTTGGCACTTACTTTTTTTTTGCTCAAAAGCACGAAAAAGAGCAGGTTATATAAGTTTTAGGAAAAATGAACAAATTTAAACCATATGCAGTGAAAAAATTTGTGGAATATTGTCAAATATTAATTATAGAATAGAAACATTTTTCCATTTCAAATAGAATCTCAAAAAGAAAGAAAAAAAATTAAAAAACTGTTAAGACTACCAAAGACGTTCATCGCTCGTTGTAGCCAATTTTGAAGAACAAAATAACTAATAAAATTATATAATTATTAAACAAATTTTTTTTTTGAGCTGCCTATAAGAGCCGTCTGTTTCACTGAGTAAATCGAAAAATCGACAAGAGGTAAGCAATATGCAATTAAATTAATAATAAAATAACACACAAATAACAACAAAAGTAACAAAAAAAAAAAAAGGTGCCGACTCAGGACCACCTGTTAGGAACCAACTCAAGACCACTACGAGTTTTTACACATTTCATGCTATTAAGCACATTAAACAAATCCGAATGGAAAATCGACTTTATCAGGCGAAAGCACACAGAACACAGAAACTAATGAACCTGATCAATTGAACTTTTGAAATATTTACACAGCAGCTTCACAAGAATGTAACAAAATGGAATTCCGTTTGTACTCAAAATTTATACCGCACTCATGTTGTCAAGCGAAAACTAAAGTGACAATTGTCAGCAGGCCCGACGAGAGGGGGGTGGGTCGGGGGGGATTCCAACCGGGCATGGAGTTTTTGAGGGGGCCCGGATTTCAAACCAAATCCTAAAATCCAGAAAAACTTTAACAAGCGTCTGAAAATTGAATTACAAGCCATGAAAATGTTTTATCGGATTAGTCATCTATCAATCGTGAAGACATTTTGCAGACGGGCCCGGGCCCTATATTAAAAAAGAATAAAAAACTTCCATCGATCCTGCTCAACTCAAACTAGATTGTCAAGTTTAGCCTAGAGTGGCTGGAAGCGGAATTAGCAAGAAAATTAAATTTTGAAAAGATCATCAATTCCTTCGCTGATAAGAAAAACTTTTAAAGTAATTAAAGTAAAATCGCTATTCATACTTAAAGTACATAATAAATTTTGTTTTTTGATATTTGTCTTTGTATTTTTATATATTCCGAATTCTGAAACACATTCTTTAATGAGCAGTACGAAGATATTTATTGTATCATTTGTTGTGGGAAGAGATAAGGGCTGGGGGGGGGGGGCAAAGGTTATCACAACCCGGGTGCCGGCTTAATCCACAGTGCCAACTTAGTACAACGTTCCCCTACATATTTATTTATTAAATTACCGCCCATCACAATTTTATATTTAAAACGATAAACTTATAAGTATTTTTATGAAACAAAAAGGAATCAAAGAGGCAATAAATATGAATGTGAGGCTTGAGTTTTGATTTACTGCTTGACTCACTTTGGCGTAAAAAACAGCTTTATAGTATAATATTTGGGAAATTGATAAAACATGCTATAAATATGGTCTGGAATAAAAAAAAGAAGCCAAAAAAAATTTTTAATTGATTGAATTAATGTAGTGGTAGAAGGTAAAAAATTGAAATTCACTACAGGATTTAAGGATAGATCTTAAGAGAATAATGGTCCAGTTTCGGAACCCAAACTATCAGCAGATAATATTGTAAATATCTAGGCAAAGTTGTGTGTTTATGTCTAGGAGTTTAGGAAAAACATTTTTACCGAACGGATTTTATCTTACAACCTGGATTTGTTCGTTATATTGGATCCGCTATTTTGTATTTTTAAAATCTGACTGCAGATTTGTAACTAGGCACCCTTAAAAAACTTCCGACCACCGCACTTTTGCATTATGTCTGACCGTGGGTGTAACTAAGATACAATCCGTTCTGTGGGCATTGTTTTCCTGCACACTTAGACATAAACTCACCTCTTGCTCTAAGGGCGCATGGCATGATTCAGCCTTTAATTTCTGACATTAGCAAAGTTTGTGGCATATCACGGTTCAGCTCCACAATTTAAAAAAAAATGACCAAAAACGTTATTTTAGGGGTTTAAACCCCTTTTTTTCGAAAAGGTGAGGTGATGGGGTGAGTTTTGGGCCCCAGATTCGTTTTCAGCATGTAAAATTTATTCGGAAACATTAGGAACTTACATTTCATTTTATTTCAATTTTACATTTAGTTTTTTTTTTAGTTCTGCGAAAACATGAAAGACACTTGATTTCTATAATAACTTTCCTCAGATAATAAGAAAAACATAAATTACCAAAAACAAAATTTTGATATATAAAAAAGCTTTTCAGAAACCCCCCCTCCCCCCACCCCCACGAAAAACTGGTGATCTTTACAGTCTAGTAGATTTAAATAATAAGTATTATAAATATCTTCTTATAACATTTCTTTAATGAAATGAATATATCGTCGTCGTTCAAGCAGAATTCACTAAGTCCAAATTAATTTTTTTTAATTAGATCCGTATTAATCAGCTTCTGGAGTTCGAATGACATAATAAATTCGATTTTTGATGATGTAGTTAAAATATGCAATAATGTGTGTATCAACCTGTTAACTTTTTAATTTTTGCCAGTGTTTGTAAAACACTATGCACTGCATAAACTAAGTTCATCTCAGAAATTAAAAAAATGGACTTAGTGATTTCTGCCAGAACTTATTATTATTTTTAACAAAGCTTTTAAAATTTTTCAATTATAAACTCAACTCATGTAAGTGTTAATGCTTGCATTTCTCAATAATTCATTATGTTTTGATATTTATACAGTTCCGGTTGCTTAAACTGTTCAGCAACTGCTATACTTCCCATAATTTTCGCTCGTAAAATGATATCAAAATTAAAATAATGACTTAATTAAAGTGTGCTCACATATATTATATTATTATACACAATAAAGTTCAACAAAATACAATATAGTATAAAAGCAAATGCATCCACAAAAATGCTCATACTCACCAGTAAGGGAGCGTCATTGAAATATACTAAATTTTTAGTGCAAACATAACATAAAGCATACGTGGTTGAAGTAAAAAATGGTGCAACAACAATTTCGCACATTCAGCAATTTTATACAAGTGCCGCTGATATTCTATAAAACAATTGGTGAAGAAATTTACGAACATCGCTCCGCCAATCAGCTCCGAAGTCTACTCTACAAAGTGCTCTTCTATGTGGGTTTCATTAATTTTAATGCACTGGTTGCCGGTGAAATTGTTTACTTTCTCAATGCACTCAAATCAATGGCCACTGTACTGGAGGCTACTGCAGTAGCACCCTGTATTGGATTTTCTCTTGTTGCAGATTTTAAACAAATGGCATTGGCGCGTCACAAGCAAATGTTTCGTGAGCATTTAGATGAATTGGAAACAATATTTCCGTCCAGTGTTGCTGAACAAATTGAATACAAGTTGCAGGAACGTGAACGCACTATGCAACGTGTTATGCTCATATTTACACTCATTTGCTTGACATATACCTCGACATTCAGTTTGTATCCCGCTTGTAAATCTGCGATAATGTATTTTTTATTTGGAGCTCCAGTTTTTGAGCGAAATTTCGGTTTTTTCATATGGTATCCATACAATGCAAGCGGTGGCAGTTGGCTCGTCTATTGGGTAACGTATTTGTCACAGGTGCATGGCGCTTATTTAGCAGGCGTAGCTTTTCTCTCAGCCGATCTTATGCTGGTTGCATCAGTGACGCAGTTGAATATGCATTTCGATCATATCTCGGAGTGTTTGCAAAATTTCAAAGTGAATATTGTAAATGATGAGGAGAATGTGAAGTTTTTACAGCAACAGATAGCGCGACATGGAAAGTGTTTGGAGTGAGTTTGTAGTAGTAGTTGCGAGGCAAATATTTTCTGTCTTTTCTCCATTTTAGACTAAGTGAACAAGTTAATAGCATTTTTAGTTTTTCGCTATTATTGAATTTTCTTACTGCATCTCTGACAATTTGCTTTATCGGCTTTCAAGTGACTGCATCCAATATGGAGGATATTATAAAATATTGTATATTTATGATTGCATCAATGCTGCAAGTATTCATTGTTTGCTATTATGGTGATGAGCTAATGACGGCAGTGAGTGTGTGTGTGTGAATGTTTTGTAATATTTATTTAGTCAATTCTTATCTCATAGAGTATGCGCGTTGGGGTTGCCGCTTACAATCAAAATTGGCTTGATTCTAGCACCAAATATAAACGTATGTTATTGCAGATTATGTTGCGTAGTCAGAAGGCCGCATCGATACGTGCACCAACCTTTCCACCCATATCTTTCAATACGTACATGAAGGTAAATTGAAGATTTCGAAATTTATTAAATACTTCTCATTCAATTTTGAATTAATTTTAGGTTATTAGCATGTCATATCAGTTCTTTGCATTGCTGAGGACAACTTACTATGGCGATTAATCACAGGATTGTGAAAAAGAAATTGTATATTTAAAAATTACTTAAGAAATCGTTCACTCCTTCGGTGACAGTTGTTTAACTATAAACTTTAAATGAAATTATATACATTAGTGCTATTTCCTTATGTAGTTCAGAAAATTCCTCATGCAAACAAAATATTATAAACTATTCACGATTAAAGAGTTGCATCTGTTCACATATACAACCTAGACATATAAATGTAATTCATACCTTATATTTACACATACATATCTACAATTAATTGATTTATTCTCCAACATAACATCATCGATCTCCTTCTCGTGCGAATGAATGAATGTGTCTTTAACTCATGCTTCAATTAAATAGTCATAATTTATGGCTGCACAATGTTAAATTAATTAAGTTAACATAATTTGCAAACCTATTCAATTTTCCTATGTATGTGTGTGTGTGTAGTCTCCATTGTCTTATTAAGTTTACATGCCTGTACAATACTCTGCTGCACTTCACTCATTCCACTTAAAATATACATATGCGTGAAAGTACATGTGTAAAATATATGTATATTATTTATTACATACATACTCAAACAAATACATCGATACATACATACATTCACACATCAAGCTATAGATTCGTATATGCTTTGGCGTCAAATTCATAGCAATTTAATTTTTATGAAATTAATTTCATGTGCAAGTAAACTCTAATGACTTAAGACGCTTTAATACATTTAGTTGCATGAATTATGTATGTGTAATTGCATGAAATTATGTATACATACCGCAGTGTATATAATAGTGAGAAAGCAGCGAATTCAAATATAAGCTGGTACAATTTATGTACTGAATTCAGAAATGTAGAAAGAACGGGAACAATCGGAGAAGTTTCAATAGGAACTTTTACTTTGACGCACTGTTGCCTCTTACTCATTTAATTTTGTACCAATATTTCCAAAAAAAATGTACCAAATGGGGAAACAATGTACCATTTGTTTTATATAGAATAAATACTACTACTACAATTATGGCACAACGGCCCATGGAGGGTCAAGGGCGAGCTTTTCGCATCCATTCATGTTGTGTGAGGTATATTTATACACGAATGGAAGGAACTTTCAGTTTTATGCCGAATCCGAACGGCGAAGTAACATTTTTGTTTTACTCTAGGAGGTTTGCCATTGTCAGCCAAGAGGTGATGCCGTGTAGAAGAATTGGTATTTTCTATTTTTGATTTTGAGCTTGCCTAAATATGAACCCGGACCAACCACTAGGCTACGGTGACCACCATTTTTTTAAAATTTATTAAAAACTTTTTGTCAGTTTATCATATTGCATTATATTAATAAGTATATTGAATTCTAATTTATTCCTTAATTTGTGTTTTTTTTTTATTAGACTCAAGTCAAAAAATTTTCTTTCAGCAGCAGCTGAGCTGAGCTAATGAGGAAGGCTAATTAAGATGAATATAAATTTAGTTAATGCTTCAAACCACATTTCGTCTACTCTATTTTTAATATAACTTACTTTTTGCAAAAAAATTGCAAAGTCTGAACAATTTTCTAATTTCTAAAGTATTTTGAAAAAATGTTTTTAATTCTTGATTACTATAAAAATGAACTTTGCCCAGAGAATGTACCAAATTGGTACAATGTACAAAGCGCTGAAAAATGGAAAAAATTTACCAGTTTTGGTAGAATTGTACAAAAGTGGCAACCGTGCTTTGACGAAACTCTAATACGTTCATTAGCATGTAACCTTCTGTAAATGGGCAATAAATACTACTCATCATCCTATTTCAACAAAATATATATGATCCCCCACTTGCAGTAAAAGTGTAATAGAAAAAGTACACAGAAACTGCATTATGAACATAAAACTCATTAGAGTTCAACTTATTTCCGTTTTTGTTTCAACAAAACATTTCAAATTAATTTTAAAATCATCCCTTTGAATTCCGAAATAATTACAGTCACCACGCAAAGAAAAAATTCGTTTCTCAGAAACGAAATTTTCACCAAACGAGCTTCGTTCATGGAATGTTTTCATAATGAGCGAACATTTATTTATTATAAACGACTGTATTCGGTTGCCATGAATGAAGATTTATTCATCATAAACGGTTCAATTCTTTCACAATAACCGAAAAACATTTTTCACAAACGTTTCTATTCGGTTGCTATGAACGAACATTTATTTATCATAAACGGTTCAATTCTTTTACAATGAACTAAAAACATTTGCAATAAAATGAAATATTTCCCTGAAAAATATAAAAAAGAAAGCAAAAACCATTTTCAAAAAAAATTTGTATTTGCCAGAAAAGAAAATTGCCTTAATTTTATCGTGAACGAATCTTCGTTCATCATAAAATTGTTAATCTTTTGCAGAAAACGGTTTTTGTTTCTACAAACACGGCAACGTTCCTCAGAAACATTTTTGTTCAGCGTAAAAGTAATATATTCTCCACAAACGGACGATAAACGTTTTTTTTCTTTGCGTGTAGGAATAACCAAATGCGTGCACGATATTTTCACACTTTTTTGATGAAAATTATTTTGTTTGATCCTGAAAGTATGCAACCCATTCGAAAAATGTGAAAAATTAAAAATTAACGCTTTGAAGCTTGTAAAATAAATTTAAAATCTGTTCCGGTGTTCAGCGGTTACAGCCGTCAAAAATGAACCTTTAAACCATTATATTTTTAAATCAGAAATATTATTTTGTTGGTAGTTATATACCTTTAGAAATAAGTTTTCGTTCAAAAGTAATAAATAACACTGTGCAACACAATGAACGAAACCAGAGCAAAAAAAAAAAAATTAATATTTTTTGTTCTGCCAAAAAAAAAAGAGAAGAAAATTAATATGTTTTTGTTCTGCTTTTTTTTATAAAATACTTTGAAAATCGTTTTTTCCTCGGTTTTCGTTCTATATCGCAAAAATGGATGGTTTTAGGGTTTTGTCATGGTTTGAGATCCTAGTTTATATTCAAAAATAAACATATTTTTCTCACTTATCTATAAACGATTTCTACTCCAAATGCCAATTTTTGAAATTTTATTAATAAATTTACCATTAGTAGGATGCTTTTCAAACGCCAATTCATGAGCACCAAAAACTGACCAGCTATAACTGGCTGTACGCTAAACCGAGACTTTTGGCCAAATCCTATATTTATAAGGGTTTTTATTGTTAGGTCAAGTACTTTTCAGCTATCAGAGTCATTACGCTGGATCCGAAAATGACCCCATATATTTTTACACAGTGTAATTATTACAGTTTACTCCAAAGAATAAATTTGATGCAGGAAAATTTCAATTGCACTTTATAAATTCTTGATAGGAAATCTTAATCAAAGAAAATCTAAATTTTAAAGCTAACTGAAATTCGCGTTGATGAAATGGTGTCGAGGTTATGCCAATATCGCTGATGGAAATAATGACGATTATGACTGTTACTGCCGAAATAGCATTCCAATTGTTCTGCTTTTGCATTTATGTAATTTATGTACTGTGTGTTCATAAATCTTAATGACGTTTCTCCCTACTCTCTGTTTCATTCTCTCTTTTGCCCGTTACTGATCTCATCCTTTATCATTGTGTGGTAGCTGTCAATGAAATTTTGCCTCAAAGAAATTTACATAATTCCGATTGCATTGAAACTTAATGCATATGGTATTTACAGACAGACAGGCACACAAAGCAAGGTAGGCAGAGTAAGGAAGGCATTAGGATAAACTATAGTAAAATCAAATGCGAGCATGAGAGAGGCTAAATGCAATGAATGATGTGATATCTTGTCATTGTTCTTTTTGTTATTCTTGTTGTTGTTGTTGCTATTGTATTTTAACACCCAATGTTAATGACAATTGAAATGTATATTGCAGACAATTGAATTAGGTCACGGTTATGCAAAAACTTTAAGTTTGGAAAAATAATTTGTTTTGAAAGTTGTGAGCTTCCATGAAATTAAAAAATTATTCCATAACTTGCGTAAAAAATACACAATTTTTTTTAAAGGAGGAGATTAATGTTTGAATATGATTTCGGGCATGTGGTCGCCGCGGCTGGCGTCTGTTCATGGCGTAATTTGGAGGTCCAATTTTCAAACATTCTTCGCAGTAAATCAACTTATATTTCGGCAATAACATGACAAATGTTGGCTTCCAAGTGCTCAATTGTTTCTGGTTTATCGGCTTAGACATTAGGCTTTATATATGCCCAAAGGAAATTATCTTATGTCGTTCAATCGGCCGAACGAGGTGGCCAGTTAGGAGTTCCATTTCGTGAAATTAATCGTTCGTCAAATCTTTCTTTGTGTAAATTACGATAAGTTAATGATCGGCAGTAGAGCAACCATTATGCTTCTTGATAGGGTCTACTCCATTAGAAGTGTCCTCGACCAGGTCAAGCACGTTAGTGGATTGAATTGCTACCATTTCCAGTTCACTAAGTAAGCTGATAGTGGCAGCAAAAGAATCTGTCTTGAACCTCACAATGATAAGGATGAGACTCCAATTAGTCCTGTTGAATTTACATAACTTTGAAAGAAGTTCAAAATGACCTAAAATGCCAAACCTAACGTTTCACTATCACAAAAAAAGTATAATTTCGCAGACCTGCGTAATCATTTAATTTAATTTTGATAACTGATTTAATAGAATAACACTTTGCTACAAATAAAAATTGATTTACATGATCAGTTTGGCCATTAAAATTACAGTTTCTCTCCATTTTCCAAATATTTCAATCACCAAAAGTTTTTTTTTAGTCCCAGTACAGTTATTTTAATTTTCTTATTGTGCGCGACTCGAATTATTGAAACTTAGTGTCTATGGAAAGTGATGGAAAAATTTGGCAAACGCAGAGAGATCGTCGCCTGAGAATTGATTTGGCGTGTGTGTAAAAGTATTCGTATGCCTATACGCCAAATCAATTCTCAGGCGACGAGATAATAACTTTTATGGCCAATCTATACATTTATAGGTCAGAATCCTTGTACAATTTTCGTGCAGCACATTGCATTATAGAGATTGGAATCTCCCTCTACCTTACACTGGGGGACCACCTTCTTGAAATCCAAATCTTCCGACCTATAAATAAATGAAAAAATATTTTGTGACGTGGTAATATAAAGAAACGCAACAATTTGATGGAGGTAATTACATCTCCCACTAGCGCCTTTATACAATTGCGGAAGTTTACTCTATTTTGAGAGCCCCAGAGTCGTCCTGTAAATTAATCAGTTTTAAAATATATGTTATGAAAAATGTGTATGTGTTTTTGAATACCAACTGTTACATTCTTGGGTAGCTCTAGCCAATAATTCTTCCAATGATTCGGCTTCTGTTACAATTATGTAAATGCTTAAAAATAGCACAATAGATAACTTGAAGGTTTCAGTTATAGAAATCTTAGACATGCTCGCTATGTAGAGATAGATGCGTTTATTCGAAGATTCAACTCTCTAGAATGAACTGCCAAGACTGAAACGTTTTTGTGTAAAAGAGTCCCATTTATTTAATTATCCCATAATTTTGATAGTATATTTATTACCTTTTTTTTTGTTGATTACAGCAACCATTACCATATAGATTGAGTATATTTCAGTCACGATATCTATGACGAATCGATTGATGGATTTATTTCATGCAAAAGTATGTAGGGTATTCTTCCTCAAGAGTCCTAGTCAAATATTTGACTCTGACCTATAAATGTATTTAAATTTCTGAACAAATTTTTGAATTTTAATTTTTATGTAGTGAATTTTAAAGCATTTTTTATGAACAGTTGCATAAAAATAGTGTAGTTACAAATAAAAAGAAAAAAATTTTTATTATCATTTTTCAAAATTTTTATCAGTTTTGACCCTATTGGGCATTTTTTTTATTTCATTGGAAAGCTAAGATTCGGTAAATTATTTTCATTTTTAAAATATTGCCCGGCACCGACCGCAAGGTAGTACAACTTCTTAGGATTGGAAAAGGTTTTTAAAGAGCCTGTTATATTTTTTTTGGTAAGTTGTCTGATATTACTGATATACTCTTGTACCTGTTTCTCAAAATGTTTAAAATAAACCAACACTGTAGGACAGAGTAGAATTTTGTAAAACAAAAGCTTAATTCTCAGCAAAATCGCAAAAAATTATAAATTCATCATTTTGAAACAAATTTTCCAGAAATGATTTTGAGTTTAATCATGCACCTATCTGTTTTTGTTCAAGAATCAAATTTATTTCACTGATTTTGTTTAGCATTTGACTAACCAGGACAGTTTTTACAGCTTCCTAAATAATAAGCGCTTGTTAGATTAGAACAAAGAAGAAGATTGAAACAATCGTTTTCAAGCTTTCTAAAATTTCTTCTAAATCGTTTCACAAACATTGAATATCATTGCTATTTATCATTAATCGCACATTTTTGTGGTACACGCAGACGCAGACTGTATGGTTTCTGCTGTTTCTTGTTAAAGCACAATGTGTTGGTCTCAATTGAGCAAATTTCGAAAAGCTCATGCTAATTTCTTTATGTTCAGAGTTAAAAAGAGAGTACGACTCCTTGACTCCTATTATTTTTCCGAACCGATACAAAGTTTTGTATTCCTATTTTTTGGCAAGATTTTTATTGCATTAAGTTCAAGCTTGGAGTGGGAAGTGCTAAAATTTCCTGTTCTGAAACTAACTTCTTTGCAGCTCTAACACTGCTATAAAACTGACATAATTTTTTTCTGCCCCAACAAATTGATGCAAGCGTAAGAAGATTAATGCTTTGTCATCTTAAAAAAAAGAAGTTTATTTCGCAAGCCTGTGTAGTCGCTGTTTTATTTTGAAAATCGATGAATAAGAAAAAATTATGCTACAAATGATAACATTTAAATGTACAAAAGAAATAAAAATTACTGTTTTTCTCCATTTACCAAATATTTCTATCATCTCAAGTCTTTTATTTAGGCCTATTCTAATTTTCTTACCTTGCATAGCTTTAATAACGAAATCGCAACCACATCCAGGTGCTTTCAAGCGTCCATAAAAAAAATCAAAGTGATGGAGAGATTCGGCAAATAGAAAAAGATAATATTTATTACATATAAGTCTAAGCCCTTGCATATTTTCCGTGCAGCACCGGCTATTATAGAGATCTGAATCTCCATTAGTAATAATGTAAATACATCATATATTCAAACTTTGCATCCCGCAGTTGTACGACTCTCGGCATTAAGCTTTGGTCCAAATTGCCAATGCCCTTCAGGAAAACTTTCTTTTGCCTATAAATAAAGTAGCAGATTTTTGTTATTTGGTAATAAAAAAAAGCAATTTGATAGAGATAAATACAGTGAGTGTTTTGTGTGCTATACACTGTTGCAAGCAGTTTGTCAAATCATCACCCGAGAGGCCAGCTGCCAAATAGTTAGTTTTAAAATAGATATGAAATATCTTTATTAATAAATATCGCAAAAAAATGTATAGATATTTTATTTTTTTTTTTCGAATACCAACCATTCAGGATTGTACAATCTTTGGTAGTTTTAGCTACAAAATTTTCCACTGAATCCGTTACAACTGTGTATATATGCATGCTTAAAACTAGCACTAAGGCTAGCTTTAAGGATTTAGTTGTAGAAATCTTAGACATATTCGATATGTACAGATAGAAAAATTGATTCGAAGATTGAATTCTCAAGATTGAACTGTTGTTGCATTAATGAGTGTTATTTATATGATTACGCCACAATTTTGATAATATAATAGTTAGCTTACTACCATATGATAATTAAAAATTAGTTATAGCAATTTTAATATAATATAAACTGAGCCACGATATCTATGACGAATTGATTAGTGTATTTATCGCATGCAAAAATGTTTTCTACGGTAGAAATATACTGTTGCAAAGGAGTATCAATTTCATGTGTGAAGAAGTGAACTTATAAAAATGCTTTAAACATACAAAATTATTACGAGACCATAAATTGCACAAAAGAACTAAAGTTTTATCTAAATCAATTTTTTATGGTTTAAATATTTTTAAAGTCACAAATTCATAATTTTGATTTTGTGATGAAAACAATCGAATCTTTTCTATTTAATATGATTCTGGCTTACATTCCATTTTCTTGCTTTTCTGGTTTCAAGGCAGTTTATTGCGATTATAACTGGACATTTATTGCTAATATTCCATTTCATTGCCCTCTTTAATTGTATAATTTTTCCTACTTATTTTTGTTTAACTCTCTTAAGTAATTGGCTGGATCTCATTGGTAGTCAACTTAACTTATTAAGATTTTTTCGAAGGACACATATCAGATCCTGTTTTAAGTAAAATTAATAATTACCATCGAATCGAAAAAAGTCGTTTTGATTTTGTTTTCCTCAATATGTGTTATCTGAAAGTCATTATTGAAAAACAATTGTACACATAATATTTCGATTTTGGATTACACTTTTTTTATTAGACGCAACTACAATGTAGTTTCATTAAAATACATCAAAGGTATTTTTCTCGAATAGTCCTTAGAAACGCGGTTGCTTTCTTGGATTGCATGTCTCTGTATCGATTGCACAATTTAACAGCGACTTTGACATCCATTTCACGATGGAACATTTTGATGTGATACCATCTTTACTCGGTGCTGAAGAAAAATTTGTAGTGGAGTGAATTGATAGAAATTAAAATCAAATGCCACGTCGGTGTCGTGTAAGGTTTCATAGTATGTGTGTTAGTTTATAAGTGTGTGTTTTATTTGTCTCACTTGCTTTGCTTAGAAAAACAAAACTCCAAAATAGTAACTGCCAAATTCATGACGCTATAGCCTAGTTGTCTACTACGTTGGCCAAGTTTCAAATTCTTTTTCTTTTTACATTTTTTTTTTAAGGTTCAATCCCTACAAATTTGAATATTTTTTTTTAATTATAGTTATGCTATATTTATTCGTATATAACATTATTGTTTTTTTTTTTATTTATTATTTTGAGTTGTCATATTGATGAAATTTTTCCGGACTCGAACCTGTGTCTGAAACTCGACGGCATCGTGACTGTCTACCAAAGCGCTTACCAATTTACCCACTCTAGCAAACATTTTTTACATTATTTTATACTTGTAATTTGTGCTGCATTAGTTACTGTCTTTTGGTAAACAATGCAAGAAGTAAGAAAGACATTTAGAATTTATTGATTCAATCAGAAACATAAATTACAATTACAAATTTCCAGTCCCCGTCTTGTGTAATGATGGTACCAAGATAGCAAAACTTCGGCATGTCTTCAATAGTCGCAAGGTTACCGTCAATATGGAATGCAAGCGGTTCCTGATTCAATGTCTGCAGTGTAGGGGCGCTTGTAGCTCAAGTAGTTTCCCTTTGCATTTTAATTTCTGTTGTTTGAATGTTCGCACATAAAAACATCACTTCCGTTTGAGTCGTCATCTGTGTCATAATTTGTATTAAGTTCCTTTTGCCCAAATTTTTATTAATTATTTTCTTTTCCGATAGTGGGAATACTGTTAATCTCTCTATAATTTTTGATGATTCAATATCCCATGAAGGGCTTACCACGTCAAGAAAAGCTATTTCCCAATCCTTTGCGATTTCAGACTTCTTCGAATTAACTTGTGTGAAAGCGTTATGGTAGATAATTGCGTTTGCTTAGTACAATTCAGTTCAGTCGGTAGTTTTCAATATTTATTTCAATATTTAAATTAAATCATCGCATTTTCGTCAGCTTTTCGCTCAATTATTACAATAAAGAAAGTAACTAAAGATTCTCATATATTTGTATGCCTCTATTCATTCTGCGATTTATTGTAATCGCAATATTTCGTTGGATCATTCTCCGAAAGTATGCCTACTTTTTATTAAAATAAACTGATTAAAATACCGCACATTGGTTGTTTTGTCTGTAAATATAATGCCGGTTATGTTAAACTTTCGTACCGCTAGGTGGAGAGTGGTGAATTGCAACCCGAAAGTATGGTGTCTTATTCTTATTATAAACAAATTAAGAAAGGTGAATTTTTTTTATTAAAAATAGGACTCTGAAAGTATACCATGCTTTCATTATTTTGGTTGTAAATATATTGGCGGTTATGTTAAATTTTCGTACCGCCAGGTGAAGGGTGGTGAATCGCGCCCTGAAAGTATGCTGTTTTTAATTAGAATAAACAGATTAAGATAGGTGAATTTTTAAAATGAAAAATAGAATCGTAAAAGTATACCACATATTTACTATTTTTCCTGTAAATATAGTGCTGGTTATGCTAAGCTTTCGCATCGCTAGGTGGAGGGTGGTGAATCGCGATAGTATGTTATCACATGATGTGACGAGTGCAGAAGGGACACATTTTAGTTTTTTTCTATTAGATTTGGCACCTAATACATTAATAATATCTAGTATGTACCTAAAATAAATACCAATACCTATAAAACTTCTATTATACCAATTCGGTTACACACACACAAACCATTGGTTAAGGTGTCAGAATTGGTCAAGCAGGTTTCAGTTTCTTTTGAGCATTCAGAGATGATGTACTAATATCCTGTGTGTCTGCTGAAAACGGGAAATTCGACATGAGGAGTTAAGTGTTAGAACCTAGAATAGCTAGAAAAAGTTAGTATTAGTATTAAAATTATTTAATAAGCTGGGAAAATCTACAATATTAGAAATGTGTTAAAAAAGAAAAAAATCGAGTTAATTCCCTGAAAGAAATAAATATTAAACAAGAACAAAAAAAAAAAAAAAATAAAAATGCTTGAAACAATCATAACTAAGAGAGATAAAAACATATTGCCTAAAAACCCATGCATCTATAAAAGAAAAAGTAACGAAGACCCTAATTAAATTAAAAAAAATTGTACCTAAAACCTTTGAAAAACACATCAAAACTATTTAAAAACCAAAATTTAAAATCAAAATCTGCATACATAAGTGACTAAAAACTAGGATGAAACACGTATGTAACTAGTATGATGTCAGTGCAGTGAACATGGTTAGTGAAAAAACATGAGTTAAAGAAACGTAGAACAGAGAAAAATACAAAACAACAAAAATCATATATTACTGCATATGTATAGCTACCTCTATTCTTTAATCATCCACTTTGGGTGAAATTGGGTTTTTTTTGCTTACATTGCATAAAATCACTTAAGAATCCAAATAGAAATAAGTTCTCAGCGAGTTCTTTAACTTCGTATCTCCATTGGAACGAAAGCTATATGTATGAACATTTTAGTGTTACGGTGAATTTCTAATTTCTACTTGTGCTAATGCAAAGTGCTTCTAAAAAGGATCTAAACATTTTTCGACCAAATATTGAATACTGTGTCGAGAAATATTTAGATATAGTATGTTGGTTTTTTTGTTAAAGCCTAGTACTGTGATCATTCGTCTGGAATTTTATAAGCAACATCCATTTCTCAGTCGTGAAATTTGACATTTCAAGAGCAATTGTTGCAAGAGAAAGACCAGTTGTGCGAAATTATATTATTTTCGACTTGTGCAAATATTTAATTAAAATAAAATTGAATAAAAAAAGAAAAAATGTATAAGTTTTTGTGCGTTTATTTGGCAGCTGGTCCGAATAATTGTACAAGCTGCAGAAATTTTTGAAAGGCGTGGAGCAGTGCTCCCATACTTGCGGGAAGGAAGGACGAAGAGTCGTTTCCCAACCAATGTATGTTATTTTATTAAAATAAATTTTGTAAATGTTAATAATTATTCATATACAATATATTGTTTGAAGATTGAAATAAAATTGAAATAAAAGCATTCACTTTAGTGATTCGATATCTCTAGAAGAAAAATTTGCTGTTGTCTTCGAGTAAGTAGTAAATAAAAATTATGGATACATTAATAAAAATATAGTTTTACTCAACACAGATATTTTGCTTCAATCTGTAGAACTAGCAAACACCATTTTGGAAAAATATTAAATGAAGTTTGCAATGACCCCAACAGAAATGCTAAAAATATCGCAATATCGCTGGTGTAATTAATGGGAAGTATGTAGAAGTGAATTGCCCACCGAAATCAAGATGTTTTTTCTTTAGGTATGTTTACAGAAGGTTTATCCTTCTACTTTAGCATTGTCCTGTTGGCAACTACAAATTAACCTATTTGGAAGTAGGGGCTTATGGAGACGAAGGGGATGTGAATGTTTTCTACAAAGGTTTTTTGGGAGAATCTATCATGGATGGAAAATAGCAATTTTCACCTGATGGCGCGTTTCCTCTTCATCAACGTATTATGAAACCTTAGACACCAGCAAAACATAAAAGACTTGAAGTTTCACAGCAAATATTCAACTATTGACTAAGCAGAGCAGAGAGATTAATGCCTTTGGAACATTGTTTTACTGTCTCTTCCGGAAAATGTTTTCTGATTTCAAAAATTTGTTTCCACTTCTGCATATCTGGAAAAGTAGACACTTAATTACGCTATTACTTTTTGATTTGACATTATTCTTGGCTGTGTTTTGCGTGATTAATTTTATGAGTACAACTTCATAGTACAACGACAAAATTATAAGATAGATTAAAATAAAAAATGGAGAGAAAGTGTGTGTTTATTTAACCGATATTATGTATCTCTCTATCTAAAATATTGAAGCTAAACGAATTAAAATCAATTACTTAAATTTATTCTTTTTTCAACTTCTGGTTGCAAATATTTATTTCTAAACCATGCATATTTTTTATAAAAATTACAGAAAAACGTCACAGATATATGAATACACACACACATATCCATAAATTTTGAAAAAATATTTGCTTGACATACATATACCAAAAATTCTTGAAATTCATTTTCATGTGCACCTTTTATTTAAAATTGCCACAAAATTCCATGAAAATGTCGGAAAAGCGAAAAATATTTACGAAAAAAAATCGTTTGTGAAGGCAACACTCATAAAGATGAAGAATGAAAATAAAAAGAGGCATAAAAAGGTAGAAGAGGAGAAGAAGAAAAAGTGAAACCAGATGTAACTAGTAGGTAAGAGGAAACATCGCAGTGTGTTGTGCACTGATTAAATGAAATAATTGCGTTTTGAAAAGTTACGAACTTATATATACAGCCACACACACACATACGTACATACACATAGATACCCAATTGAACTTAGGATGAATGTAGGAGTACTCATCGAGCGATCCAATGCGAGTAGTGGATTACTCTCTATTGTTTCAGAGTTCTTGCATTTTGTACTCCTTTTTAACATTGCATATCCTAGGGCATGGAGTACTTGTTTTAACCTACAAAAGGAGTAATAAAGGAAGACACGATTACGAGCATGAGCTCACTTGAATCTCATAGAAACTCCAAAATATTTGTTGCCAAAATTCTTGACGCCATGGAATTGTTGTCTAAAACGCCAGTAAGCACGCCGTCAATTGTGAGCCAAAGTTTAAGCCCCACAAAATTCTTATATTCATTTGTTCACTCATTTTTATTTTTTTTTTATTTAAGTACTACTATTTTTTATTTTATTATTTTATTTTCTCCTGATCTTCTATTTAGTTGTCTTTTTCCAGGCTCGAATTTTTGACCTCTTTGAGGGATACGATTTTAAAGAAAATAAAAACTGCAGTTGCATAAAATTTTTTTAATTTCTAGCATTGCCAACTGAAGGAGAAAATGTAAATAAAATATTAAACTGTATGACAATTAGTAATTTCAACTTTTTGAAGTGGGTTAAAATATACCCGACCATGCATAAAAACTAAACAAAAGGTGGGACAGGTTTTACCCTACCGAGCCCTAAAGAGTTAACTAGGCAAGAAGGAGTAAGATATACAAATTTGAACTACTCACACATCTTGTCTTTGTTTACCATTAATTTTAAAAATATCCCATACAAAATAATGAAATTGTCTTATTGAAAGCCAAAAACTTTGTTACTGTTTTGAAGTTTTTCGCTTATTGCTCCTTTTGAAGTATTGAAATCATGCTCTTTTGAGGAGCAGTTATTAATTGTGCGACTGGGTGGGTACGTTTATACTTTAAAAGTATTCGTGTGTGTGTGTTTTAAAATACACACGCTTATGTAAAACTTTTGACGGAAACCAACAAGGATGCATATTACCGTTTTAAAGTTTGGTTAAGAAGTCTTAAACAAGAGAAAGCGCCACAGAACAGGTGGGGGGAAAGAAGAAAAGGTTAAACAAAACAAAAGGGAAAGAGGTGGGCAGTAGGTGAATTTGTGTTGCTGATTGTGTGCGACTGTGAGTTAAGGTAACATGCATATAAATATGTGTGAGTGAATATATTTTTACATGTGCATATATGCGTGCGAATGTGTGTCTGTGTTTGTGCAGCAACATTTTAGAGTTTTTAATTGCGAGTGTAATATGCGAATTTTGCTATTTGAAAGATTTTATGAGTGGGTAATTACACGCTGAAACCCTGGTTAATTGTATATACTCATATGCACAAATACATACATACATACATACATACATACATTCATGTATCATAGTATGAGTAGCGGTGTTTGCGTAAGTTCGTATGCTGTATATTAGGTGACAACGCGTATGGATAAATGTATATACCCCATTTCTATGTGTATATATACATCTAAATGCGTGTATGGGTGTGTTTATTTATGTGAGTGTGTGTCAGTGTGTTAAGCCTGTTACAGTTGAGGTATGTTATTGGGGTTTGCTTTTATACTTTTTTTTTTTTATAAATTAGATTAGGTCTGAAACTGAAGCTATAGTATAAACAAAAAATTAAATATATGTATTAAAATATTAACTGAAGGTTAATTAAATAACAGGAAGTATATGTTGAAGGCACCTAAATCCAAAACCAGCCACAGCAACAAGAATGATGATGTGTTATTAAGAAATTTCGTTAGGGAAAAAATAAATATCTGCATGAAGAAGTAACAAACGAGATTATAAAATTAGGCATTTAAGATATTTAAAAATTAATTAAAAACTTAATATGCCATTTAATGTGCGTTTAAGAAGTTCATTGGAAAAGCACAGCTACAGATTCCTGGATACAGGAACAAAAAAATGAATTGATATGTGTTAGGATGAGGAATCTTTCACTCAGAAGTAAGAGTGATTTGAGTAGGAAATTATGTCAGAGTTTTGAACAGATAATGCTTCTTAATATTAATGATGTTCTGCTGGGAAATGAATGCTAATGGTTATCAATTGTTGGGTTCTATTTGACCAGAACAAACAGAATTCACTCTTAAATTTTTGTTTGTCCAAATATTTGTTGGAGTACTTTCAGTGGCAATCGGAACAAAATATGATTGTGGCTTGTGGATAGCATTCCAACTGAGTTTGGAACATAATTGCTTCGAAATAAAATAGTGAGAGAGAAAGAATATGTATGGGAAATGAAATCGTTATTAATTTCATTTGAGGCCGTCAATTTCATCAGTTTAAATGTAGATGTAGACTATAATCACATCACATCAGCACGTAATCTAGTATAATACAACCTTCCAGGGAAAGATAAAAGCAATCGAAAACATACATTGAAAATTCTAAGAGAGATTTCGAAATTTTTTCATCAGCTCATCTTGATTAACGATAACTCTATGGGTAAATTACTACATCAAGGGGAATTTAAAGAAATACTATTGGCTATCTCTTTGACTACCTAAAGTTAATTTTAATAAGCAATTAAGATCAAAGTTCTAGACAAGTCGTTTTTCTTGTTATCGCTGCAGGTCTTATTTCTGAGGTCGAATGTACGGCAGGCATTTCATTCACCTACTAGCTCAGCTGAGTCCTGGGTATATGCGTACAGTGAGGACGCAAATCGGTCCGCCCGACAGTGATTCGTTCCCACAAACAAAATTTAAAAAATTCTTAATGACAAAACTAAACAAATTTGGTGTCATTTTAAAGATAATACTCTAACGAAGAAAACTCCAAAAAACGTTGAAAAAAAATATTTTGTGTGGGTGCAAGAGCAGCTCAAAGTCGACAAATTTTTCATTAAAATGTTGGATCGTTCGATTTAAGTTTTTTAGTCCGTCGAGTAAAAAACATCTGAAAAATTAATTTTTAATGATATCCTCTTAAAAGTTTCAGTTTTGTATTTGCAATTTATCAAGAAAATTTCTGGTGTTATTTATTAATCAAAATTTTAAAAGCTACAAATTCTGTAAAATCTAGAAAATATGTGATAATATGTTCATGTTTTCTCAATTTTAGAAGGTACTTTACTTTAGTAGAATACGTAAAAATATCTTCCGCTATATTTCGCTCTTAGGAAATAATTCAATTTGAAAATAGGTCTAAATAAAATTTTTTCGACTAAAATTGAAATTAGGCTTTTTTCCTTTGACCCTAAAAGTATGCAACCATGGTGAAAAATTCTCAATGTGTAAAAAGTCAAAAATCTTATTTATTAATATCACTTTTATTCCAACATTAAAGGATAAAATCCTTTAAAATCCTTTAAATCCTAAAAATTATTTAATTTTGTAGAAAGTCCAATATCAACATAATTAAATAAAATAAATTTTTTGAAGATCAAATCGTCCATTCTTGCACTATTGCTTGCCAAATATGGCGAACATACTAAATTTAAGCTTAGGTTGTGGCGAAACCCAAACAGGTTAAGCGACCCAAAATTTAATAGCACACTGATTTCATCAAAATCAGAGGGCTCTTTTTAATTTTGTCCCGTCGTTGTATGGGTTCAAATCATAGTGCGCCTCACTCTGAAGCCTTAGGCTTCAGAAGGGACATTACGTTTTTATTATTATCATTAAATTATTTTCAACTACATTAAATCTACAATTTCAACGCTAGCTTATAAATGTCTTACTTTAGATTTTTTTGATTTTAATAGTCTACTTTTTGGTTTGAATTTTGTACTGAATTTTAGTCTGATATTGGTTTAACTTTTCCGTTTTTGATCTGAATTCTGGTTTGATTGTAAGTCAGAATTTTGTTCTATTTTAGTTTGAATTTTAAATCTGAATTTGGTTTGAGTTTTAATCCATGTTTGGTCTAAATTTTAATTTGCTTTTCAGCGTTTGCAGACCAGCATTTGATTTGATTTCTGGTCTAAATTTTGGTTTGTTTTTAACCCGTAAACCGCACACTTCCGAAAAATAACGTAAACCGCGCACATGGGTCCAGCGGACCCGAGCATGAAAAACGTTAATAACTCTTTTATGCATGCTTGGACTTTTTTGGCATATAGTTTAAGCATTGTTCAAGAGAGCTGCATAGTAGTTATTGTTCAAAAATTCATAACTTTTTTAGTTTTTAATATTTTTACTTGAAATTGTAACGGGAAGCATATCAAATACTATAGTTTATAATAAAAATAATTTCATAAGTGTTTCATGAAAAGAAGGTCTTTTTTTTAACTTTGAATGGGAAGAAATGAGAGTAAAAATGAAAAGTGCATCAGTCAGAGTTTGCATTATATATTTATAAAAAAAATTAATGAACATCACAAAAAAATGTTTTTGAGCATCATTTATGTTCACATAATAGAATCAAATGGAAACCGTACACAAAATTTTGTTATTCATCTTCAGAAGCGTCGATACAATTATTACATCTCATAACGCGATGCTCATCGCAAATCGGGCGACGACAAACTACGCACAAGTTCTTAGATTTTCGGTCTTTATTCTTAGGACAGAATCTGAGCTATATCAAAATTTTGATGTATGCTGATGATGTAAAACTGTTTATTTCACACTATTCTGATGAGGCGTACAATTTGCTTCAATCTGACCTCACGGCATTATCACATTGGTGTCAGATAAACTTAATGTTTTTAAATTTAAAGAAATGTAAGTCTATGGTCTTTTCGAGACGTCAGCCAATTCCTTCACATTACTTTATAAATGATTATACCCTGGAGGTAGTGAACACTTTTACTGATTTGGGTATAGTTATGGATCCTAAAATGCGTTTTAATCTGCACATCAATATGTGTGTTAATAAAGCAAAGGGAATTTTTGCATTCGTTAAAAGATGGGCTATTGAATTTAGTGATCCGTATATAACAAAAACACTTTTTACGGCACTGGTAAGACCTGTTTTGGAGTATGGTTCAACAGTTTGGAGTCCTCAATATAATTGCTATAAAGACAGACTTGAGTCAGTTCAAAAACAGTTTCTCTTGTTTGCGTTAAGAAATTTACGTTGGAACCCATTACATAATTTACCTTCTTACATAAATCGTCTCAAACTTATTGACCTACCGACATTAGACAGCAGAAGAACTATGCTGAATGTTATGTTTATGACTAAATTACTGAACGGTGACATTCATTCTGAATTTCTACTAAATAAAATTGACTTAAATATCCCAAATCGTTGTTCAGGGTATCCTATCTTGATTAAATTGAGTACTTGCCGATCTAACTATGCCCAAAATGATCCATTACGTTGCATGTGCAATGGTTTCAACAACCAACATGGCTTGTTTGATATAACTGATTCCTTATTTTCTATAAAACAAGCAATTTTAAATTCCTTAAATGATTAAACAGCTGATGATTCTAATCTGTAGCTTTTTTGAGGTTAAAGTCGAAAAAAATCTGAACTGTAAGACGTTAATACTTACACTCAAAATATGCACAACACACAAAAAAAAGGTAGAAATTTTTTTCGTTTTTTTTTTCACCAAAATATACGTAAACCGCACATTCGGGTTTACTGGACCCGAAGAAAAATTTATTGTGCAGATGAACACCTGGCTGCTACCAAACATTTCGGCGGGAACCGGAAACTATGCAGGCCTATTCTAGTACCCCCAAACTATAACAGATGGCACTGACATTACCGTTTGAACACGATCTTTAGACGGTACATCAACTCAAAGTTGGACCGGGTCTCCTGGACCCTGTGTGTGGTTAACGGGTTAATTTGTATTTGGCGTCTTTTTAGCCTCAGTTTTAATATAACTCTTAGTTTGAGTTGTGGTTAATATTTTCGTCCGAATTGGCTTGATTTTGATACTATTTTGTTCTGAATTTTGGTCCGTAATCGTTCTGAATCTTGTTTTAAAATTTGGTTTGAATTCGTCTGGAATTTTGGTCTAGCTTTTGCTTAATTTAAGTTAAAATTTTTTGATGTAAATATTTATCAGAATTTTGGTCTGAATTTTGGGTTACTTTCGTTCGGTATTTGGTGTCATTTTGGCCTAAAATTTTGTCTAATTATTGGTCTGAGTTGTGGTCTAAATTTTTTTTTGAATTTTGGAATGAATTTTAAAACTGATTTTGGTTTTGATTCGGTCTGAATTTTGGGTTTTCAGTTTGAGTATTGACCTGAATTTGATCTCATTTTGGTTGGTTTTTGTTGGAATTTTGTTCCGATTCGTGGTCTTTGTTTTTTTTACCGCTTGTTGCCCGGTACCCGAAAGCGTGTACGGATCTCGTTGAAATTTAAAATGTATTGGTTTTTTGGTCAAATTAAGATATATTTACATTTTAAGTAATGTATAACAAGCTTAAAGAACGTATTTAATTTTTCATAAAAATTAAGTGCTTGGTTATAGAGTTGTGAGATCGTAAATTCACCACCAGGCCGATATTAATAGTGATATCGATGCTAAGAGTGATATGAATATATATTTTAAAAATTTGTTTAAAGTACTATCCAAATAAACTGTTATCTTATTTTAATTTTTTTCCGGGTTTTTGTTTCGACCAAAAATGACTCAAAAAATGGAGATGTATCAAATTGTTTCATCAAAATTTTTTCTCAAAGGAAATTTAAATTTCTTTTAAATTGTTTTCTCAAAATAGATCATTTAAGAATATAAATCCATCAGAAAGTTCCTAATCAAGATTTTGATCTAGATTTTTTATCTGAATTTGGTTCTTTTCTTGGTTTGAATTTCGATCTGAAAAAAGCATTTGAATTTTAGTTTGAAATTTGGTCGAAATTTCCGCCTAAAATTATATCCGATTTTAGTTTGAATTTTGGTTTCAGTTTTGTTCCATCTATCTTTTAATTTTTGACCTGTATTTGGTAAAATTTCATTTACGAATATAAATCCATCAGAAAATTCCTAATCAAGATTTTGGTCTAGATTTTTGATCTGAATTTGGTTCTTGTCTTGGTTTGAACTTCGATCTGAAAAAAGCATATGAATTTTAGTTTGAAATTTGGTCGAAATTTCCGCCTAAATTTTTATCCGATTTTAGTTTGAATTTTGGTTTCAGTTTTGTTCCAAGTTTTTTTTTAATTTTTGACCTGTATTTGGTAAAATTTTTGCACTAGTTTTTGTTCTAGGTCTGGATTTTGGTCGATAGTGAGTCTGATATTTATCTTTTAATTTAGTAAAATCAGCCCCCCCCATAGCTAAGTCCTAGAACCGCCACTGCTTTATAGCATACTATTTTTGTCATTTTAAGTTGAATCGTCTTATATAGTAGACCATTTAAATGTAGGTGACCCAGAAAATTGGAATTTTGAGTTAATACTTGATTAATTTTGTTTTTAATTTGAGATAATTCAAAGGGAACTTTCTCCTAATCTAAAATTATCCAGGGCTGCCTTTAAAATTAAAAAAAAAATAGTATACAGTACCTGCTCACCCTATTAGAACGCTATGGTAATAGAGAAAAATTTCGAGTTTAAGTCAAGTTAAACAATGAATTTTTAATTCTCTTTTTTTGATTCGTTAAAAAAAACTCAATATTTTTTTTTTTTAATTTTGGTGTAGTTTAAATTAAATCTATCCGAGAAAAATCAATGGGTACCAATAAATTATTTTTAACAAATAAAATTTTGGAAACTAATTATATTTTACTCTTTTTGCTCTTAAAAAATTTCTTTCTTAAAACTGCTGCATTAGTGATGGCGATATAATTCTCAGGAATCGGGCCAAGTCAGTCTCTACGCCTCCCTTTGAAGAAGAGAGCTTACGGAGCAACATTAAATTCACAAAAAGTGCTGCACTTGCACTTGTTCAATGCTTTCGACCAATGACACAAATAGCCAAGTTCATAAGCATTACAACAGTATAGCTTAGAAAATTGCAGTGGAACACTTCAATAAATTGTACAAAAAAAGTTTATTTTTTGAATATCTGCGTGCAATGTAATATTTATTAGCGTTCTAATAGAGTGAGCAGGTACTGTATTTACTCTACATAGTTTCACTTTTACAATGTGCTCCATAACACTTTTCTTGCATAACTTTAACGATTCAATAAACGACAATTTTTGCCTTGACGTGATCTTTCCCAACTTATTGATCAACTTTAGGCCAATTTTTCAATTAAAATCATGGAAATATTTAAAATAAAGTTTCAGTGAAATCTTATTTTTATAATTAATTTGAATTTTTTTTTTTTGCTCTGTTTACTTTTAAGTATCAATTAGCAGCATTTATAAATGATTCATAATTGCAGTAGTGAATTTGCAATGAAAAATGTCAACATCATCAATATGTGCTATGGCATATTTTACAGCAGATAATTTTTAATATTTCAATTTTAACTGCTACTACTTCAACGCTCATTCAATTTTTTTTGTTGCTTTTGCCCAGAGGCTTGAAAATAAAAACTCAGACATGCAGACAAATTAAATTATTTAATAATATTCGTTTTTTTTTCACGCGCACACTTCTCTTTCATTTTTACAGCAATAAATTTTTAACAACTTTCACAAGTGCACAATAATTTGATGAAGTTATATGAAAGTTGATGATGAAGGGAAGAAGAAGAAGCAACAGCAGTTGTAGTAGCTGTCCCAGCAACGAAAGAGCAGTACACTACCAGAGTTTATTAAATGTGAATGGTTGGTTGTACACTCCTGTGTGCTGTCTTTACTGTATACATATACAACATATTGCAGCTGTAATGCAGATTAATATACTTGGAAAACTGTTGCTAATTGCATTTTGACAATATTGAAGTTGTTGGTTAGCATCATCGACGTCATTATCATACTTAACAGCAACAACGTCAGTGTCGACACAGACGACACCAAAAAAAAAATGTTGCTTGCAATTGAAAATTTCCAGTATCATTTCCAGACGCCTGAAGATATGCTATGATTACTCCATGTACGTGAATGTGTGTGTGTGTGTATACGCGTTATTGAAGCCAACCCATCAATGTTGCCATCGAAAATATGAAAATTGCTAATAAAATGGTATAAATTGTTTATAGTTTTAAACTGTAGCAGTATTTATAGTGATGCCACTATGTATGTCATCGCCAACACGACATCATAATGAACATGAAAAGCTTTGATCTTTAACCTATGTGTTCATGCTTTAGCACGTCGACTTTCATATCATCAACCTGCTTCAGCTTGTCTGCCCATGTTTTGTTTTCTCAGTTAACATCGTATCTACTGACCAAACTCAAACTCTATTCAACTAGAAGCAACAAGTACAAAAAATAAAATAAGAATATTAATTTGCAAACCGGATATGACAGGAAGCGTAAAACAGAAAAGCCAGACGAAACGACGCAGTCAGCAGTGAACAGCGCTGTGCAATGTTGTGCTATATACATATACTGGCGGCATAATTTTTACTAGTTCATGCTCATCTACATACATGGTACATGCAGCAATGTTGCACTCACAATCGTCCGTCTATCTCTCTGTCTCACAGTAAAATGTACTGCTAGTGTATGTGTTAAACTATAGCGATGGAAGTTTTTGTTTCGAAAAAAATGTTGTTATAAAGTGTTGCAAAATCTTTTTGTTTCAGAATGTTATAACTTAATTATAGTTGAAAGACTGCACAATTATTATAATTATCCTTTATGAGTAGCATAAGTATAACGTCATATGCTTATAGAAATTAAATTGGATGTTTATTTATTATTTACAACACACACACGGTTTTTCTTCTGCTAACATATACTCATACATATTATGTACTCTACAGTTGAGAATAACAAATAATATATGTATGTTTAAATATTTAATTTGTGGTCCAGTTAACTAAGGTTTAATATGCTTACAAGTGTTTATATGTTAAATGAGTTACTCAATTGAAGGGGTGTTTAAAGAGTCTAAGCGCCAAATTTTAGATTTTTGAAACTTATTTGTCAAGCCTAATATGATTGTAAAGGATTTTATGTCTTATCCATTAAAGAAAAATAACAAATCCAGGGGGGTCTAAATCCAGTTGTAATTACAGCCATTTCATTCACCTTTTTTTTATATTCCCGTTCAATGTTTTTGGTACTTGGATCCTTTACACCAGTAGTTCTCAAGTGGTGGGTCGCGCTCCCTGGGGGGCGGAGACGGATTTGAAGGGAGGCGCGGAGATATTTCAATAAAGAAATATTTGAATACTCTGTAATGTACCAAAATCTTAATATTTTGTATTTAACAAAATAATTTTTTTTTCTTTCATATTATATGTTAAAACCTATAATATGCACCTTTTAGTTTCACATTTTCCATTTCTGACTTAAGGTACGCACACACAGTTACGATTTCATCGGTGCGAACCGCAACGTAAGAAATTAAAACAATGCAACCCTTTATTTCATATGAGAGTACATACACATCTGCGATTTTGACGCATCGTTTTTTCGAACATTCACAGTTCCGAAACCACATCCCGAAAACGCAAACTGCTGCGTTTTCATACCGACAAGTAACAAAATAAAGAAGAAGAGGAAGTGAAATGAAAAAAGTGAACAAAAAGAAACAGAAATGTTTGATATTATTTTGTATATTTATACTTTTATTCTAATATTTATATTTAACTTAATAGTTAATTGAACTGATAAATATCTCAACTAAAAATCTCTTGTATGTGGCAGAAAGAAATTAAAATCAGTTGCTGCGATTTCAATGCGAAGAAATCGCAACAGTGTGTGCCCCTTTCTAAATTCTCTGCAGAGACGCATCAAAAATGGTCCGAATTTACATCGATAATAGCTTTAAACCGCAAAATACGACAAATTGTTAAAAACTATTATTAAAAAAAAAAACTTTAACATTAGGAATCACTTAAGATAATGCATGATTGACTCTATTTATTAGTTATTTGGTTAGTTTAAGCTAGCGAATTTCCAACTAAAACTTCACCATCCTAGTTTTCCTCACGAGGAACAATTCAACTACTAAATAAATTTACTAGCCTAGTTTATTTTTGATTCAAACTAACCAGAGCTTCAGCCAAACTACAGAAAAACCAGAATTTCATCAAGGCGGGTAAGATTTAATTTAAAAAATAGTAAACCAGCATAAAAAAACTGTGGGGGACGCAGGTTTGCCGAGAATTCGAAAAGGGGGGCGTAGGATGAGTACAGTTGAGAACCTCTGCTTCAGACTTACATGTTATTGGTGGTAATTATGATGAGTGTTCTTATGTGAACCCCAAAGTTCTTGAACATGTACACGTGCGAAAAGTCAAGAGTTTTCAGTTAATGAGTGTTAAAATGCGGACTCTGATGTTCTTGACCATGTACATAAGTGTTTAACTATTAAATCAGATAGTCTTAAATATGTAAATGTGCGAAAGCATCGAAACTGTTATTATGTGATCAAATAATTTGGCAAAAGTTCCTTACTTACCAATCGCTCTAAAATTGCTTACATTATTTCGATCACCAGTTTTGAAAAGTGAAACAACTGTGCATTTCTAATACAAAGATTAAATAAGTTTGTAATCGGCTCGACAAACTTGTCGGCATAGTGTTTGAAAAATATTGGAGGGAAACCACCACACTCGTATTTACAGCTTCATTTTACGTCCGATATAGCAGATGCTACATCACATCATCTTTAGTTACAATAAGTTCATTTAATATATGACTATTAATAGGATCAACGTTTTCTGTGCTATTTGGAGGCACCACGTATTTTGCATAAACATTCAGAAAACTCTTAGCAAAAAGTATTTGATTTCTCGCCACCTAACTCTAAACTTGATGGATAGCCATTTGTTATGCGTTTGGAGTTCAAATATTGCCAGAAAGTTGACGGATTTGCTTTTAAGTTAACTTCTGTTTTGTGCACATAATGGTAATATAGAAATTTATGTAAGAAATTGAATTTATCTCGCCCTATCTGAAAGCGATGGTGTAGCAAATGTCTCCGGCAGATTCAGCACATTCTCAAACCGAGTGTTCGGCTCACGATATTGCTTAGATGATTTTGCTGCCGCATTTCGTATAGTTGTCTTCTTAGTGCACTCAGAGATGTTCGACAGCTCGTAGTTTAGGTTGGAAAATTTGGTTTGCATATCATTTAATTGAGAGAAGAGTATATCAATTCTGCTTCCATCAACGCCTGATACAACGGCACATGAATCACACTGCCATAACAAATTTGGCGAACTAATCAACATTTCCAAGGTACCGGCTGGCAATTTGGTGTAAGAACCATGAAAAACGCGACCACAAAAAGACGCGCAACGAATGATGCTTGCCTCAGTCACAACTTTGGCATTACAAGCACCGCAAATACGTACATTAGTCATTTCGATCGAGAGATAATCAAAGACACGTCCGATCAGTAGATCAGTTATACAATTTGAGCATGTTAATGTGCATTGCTTGTTGTCCTTGAGAATGTACATTATATGGCTTATTTGCTCCATACATTTTGCTAAAGTATTTCAGATCTTCTTTGCGACAGCAGAATATGAAAGTTTGGTGCTAAAAACCAAACAGAATGAAAAAAAAGTTTTAAATTTGCGAAAACTGGATGCGCCGAAACTCCGAAAAGCTTGATTTAAAAGGATGTTTTACAATGGGTTTGGGATATTGTATGGAAAAAACATTTATCTTGCCCATAAACGATTTTCAGATATCTAGCCCTATGTAAAATAGGCTACTTAAGCGAATGGCGTACCAAGTTTTTGAATACAACTAAATAGAAAGCCACTCGTAGCGCTTAAAGTAACCATTTGGTGCTTTTTTTACGAATTTTTAAATTCACCCGTTAGGGTTTTGAAGATTGTAGGTAATTCAATTTAATTTATTAAAAACACAAAACAATTTTAAATCTAGTTATATTTGAACTAGTAAATTAACTTTTAGTGAATCCATGTCGAATACAATCAAGTTCACATTTGACAAATTCGTCAAAAAATTGCACGGTATTACGCCATTCGTTTAAGTGGCCTATTTTACATGGGGCTAGATATCTGAAAATCGTTTATGGGCAAGATAAATGTTTTTTCCATACAATATCCCAAACCCATTGTAAAACATCCTTTTAAATCAAGCTTTTCAGTTTCACATCCAGTTTTCGCAAATTTAAAATTTTTTCATTTTGTTTGGTTTTTAGCATCCTATTTTCATGTTCTGCTGTCGCAAGGAAGATTTGAAATACTTAAACAAAATAAGCCACCTAATGTACATGTGTGAAAGTAATAATGTTCTTGAATATTTTTATGTATGAAATGATCGAGAGAGTTTAGCACACAGATCCCAACCAATTCTGTTGGTCTTAAGAATGTAAATGAGCACAGATTTCAAAACACAAACATTTCAGTTTCATAATATTGTGACTATTTTTTGGTACGGAGCCTTTCCTTCAAAATATATTTAAGATCAAAATAGAGACCGACACACATCATATCATTTGCAACATAAATTACTTGTACTTTAAATGACTTCTTAAGTTCACTAAGATAATTTTTATCAAAAATCTTTTTTATTCAAAACAAAGTGTATTTATTGCACATTTATTATAAAAAATTAAAATTATGTTGCAAATAAAAAAAGAAATAAGTTATATTAAATTAAAGTCTGAATTGAACAGGTCAAAACATTTGCAACTAGAAAAAGGCTCTGGCATAGGCTCTATTAAGTGTTTCGTCTGATTGATTCGAACTCGCTTCCATTGCTTTTGAACATCCTCATACAGATCCTCATGTTCCTTAAACGTATTCGTGCCCATCTTTCGCTTTACGAGCACCCAATGGTGGATCTTAGTGAACTTAAGAAGTCATTTAAAGTACAAGTGATTTTGGTTGCAAATGATATGACCGGCACTGTATATGTGCAAGTAATAATGAGTTAGCCTAAAAATATGCAACAGATATGCGGAAAAAATTAGTTTTCACAACCGCATGATTCGCATGCAAATACATACTTTAATGTATAACTATGTTTGTATGTATTTGTGTGTATTTAGGCGCAGTATAAAGAGGAAAAATTAAGGTAAAAATTATTATACATTTATAAAATCATAATTTTTCTTAAAATTGAAATGCTAATAAGTACCTTTAAACGTCTATGCCTATGCAATACAGACGCTCATAAATCACGTATGCTTTGAGTTTGAACACAGAAAACACACACACTCACAGAAAAAAAAATCATACACATACCGACCTAAATCTATATTGTACATTGCTATTGCATTTAATGCCTTAATAAATGTTTGCCCAATAACTCAACTTAAGATTTATTAGCATACATTTAGGCATATAACAATATCTACATACTTCCAGACTTCGAAAAGAGAAAGAGAGATATTTAGTGAAGAATGTTTGTTTTATGTATTCAAATTTGTGAAGTTGTGTTGTTTGTATGGAAAAACATTAAATTTGAAAAAATGTTAAATTTATATTTCGAGAAGAGGTAAGGAATTTTTAGTGATATTTTGTAGATATGTTTATGTATGTACGGCTATATATGTATGTAAATAGTATGTATGCATTGGCTGCATAGAAAATTACACCTAAAATCTTAATTGTTTATTAGTTAGCTACAATAGATGCGTGTATGTGTATATACAATAAATGCATACGCACATTCAAATATGTATGTGAATTGTTTGCATGCTCTTAGTAGGTATATGTCCATATATTTCTATTTGTCTTCCGGGCTCAAGGTTTCATTATTGGTTATTGAAGTGAGCAAATGAGCAAATTTCCGTTTTGAAAATTTTCGACTAGTTCGTTGCTGTTGCTGTTTTATGATATGAGTTTTGTGTTCATGCTATGAATTTACTGCCTGAAGACTAAGCTTTAATTTTTGTAAAAGAATTTTTGGAAATAAAAACGATCTCAAAATGATATTAAGCAGTTCTGGTACTCAGTATTATTTTTTCACTGAAGGTATGGGGGTAAACCTCCTCTCCCCCATCTTCCAGGAAAATATTTAGGCCATGTTTAGTTTGTAAATTAATCGATTTTTTACTTGAACGAAAACCCCAAAACTCTTTTTCCGCAATTGAGGGTATAAGTCACCAATTAGCTGTTCATTTAGAAAAGTGTCTTTTGGAATCAGGCGAATGCAATCTTTTTTTTTTTTTAAGGAATGGGAAAGCAAATCTTATGACTTCAAAATCATGACTGGTTTGAAGTCATTTGGAGTCATTTGACTACACTTGAAGTCACTTGAAATTTGGTGCCAGTTTGATCACTCCATCGGCTAAAGAAGTTGTATTTTGAATGCTATTATATTTAATCCGAATTCTCCCAGCGTGTCCATATGAACACATTCCCTATCTAAGAAAAAAGTTTACAGATCACAGCCGAAGTTGAATTTAATTTATTTATGACTTTTTTTAATAAATTGTATCTAGGGAGAATTCGGGTCATTGAATAAGTTATTCTAGCATTGTTTGGACGATTGGTTCTGAAAAAATATATCAACATTCGTTTTAATTTTAATTTTTTAAAAAGTGAAAAAATAATACATTTATTAAAACTGACTTCAAATTCTATTTGACTCAAAGTGATTTGAAGTGTTTCCAATCGATTTCAAGCGACTCCAATTGACTTCGAATGACTCCAATTGAATTCAAAACTCCAACAGATTCTTAGTGATTTCAAGTGAATCGAAATGACTTCAGATCCCGATTAGCTTGTAGTAATTGAATGCGACTCCAAGTGTATTCAAGTGGTTTCAAGTGGCTTCAAAGCAGTCACGATTTTGAAGTCATAAAAATTGCACTCAATGATTTCAGAAAAAAATTGCATTCTTTTGGTTCCAAAAAAGACTTCTAACTACGTTTTTTTATTCTGGAGTCAAACATGTTATTCAATAACTGCAATCATGAATTCTCGTTTCTTAACTGTGGTTTCAAGGCATTGCAATTAAACGGAATTCATTCTTTTGCAGCTCTGGTTTACAACGACGTGAACGAAAATGGTTAAACCAAATTAACTCCATCATAAATGCGAATAATAACACTGCAACAAATTTAAACTTCATCTATCGGTCATGGAGTTTACCATATGGAGAGAAAAGGGTACGTATCCAGAATCAATATCTTATCTAGAAAATTATAGGTTAGCCAAGTTAGGCGACTTTTTTGTTATCGAAGCTCGCGTTTTTCATTTTTGTTTAAAACAAATGTATTGCGGTTTCCATTAGTGAAACCTCATTTGGAGGGTAATTAAATACAGACTATACATTAATATACGTTTTTAATATTTTTTCACCGGAGGGTGACTTACGGAAGTTGAAAATTATTATATGGTAGCTATAGGAAAAAATCATTGATCTGCATTCAAATTTTGTTATATTATTGTTAATATAATATCCATACAGAAAATCATAATACTCTATTTAACCGTTTCCTTTTAGAGACATATATAAGGTCTATATCAAACACCAACTTCTGTTTTTGCAGATGATACAGCGATCGTACTCGTCGGCGGAAAATCCATCCCTGCCGGAACTCTGTGTAATTTCATACTATTAGGTTTGGTTAGGTGGCTGTCTTGAGAGACTCTTTGGCCTGAATGGCTCACTGTAATATCGCATGGTTGGACCCACAGTTTAACGCCGGTTACGCACATTGGGATGGGTTTATATATATTTTGCCAAAAAATACAAGAAGTTATCGTAAGGCTTCCATTTTTTGTATATAGAACTTTTGGTATAAATACAATAAAAAAATTAAAAATGGGTGTGGTCGGCGAATTTGAAGGCCTACCTGCTATTCAAACCAAATGCTTCCAAATAAAATCTTAACTAATCAAGATAATCTTAACAATAGACCAAACTAGCATAATAAATATTTGGCCAAAAAGCATAATATGTATCTCTTGATTCCAAGTTTACTTTTGTTAATCATTTTAATCTTATTGTACCAAAAGTCCACAAGCTTCTGTTCAACGCTAAGCAAAGGACTTCAAAGAACCTTATACGCGTAAAACGTTATACACTAGTCTCGTGCGCACCAAGATTGAGTATGCATCTTTCATTTGGAACCCCTGTTATAATGTTCATTCAATTCGTTTTGAAAGATTTCAACGAAGGTTTCTTTGATTTGATCTTCAACTTTTGCGCTTTAGTGACCCTTTTCCTTCCTATAATGCTCGCTGTTTGCTCATCAATTTAAAATCGCTTGAGAATAGAAGAATCATTCACTCATTGATGTTCATCTTTAACTTAGTTGTTGGAAATATAGATTGTGCTTTCTTGTTAAGCCAAGTCAGCTTAAATGATCCTTCTAAAATCACTCGTCACATTACTCCATTCTATGTTGCCATGGCAAAAACTAATTATTTGGCAAATGCTCCAATCACAAGGGCCCTTTTGGAATTTAATAGAATTGCAAATCGTTCAGACATTGATTTCTCTAAAAACAGAGCTACATTTAAGGCTAGCTTAGACTTAATCTATATATAATTAGTCTATAATTTATTTATTCACTATTTTGTTTTTCTTTTTTATTATTGCAATTTTTTACATTTGCACATTTGTAATTAATAATCATTGTATATATATATTTATATCTATAGTCAGTAACATCCATTTGACTTAACAATAAATGAAATGAAATAAATATGGCTGGTTGCTTATTTCAACTACTCGGTTTTGCAAAAGTTTGGAAAATCTGAAATAAAATCTAAATTTAAAGATATAAACACAAAATTTTACCACAATATGCATTGATTTTTGGTAATGATTATAAACCAAAATTAGGCGTTGTCAAATAGTAGCAACTATTTTATTTAATGAAAAAGTTTTACATTTTTCATTTTCAGTTTGTAAAAAAGTGCAGCATACTTTGTGGCTTAATGCTAATTTTGTTTTTTTTTTTTTTGCTAAACAAAAGCCCTAGAATATGCAATAAAATTTGAGTCAAAAATCATTTACAATTTAAAAGAAAGTTTTTCTTTGAGTCTAATAATTAAATTTTGAGTACTTACTCATATGAAATACTGTTAGCATTGGCAACGAGAAATACCTCAATCTAGATTAAAGTTTTCCTACTTATTGTAGAGCTCACGGGAACCAAATCCAATTAATAAGTGAAATGTTATAATCTTTCAAAAATAAGTTATGTGTTTATTTTGCCTAAAATGTCTGAGTGATGAACGCGATTGCTGAAACTACTTTTTGGCTTGTGCTCAGAATTTTTATGAGTTCTTGAAACTGAGACATAGATGCTATTAAATTTTGGCACTCGAAACCTTCATATCCGTTTTCAATGATTAAATCAGCTAGAATTTAGTATTGAGAATGAGTTGAATGAGCAAAATGATTGAAGTGGGAGATTCCGAGGCCTACATAAGTTTAGACTTAAAATCGCAGAACTCTTAAAATTTTGTGAGTTTTCTTTAAATCGATTCTTGTTGGAATAACCCTTTTAGCTATATAATAATTCATTTTGTCCTGACAAATTTACGTATGACCGCCAATTTTACGCCCTTGGAAACCAGAAAATTACTTGTAAAGCAGCTTGTTGTCCCGCTTGTTATGTATTCTAAACTCGTGTATTGTAAACTTGACTCCCAATCTCTTCATAAGCTACAAATCGCACTGAACTATGCTACTGGATATGTTTTTGGGTTAACAAAATTTGACCATATATCAAGCTGGAGAAAAGATATACTTGGCATGGAATTAGATGAATATTTTAAAGCAAGAAACTGCATTTTTCTTCACAAACTAATACTTACAAGAACTCCAATGTATCTCTATGATAAACTTATCTTTGCACAATCCAACAGAACCAAGCAACTTATTATGCCTTGCTTTAATTACTTAAACACCAGTCGACTATTTTTCAATAACATCATAAGAACCTGGAACTCATTACCCCTGCATATAAAATCAATAATTAGCATAGCAAAGTTTAATCTTCTATTCATGAATATTTCTCAAAAGGACCCACAAGTATTAATAAGATTAATTGGTATTAAGTTTTAATGTTCAAAATTGTATTCATTATTTAATTGTTTTTTTTTTTTTTAATTTTATTCTTTATTTAATTGTTTTTTATATGTTAATTTCTTACTTTATATATATATTTTGGATGTTTTAAATTTTAAATTTATTAAATTTGTTAATTTAATGTTCCTATTGGTTGTGCTAAAAAAGATTTTTGTATATCTTATTGCACTAATGTTTCAAGCCTTTTTAAAATAAATAAAATAAATAAATAAAAATTGGATATGTATTTATGTATATATAACATAAATTTGTTTCTACTTAGTAAAAATATATAATGAAAATTAATTTAAAATACCTACATTACAAATAACAGAAATAGATAAATGAAAACACATAATGAGCTTGCAAATAAATTATATTTGGTTTTGCATGCTGTTGGAATGTAAAAAGTTTCAATGGGGTAGGCAAAGAAAAAGAGATAGAAGGCTACATTAATTTCTATAACAAATTAAAATAAATTATTATGGCTTTGAAAGATGAGATGAGAAAAACAGCAAAAGAAAGTACAAAAAATTTGCCAGTTTATTGCATAATAGAAAAAAATTTTTCAGGGGAAGTTTTCTATTTGTTGGAACACCTAAAAGCATGCTATACGATGCTATAAAAACACACACACACATACCGACAGTGATAGAGAAAGAAAGAGAGATGAACTGAGAGAAAGGAGGAATGAAGAAAAAAGGAGATATATGTATATGGAAAAGTTTGCTAATAATTATTATTATGTAAATTAAACATGGCACACTTTTAGTGCTTTGCATTTAAGCACAAGTTCAGAAGTTATGCTAGTATCACTAGTTATACATACATACCTTTCGTGTATACTTTTTTCTCTTCAATACTCTCTCTCTCTCTCACTAACAGTTACACATACATCTAAAATGAATGGTATTTCCTGTGCAAAACTATTTGTTGAATAGAATTTCTGCCAAAAAAATGCCCACAAGTAGAAAATTGTATAAACAGAAAAATCCAAAAAAAAAAAAAAAGCACAAAAGAATATTTGAGTGTGTTTTTTGTTTTTTTTTTTGGTGTTTGCACACTGGTAACACTGGAAATATATCTTCATTCAAAGTGAAAAGCTAAGAAATGCATAAATTTATAAAAGAGAGAAAATGTAAGAAATGAAATGAATGCAAAGTAAAGCAAGAAAATAGGAAAACAAAGTTAAATGAAGGGAAGGCAAAAAGAAAAAGAGAAGGCGGTAAAAGGAAAAAAAGCATTTAAAGGGAATAACAAAAGCATGAAATCTTAATGTAGCGCAAAGGACAATGAATGTTGTATCCTTAGTAGTAAAGATTGCACAGCTTAGCTGGGCACATTCAAGTCAAAAGCGCATAAGGCTTAACAATAAGCAAAGACAACATTTTATTTTTATATGTACATACGTAAATAGGTATACATAAGCTGAGACATAGGCATAGGCAGTATATTGTGCAGAGGAGCAGGCTGGCTACAAAACATTACTTTTCAAATTCAGTATAGGAGTTTGTGATTTTTGAATGCAAGTCAAATACCTTAACTCGCTTGTTTCAGTACACCCATGTGCTGAGTTGATAGCATTTAAATCGAATTTATATGAGTGTTTCTTTTTTATCTTTCTTTATCTGTGAGAAGTGATGATGATGAAATCTGTTTTGTTTACTTTAGCAACTGTAGTTGTTGAAAAGTGTTAGCATATTTTTCTATTTTCTGGTTAAGAAGTTTATAGAAAAAATGTGAAAACTAAAATTTAATGCTTTCTTTCATTCCCCAGAAAATCATAATAAAAATTATGCTGCAAGTTTTCACTTACAGAAAAGTTAAGCAATTTTTGTTCGTAATATAAAAAATTATCACGATGATGTAACAGCTCTAGCGTCCAATTCATTATTTTTTTTCTTTCTGTTATTTCTAAATAGCGTGGGCAAGTAAACGAAGGTTTTTTTTTTACTACTATTTGCTATTACTAGCTACACACTAAGGAGCCAAAGTTTTGTAACTTTTGCTTTTTTTATACCATTTCGTATAAGTTAAGTTGAGTTGACTTGAGGTGCGTTGCAGTGGCAGCAAAGAGTTAAATGATTGCGGTATAAAGTTTCTTGCTTAATGCATTTTAACATCAAACATTAGTAGTAACAAAAAGAAATCGCTAAAGACCGAGAGGGAGAGAGAGAGAGAGAGAAAGCGAGAAAGCGAAACGTTGGATGCAATGCAGCTTGCACACTCATAATCACTAGTGGATTCAGAAATTTGCGGTTTAATTTGTTCGTTCCTATATAAATTATTTTTGATTTTTGAAAACGAACAAAATTTTTGAGATTTTCATCGACAAGGGAGAAGGGGGCGATATCCTCAAATCCCCGTGTTCTTCCTAGGGGTATCTAGTGCACATAGTAGTAGTTAACATTAGTCAAGATGCGGTTAATTTAAATTAACTGGAGTCACACATTTGTGTTATATAATTTTAAATATTAATGACGTTCTCACTCGATTTCTTAAGGCAGTAATTCGGTTGGATAATTATACTTATTTAGACGTTTTAATTTTTTTTCATCATCGAAGGATTTATTTTTTCGATCAATATTTATTATTTTATAAAATATTTGAGGCCAAAACTTTCATCAAAAATCCAAATTTTGTAAAGCTGCCATTTTATTAAAAAATAATATTTTCATTATTTCTTCAGTCAATTAGATATTACTTTGCATTAACTAAACTTTTTTGGTTTTTTCATTTTGGATGATCCGTTTCAGAGATATCGTGCTTATCGCAAGACACTTTTTTTTAGAGGACTTCCCGGAGCTTTAAAAATCATTGTTTGAAACATGAATGAAATGAATGAAACATTTTTAATAAAGTTAAAAAATTAAACAATATGTATGTAAAATTTTATATCAATCCAACAAAATGCCTTTTCAGAAAAAATGCTTGAAAAATTAAATTTTTTCGACCTCCTAAGTGTGTATAATCTTAGTTGGAAGTAGACAGAAAAGTGCCTAAATTCAATGGTTGCTTCTTACTATTAAACATGGCAACCAACTTTACATTGAATACCAGTAGTGGAATGGATCGTCTACTTTAATTAAACGGGAGTATCACTAACAGTCATTACGTTTCAGAACATCATACCAGAAGTCTTAAAAAGACTTCAGTCTTTCGTAAGAGGAATTGAAAATTAAAGTTGCTAAATCAACAATGAAGAAAGACCGAACAAACAAATGTAGTAGTATATGTCTAAACGTTATGTTATCGTTTATATTACTTCAGTTTAAGCTATAAGTATATTGTACCATGTAAGGGTTAATTTAAAAAAGACCCCTTAATCTTAAGTTTGCTTTATATTCTATTCTACTTTCTTTATTATTGTAAATAGTCTATTTCATTCTAACATTAAGTCTTTAATAGTTTGTAATATTATCGTGCTATTTTTGTCTGGCATACACTTTTTATTCACCACAGCTTCATGTTGAATGCTGAGTTTGAAATTAAATAAAAGTTTTCAGTTTGGAAAAGGACGGCGAAAAAGAAAGACGTGTTTTTTGAAAAGATCCCCATACAAACAAAATATTAAAAAATACTCAAATTTGTATAACTCACACACAATTTTCGTTAGATATTTACAATAAAATTTGGGTTTCGGAACTGGATCATTATCCTCTTAAAATCTACTATCTACTATCTATCCCGGTTCGAATTTCTCAATTTCCCCTACCACTTTATTTTTCAATCATTTAAAGATTTTAATGGGTTTTGATTTTTGCAATTTCATCAAAAGTTTTTTACATCAATCTTAATCAAAAAGTTCCCGGAATAACCATCGTTCCGATTTGAGTTTTGTTTCAGCGTTTCAGCAGCCGAGAGGAAGTAATGAAAAAATCGCAGGAAGCACTGATGGACATACCGAAAACCGAATATAAAAATGTTTCGAGGATTGGATCAAGAGCTGGCATAAGTGTGCATAAGAAGTGCAGTCGATGGGGATTACTTTGAAGGGGACAATATAGATTTAGATGAATAAACTTGTATTTTTAATTTTCTGAATAAATTCCGGGAACTTTTTGATCAAGGTGGCATCTATTAATTTATCGTTTTAAGTATAAAAGTTGTGATGGGGTGTGAACAAATTTTTTGTATTAATCTTTGGTCTTAAACCGATAATTTAATAAATAAAAATGTATATACCAGTTTTCTAAAGAAGGTTAAACATATATTTAATTCGTAACATAGTGAAGAGTTACATATATATACCGAGTTTTCAGATTTTTAAAAAAAATTTTCACGGCTTGCTCAAGCGTTTTGATTTAAAAAATCGTTGGGAGTGTGAACAAATTTTGGGCATACGGTGGTGTAAATTTAGCCATTGACGGTTTTTAATGTTTAGCCGATATTAAAGACAATTTCATTTCCATTAACTCTCAAGACTACCTTCTGCGTACGCGCCTAATCAACGCAGTGTGTGGTTAGAGAGCGAAAGAAAACATCAAAGGTGAAAGGTGACGGCTAGGATAGGACTAAAGTTTTGCGGCTGGAGCTCCGGATAATACTTTCTGTTAAAAATAGCTTTCTGATCGTAATATCCCTGCATTAAAAACTAATCCATAACAATCTTAAAAACAATCAATCTATTAATTACACTGTGTGACAGTGAAAGTATACTTTCCTCGAGACATAACTCAAACTGTAGGTATAGTCAAGCAGAAAAAAACTGCATACTCAGAATTTTGAATGGACCCATAAAATCTGGACTTAGGGCCGAAAACCCGATTTTTAATAGGTTTAAGCATATACTTGCCCGTAACTTTATTTTTATTTATCCAATGAGTAAGTTTTTATATTTCATTCAAAAGAGGACACTTAGTTGCTTACAATGATATATAAATTGGTAATATATCTTAAGGAATACGGGATTTAGAAGGCAAATATAGGGAACATTATTTTTTTTTCAGTTTTTCATTTTCAATGATGTTTTAAACGACTATTTTGTTTATCAGTGTAAATATAAAAGTATGTTAAAATAAATTGCCTTCAATTCTGTTTCCAACAAGTTATAAATTTTTAAAATCCATTGAGGTGTGGTTGACTTATTTAACTATTTTGTTTGACTGCACAAAAAATTTCAATACGTAAGGTGTAAATATTTGGATACGAGTATTACTCCAACTATTTAAGAATACAAAACAGTAACTTAAAAATATATGGATTTTTTTCTATGGTACTTGAAGTCGAATATCTCAGTCAAATCTCAATGGATTTTGAAAATTTATAACTCGTTGGAAATAGAATTTAATGTAGTTGATTTATTATAACCTTTATATATACACTGGAAAACAAAATAGTCATTAAAAACGCCATTCAAAATTAAAAAATTATAAAATAATTTAATATTTCGTTATGTTTGACCTTCTAACTCTTGAATTTAATATATATTAGCAACTTGTATATCATTGTAAGCAAATAAATGTCTTCTTTTGTATAATATATAAAAACTTACTCATCGGATAAATAAAAATAAAGTTACGGGCAAGTATATGCATTAACCTATCAAAAATCGTTTTTTCGGCCCTAAGTCCAGATGTCGAGGGTCAATTCAAAATTCTGAGTATGCAGTTTTTTTCTGCTTGACTAGACTTGCGACACGTGTAAACCTCGAAAAAAGTATATTCAAATTTTTGAATTTTGTCACCCTGTGTTATTTTACAACTTTTAAGATTATGAAAATTCAAATTTTAGGCTTTTCCAATTCCCCAAATTAGGGTTTAAAATTTTATATTTTTTTTTACATATTTTATTTTTTATTTAGTTTTTAAAAAAATGTTTAATAGTTAACTCGTTTTACATACACAAAACCGTTAAAAATAATGAATCATTTGAAATTTAGGGTAGATGAGTATTAGAAAAGTTGATTAATTTTTCAAATATGTACCGATTTTCGGTTACGGTTTTTTAATTGTTAAGGGTACGTTTAAGGGTTAAGATATGTATATCAAACTTTCTCTTAAGATAAATCTACTTAGAAAGGTGCTAACTATGGCTTTAAGTAACATTTTTCAGTTGAGTAGTTAATACCAATTACGGCTTAAATATAGGGCGTGATAATGTTGCCTAAGGTTTACGGTGTGTATAAATTTTGTTGCCTTATAATTTAAAAAAAGGAAGAACAACTTCAGTCATATAATTTAATTTTTTTATCCTGCATAACCAAGGTCAAGTACGTATGTAGTGTGTGTGTGTGTGTATCCTTGAGCAAGAACAATTACAAGAACTTGAAGAAATTGTCTTTGTTATTTTTTGTTTTTTTTTGTTTCCTTATGCTTGATTTTGTGAAAATAATTACTGGTTTTTTTTTGTTTGTTTATTAGTTTATTTGCAGTTTTTCCATTCTTATATTTTTCTTTTTTTTTGATTTTTATTTATTTTTTTTTATATACATATATACATAGTAAGCACATATAAAATTAAGTCAAATTTATCGTGCTGCACAATAAATGTTTATTTACCTTACATCTTTATTCTTCGTTATGTACAATTGTCTCTGTGTGTGTGTTTGGATGTACTTATGTGTGAGTATCTTTGCGTTTGTGTGTATGCGGTAGGGTCATAATGGATGTTCGTTTTTCGGCTGATGTAATGAACTCTTTCCTTTCGTTTTTCTAGATGTCTTGTGTTTTTATTTCAGCGTCTACTACGTACTAAGAAAGAGATGTAACAAATTGTGAATTTTATTTTCTATTAATGATGTTAAATGAATCCCAAAGACAAAATAGAGTAAAGTACTTACAATTTTCTACAATTTCAATGTTATGTGTATATTTTTTATGTACTTTCTAACATATTTCTTCGCAACACACAGTGGCCGATTTTCCGAAAAAGCTGGCCCAATGTAAAAAAATAAAATTTGCGGTATTTTTATGTAGAGGCTCTTAGTTTTTGTCAGATATTTACAGTTTTGGCAGGTCAAAATAACCCGGAGACGCGTTTGTCACCTGTTTTACATGTATAATTTCGTGCTGGAATTGAAGTTATCTCAGAGTTATTTGTTATGCAAGATATTTATAAAATATTTTATGCATTGGTTGTCTCAAAAAAACTGACGTTAAGCATGGGTAAGAGCGGCTAGCTTTCAACCCATACAATTCATATGCTTTTTTGGGTATATATCCCGAATCATTTACAGTGCAGTACTGACGTTTCGTGCTTACACAAAGCAATACTACAGAAAAATATGGGTATGATTGGAAAAAGGGGCACGGCACCTCCCATATAATCTGAATTTTATTTATGGAATATTTCAAGAACCATTTGTGTTGTGATACTATAAGTATTTTTCGTCAGTACCAAATTTATTGTGAACTTTTAGTTCTATATTAGTTTTAGTTCTAAGTAGGCGTGGCCTCTCCCATGCTTTCTTGAGTATATCGCCGGACTCTTTTATAGTACAATACTGAAATTTGTTAAAAACAAGCTGTCGGATAATACCATGGTAAAGGAAAAACGTGGGTGGTATTGAAAAATGGGGGCGTGGCACCTTCCTACATGGAATATTTATGTAGCTTGAATTTGAATTTAATTTTTTTTTCGTTCCGTGAAATTTTTTTATTAAAATTTTTTTTTTATAAATAAACATGGTAGTTATTCGTAATCAGCAACCGCAAAAACTCCCATACATCGAATTTCGCTAGAATATATCTTCGAATTTTGGCCAGCTTTTCCTGCAAATTGACTACTGTGCAGCATAAAGAAAAATACAGAATGAAAGTATTTTCGTTAATTTGCTGGAATTGATGACTTGACTGCTGTGCTTAAAAACTCGCATGTGATTTTTCTTACAGTATGTACTTTTAATTATTTCTATGCAATTATTTTACCAATGACTATTTTCCACTGTACTTGAGTTTGTTTTGGTTTTATTGAGATCTTGATTAGAATTTTTTTTCCAGATAGCATCTTCATAAACGAATTTATATTCGACATGACAACAAAATAAGTTTAAGTTTAAGATTTAAAAAAATAATATTAACTTTTATGATTCCATTTGACTATGAAATTGAAAGTAAATTAAAAGTTATCAAAGGAAATTCATCATAATGAATTCAATTTATGTTAATATGACGAATGTATGGATTTGATAAAAGGAATCATTTACATAGGTATTCTTTAATAAATCTATTACATGGATTTTTTAATTTTCAGTGGGACAAACTTTTGACCTGATTTTTTGTACTACCTACCATGGAGATACTAAAATTTTCAATGAGTATGATTTATTCCACACAATTTAGTTGCACAATTTTGCTTTTACCACTTCATGTTGTGACAAAACCACTCGCTAATAAAAAAAAAATTAAATTTCCTTGGTGTTATTTTAATGTATACAATAAAAGTTTTAGATCGTAAAACAAGAGAGTTTCACACAAATTTTATTTATAAAAATAAAAATCACTCATACGCACTGTTGTGCAAATAATTCAATATCTCTTCTATCTATGAAACACCCTCACAATAATCAAAAGAGGAGAAGAAAAAGAGCTTTAGAGTAACATTTTAAATTATCCTTAAAGAATATTGTGTTAATACGAGCTAACCACAAATTCCTTATAAATATAAATGAGCAATTGTTTGAACATTAGCATCGCATTAAAAACAGAAATAAAATAAACTGAAAAAAGCAGAAAAAATGTAAAAAAAGAAGAAATATAAGTTTTTTCATCTCATTGCTATTTGTTTACATTTACTATGACATCTCAATCTGCAGTGTAATGTACAGTGGGTATAATATTTGAAGGAAGGAAGCTAGCGAATATTTTTACAGAAAAAAAAAATTTAAGAGTACATCAAGATATGGAATAAAAATAATAAGAGATTTTGTAGTTTTAGTTCTTTTTTAGTTTTAGGGGATACGACTATGAAATAAGACTGGACGAATAGGTTTAGGAAGGAGGGGAAAAAGAGAAGTTAAAATTAGTCAAATTGGTTTTGATATGACTTCGAGTTCTATGAAAGCAAGTAATTAAAACTATATTATCTAATTTAGTATTATCAAAAAAGATATTAAAAATTTAATATTGCATTCTTTGTAAGTAATAGGTGATAATGTTGAAAAATCGAAACAAATTAATTTATTATTTTTCTCTTTGTAGTCTCAGAAAAAAGACTTCTTAAAAATATTATTGTATGATATTAGAAATATTCTGCATATCAATTTTGATGCTTTGATAACTATGCACTCATTTTTCTTCTTAATTTTCTTCATTATGGGCATTAACGACTCTGACACACCATCGCACACTGGGGCCGCTCCACATAAGTGAGTGCTCAAAATTCTAAAATTAGTTTTTTTTCGACCAAACTCATTTAAGCTATACTTTCTAAGTAAATTTTAGATGATTTAACCCATTGATGACCACGATTTAACCCATTTGTGACCAAGGTTACATAAACATATCACAATTTTACACCAAACTCATTAAATAATTTGTAAAGTAAATTTGAAATGATTTAATCCATTGGTGACCATTATTTAACCTGTTGGTGACCAAGGTAACATCAGTTTAACAAAATTTTGTATTTTGTATTTCTGTACAATTTAAAGGAAGCTTCCATTGTGCCACATGCAGGTATGCAACATTGGTCACTAATTGGTCAAGGATCTTTTTTTCAAAATGAAAAAGTTTTATTAAATAATACAATTTCGTATAGTTTTTTGGTATAGCACACACAGTGTAATTTTTTTTAAAATTATATTATATAATCAAATTTAAGTAAAACTAGCTAATTACGCTAATACAAACTAAAAATTAAATATGAAATAATAGATAATTAAAAAAACACATCAGGAAAAATTAAAATATATAAAATGTAAAAGATAAAAAAATTATAATAATTGTACTATTTCAGCTCCTAATTGCTAATCAGCTTCTGGTTTTATATTAGATGTGCTTAAGCCTAGCTCTACTATGTTAGAATATCTAAAAAAAAGGGTATTGTATTCTGATCAAGCGGCAAGGTGCTCATGCAGCTTGTTAGAGGCTTGGAGGAAACTAAAAATCGATTGAAAATGTTTTCTAAATCTTTACGGTTAACTTAAAAAGCTTAGTTTTTTATAAGATATACTTTAAATATATTCTTAAACAAAATCAAAAATTTTCTTTTTAATTTTTTTAAAACCATTTTATTTACGAAAGGGCAAATTGATTGGGCTTTTATTTTCAGATAATAATTACCGAATGTTTGTACATTATTGTGGTATTAATACATCCCTAATCACTTTGCCCGTTCGAAAAAAAATTGATGTTAAAAATTTACTTTAAAATAATTTGAGATAAGTTCGAATTTTTGCAAATTAACCTTAGTTTTTTCACACGAAAAAAAAAAAATTGGTAATTATTTGCACACTCCACTCTAACAGAAACATGAAGAATTTTTGAGATAGCTTTAACGAAAACTATGCAATAACAACACAAAGTTCATATAACATTGATTAGGTTGATCACATTAAAAAAAAAATGGAAAAATTTTTCAAGTTTGACACTTCATATCTCCCATACTGCAAAAGGTAAAAAATTTAATTGTTTCCTATCAATGCACAAATTATTTATGAATATAATGGCGCTTAAATTATTTTTCTAAACCCATTTTTTGAAAATCGACTTTTGAGCACTTTCTTATATGGAGCGACCCCAATGTGCATCGTGTTTGTTAGCTACTAGCAGCTTTTATCTCCTTTCAGTTTTTACCAAGTTAGCTAATTTCGTATTCGACCGTGCTTCTCTAGGTTTCTAGCAGTCTTCTTTCTACGTTTAATGCAATACTGACATTGTTTGTACCAAGAGAGCGACCTATCCACCTCTAATTCTATCCTTTGGATCGGATTAAACAGTTAAGGAGGTAAGCATGATGTTCCCAGATCACTGCAGCCAACAAGGATCTATTGCGATATCCGCCGAAGTATTTCCGGAAATTTTAGGAGAACTATTAAGGAAATTTATTAACTCTTTAGGTGAACTTTTCACTATATCTGGCGGTTGTGGGGTAGAATTTCCTAAGTAACGAAATCGTGACCCTAATTAGACCTTCACAGTGGCATAGCATAGGTATGTTCTGCTGTTTCTCTACCCTCATAACATTTTCGAAACCGATTTTCTTGTTCTATATCTAAAGATAGTGGTTCACCATACAATGTCCTGTGCAGAAACCCATGACAGATCATTGGCATGAATGGTTTAGCTTTTCTGTTTTAATTTATTTTTCACGACGAATCCCACGCCCACCTCCCGCCCAGCCTACCGAGGGCCGCTCCCAACTACGAATGGGTTACCGTAGTAGAGTGACCCGGATTACACAACAGAAGCGCGTAAGGTAGCAAAAACGCTAGAGGAGACAGCTCCACTAAGTACAAAATGGCTGGATAGTGGAGAGAATTAATTGTTAATTTCAGAAAGAATTTTATGCTTAATCGAAATTAGCGTATCAGAAAAATTTATTGAGTGATAAACTTTATTAAAAACCATACAGGCATTATTAAGAGGTTCAAATTTTAAGCAATTACTGTTATAAGTTTTCAAACGTAATAAAGTATAGTTCCTTGTAGAGTGCGTATGTATATTGATATTCAACCTGATTAAAAGATAAGTGATATTTATATTGCCCTGAAAAAGTTTGAGTATGAATGTTGAATTTAACATAATTCTACTCGATTTTAAAGACGGTAATGCAATTAGTTTCAAACGATTTTCATACTATGGAAGGTTTAAATTCGGGTTCCAAGGTAAACCACGGAAGTAGAAATTGTTTTTGGAGCGATTCTAAGGCATCTTCATGGCACTTATAATATGGACACCAAACTATTGACGCATACTCTAATATTGGGCGTACTAACGAAACAAATAATAGTTTGGTAACATATGGGTCATCAAATTCTTTCGCCCAGCGTTTAATGAAACCGAGTACACTAGAAGCCTTATTAATAATTTTGTTAATGTGTGCACTCAAAAAAAAAAAGTACATGAAACAGCTGTAAAAATGACATTTTTTGTCTACAATATTCAGCAAACATTAAAAACTATCAAAATTGACATTACAAAATGAAAATATAACATTACTGAAAAATGAATAAATGATGCGAAAACAATGCATTAAAAATGTAAAAGAAATACATTATTTTAATGTAATATTGATATGACAATAATGTTGAATTGACATGACAACAATGTATAACTGATATTGCAAAATGTAAATTTGATACCAATTTAACGTAGAATTGAAAACTTAAAATGTTAAATAAAACACAATAAAGAAGTTTTTTGCACTTTATATAATTTTATTTCTGTAATAATAATATTTGAATAAACGTAAATAATTCCGAAAAAGTAAAATTTTTAAAACACGTTTTAGTTTATTTTATTCTCTTTTATTATTATTTGAACACTTTTTCACAAATTTTTTTTTCACACAGTTTTTATTTAAACTATTATTGTGACTGCAAATAAATATATACCTTCACTCTCACCCAACAAAACGCAAAACTATTTCACAATTAAAAAGTTTTGTCAGTTTAAATTTTTAGTTTATACTTATTCTAAAAGTATTACCAGTTATAAATAACTTTCAATGCTATACTAGCCTGTTTACATTTTGAATGTTAAATTTACATAGAATAATATCAATTTTACATGAAAAACGTATTAAATAATGAGAACATTTTTAATGTAATTTTAACATTATAAATTGACATTACAATTTAAAACGAATTATTATCAATATAATAGTTTTAATGTTAATACAACACAAAACAGATCAATCTGGTATTTTTTGCGTTAAACTAACATTTTTGTTTTTACATTGAAAATAATATTACAAATATATCAATTTTACATTGCACTTTTTTTTGAATGGGACCAAGGTGGCTCCTCTGAGGGACTCCCGAAATAACAGGAAAGCTATTAGATTTACAACCTTTGAACAAAACACTCTGTGTTTAATTTGCAAGGAAAGAAGAAATCCATTTAAATAAACGTAGCGGAAAACCAATATTACTTATAATAATAATAATAATTTAAGCAAAAGCAAATTATGATTTACTACGAGAGTTTCTACTCAGTATTGCAACCAAATTACTATTCTGCCAATTTTGTAAACTAAGTTTAACGAATGGATGAATCTTCTCCAGTAAGTTTATCTCCCATTTCGCTTCCAATATGAACTATATGCCCTGCCGCCTAAATGAGTTGTACTCTGTTGTAAGAAGCTAGGATGATATCAATACCAAAGTTATATTGAAAAATTCATTTTAACTATTTTTACGGGATTCAAAAAAAAAAAAAAAAAAATTTCAAACTTTTTTTTTGTATGGGGACTGAGCCGGTCTAATGTAGATACGCCATTTTAAAAGGAATATAGAATTAAAAAAGTCTCTAATCCTAGACAGGATTGTAAGCCTCCAACGAAGTAAAATCATTTTTTAAATAACGTATCTGTGCTGCAACTGCGCCTGAAATCCTGAAAAGTGTAGATACGGTAATAAATTTGTAGATAAACACTTTTTTCATCAGGATTTCTCGGCAATTTTTATAGATATCGAAAGCATGACTTTGTTATCTTTATTAATACTTAATATATAAAATTTTAAAATTTGTTTTTGCATTGTTGAAAATGGCTTTAATTAACGAGTTCAACGATTTTAAACACGTTTTTAATCATGATGGCAGTATAGCCACAATGAGAGCTTTGGACTAAGCCTCAAGTTCTTGCCTACTAAATATTTCGCTGGTCTAAATGGCTTTCCTGTTTAGATGTGAATTCCTTATTAGTTTTTCATCGACAATCACACCCAGATATTTTACTTCTTTTGAAAAGTTAATGATTTTACCAAAGACTGTAGGTTCTTTAAAATTGCCCCTGTTTCTTCTTTTGGTAAACGCAACTATGAAAGTTTTTTTGAAATATGCATTTGGTCTTCAGTCTCTATACCAACTTGCAACTACATTTAACGCACTCTGGAGGAAATATGAAACTGTATCTTCATATTTTTCTCTGATTAGGATAACAATGTCATCAGCGTATACTTGAACGTTGAAAAAGCGGGTTAAAAACAATAGGTGGCTGGAGGACTTGAGTATTGTTTGCATTATCGCCCAAATATAGCAGTTGGTAAGAAATCGGACTTAAATAGCCAAACTTTCAGACTTGCACTCAGACGGATACTATGCCCTATGTAATTCAACACATAATGAAGGATCTTGCTTTGACACTCGAAATATCCTCTTCTCTTCCACCACCAGGGGCTTCCAAGATATGTGAAATTTTCCAACGACTCGATGTGATGATTGGGATCACTAATAGCATAGCGGTTACCTTTTGTCAGGTTTAAAACTTTGGCATTCTTGAATTTAATTTTAAGTCCTGTTGTTAATGCTTTTGCGTTCAATAAATCGGCTGTTAAAATCCAGTAAAAACTTCGTTAGAATTCCCTTAAACCACTGTAGAGTGTTTGATGGAAAGTGGCATCCAATAACTAAGAGAAATAGAATTAGATACAATATGCATCCTTGATAACCTTTGTATCCTTTCTGGTACGACCCTTTGTCGTACAGCAATCCATGTGTATGTGTAAATACATATGTGTAAATGTACACTACATTTATATGATTACATGAATTGGTCAGTCACAATTGAAATTATTTTTAATTTGTTCAAAAAATAAGTCCGTTTTTGAATTAAGTCTTATATCTATCGATATATTGAAATTTATATATTATATTTTTTTGTAAATACTTAGTACTTTATTAAAAAAAATTTTAGTTCAACTAGTAAAAGGCATTAAAACTCTTCTAATAAGTTTTGAATTTTTAAACCAAAGAAAATTGATTTATTATGTTTTTTGTGGAAAGTTTTGACTACTGTTCCATGTTTTAGTTTCATTTTAAGTAATGTATAACAGGCTTAAAGAACGTATATATGTAGTCATCACAACAACAGTTTATATAGAGACGGGCAAATAAGACGGCCGTTACGGAATCCGCCACGATTACTCATCAGTGATCTTAGTGATAGTTCTTAATCTTTCAGTATCCTATATATGCTACTAATCGTAACCCAGAACTACAGATTTGATTCCAAATATCTTAACTAAATAGAGAGTTGATAGTTTTTTAGGAGACTATGAAAATTAAATCTAGAGGTTAATTTTTCAAAGTCATGACTTAAGTTCATGTCAATTTCGTTATTTGAAGTTATATATAAACAGGCTTAATGAACAAATGTAGTCATCACAACAACAATGTATATAGAGACGGGCAAATCAGACGGCCGTTTCGGAATCCGCCACAATTCCTCATCAGTGATCTTAGTGATAGTTCTTAATCTTTCAATATCCTATATAAGCTACTAATATTTGAAATCATAACCCAGAATTACGGATTTGATTCCAAATATCTTCACTGAATAGAGATATTGAAAGAAACTACCACTACCGTTCTATACACTTATGTTGTTGTTTTTTTTTTTTTTTTTTAAATAGAGAGTTGTTATGATGGCTACATATATACGTTCTTTAAGCCTGTTATACATTACTTAAAAAGAAAATTGAGTTTGAGTAAAGCGAACTCAAATTGTTTCGAATATGGTGCAGCCTCAGTTACAAAAAGCATACCAATGGACTACATTGACCTTGATAACATGATGTCCAGCTTTTTTGGCCGTTCATCAGTAGAATCGAAAAAAGGGTTTCACCAATTTCGGACCAGATTTTTAGAAGAACTTCATCAAACTAGCAGCCTTGAAGATAATTTGTTCATATTGTGGACTTATTGTAAGCTTTTTTTCGTATGTATTTCTGACTGCGGAACTTTTTCAACAGTATGTCACACGAAAGCATCATTTTGGCAAGGTCGTTGTAAAATTAATTTTTTTTGCCTTCAATATGAAAAGTTGTCAATTGCGCCTTGTCATCTAGATTTGCTGCATATTATATTTTTATTTTTTGTGCCATACTTTCACAGTGCAAAACAAAATTTGTGCTAAAGATTTCATTCCCAAAATATCAGCCATTAAAATTAGTAAAGGATTAAAATGGCACAACGGGGAGAAAACCACAAAAAAGGCATTTATTACTTACAAAAAAGGAACCGAAATTCGAAAAAGGTACCAACGAGTGAAAAAGGCAAAATTTTTTTTAAAATAGCAAAAAAGGCTAAATAAAATTTATATATTTGGAATTAGTATTGCGTATATATTTTATCTGCCATAATATAGAATTTAGCAGAAAAAAAATTTTCTTAATCTCTGCTCCCTGATAATCAAATCGCCTTTTTTCGGAATCTTGATAATTATGCCCTCTGCCTACTCATCTGCAAAGCTTTCATTGTCTCAAGTGAGATTGATAAGTGGGCGCAGTAACTAAGTGGCAAGTGCAGGGTGGACTTTATAGAACTCCGTTGGTATATGGTGTTCATTAGTGAGGCTATTATCAGTCAGTTATTTTGATATTTGACGAGCTAAGTCGTCTAAGCGATTTCTTTTGTCGCTTCATACACTATGTTTAATGAATTTTTGCTGCATGTGGTTTGGTGGGACTGAAGGTTTTTCCGGAGCTTCTTGTTATATTTCATAAACTATAAGATATCACAATTTCTGGTTTTCTGATTTTAAAATGTTGTGCTCCAATAAGATATTTTTAAATTATGTATTGCGCACACCGTGCCACTGAAGAAATTCCCAAAAGAAATGAATGAATAAAATAATAAAAAAAACGAAAAAAGAGTAAAAGAAAAAAAGAAGCAAAAAGAAGCGAAAAGCGCGAAAAGTAAACATAAAACTGGCGTTTAAAAAAACAACGCAAGGATTTGAAAATTCCTTTGCATATCATTGTATGCTTCAACTTTGTTGTTGTTGTTGTTGAATACCTACATTTAATGTTTTATTATTGTGCCGACTTTGCTTCAGGAACTTAACTGTATTTGTTATTGTTGTTACCCAGCGGTAAATTGAAGCACTAGAATAGCGCTAAACAGTGCACTACAAGCACATGTGTTCGATATAAGTTTTAAGATTGCATGTCCTAGTACTTTTAGCGCTAAACAAGCGCAAGAAAGAATGCATTAGATAGGCACTTCCGCTCATTCATTCGCTGCTTCGTGCTTACTTTGGTTGAGAAAGAGAGGAGAGAGAAAAAATATCGAGTATCGATTCATGCATTCATAACTTTTCATTGCTGTGTCATTTATTTTATTTTTTTCCTTTGCTTTTTTGTTTGTTTTACATATATAATTATATTTTTATTTATTTTTTATAAAACAATTGCAAAAAAGAAATAAAATAAAACACACACACTTTTCGTGAAATTTCACAACTACTTTACTTCGCTGTTGCGTGAAAACTAACTCGCTTCGTTTCTCGCTCAGTCAATATTTCGTAGCGTCTTGCTGATCGATACACGTTTTAATTACTCAATAGAAAACTAAATTTGTTGTTCGCATGGTTGCTTTGCAATTTCCGGCTGAAATGGTGCACTTGCAAGCACTTTTTAAGCACTTAATTTTCAAGCACTTGTCTGAAAAACCGCTGGGTAGTGTCTTGCTATTTTTGCTCACGTGTGTGGGTTGTGCCGGTTTGTGTGAATGTGTGCGTGTTAAGAAAAAAAACATTTGCATGTTTTTTGGAATGCAAAGTGCGTTAAAAATGCGTTGAAGATTCTATTGTCAGAGAAAGAAAGGAAGATTGTAAGAAAATAAAGTCACAGTGCCGTTTGCTGCTATTCTTGGCTATAGTAAAGGTAGCAACCTATAAAAACTTCCACACACACACACAGGTGTTGAACAGCAGACAGACACTTGAATACAGCTCGCTGCTGATTTCATCCGATTTTACTGTTATTTACAACACTTGAAATTGTATGTGTTAGCATTCATATTTGGTTGTTGGTGTTGTTGTTTAAGATTTGGTTCCTGCTGTTATTGTTATAATTTTCGTGGTTTGCTGCTTAAAGAAGAAATAACATTATATATATTTATTTAGTAATATTTGCATGTAATTCCATCTCACACACATGGGCATGGCTTTGCATATAATTACGCATGTGTGCGCATATATGTGAGTATATGTATATATGTACGTATGTGGTTTTATTTTTTAATTAAATTTCAAAATATAAAATCTTTGCTGAATTCTTTGGAGATTTTATTTTCGTGAATTGTTTCACGTTTTTGATTTTTTTTTTTACTTTTAACTCTTGTTTTTTGACTTTAAAATGTAAAATTTATTTTTAATTTGTATGTAAATTAAATAAGCGATCCTTAATTCTCTATGAAATATGCATGTAGGTTTTTTTTGGCACATTTAAAATGTAACACAAACACGCAAATGCGACTATGTGTAATTACTTAAGGTGAAATTTAAATAATAATGTTGAATTTGCACAGTACCTAAAAAAAATGATTAATCAGCTTCAAAAAATATCATCATTGTTTGAGAATAAATTATATTTTTAGTTCTTGAAAATATATTTCACAAGTGAAGCTTTAAAATAAATACATATTTTTAAATACACTGCCCAGTAGACTAACCGTAGTGTAATACTGAAATGAAATATTATGTTCAACATTCTTGCTGAAGAAGGTTATTGTCCAGTAAGTCATTATTTTTGTCTAGCTGCATTTTAAGATCAGAAATGGCATGTCAATTAAGCAATATATAATTTTCAATAGCTGGATGGTATTGTTTGAGATAATAATATTCTTTATGATTGTATAAACATTTTTTGGTTTTACTCACCCTCATTCTCTTTTTCGGGGCTTCCATTAAATTTTGTAAAACTAATTTTCAAATTTCTATACTGGATAAAAAATTGAGAATTTTTATTTTGTCCTCAGGCATGAAACCTCTAGCTCTTGAAGTGCATATACATCCCAATTGATAAACTCTCCAGTTCCCAAGCGTGTCTCTAGACAGCCTTCATCAAAGCAGGTGTAATTACCACCTTAATAGTTTTTTGTTGTTATATTTTTTCATACCGTTTATGGAATTTCACAAGCTTTTAGAAAAATGCATCAGTTGTGAGTTATGATGCGTATTACAGACGTTAGCGACAGTCAAGGTCATATTAGCCAGATAAAAAACCTATATGTGAGCAGCTAGGATTTTGAATTTTTTGAAGTTAAACTTTTTTTCTCTTGTTCTAGAGTAAAACCAACCGGATGTGACGTCGCGCGTAAGTTTGCAATGCGACATAATTTTGTCGAGCAATGTGCATGAGGGGCTAAATATCAATATTCCGTAACTGAATTCACGAGCAAACTATATAATAAACGATTCATAAATAGTTTTAATTCAATATAATATATTAATTACACACGCCTATGGTAGAAAGAACAATGTGTAGCGTCGCCATCTTAAAGTTTATGGCAGTTATACATTTCACATACAGATGGCGCAAATGTCCAAGGAATTACATGAAGATGTCGCACACAAAAAGAGTTCGTCTACAATTGTCATCGATATTACCGGTACAGAGTTGCAATTTTCGTTCCAGCATTAATCCCAAAAAAAAAAAATTGGTTATGTATTAACGAACACAAGGCAGAAGTGAAAATTCTTGTGAACTAAACGAAACACAAGCAAATGAAATTAAAAAACACAAGCCAATGAAGTAAAAAATTTAGCGATTGAAAAATTTAATTTGCATGTTATTTGCTTGTGTTTCGTTTAGTTCACAAGAAGTTTCACTTCTGCCTTGTGTTCGTTAATACACAGTTTAGTTTTTGTACAAAATATTTAATTACTTAAAACAAATTTATAAAAAGTTTATTCAACAACAAATACTTTTAAGCACTGAACCTTTCCGGCTTTATAAAACCACGCCAATTAGGTTTTTTGGGGTTTTCAGATCAGATTTATGCTTTTTACATCAATTCCAATTTGTTTTTAATCAATCAAAAATTTGAGAACTAGAGGATTAAGGTGACCTGGTTTCTGTGACCTTAGCTATACTTGAACTTTCTTTAACCAAAATATTTAGCACAATATCCTCTTTCATTTTCTTTGCCTGTATACGCCACAAAAAAAGGAGAGTGACAAATAGAGGAAAGTGGAAAAAGAGGAGGGGGAAAAAGAATGAAAAAGAAAAGAAAAGAACAAAAAACATTATATCATATCTTTAATTCTTATAATTTTTATCTTCTGATTTTTATCAATTTCAATACATTTCTACAGTGCCAGTGCCTTTCAAGAGATACTTGTTGAAATTTGCATTGTTAAAAACGAATTAGAACTGTAACGTTGACAACACTCACCCACACATAACTTACATAAATTCTTACTCTGTATTAGCGTTAGCTTTAAGTCAGTCTAATTTCAACTTTCATTCGGTACATATTCAATAAAAACCTACTCCATAAAAGCGAGTTTATTGTAAGCATATAAGAAGTTGTGTTTCCAATTGTGCATATTAATTTATTTTTCGACTGCGAAAAACTCCAAATCTCATAAAGACTTCAAAATCGTCTTTTGGAGCTTCTAAAAAAAATAACAAAAATTCTTCTATTAGCGGACATAATTAGGTTAGGTTAGGTTAAAATGGCTGCCAGCGAGCGCCAGCACACTTAGGCCAGACAAGGCCCATTGCGATACCATACAAAAGGAGCGAAGTCCCTATCCCTCTAATTCAGGCCATTTGAACCATTGAGTACCTTTCAGGAACTCAAGTTACAGTTTCCTGTTCTTCCTCGTTGCCACAGCTCCTGCAATGATTTCTATATGGAAGACCCAGTCTTTCTGCATGTCTTCCAATGGGGCAATGTCCAGTAATCACCCAAGTCACAGTACTGATGAAGTGCCTGTTGGTATGTATCAGGTCATTTGTCCGGCGACTATCCAGCTTAGGCCAAATGAGTCTAGTAGTTTTGCAGGTGTTTTCCAGTGACCACCTTTCGTTAGTAAGTTTTATTGCATTCGTGGCTAGCCTTAGTTTACACGTTGCCATAGGGACGCCTATATGCTCCTTGTCAGGAGTGATTTGCAACAGTGTTCCTTTTCTAGCTAACCCGTCAGCAGTTTCGTTCCCCGGTATACCTATATGCCCCGGCACCCAAATTAGGTGCAGATTGAACTGATCGGACATCTCGTTAAGAGACGCTCTACAGTTAAGAGCTATTTTAGAAGTAAGGTAGACAGATTCAGGGAATTTTATAGCTGCCTGACTATCGGTAAAAATACATATATCCCTCTTGGATATCACGTTATACCTCAGCCAGTACGTGACTTCCTTGATTGCCGTGACCTCTGCCTGAAATACACTGCAGTCATCAGGCAGCCTGAAGGATAAATTTACATCCAGCTCTTCACAAAAGATGCCAGCTCCAACTCTGCCATCCAGTTTAGAGCCGTCAGTATAGAAGTGGATTGAATCTTTTTGAAACCGCTCTCCATTCTCCCATTCCTGTCTATCAGGAATAAGAGTGTCGAACTTGTCGTTGAAGATTGGTTTCGCAAGGGTGTAATCAATTGTCTTAGGTACGAAACTAAAATTATTAAGGATCGTGGAGTGTCCTGATCGGCCTGTTGACCATTCCGAGATGGAATTTAGTCTCAGGGCAGTACTGGCTGCACAATGCTTGCCATAAATGTCAAGAGGAAGGAAGTGAAGCATGATATCCAAGGACTTGGTGGCCGTGCTTCTTAGTGCACCAGTGATACAGAGTGAAGCAGTTCTTTGTACTTTCAAAAGCATATTCATATGAATTGCCTTGTCCAAAGCCGTCCACCAGACCGCAACACCAAACATCAATATGGGCCTGACTACGGAAGTATATAGCCAGTGAACCACGTGCGGCTGCATACCCCATTTGGTTCCTATTGCTCGTTTGCACGAGTAAAGCGCTGTTATTGCTTTATCTACCCGCCATCGGGTATTTTGCTTCCAGCTGAGTTTTTTGTCTAAAATGAGGCCTAAGTATTTAGCTTCTTCATTGAGAACAAGCCTAGTGCCATTGAGTGAAGGTGCAATAAAGGGTGGTACTTTGTACCTTCTAGTAAAGAGGACAAGTTCGGGTTTCTGCGGATTGACGCTCAGTCCACAATTTCCTGTCCATTTCCTGAGAATATTAAGAGCAGATTGCATAACATCTCTTAGTGTGTTCGGGAATTTGCCTGATATAGCAATGGCTATGTCATCCGCATAGGCAATCACTTTGCAGCCTGTTTCTTCTAGGGATAGAAGCAATCCGTTGACTACAAGTGTCCAGAGAAGTGGCGAGAGTACCCCCCCTTGGGGGGTGCCTCAGAGCGGACATAATTAATTAAATGTGATTTCCCTGTGGCTTACATTTATATCTACACTTCTATTTAATAAAAATAAAAAGTTTATAAGTTTTATAGTTAAAATATTTTGTATGTTTTAAAGCCAGTGGAACCTCTTCTTTCCTTCAGTAAAGCGGCAGGCCTACATTGGCAAACATTTTATTTTTTAGCCACATTGTTGTTCTACCCATTATTGGCCTAGACCTTTCTTACTTCATGCCGCTAAAGGATTTCATTCGGGTTTACTTTCGGTGAGCTACTTGGATAGCCAAATCTTGAACGTAGGTGCAGAGACAAGATATTAGTAACATACTCAGATAGCCAAGCAGCAATTAAAGTAATGTGCTCCTATTGAGATACCCTCAAAACATAGCTTAGGATACCTAGAGCTGTTGAATGAATTAGGTAAGACAAACACGGCCACAATATTCTGGGTCCCTGGACACACCGAAATACATGGGAATGAATATCGGACAACTTAGCTACTATTTGAGAGCATACGAAGGCTTCAAGCTATTTAAATACATCGTCAGAGTAATCACGGGTTTAGTAAACTGAGGAAACATATGAAAATTTGAGTATAGCTCATATCCTCGTGCACTGGGAGACACGCACTCACTCGTAGAAGAAAAAAATATCTGGGGCAGTACTGGCCAGATATATCGGACATCATCAGCCTAGAGCCAAAATACTTATTGAAATTCTCAGTAAGATTATTGGTCTACGTGAATTCTTATGACCATGCAGCTATCTGGGGTACAATAGACCTATTGGTTGTAGTACAATATACCAAACATTATCTAAATATATCTATCTACCTAGATCAGCCAAGAACACTATCGCCATTTCCCATATACCGCAAATTTTTGGTCCTGCTGTTGAAACCAGTCATTCGTTTTGATTTATTCCCAAAAATTACACTACTCTACAAATTTACAAAAACTTTCACCACAACGAATGGCGATAACATTTTCTATAGTAAAATTCTTCGTAAAATCTGAATATCCTAATGATTTTTTTCGATTAGCCCCAATTTTCCATGCAGATGGCAAAAATCAAAAAAGGGCACTGTTGAGGGTACATACTTCAATTAAATGCTTGTAAAAATTATAATTTTCAGCCAATGATTTTTATATTTTAGATGAGGGTTAGAGAAAAATTTTAAAGTATAACACGTGCGAATAGTATCAGTAATATTACTGTTATGATCGAAAATAGGTGAAAGAAAATTGCATTTTTCATATTTTTTCAAACAAACTTCATCTTTGAAGACCTATATCTTAAAATAATTATGTGAGTGACAAAAAGTTAGCTTATAGAGAACTTTATTACAAAATTTTTGACATACATAAGGATGTCTATAAAAAAGTCATAAAATAACTGTTTTTTTTTGCCCGACAAAATTAAAGTCATATATTACTATTATTTCTTGCAAAAATCAAAAAAGTCAATAATTTACCGTTTTATTTAGCCTATTACGATAAAAGTCATGAATTTAAAAGTCATACAATATTAGTGAAATTTAGTCCGTGAGGATCACAACCGTACATTTGAAGATCCTCTACGGCTATTTTTTTGGATGACTTTTAGAGTTGAAAATGGAAAATAATAGTTATTTTCGGTCCCTGATTTATTCATTCAACTTGTTATTGAAATAAAGCTATATTTTTGTAAGAAAAATTTAAATAACATTAAAAGTAGAAATTCCTATTCTTTTACACTGAAATATGAAAGTAAAAGTGAAAAAGAATAAAAAATTATGAGTTTGGCTGATTCCTTGATTGTTCAACCCCTTTACAATTCAAATTCCTCACCCACACAATCAATTAGATGCAGTGAAGAAACTTTAAAAACTATGAAAAAAAAAAAAATTTTAAATAAGCAAGACAAGCAATGTACAAAACTTTGCTTAACTTCTTTCCACTTCTCTTGTATGTGAGACATAATCATCAACTCAAACTCTGTACAGCTTTACTAAACATAATCATTAAAAATAAAGAGAATAGAATGCATACATGCAAATGTCAAATAACAACTACACATAAACGCATACAAACTTACATATGTATGCGATATAGACATCTAAATCCATTTATACGTGCATGTACAATTTCAGGTCAATGGTCCACGAAGCTTTAAAAAAAAAAAATAATATGCACACATTTGTAGTTTGAAAATGCGGAAGGAAAAATAAAATTTTTTTTGTTATGCTATAATTTTGTCTTGCATGCATACACCTACAAAATAAATGGGCACACATTAACACACGTACATGCAATCATACTCATATTCAACAGGTTCTGACGTAGGGGGGAGGGGGGGGGGCGGCAAAGCTTCAATAATTTTTCTAAGACACTTGGATGCATTTACCTTAACGTCATGATCTAAAAATACCAGAGGAATCCAGCCATCGGCGGTCCCTGCAACCCAAACCAATAAAAATGGCGCTGCTTGCTTTCTGGTGGTCATTCGAATGTCTAAATTTTCGTATTAGGTAGACTTGACTTTCGTGTTAAGTAAATTTAATTGTTCTGGGCAACTCGCCACTTTCGTGCAAGCGAAGCAACTACTTCGTTTGTGCTAATCAAACTTGTTTTTGTTTCGCTTCTTGGGACTTGTAGAGCATTACTCGAAGTAGTAAGTTGATAACATATATAGTATACCGCCAAATAGAGTTCGACCGAACGTTCGGTTTCGGCTTCGTCCATGTTCGGTCATAAATTTGGTGTTCGGCTTCGGCCAATATTTGGCCGAACAATAGCCGAACACAAAAATATTGGCACTACAGCCAGAAATTATGGTTAAAAATAATTGCAACCCAAAATCTTATCGCTCGTCCATCTAGTGTTGCTAATTAGCAACTCTTTAGTGCTGCAGGCCACATTTATAAAGATAGGGTTTGACAATTGCTTGATCCAAATGCCGAAAAATTGTTATTTTTACACTATAATATACAGTTACTTAACTTTGATTAATAATAATATTTTTTTTTTACTGTTTGTATTTTGTGTTAAAATTTTGGACGAAGTTCGGTTCGGCTTCGGCCAAAAAATTGACGTTCGGTCGAACTCTACCGCCAAACCATTAGATACACCACAAATTCCTTCTAATTTTTTAGTAAATGCAGTGAGTTTTAACAGTTTTAAAAAGATGTTGCCAACATTTTTTTCGGCCCCAAATTGTCAAGTAATATAAATAAACCAAACCTATGTCTTTTGAAGTATTATGGTATAAATCAGTGTTAAGCTTGGCCATCTCTGATTTTTTTTTTGCTTGTATCATAAGTGCATAAATATCCCCTAATATTCTATACCTATCAGTTGACTTTAATACCTCTATAAGGGCCAAAGTCGCCTTAAAAAGCAGGCTCAAAAAATACAATTTCCTCTATTTTTTTCTTATATATCTATAAAGATAATAGATTACAATGTTTTTGAGGCAATAACACATTGTGGAAAGATGCTGTGTGTATGTTCAAATCTACGACTACAAGTTGTGGGCCTTTACTCTATCGAAACCAATATATTCTATGCACCGAGTTTGTATGGTATAAAAAATAATTTACTATTAAGAACCTTTAAATCTCCTTTTAAATTTTTTCCTGCGTTTGCCTCTGATATTCACACATCATTAAATGTAAATTACGCAAGTAAAAGTAAAAAAGCATACAAATTCAAAAGTGTAAAATGCAAAAACAAAAAATAAAAGTGTGCAATTTGTACTAAAAAGACACACACACACATCCATAAATACCCAAAGGGAAAGTAAGCGGTGTAAACAGTTTCTTTATTTATATTGGAGCGCAACCATGTCAGCGTTAAGCACCCTCTCTCTTTATTAAATACACGATGTCAAGTGAAATGATGAAATCAAAAACAAAGGTTTGATAATACCATATCAAGTTTCTTATTAAGATTATTAGAAGTATAAACTAAAAGAATCATTCATTGTTTTTCTACCATTCATTTTTTTGCTCCCCCTAGCCTTCTTTTCGCATACTTGAAAGGGTTTTCAGGAAACTTTATGTATAGGCCTCAAATTTTCCTACTTGCTAGCTTCTACGAGAGCATAAAGTTAGCGCTTTAAAATATGCTTCAATGAGTAAAGCTCAACATTTTCTTGTTGGTTATTGAAATGTATGCGCATGTCGGTATGTGTCACACGTTGATTTAGTTTAAAACTACAAGTGTAAAAATGTGAGGAGCAAATAAATATGTAAATATTTCTTTTAAATAATTTAATTTTTCTTTTAATTGCAGTTTGTTGCTTTTTTCTATTATATTCATTTACTTTTCATTTTATTTTTAATTATATTCATTACTATTTACAAGGATAAATATACATTCTCGTATATGTATATGCACTTGCATTCTAAACTTTATACATTAACTTATCTTTGATACATTGCAACTGTCAAGGTTTTTTAATTGTGTCTTGGTATAAAAGTTTACATTCTTTGTACATAAATGAATACATTATGCATATAATTTTCAATGATATTCTGATGAAAATGGAAAATAAATATTTGTTTCGCTGAAAAATAATTGTTGATGTATTTTTGATTGGGAACACAGTAAAATGGATTTCTAGTACCAGACCAACTAAAAAAATAAAAAAAATTGAAGGGTGCGTCTCCTGGAACACGTAATGGTATTTGCTTAAACTTGTGATAAATCTTATTCCTCAACACCAACTTTTTTTTTTTTTTAAATTCATGAATTTTATTCCTGTGAATCTTTGTGGCTTTTGAGGTTACCAAAAAATTTAAATATACAAATTTTGAGTACAAAGTTTTTTTTTGCTCATTGTTCATTCTTTGCCATTTCTCTTAAAAAGTGTTTCTATTATAAAACTTGGCAAAATGATTTTCGCATTAAAGTTTAATATAATTTAATGATTTAAGGTCCTGTTATCATTTATATGAAGGACAATTTTTAATCTTGGGTGTTTGCGTTTGACGTTGGTGCCGTGTAAAAATATGTTTATTGATATTTTTGATTTTCAACCCTTCCCTGCCCATGCTGCCATACATGGCCCTACCATTTTGGACAGTAATAGTGGCGCTGTCTTACGTCCAACATCCAAACCACAATATGGGTTTCGTAAATTGCAGCTTTCTGTATCGATGCGCATATATAACGGTATTAGAAAATGACAGCTGCTAAAAGTTATTGCCATTTTTATGCGATAAAATACGTTTTCCACATAAAAATAAAATAAAGTAAAATTTTTGATTTTCTATATAGCCGAAAAATATTGTTTCTATAAATTTTAATTTTTGGTTATTTTTCTCAATAAAGTGATTAAAAAACAAATTTTTTGCTTTTCTATTTTACTTGATACTGTCCAACGAACCATATATGGCCCACTAGATAACTATAGATTTTAACACTTGTAATTAAGATATTAAAAAAGCCATAGAACAAAAGTTGTTTAGAATGAAAAATGTTATTCCTTAATACTTTTTAAATAAAATTTGCCTTATTGGGCAGGTAAGGGTTAACTGTGCCGAGCATTGACCTATGCACATTGCACATCAGTTCAGCAAACTAACAACAAGTACATGGTGACTCCCCCTCTCTCTCTTTCCTCACAAACTCCGTCTTACCCTTATATCTCATCATTTTGGTTTGTGTACTCCTATATAACTCCTCCTGTACTCACCACATCCTCCGTCTTATAAAAATATGAGATATAACTTCTTTTTGGTTTGGTACCCTCTTTACTCCTATTAATCTTTTCCTCTTTCTCTTCACTTTCCTTTTCTCTTTTTCCTTTCCACTTTTTCTTCTCCTCTTCTTCTTGTCTGCCCTAGATTATTTCCCTTCTTTCTTCGCGTTTTCTCCCTCTGCTTCACATCTTCCCTTTTATAAATTTTTTCTCTCTATTACCCCCGCTTTTGACGACCTCGATAGTCTAGTGGGTAGTGCACTAGACTTCCATCCGGGAGGTTCGGGTTCGATACATGTCTTCGTCTGGTGGTTAATTTTTCATAACTTTCTTGTTAATTTACTTTATTTATTTATTTTATTTATTGAAAAATTATAATCGAGCCTTCAAAGGCCATATATGATTACAAGATATGTATTACAATGAGCAGACTTCAAATAATTATGCTTAAAAAAAATAAGAAATTATCTATTGATTAAATAAATCTTATATATATTAAATTTAAGAGAAAAATTAAGAGAAAAAAAAACTAAAATAAACCTAAAATTGCATTCCCAGTTAACTAACTTAGTATGAAACCCCACCGAAAGTAAGCAGCATTCAAGTTAAGTAGAAAAATAAGATTACTCTGTCTTATTAAAGTGCATTCAGAGAACTGAAGTGATCAATTAAGTGGTTCTTAAACTTTCTCTTAGACTCAAATGATTTGAGGCTTTGAGGAAGCACATTCCATGATCGTGCCACTCTTACGCCAAAAGATTGCTCAAATATCGAATTAATGATTTTAGGGTTGAGAATGTTGGAGCATCTACCAGAAAAAGAAAAATGGAAGATATTTAAAGATAAGGAGGTTCACATGTGACTATAATTTTATGAAAAAAGTAAGCAATCTGGACTGGATAAAATCAATAAATCGACATTTAAAAAATTTTGTTTCAACAGAACTAATATGATCCCTGTACCCTAATTTGAAGACAAAACGAAAAACTCTGTTAAGTATCAACTTGATACTCTTGATGCTTGTCAAAGAAGCACCAGAGTCGACTTCAAGACCATATGCAATGGTGGATTTCAAAAGTGCATGAGCGATTCTTGTTCGTATATGCAGCGGAAAAAAAGTAATTGATGCTATAGAGTTTCTTTAACTGGTAACCCACTTTAGACGAGACACTAGCAATATATTTATTAAAGATAAGTTTATTATCAATTATAACACCAAGGCAACGCATATGATCCACAAATTGAATAGGGCAATTCGCGAGCATAATTAATGGAGTTTTTACGTTAATAGGGCCATTTAGAAGCACAGCTTTAGTTTTTAGTGGGTTTACAGCGAGACTGTTTGAAGATAACCAAGTAGTTACACAGGACAAGCTGCAGGCTATATTAGCTTGCAGAACATTGATTGAATTCTTGTCGGCAAAAAATAGTAAGTTGACATTATCAACAAAAATGAAAATTTTAAAATTTGGTTCGCAAATTGAGAACATCAACTTGGTCGTTTAGGTATAGCATAAAAAGTAAGGGACCCAAAACTGACCCTTGAGGAACGCCACTAACACAGTAAAGCAAATTAGAAATCGAAGTGACACAGTCAACCTACCGAACAGGGGGAAATTTTCCCCTCCCAAAAGATTTTTCAAACACTTAAAAATTTAATAACTTAAACAGGCAAAAAGGTGAACATAATTAGTCATTAAACCACTTTTCTTCTCTATGGAAATGTGCTGAAATAATAATAATAATAAGCAAATAAATCTGAAAACTCAGTGTCCTCATATAGACCTATAAGTTTGCTGGCAATACTCTCGAAAATATTCGAAGTAGCAGATTGCTAATAATACAAGAAAATAAGAATATAGTTCCGAATCACCAATCGCCATAAGCACGGTACTCTTGAGCAATATCATCAATATTGTCACTGACTTTCTGGAATGCAAAAAGTACTGCTCTGCCATATTTTTGGACATTCAAGAAGCGTTCGAAAAAGTTTGGCATCAGGGATGTTATACAAATTTAAAAAATTACTTCCAGCTCCATTTTATTTGGCCCTTAATGGTCCATTATATTCATGTCAAAGTAAATGATGAAACAACAGCCAATGTCAAGTGAAAGCAGGAGACCACACGGGGTCCTGCTCTTTATTCGATTTTTGCCTGCGACTTGCCTAAAACTGATGATGTTACTATAGCTACTTATCCAGACAATACTACAATTTTAGCGTTAAATTGATTTCCAACAGGAAAGCTCGGAAACAGCTCGACGACGTTCAACAATGGTTACTTCGTGCTCGGGACTGGAGTTTCCATCTGCCTCAGATTCGATTCCCATTTCCAAATGGATTGTTCCAATAAAAATGGATCATTTTGGTGATTTAGTTCTTAAATACGTGACTCAAGTAACAGTTCAAACGGGTCGATATAAAGAAAATCCCAGATGGGAAAGAGAAAATTTGAAATACAGGGTAGGAATCAACGACCTTAAATTATTCTTAAATTATACAAATACTCGCCCCATTATAAACCAATCTAAAACCGAAAACTGAATAAATGTATCCTATTGTTATTATTTTCCCACAATCCTTTACCTTGGAAATAGATCATAGAAATTGGTGAAATTTGGGTTACCCCAAAATGCGTAACGTACCAGTAAGTTTTGGCCATAACCTTTGAAATTGTTCTCGGAATAAAGTTATGCAAAAAAAAAAACAATACACAAGAAAAAAAAAAAGCTCCAGCCCGCGTTTTGGTTTATATGGAGAATTTTTATTGTTATTTCCCCCCCAAAAATGTTTCCTGTATCCGCCACTGCTATCAATATGAAGTGTATGAGAATTATAAGATAGTGAACAAGTACACACCTTGGTTGGTAATGGCAAAATCACCAAGACGATAAAAAATTGCCACACCGCCGTTCGGAATCGCTGTTAAACTGTAGATCCAACTATGTGGTATCACAATGGGCCGTTCAGGCTTAAGTGTGTCTCTCGACAGCCACTCCAACCTAACCTAACCAACCCCCGCTTTTGAGTTTTCCTTCGTTTTCTGCTTCTATAAAGTTCTATAAAGTAGATGGAAAACTTTTTTTCGTCGCAATACCTCTTCTTTCCAAATTTTCTGAACTTCATACTTTCTCTTTTCTTATACTTATTCTTATCTGTCTCTCTCAATCCCCCTTATTTCTTTATCTCTCACTTGTCCTTTTCTACTCCTTCCTAACCTTTTTTTATATATTTTTCTGTATTTCACTCTATTGTCATTTTTGTCAACCGTTTTTATTATCAAATGTTAGTTGCCAAACTTTGCTTCGAATTCTAGTCGACATTTGTGTTGATCTTGTTAGAGTTGAGCAAAATTCAACCTGACTACTGAGTGAAAAGTAATGACTAAAAAATCAATCATCGATCACAAACTAATGACTAATATTTATTAATCATTCAGTAATATATTGCTGACTAATGTTACAAGCTTTTAGTTGTAACCATAATTAAAATTATGATTAAGATTTGATTTGTTTTCTATATTTTGACTCCTGGGTGAGAAATGGAAAATTCTTTTTTATTTGCATAATCACAAATATAAAATGTTTCCAAGAGCGAAATAACCGAATTATTTATTTATAGCGAATAGTTAAACATTAAAATTGAGTCCTGTCAATACATCACTTCTATACATTCGACGTTTTGGCATATACCCGACGATTTATAAAACTACAATGATCTATATGACTATAATATATTTAATGACTATAATGATCGAATGAATAATTTAAGGGGTTATATACGTTTTGGTACGCGAAACTTAGGGCATATCTGTGATTTTTTTTGGACTATTTGAAATAATTTATTTGAAACTAGCATAACAGGTATACATAGTATATATTCTTACGAAAAAAAAGAGTGGTCGGATATGAAAAAATATTGAAAAATTATAGAAGTTGTAGCTCTTGTCCTGATGCGCGTTTTTTCTGCAAAGTCTGGCGGTGACCACGATTGAATGCCAACAACTCCACTGTAATCAAAAAGATAAAAAATTTACAGTTGTGTACTACAGCGCAGAGTACTTGAACGAAAAATTTTGAAAAAAACCTTTTTCTCATACGGAAACCATGATGCAAAAAAAAGCCGATGTTTTTTGAATCTCAAAAATGTATTTAAAAAATATTATTAGTTAAGACTAATACTGCACATGAAAAAATGTTCGTTCAAGTACTCCGCATTGTAACTAGAAAACATTTTTTTAAAAAAATTAGATGAATTGGTCAAGTAGTTTTTGAGATATCGCTGTCACCGCAAAGGCATTTTTTCAAAAAACTTCATTCGGAGAAAATCACGTTTAAAGTTTTGAGTGCACTTTTTTTCATGGACAGTAGCGCGCTACAAATCGAGTTGCTACTTACGATCTACTGCTCGGATTGACTTGAAATTTTGAACATAAACTTTTGAAAGTATGTTTGTTCGAAATAAGTCATACAATCTTTTTTTCGATTTTTTGACTCATGAAAACGTTTATAACCCTTTAATGGCGATTATGACTAACTATTTAATAATGACTAAATTTTGTCATGATTCGTTAGTCATGACTAAAATTTCAGTTAACTAATGAGGTAATTGAAAAAAATATTTAATTATGTCCTACTCTGGCTAATATATATGTTAGTCGGCTTATTCTTTGGTTTCTGTATTAGCTGCCCATTTTGGGACTCAATTCCCTACAGTAAAGCTGATCAGTTTGCATGATGAAATTTTTCATAAATTAAATCTCCAAATCATCAAAATTAGCTCTCACCATGAATTTGTATTCCATGGCCTCACAATACTCAAACAATATTTTTACTGTCTGTAGCATCTGCTTCAAATTTTTGGAGTTTGCAGTTCACAATAAACTAAAAGTCTATTGTGTCTGCTGTCTGCCAGCGATTGGCTTATAAATTCTCAAGTTCAATTAATAAAATGACAACCTGCTAACAATTAGCAACATTTTGAACATCACTATGTTATATTTATTTAATCTTTTTTTTAAGCATCAGTACAATTGTCTGCTTAGTGTTTTTAATTAGTATCCAATAAATATTTGTATAAAGTACAATGTCCTTTCAAATGAAAACTGCTCATTGACATACGACAAAACTTTTTCGCAATATTGTTTTCTATTACTTACAATTAGTTGCATACATTATAATAAAAACAAAATGCTCATTCGCAGTGTGTACATTTGCGTCATACAGTGTCAAGCACTTTAACTTAAATTCATATACTTCTAACTAAGCTCAGTAAAAAAAAAAAAAAAAAAAAAAGATAAATAAAATATAGAGAAGAAACCCAGACACTTTTTCTATCATACTTTGATGCAGCATCACATTCGAGTCATCACAGGTTAAGTTTACAAACTAGTGCAATGGGAGTGAACGTATGAAGAAACGCTGAGAAAAAAAATAAAGAAAACAAACAAAATTTCATCTAAAGATATAACCAAATATAGAAATTAATTATATTTATGTGTATGTGTGTTGGCGAATGTATGTTTGTGGTTGCTTAGGGCGTTCATATCGTTCAGGTTCGCTGTTGGTTGATGTTGCTTGCTTTCGCTCGCCACCGTTTTTTTTTTCTATTCCAGTCTGGTGATTACTTTTTTTATGTTGTTGTTGATGCTGCGCTGCTATTGCTATCATCATCTACATTGGCTCCTTGGTTTTTTTTGGGGCAATATTTTTTTCCATATTGCTGCTTTATGAACTTCTGAGTCAAGTTTATGCACCATTTTTCAATGAAATTAACTTGTTGAGAAAGTTTTGAGCACTCAAAATCTCTTTATATTGATTTTAATTCATTTTGGTGTATAAAATAATTAAAGAAATTTTGCTATACACTTTAGGAAAATGTTTGAATATCGTTAACTTTGGTTGTGTGGTTCTTTTTGGAGAGCAGTTTGCTGGAATGTTTGGATTAATTACACTGCCCTACATGGGTTTTGCGAATAAGATGATTGCTAGTGTTTCCGAATGAATTTTTCATGCTGAACACGAATCTGGGATGAAGAACTTCCCAGCACGTCGTGTTTTCGACAAAAAACGGGTCGAAATTCTTGAAAACAGCATCTTTGGCCATTTTTGAAAGATTGTGCAGCTGAACCCTCACGTGCTACAAACTTAGCTATTATCAGAAATTAAAGATTAAACCAGTTCCTTTCAAATTAGCCTTAAGCCAAATCATTCACAAGCCCCCTTAGAGCAGGGGGTGTGCATATGTCTAGGTGTGCAGGAAAAAAATGTACACAGAACGAATTTTATCTTATTTACACCTACGCCCATACATAATCAGTGCAGAAGTACAGTGGTCCGAAATGTTTTATGGGTCGTTGGTTACACATCTGCAGTCAGATTTAAAACACTGAAAATGGCGGATCAAATATAGTGGACGAATTTTATCTTATATCTATGGCCAGATATAATGAAAAGTGCAATGGTGGATCAAATATGGCGGACGAACTTAGAGTCTGAGATAAAATCAGTTCTGCAAACATTTTTCGTGCACCCCTAGACATAAGCACACCCCCTACTCTAAGGGTGCATGCGAATAATTTGACTTAGAGCTAAGTTAAAAGGGCATGGTTCAGACTCTAGTTTCTGATACTAGCAAAGTTTGTAGCACGTCAGGGTTCAGCTCCACAATTTTTCAAAAATGGCCAAAAACGCTGTTTTTCCTCGAAAAGTGAAGTGATAGAAAGTTTTGACCACAGATTTGTGCTCAGCATGATTCGCACAAGAAAAGTTGAAATTTGCAGGGCAGTGTTATTTAAGGTAGTATTCCTAGCAACTTGATCAAAAATCCCTAAATTGTTTATGTTGTTTTATTGATACTTATGTTAATTTGTTCATGAAAGAAAAAAAAATATAAAACAAGAACTGTTTGATGGCTGTCCATATAACTCCAGGGTGGTTCTTTTGCAATGTCAAAATTAAAATAATATTGTTAGTATATGACAATAAACTGTGTTAGCTAAATTTTGACTAAAACGAAAATGGTAACACTTTTTTTTTATAAATATTAATTTTTAATTTTGGTTTTTGTGTTATAAAAAAACATTTTCATCAAAATCAGAGAAGCAGTTTCTGAGATATCAGGATCACCGCAGGTGCATTTTTCTAGAAACATGATTTCGGATAAACGCGATTAAAGTTTCGAGTGTGGAGAGAGTTCACGCTAGGTCCCACACATTAAACACGCATAACTTCTCGAATAATGCGGTTATTGTAAAATTTTGTTTAGTTTTTCTTGAAATCATAAACTCTGAGAAAATACAATAAACAAAAAAAACTTTTTTTAGCTCCTTAACCCTTTATTGCATGACATATCATATATGATATGCTTATTTCATTTCATGACAATTTTGTTTTGTGAAAATAATTTCTAATTCTTTCTTCTATTTTGTGTACATTCTCTATTTTGGTTAAGCTTTTTTGCATTTAACTGTCAGATATCCCATTACATTGATAGTTACGGTTGAAAGTTTGCAAAACATCGCGTAGGGTAGAAGGGGGAGCGTTGGGGCACATTTGCCACCCCCCTTATCTTCTTATTTAAGAAAGTTTTATAATTGAAACAATCTATAATTTGTGCTTTTATCGATCATCTTTCATCCCTTCTACTTTGGCAGTTGAGCTTTGTAAGTGAGTAAATCTTGTAATAACTTTTTTATTTATTGAGTGAGAAAAAAGTGGTTCAACTATGTTATTCCGGTGTTATTTAGTTAAAGAATAAGCAATAGTTTATTTATATAAATGTTAAAAAAGTTTAAAAAATTATGTTTTTATGAAAGTGGTTGCTCTTGGGGCACATTCACCAGAATGCGGATCGGGCGGCTTCGACGGCATATGATATGAATTTTAGACAGTATAATGTTAAATTAAGTTATATCTAAATAAATTCCTCTGGATCAGTACTATCCACTTTTATTTACATGTATATACAAATGCTTATTTTTTTTTTAATAAATAACTTATATTTTTTAACAAAATATTTTAAAAATGAATCATTTATATTTTTGTTACTTTATGTTATAAATAAATTTTCATAAATTAAAAATAAGTAGAACTTATTCTGACTGATGATATGTAATAGTAATATACAAGAACAAAAATTAAAAAAAAATAACTAATAATTTATCAAAAACCTTGAATTTTATTCCTTGGCGGTTGCACCCCACCCCCTTGACGAATGTACCCTATGACTGGGGCACTTTCACCATTTTGGACTACTTGGAAAATCATCAAAAAAATAATAGAAATCATTAAGATAATCAACTCATAGAGATAACAGATGAAAGCTAATAAGTGTAAATTTCTAATTAAAAAATAATTTAAAAAAAAAACTATTAGTTTAGCCTAGACAACACTTTAAAAAAAAGTGGCGAATGCTCCCCCTTCTACCCTATTTTAGTTTTCATAGCCCTGTGAACGTTTGAGTTTTTTGTGAAAATTTATTTGTTATTACATGTTAAATAGATTATTTGGATTGATTTAGCTCGGCTTTATTACAATTTAATGAATAATATAACATTGCAGTCTTAAAAACAATATATTGATGTAAAAATTTTATTCAAAATCGATAGAAATTTATTTATAAAATACATATAAAAATATTTTTTTTCTTAAAAAGAAAAAATCATGCATTAAAGGGTTAATATTCCGTTGAATAAATGAGTCTGACCAGACCTTTTCCGATTTTAATTCTGATTTAATTACATTTTTAAATGAGCTAGCGACGTGAACTTTCATGCACCTATCTTTTATTAGTAGCTATCGATCTTGGGGAAAATCAAGAGGGGAAAAATCTATGCGAAGATAGTTATACGAATTTTATGATGTGCACTACACATTCGTATTCAATGAGTCTGATCAGACCCCATATTAATTTTCATGAATTTTTATGTAAATATGGGTTTTTTGTTGGTATATAATTTTATTTATGTATCATAAAGATATATATTTTGAATTTTTTTCTCATTGGTTTTCGCATGTAAAAATAAATTCGTGTAATGTGAAAAAAAACTTTATTTTCTTACATTTTATATTTGATTTATTTCTTTTTAAATTCTTTTATTAATTTGTAAATTTTAACTCAAATGATACATTACTTTCAGAGATAACATGTTTCGATAGAGTAGTTTCAGAAATATCGTGTTTCGAAAAAACGCGTTTTTAATATTTTTTAAATTCAGAGATTCCACAAAAGCATCAAATCTTTTTCGAAGACTGTAATCCATACACAAGAAATCGAACAAAAATTTGATTTCTATAACCCTTTAACGATTGAGGTTTGGCTTTTGAGTGGAAGTTCCAGTATTTAGAATATTATTACATTGTTTTGATTAGATTCATTTCTTCAAGTAAAATCGTTTCTATTTTTTACAAAATTTAAGCTGCTTTAAGTGTAAATTGTTAATTTACAAATTACTTCAACTACAATAAATATCAACCTATATTTCTCAAAATTAATATCAACACGCAGAAATGCTTGAGAAATGATGATGCTTGCATTGAAGAGAACGGGTGAGAGGGGGTTGCCTAACTACTTACAAACAACTTCATTTGCCCTTATAAGTTGTACAAATCTTCAGCTTTTGCTTATATTCTTCTTCTTTGTCGATGTTCTCTTAACATGACTTAATTCCACTTTCACAATCGACACAAAAATTAAGAAAAAAGTAAAGAAAAGAAAATAAGAAGTGAAACTGAAACTTAAAATACGGCAGCTGACTCTGATGAATAGTCGCGTTAAGCACAAAGAAATTATTGTAAAACAGCAGCAATGGTAGTAGTTGAAACAGTAGCTTCATATTGCTTGCGTACATATAGTACACCAACACGCATACGCACACATACACACAGTATCGTTGTTATCTTTTTGCATATACAGTAATCCCAAGTTAATTGATTTTATGTTTTTAGTTTAAAGTGTAATCAAATATCTCGGTTAATTTAACAAGAAATTGTACATTTTTATATATGAAATTAAGCGGGGATTACTGTACACACACTTGTCTGCTTCACTGTTTTCTTTTCATGCATGTAGCTGTTTTTTGTGTTTTTGTGCTTTATATGCAATATTGTTGTCGTTATTATAGTCATTGTCGCAAGAAGCTTCCTTACTTTCTGTCACTCTCTCCCCCTCTATCTCTCTCTCTCTCTCTCTGGGGTCTGGCATTTACTTAACCCTTTGACGCCCGAATTATAATGGGGATGGAGAGAAACCTTTTGTTGTGAAATTATGGCTACTTAGGTCTTCCACAATCATGACACCAAATTTCATGCTTCTACATTGGTTTGTTTGTCCTTTATTAAAGGTTAAACAAACATAGCTATGAAGCTGTAGACAGCCAATTTTTTGATTTTCATAATCTCTTATCTTTTATAAACATATCTGATAAAAAAAATTTCAGGTTAGTAATAATTTAATGCATTATTTTTCAAAAAATAGTGCAAAAGATTTTACTAAAAATTTTTGCACTTAGGTTTTTTGCTAGACTTCAAAGACAAAACATTAAAAAAAAATTACTTAAGCAAGAAATTTCAAATATTCGGCAATCAGCAAACTTGAAGAATACCTGACAGAACCGAATACAAATAGCGTTAATAGTAATATCTGTTCAACATTTTATTTATGCCACATAAAAGTGAATGTTGCATATACGCAACATTGGGTATGAAAGAGTTAAGCAGCTGTGACATTAAATAAGAAGCGGCACCCACTTTACTTGCTCACTTGCATAGTGCTACAGTGTATGCAACGTTGTCGTCGTCATCATCGTCATCTCGTTTACAACTAATAATTGTATCCTGCTTTTTCCCCCCATTACATAGCAACAATTGCTTGTTGTTGTGTTGCTATTATCCTTTTTCTTCGGCGAAAATTGTAATGCGATATTTTGCTGCTTTTTTATTTTAAGCTTCAAGAGAAAATCTTGAAAATCTGTGAAAATCCAAAAGCTTCACGTTTTTAAATCGTTGACAAGCGATCCCGTTCGTTTTTCGTTGACATTACGCCAAGTGAAAAAGTTTGGTGGAAACTATTAAATCTGATTGGGGGATCAATGGGTAATGTGGTTGGTTGCTGTATCGTAAAGGCCCGGATTTAGGAATTTGGTGCAACTAAGTAGTTTTACAAATTTTTGCCCCCTCCCCCTCCTGTTTCTCTCCTTCAATGAGAAAATAAGTTAGGTACAGAAAGATTTCAAACAATTCAATGCACATTCCAGTAAGCAAATATTTTATTTCATTATAATTACAATCATGTAGTATGACATGTAATTCATTAATTACAATTATTTTTGTTTTGTGAGAAATTTACAGTCTACTAAAAATTTCTACGTCTTGTTATCACAATCTAAAGGCATGAGAAAATCTGATTTTATAGGTAACAAAGTGAGTACATTTAATCGTTTTGCAGTTTTGATCTCAAGTAGTTTTTCACTTGCTGTAGTACGGATTGCCCATTCAGTAAATCCGGGCCTGAAGCTCGCATTTGCATTCTGCTCTAAGCAGAGAGCGATGTTCTCCTATTTAATAAGTCAGAATCTGTTTTTGAAGTCACTGTTTCTGTTTAGTAGTCATTACTGGCTGATAAATCTGTCTGATAAACCGTACATAGTTCAGGCAAAATAAATTGGTTTCTTATAAAGTATGAGCACATAGCAAAGACTGATGTTATACTGCTTGAAACAAAGAGATATCTTTAAGTTTGGCCATTCAGGCCTAAGTCTGCCTCTGGACAGCCACTCCAATCTAACCAACCTTAACTAGAATCTGTGTTTGATTTATCGTACCAACAAAACCGGAAATTTGTGTTAAACAAAACATGAAATGGAAGTCGTCGATGTAAAGCCTTAACAGAGAGTTTTACTAAGCTGTTTGATGATACGAACCTGAGTTTGTTGCCATAATTTCTTTAGAGTTTGACAGTGCATTTTTTTCTGAGAAGTCGGAACCTGAATTAAAGTAAAAAATCGCTTTTGATGTGAGATTCACGGAGAGAGTAAAGCAGAGGTTGTTTCTTTAGCACTTGGCACCAAATTGGCCTTTGGTTTGGGTACTCAGTTTGAAGCCATCGTTTCTTTAGAATTTGGGTGCACATTGGTTTGGGAACTTAGAATTTCTGATGAATCGGAAACAGAGTTTGAATTTCACCTTTGATGTGAGACCTAGGAAGCTCAAAATTATAATTGTAAACCTGATTTTGAAGCTATGGCAAAGTAATTCGTCTCATAGACAAAATTAAAAAAATTCATAGTGACAAAACCAAACAAATTTGGTGTCAATTTAAAGCAGTCATTTCTAAAACACTGCCCACGAGCAAATTCTGAACATATTTTATATGCGTGAATTGAGAGATCTTATTAGTTGGCGCTGAGATTACAAACAAGTAGGATCTGTATCAAATAGTGCGCTAAAAAACTAGGAATGTTAGGTGAGCACGCGCCTATGTACTTCATATGAAGTTTCGGCATCAACTGGAATGTAACTGCTAGGGAGCAAGTTAATCATGCTTTGGTACACGCAGAATAAAAGATTTTTGCTTGTACTTATTTCAAACGAAACAGACACTTTATTTTATACTATGTATTTACACCTATGCTCTCAGTGTAGCACTCTCACTCATACACTATCAATGAACTGAAATGTGTCTGTATAAGTTTTGGAAATGACTTCTTTATAGTTAATACTTCAACTAAAAAAACCCAGGAAAATGTTTGCGAAAAAATAGTTTGTGCAAGAGCAGGACAAAACGACAAATTTTTTACAAATGGTTGGATCGTTCGATTTGGTGTCCTTCAATGAATTGGTCCTTGATCTGGAAACCTCATCAAGAGTGATGCAATGCTATTTGATAAATTTAAATTCGAATTTGAAGATGTAGTTTTTACTTAAGACTTTAGACTATACACTTTCAAATCAGGAAAGCAAACATTTTAGCATGTGTGTGCTTTTAGATCTCACTCGTTGTCGTTTGGTACTTCCGTTTCCGTTGTTTGAATTTATTTTGCATGTGCGTGTGTGTGTGTGTGTGTACTTCATCTGATGCCAATGCCAATGCCGATGCTACTGATGTAGATGACGTTGCTGTTGCAGTTAATATGTATTCTGTTGCATAACTCTGTTGCTTTTGCATTATGTGAAAATTTTCTACTTTTCGTCGTTGTCATCGCCATCAACATTTTTTTTGTTCTTATTGCTATATAGTAGGGATACATTTGTTGTTGCCATTGCTGTTGCTATTGGTTGTTGCTGATGGTTATGCTACCACCTCAACGTAATCCTGATTCCTGTGACATTAACATAATGGGTTTCTAAGCGTTGCATATAAGAAGTTTTAAAACACGATTGCTGTATTTCTTTCTTTCGTTCTACGTTTCACTCTCTTTTGCCTCTTTAACACTTTCCATTTTCTTCTTTCATGCATGTATGGTGTTTTTTTTTTTGTCGGTAGGTATGCTGCTTAATTCATTGTTGCATATTTTATTCAATGTTTTTGCTGCTCGCGGGAATATATTGCTACTGCAACTGTTGTTGTTTTTGTTATTGCTGCTGCATTATTTAATTTTGCACAATGTTTTGTTACATAATGTTTGCATGCATATTTAAGGCAAGAATATATTTGTGTGCATTTGGTTACAAAATTGCTTCTATATATAAAAAATGTTGTGCTAGTTTAATATTGTCTTGTTAAATGTGAGTGAGAGTTCTTTGCAGCTACTAATGTGATGATGTTATCGAGATAGTTTAGAAGAAAATGTCGCGATTGAAATATAATACAACATGCAATAAATTAAATTAAAATTTCATAAGTCAACAACGCTAAAATGAGGAGCTCCAAATTAAAACGCAATAAAAGCGGTTTGGAGCTCCTCAAATGTTCTTTTGCCAAAACTTGATTTACTTCTAATTTTTTTACTTATGGGTTATTCCATTGAAACGGGTACAACAGTTATACGCAAACTTTTATAAATATACAGTTGTGGTCAAAATAATAGTAGTAAGATTATTTAATAAGTATGAACCGTCATATTTTTTTTTGTCCTCTTTTTTGGTCGTTCATAGTAAGATTCTGTTATACAGACAGAGCACACAAAAAAAAAAAAAGTTGTCTCAAGAAAAAACGTACGCAGAAGTTCAAAATCGTATTGGCTGTTCACTGATGATGGTACGTAATGCCCTAAAGTATATACCACATGCTGAAAATCGGGGACGATATTCCGTAATGTCAGAAAAATTAATCGAGAGAGTGGTGAGATACTCCAAGAAAAACCCATTTGCACCTGCCACTGAAATAAAAGATGAACTAAATGTAGAGGCTAGTGTTGAAACTGTCCGCCGACACTTACGAGAACATGACTTGTCTGCTCGCAGTCCAAAAGATCCATTATTAACTAAAAAACATGTGACAAAAAGATTGAAATTCGCGAGAGAAATGGAGAAATATTTTATGGTCCGATGAATCCAAAATCGTTCTATGTGGTCGAAAGAGTTCTCGGCAATATATCAGATGACCACTAAACTCTGAATACAACCCGAAATTTACAACCAAAGTCGTTAAATATGGAGAATTCAACATAAAGACTTGTGCGTGCTTTTCCTTCTATTAAGTTGGGTCTTTTTATTGGATTAAAGAAATTATGGATCAACTCGTGTATGCGGAAATCATGTTTCCATGTGCCCGCGAATAAGTTTTGTAAAATTGTAAACACTAAAAACGGAAAAACATATATTAAGAATGTCCTGGTGCAGTCTTAATAAAGCCATTTTAATGAGATCATGTACAGTTATCTCGAAAACTTAACGTGATGGAGCGAAATTGTCTTCAGATTCGAGCTCAGGGACAAATTTCTCTAGACTACATGCTAAATCGCCAGTCCGATGGAAAAAACTCAATTTTGTGGTACAGTGTAATTTTCAGGTAATTTAAATGAAAATTTTTCTAAATAATTTTGAATTGTTTTGGAAAGATGTAGAAAAATTACTAAGCAACTAGCGAAATTGACGTTTGAACAATGTTAGTCGAAGTGGCAGGATCATCTTTTTTTCATACTTCCGACGTTACTTTCGAATTCAACGAGCCAAACACATTTGAAAAACTTTGCCTGACCACATTATTCAATTATGTATAAAAAAATTCTTGCATCCGCTGACGCCTTATAAAAAAACTACAACTTACACCCAGAAAAATACCCATCTCTAGAACAAAGAAAAAGTTTCCTCAATTTAAATCCACGAAAATTTCTCTCGTTTATGTAAATTTTCCTCAAAATGAAGAAAAATGTGCTCTTTTCATGCAACCATGGTGTTCAATTTGAAGTAAGTTTTTTCTTAATTTTTTGAAATTTAATTGCGGTGCTGGCCACCAATTGAAATCAAATCCCAAGTTTTAATGAAATTGTTAAAACTAAAATTAAAGAAAAGTAAGATAAAAAAGTAAATAAAACACAAGAAAATATGGGTGTGGTAAATGGGAATCTTCAAATATAATTTTTTTCTAAAACTTAATCCTAACAACGCGTCTCAGCATACAATTTTAACTCAAAAGCTTTTATGAATTACTTGGTCTATTGTTAACATAAATGCGCATGGAACAATGGACGTTTCCATAAACCTGTTTTTTCCAAAATTTAGTCGCACCAGCATATAAAAATTCAAGCACCATTTGGCTGCAAAACAAAAGTATCAAAATACCATAAAAGAACAAATTATCTTATTTTGAATAAAATAAGCTAATTTAACTTACATACTATTTTTGCATAAAAAATGAAAATGTAAGAAAGAGACGAATAACCCAAAAATATTCTCCATACAAAATTTTTGTATATACAAAAAACTAGCTTTACTCTTTTTGCCTTAGCAGATAATCGCATACGCTTTGTTTTTCTTTTGAATTTTTAAGTCGGCGTCTCTATTTCAAGCGAAGTGGTTTGTGGCTATTGATATAATTTTTGAAAAATAAAAAATATATATATATATTGTGAAAAAAATGAAATATATTCAAAAGATATAAATTTCAATAAAGTTCAATTTATAATTTTTTGGTGGCCATAAGGATCTTTTGATCATTTCAAGGGGACGATGCCAGTAGTGTTTTTTTTTTTTTTTTTTTTTTTTTTTTTTTTTTTTATTTAACGAGGAGTAAAAGCATTGAAAGCCAAAGTCAGTGCGAGACTTCCACCCGCTAAACATCTCCTCTCGTCCGACGGAAAACTCCTCCCGGAACCACCGTTAAGTATTTCGTCGGGAGGCCGTCTAGAGCATTACTGCTCACTCGTCTGTTTTAATTTTTGTCGGTCTTGTTCGTAGCCGTTCGCTGTGGGGCAGGGTCGCTGACACCCTGGCTTCTTCGTTCCACTCGTTATATCGCGAGGTATCGTTTCATGTAAACGCTGGAGGCGTCTAGGTCTCCTGGGCGTTTATTGTTGGCTGCGCCTTTTTGTTTTAACCGATCTGGTGAGACGGGCGTGGTCTCATTGCAGTCGGGATCACTGTTTTGTAATAAACACCCGAGACGACTGGGTCTCCTTGGTGTTTATTATTTTTTGGGCTGCGCCTTGTTGCTTTAGTCTGGTGAGACGGGCGTGGTCTCATTGCAGTCTGAAGTGGCTTCATTCATCGGGATGGTATAGGGCTTTGTAACAGTTTGGTCACGCCCTCTCTCTCTCTGTGGGGTATTTCAGTCGCCTCTTACGACAGGCATACCTTACCGCGGGAATATTCTTGCCCACTTCCCGCAGGGGCATGCCAGTAGTGTTTGTAAAGATACGTATGAATGTAAACCTTAATTCTTATTAAAAGTAAAATAATAAATGAATACAAGTAAAAAAAACATGATTTCTATGCCTTTTAATTAAAACAACATTGTAGAAAATATTACATAATTTGAGGATTTCTTTTCCAAAAAGTAATTTGACTTTAATCTATGGAAAATAATTCCTCAAACTGAGGAAAATTTTATCTAAATTATATACAATTTCTCATATTTAAAAAATATTTCCTCAACTCAAAGAAATTTTATATATCTAAATGAGGAAACCGTTTCTATGGCGCCAAATCATTTCCATTTTTCCTCAATTTGATAGCCGTTTTTCTTCGTACCAAGTAAGTATTTCTCTGGGTTGATGAACAACAAAATTAAATTGAATGTTTGTATAGTAAATACAATATATATAAAAACGATTGTATCCCCTCGTAAGGGAAATTCCTACTTACACCACTCTCTAGTGGTAATAACATATTATAATTGCTAAAATTGACTACAAATGTGACAGATGCGACACCAATTGATAGGGGAAAAAATGGAGCAACAATTGGCTTTATAATCCTGAGTATGGGTAAGACCAGTACTCATTTTAAGTTTTTATAATTAAATTATTTACATATTTACATACCATAAAATTACACTAAAGTGTAGTCAAGGTCATTGCAACTAGTGCTTCAACCAGAAAAACATTTTGTAGGGTTCTTTAAAAAAAAAGGAAAAAGGTTATTTCATTTGATCCAATCAAATTCGGGTGGCTAAAATATTTTATTTATTCGTATCGAAATAAAAATTCATTATTATAAATACAAAATATACAGAAGTGCTCAGAACCCTGCCCCCTGACTATGTCCCTCCAGTACTTTAGTTTCATTTAAAATAAGAATTTATATACATGATACTTTCGGGTTGGAATCTATACACTTCACAGAATGATGCGAAAATTTTACAGGCACTACTTCACTTTATTTAAAGTATTTATAGTTTGACAGCTACTATACCTACATAATATATGTATAAATATGAAGTGTGGTTTTAACTAACAGATGGCATAGCTATTGTGTAAGGTTTGTGTCGAGGATAATTAATGTGGCGTTTTGGAAAGTAAACATTTGTCAATAGATCGAGGATGCGATTGTACAAACAAAATATATTTTTTTTTTGCTTCAAAAATGTTGAATTTAATATCAGCAAAAGAAGTATTGAGGAGAAGTTTAATAACCTTCTTTCATTGGGATAAACGATGGGATTATTGGTAGAGACTTATGGTGAACATAATGAACATAATGATCCAAGCTAAGACACTTGTGAACTATGATTTAAAAAATAGTGATTTTGACGTCAATAATAAAGACCGTGGAGGACCATCAAAAAAACTCGAATTTGAGAGTTGTGTACTTTGATACCGACAGCAAACGGATCAAATTAAACAGAGCATTTGGCGGAAAACCGACCAGAATATATCCACGGACGCAAGTCATTTTTCAACATGACAATACACGGCCTCATGCTGCACATTGTGTTAAAACTTATTTGGAAAACATCAAATGGGACGTTAGGAGGGGTAACCTCCCGCTGTATTCACCAGACTTGGCTTCTTTCGGCTTTCGGCTACTACTTGTTTCGATGGCTGCAGCACTAATTTTCGGAACAGCACTTCAATTTGTTCAAAAGTGAAAAATTGGCTTAATGGATGGTTAGTCTCAAAAATTGGACGAAATCCTTCAATTGCCAGAAAAGTCATAGCCAATATTTTGAATATTGAGTTCATTTATTTTGTTAATTAGATAAATGCCTATTTAAGACAAAAAATCCGTATTTCATATTTATACACCAATTAAAAAATATCCAATAGAAACATTGCATACTTTTAGGGTTATTTTTTAATAATTAAAAAAAAAACAGTATTTTTATACTATAAAATATCTGTAGAATTCTCTAGATAGCCTGACGTTAGAAGTTTAGTTTAACAATCGCGGAAAAAGAAACAAATTTCGATTTATAAGAATGTTCTAAATATTTCATTTAGGAAGCGGAAGCACGTACATCGGATGCAACTATAAGATGACAGTAAATGGTTTACGGATTCGGAAACAAATTAACAAATAATTCTAAATTATCCTAAATTACTTCTAATAATTTCAATGTTTTGCTCTTAAATTTCTTTTAATTTGTCTGTCTGTAAGAAGTTTATACACAACATCGATCGCTCATTTTGATTTCATATTCAGTTTTCGTGGAATGACCCTTATCTCACAAAAATGCATTACAATTCATTGCAATATCAAAATTAATCGTTCTGTAAGCAATATTTACATTTGGATTCTGTGGTAGCAGCAAATTGCAAATGCAGCAACCAAAAGAATCAACAATCATTTAATTAAGTACTGAATATAACATTGTAGCGATATAACTTTGTAGTAAATTGATTCAATACAAAAGTTCAATATCACTAATCACAAATAACAGCTGCAGCAAAGTGTTACATAATTACACTGATTTACAGTTGAAAAGGATTTTATTTTTTGTGTAAGTACATACACAAAACAAGACTGACAGCCACATGACATGCCTAAAATTTGCTATTCTAGTTTTAAACCAATACTAGTACATTAATGAAAGAATTATAAAAACAATAGAAATGATAAAATTTTAAATATTGATGAGCTCATCATCATCATGATTACTCTTCTCGGCATTGCCATTACGCGAACGTAAACAACTTTAACCAACTTTTCATTCAATTTCTATTCATTGAATGCATTCAACCGAAAACTGAAAATACCAAAAGCAAAAATGCCTGCATTCAGTTACATACAGCTGCAGAAAAATCCCACAACAAGCATAGGCACAATACACTTTCATCAGAATTCATAATCATCATCATAATCAACAGTATATATGTAACAGTAGCATGAGTAATAGTAGCAGCAGCTGTAGCACCAACATTTTCATCGGCATCACATTCAGCCTTACCACAGTTTCAGCCTCAATTTCATTAGAGTCTCATCATTAATGTCATTGACTTACTTTTCAAAAATACTTTATAGTATTTAGAAATTATACGCACTCTTCCTTCCTTTCAGCAGTTTCAATTGCTGCTGTTAATATTTCTCGGATGTTGTTATTTTATAATTCTATAGGTAGAGCTTAAATTCAATTTGTTCTACTATTTGTTTACAGCAAAATATCGCAACTCATCACTATGAAGTTTACATGGATTGGTGATGAAATTGATGTATATTTATGTGTGTTTGCTTTTATGTACCTAACAGGAAAATTTGAAGTGCTGTCCATAAGAGCTCTTGAAGAGCTCTCGTGCAAGGTGTAAGTGAGAAAATTTAAGCGCATACTTTAAGTCTACAGGAAGTGCTTTCAAGTATGAGAAAGATCACTTCCAAGGAAGGATAGGAAAAGCACCCAAACGAACAAAAAAGTTAGGAATAGGGCAAGGAATTCCATGCAAATGCATGTTTTTACTGGGCATCTCAAAAGTGAAATAGTCAAGTTATCTTTACGAATCATGAAATTTCCTTTAAAATGGCATTCAATCGTTAGAGCATATTTTACAAGAAATGCATATTTTTGCATATTTTACAATAAATGCATATTTTTGCATGCATATTTTTGGGAAACTGTGCATACTTTTGCATATTTTACAATATTTGCATATTTTCACATATTTAAAATATTTTGTTTGGATTTATGCTAAGCTTTTATTTCAACAGATATTCCATTGTATTGTTTGTTTACAATCCACAATTAAGAATTTTTTTGAGAACATATATTAATGAAATCATTCCTCATGAAACGTCACTGCACAAAACTTATATCGAACAAATATATTATTCGTTTATTAAAAGAAATCAAGTTCGCCTTAGAAACCATTTCTTATGGGTTTCCATAGATGAGGCTGTTGATATCCGGGTGAGATATGTAAATTTGGAATTTAATGAAGAAATTTGTTCTGTAAACAACTATTTTATAAATGAATTTTGTGCTTTCAAATATGCTCCTATCGTCCGAGTGTTGATGTAGAGCGTTCCTTTTCTTTATAAAAACATTTTTTGAGACCCAATCGGGAAATTTTTGTATTTGAAAACTTCAAACAATTTCTGTAAATAAGGATTGATCTCATGATCATTTACATATTTACTTAACTACGATTTATGTTAAACTTTTTGTGTTCATTTTACATTTTTTGTTGCTTTTTATTTTAAATTGAATTGTTTTCGTCCTTTGTTTGTTAAATTACATGCAATATTTTTAGTTTTTTTTTTAACGAAAATATGCGATCAAAAACAAAATAATTTTTATTTTTAATTGCATACTTTAGATGTTTTTAGTGCATTTTTTGCAGTTTTAGTTGCATATTTTTGAACTTTAAGTACATATTATATGCGCTTATTTTCGATTTTATAATGCATGAAATTCCTTGCCCTAGTTACGAATGATTCTTGCATTTTATATTTCTCACCAAACATTATCAATAATACGCAATTTAGAGTACAAAAAGATGAGCGTCAACTTTTTCACAGACATCTCTCTTCCATTGGGTTGTAGCCGTTTACTTACTCACAGCTTTCGCTTTTCATTTTCATTTCAATTCGTACAGGCAAAATATTTCAGGTAATATTCATTTGCTGTAATTCTTTCTTTTTCATTTTCTTTTACTGCTTTTGAAAAGAAGATGGCGTTGCTGCTGCTGTGGAGCTTCTCAATTGAGTTGAAGTATTTGAATTTGAATTTTAATCCGGTATTCAAAGTACGCCCATCACCAACACCGCAGTTGCTAATACCACCACCACCACCACCACCACCACCACCGCCACCGACCGCAATTGCAATTTTCACGCCAAAGTTGTTACTATGAATGAGACTTAGTAAAGTGAGTCAGTGCGTCAATGAGTAGAGTGAATGAATGAATGAGTTGAGTGAATGTGTAGGCAAAGATTTCCACTTTTCTTTAGGTTGAGGAAATTTCTTAATTTTTTTTAAAAAAAAAGAAGAAAAACTAACGATTTTCTTATTAACTTTATTTTTCTTTAATGGAAAAATATTGCCGAGTTTGTTGAATGTAAATTTTTTAAACTTAAGAGTTCAGTAACTTTTCTGTATTTAAATTTAATTAAAATTATGAAACTATATAAGTAAGAGAAGCCAAAGCTTCATTATAAAGAGCTCTAGCGTTCATTATGATGAGGACGCAATTGGGTACCGCTCGCCGTGTTGAATTTATCACACTTACTCGCTTAAAGTCCTTTATTATGAAATTTGGAAGTAGATAGAAAATAAAGCTGGTGTTCCTAACGAAATTTACAGACAACTATATTTAAGCAAGTAGAGAGTGCGGACGAATTATTATCATGCCATAGTAGGTGCTAAGTCCATGGGTTTTCGTCGGATACACTTCGAGCAGACCACAAAATAATATCAACAGGACTCCCATCGACTAGAATGCGCAGGGCATCTATAGGGTGGACAAACAAATACCTACAGAAGACCCCTAGGCACCGAAATACGGTTGACAAGCTTAAGATGGAGCGATATTAAAATAAAAAAATAAAAAAAAAATTCCGATTTGAAGAATTTCTTGGTGGGCTTTTATTCCTCACTAGGTTGGGTTAGGTTGGAGTGGCAGTGGCAGCACATTTAGGTTCATTGTGATACCAAAAGGTTATTCCCCACTAGGAACTAATATAACTAGTATGGTCGCCATGTTGATTGCAGAAATCAAATCTAGTTTGCAAATGGGCTAAAAATAACAAATAAATTGGTTGCAGAAATCTTTTAAGGGAACATTCTTGCATAAAATTTGAAGAACATCGATTTATCGACGAAATAAAATGAATGTTATACATATAAATGTGCCTTGGTGTACTGAAGAAAAGAGCTAACGTGAAAGTGCTCAAATCTTAACATTTGGCGTTTATGGTGCCACAAATTGATCCATTACACTGTCCGTTAAAAATCAATTTTTTCAAAAATAACAAAGTTCTGAAAATGGATTCTAATAGAAGACGAGACACGGGTCTCACCGTTTTAAAAGTTTAATTCTAATTTTCTTTTTACGCGAGCCTAAAGTTTGCCCAACCAAAAGGCAACTTGTTAGTTTGCATCAGAGCTTGTTTGTGTGTTCCGCAATTTATAGTAGAATTTTCCGTCGAATATTTTCTTCCATCATATTAACCCTTTGGTGCCCATCATTATGGGTCTTTTTGCCCTTTTCGGAAAAAGTTACTTTTTTGACCCATTACGAGGGTTGATAGAGGGTTAATATGTTAAAGAAATATTTTGCCGATCAAATTTTACTATAGGTCTCTGAACAACAAAAATCTGTTAACTTGGGTTTAATAAAAATAAACCCAAATTCCAAAAATGTGTTAAATATGCACTTTTTATAAGAAGTGAACAAACATGTCTTTAAAAGTATTTTTTAAACTAAAAATATATTTTATATTGAAAAACAAACATTAATTAATTAAATTATTCAATGGAATATTAATAATATGCGAGAAAATGCGCAATTTGTGGTATTTATTTGACATTCAACAACAAATACCTTTTTTCTTATACCTGTGAGAAAAGCAGTCACTTTCAAATCACAACAAATTCGCCATAAAATTAAACAATTGTAATAATTACGCCACTTTTCCTACGACCAATAAAATAAAATCCTCTTCAGCAAACGAAGTTTTGGCTTTCATTAGATCAGCTGAATGTCTTTTTTCATAAGCGGGGGTTGGCACAAAAGATCTTTTAGGTCGCAGTGCCTGCCTGTTTGGGCTCCCCTCATAAACATATAATAATAATAATAATAGAAACAATTACGTCAACAATGTTTTGGTGTCCAAGTTTCAGCAGGAATTACTTCTAATTCAAAATATAACAAATACAAACAAATATCTTTAACTTTACTATTAATAAAATTAACATGATTTTCTGAAAGAAAGTGTTTTCCTCATACGTAGCAAAACCAATCATATTTTTCTGCACAATTTGTCATTTTATGGAAATTGAACTGGGCTATTAAACCAAAGTAATGATTTTTATAAATATGTAAAGTACCGAAATTGTGAAAAAAATCGTTGAAAAAGCATATATACCGTTACAAAAGGCTAATACACATTTGAAGATATGGTATAAGCGCTTAATTTAATGAATTACTTAATTAAAATTTATTTTGCAATGTAAAGTAAATTTTTAGTTTAGAAAATACAATTAAAGACACACAAGTTCACTGCGTATAAAGCGTGAAAATTTGAAACATTTTTCGAATTTGGGTTTATTTTTACTAAAAACAAGTTAACAGATTTTTGTTGTTCACAGATTTATAGTAAAATTTAATGGGCAACATATTTCTTAAATATATTAACCCTCTATCAACCCTCGTAATAGGTCAAAAAAGTAACTTTTTCGAAAAGAGCTAAAAAAAAAAAAAAAATACCCATAATGTTGGGCGCCAAAGAGTTAATATAATGGAAGAAAATACACGCTTTAATGCAAAACTAACAAGTTGTCCTATGGTTTGGTCATCATACAACCCCATACCATGATGGAGCCTCCGCCAAATTTTAATGTCAGCTTAACATGATGTGGCTGTAGTTTTAAGCTTGGTATTTTCCATACCCATTCACGACCATCCGAGCTCAGGCGGTTGATTTTGGACTCATTGGACCACATCACTTTGGCCCAGTCTTCTGAAGTCCATTGAGAATAGGTTTGAGGAAAATTTAAGCATTGTTTGCGATGACGAACTGTTTTTTAACTTTGGCTCTACCATGTAAGCCAGCACTTCGCAATGTTCGCCCCACTGTTTCGGCTGAAACTGACATGTTTTCATTAGTCTCTAATCCTTGTCTGATTTGCACCGCATTTTCACCTTAGGTCTTTTACAATTGCCCTCTCAAGTGTATCAGATCAGAGAATTTTTGGTCGTCCACCCGGATTTGGAGTCGGAATATCATTCATGGTTCTGCGAATTTAGCTTATTGCTCCTAGTGAAACATTTGTTTGCGTAGAGATTTGCCGGTGGGATACAACTTGGCTGTTTAAATCATTAATCTGCTGTACGCGCTGCTTTTTCAAAGTCTTGTAGGCTCCACCCATATTAAAGCTAAGTTATAGAATATTTAGTTAAGAAATGTTTTCACTTTTTTGTATTTCCAAGACAAACTGACCCCGTATTTAACTTACCCAAAAAAACAACGAAAGCAATAATAACAACACTGTTGCATTTACCGTTAGCCACATTTACCAAGATTATAAAAACATCAAAATTTTTTTAATTTGTCAACGCATTCTTTTACACTTAACGTATGATTGCACTTGTTAGCAGAGCGTGATCAGTTTTGTGAGTCACAGTATGCATTTACCATAGTAGTGAACAACAAGCTTCTGTCCTTTCATGTTTATTTACTGTATTCTTTTCTTAACAAAAAATAGTCATAAACATCGAACAATCAAAATACTATTTGTTGATAATTTTCTTTCTAGTTTATTAATTACTTACCAGTTTATTTTCAGGGCCTCAGACAACTAGCTTGATCTCAGTCAACTCTAATTAACAAACTCAAATGGTTGCCACACAATAGTTTAAATACTGCATTTCATTTAGTTTAAGGAAAAGAATGTCGATACTTTGTAGCCTACTTGATTACCAGAACACTTTCTAAAGTCAAATCGAAATTAATTTTTTTAATGATACACAAGCAGGATATATTTTCAACAAAATCTTTACGTTGCTGTGACAATATAATAGTTCTACTTATTAACTAAATCTTAATCATTCAGAAGGACTTTGAAAATCGATCCTTTTACCTCACCACTCAAAATGAGAGCGAACGGCCATGACTTAAAACGCAAAACAAAAGATACGAAAGTATAAAAGCAAATAAAATGAGAACTTATGTATAATTAGTGAAAAGGGGGATGCCAACTTAAGTTAAGCCAGGGTTACAAAAACAAAAACAAAAAAGAGAAAGAACAGAAAACATTCATTCTTAAAAAGCTTAAAGGATAATAAAATTCTTCTTCGCTTTTCTTCAATTTGTATGCTGGATAGCGACTCGCATTTTTTAAGTTCACAATCAGGAACAGTGTAAAAATAACAAAAATAACAAAAACAACAACAGAAACTGTGAAAAGCATAAAAACATTTTTGCAAATCCATTAAAAACATGACCGCAGTGCGAACAAAACCGCAAATGGTGCGAACTTAAATGATGCTGCTGCTGAGTTGTTGTTGTTTTTGTTGTTGCGGCAGCAAGATTGAATAATTTATGCGTTGCCGTATTCACACTCATTCATACATCACACACATGCATAAGCATACAGACACACACACAAACACACTCATTCATATATATGCACAACATATTCACTCATACATGCGCGAGAAGTTGCGTTGCGTTGTTCATTTATTAACATGGCTACCATCACTACCAACAACAACAACAACAACATAAAAAAGAGCATTGGCATGCCACATAAAATTATAGCGACGAAAAATTGTAGGTACTACAGCAATAACAACAACAACAGCAACTTTATCAACGGCATGAAACAAAAACTATATGTATAAAAAAAGGGAGACAGAAGTAAATTGAACGTTTTCATTTAAATTAAAAATGCGGCGCTTCATTTCACAAAAAAAAAAAGATATGCACTCATACACACACATATATTTACAAATGTAACCGAGTTCAACTTAAATTGCATTTGCAATTTGTGGTATAACGGTATGTGAAATGAACGAAAGGATGAGAGAATTGAAGAGAAATAAAGACAGAAAGGGCGGCGAAAGGACATACAAGAGATGACAGTTGTATGTACAGAAAAAGTAATAAACTTTTCATATTTGTACTCAAAGTGGAGGTTAAGAGGGTTTCATATACATATGTAATGAACAACAACAACAACAAAAAACAAAAAAGAAGAATGACAACACAACAAATAAAATTCCTGAAGAATTGTATATTTTTACATTAAACGCAAAAGTCAGCAAAATAACGCTGCAATTTATAACAACAACAACAATGTCGACATTAACAGAACTTTTAATTTTTTGCTGGATTGTTTCTACCTTTCCACGCATTTTTTTCAGTTTTTTAATTTAAAATTAAACCAGCAGCCAGCACAACAACTATGTTAATCGCCAACAAAAATTCTTTCGACAACAGCTAACAACAACAACAAAGCTTTTTTTTTTGTACAAAATTATATTGATTTTTACCTTGAGCGCAATAACTACTCTCGTTGTCTTTTGCTTGCTACTGCAGTTTTATTTCATATTTGTTTCATATTTGCTGCTTACCAGTGGCGTAGCTGGAGCGGAGAGGCGATAAAGGGGATTAATCTTCACCCTCCACCAAAATAATTAATTTGACACACAAAATTTAAAAATGCCTTCATCATCCTCCATACATAGACGACATTCTGTCTCATGTGACAGACCTAATTTGCTTAGATGGTATCCGACCACATAGTGGCCAGATTGAAAGCCTACTAAACAATCTGAGATCCGATTTATTTTGGTTCAGGGATTTGGTGAGAGTGAGAGGAGGAATGAGCTTCTTTGCCTGACTAAGGCCTTAAACGGAATGCCAACAAGATAGCCATTCGTCCCTAGCCCACGCAAGTCCAGCCGATTCCACAGAATGGATCGGGGCCCGTGTGTAAAGTTGCTGAACCCTGCCTAGCAAGTCCATCAGCAGCTACATTACCAATAATGTCACAGTGCCCTGGAACACAACAAAGCGTGATTTTGTTATGGGTAGACAACTTTTGCAGACTCTCAATACACTCCTTCACTAGCTTTGAAGTAAAGCATCATGATGAAAGTGCCTTGAGAGCCGCTTGGCTGTCAGAGAAGATTATAATCTTACCACCTTTAAGACCTTTATTAAGGTTTATTCTGGTGCATGTCTCAATTGCATATAATTCGGCTTAAAAAACATTAGGCCAAGTGCTCAGTGGGATTGAAATTCGAATGTTAGGCCCAACAATGCCAGCACCAGAATCACAATTGGTTTTAGAGCCTCCAGTATATCAATTGAGTGCAAAGAGGCCGAAGATAGGGAATTGGGAATTCCAATCGGATCTGGACGGAATGATGATATAAAATTAAAAGTCTAGATCCCTAATCATAAAATCTGGCACAGAGCAGATTAGGGTGTTAGGAATTTTACTAAGAATAGCCAGATGACCTGTCATAGAGTCCCACTTGTGTATGGCTTAGCGTGCATGCTAGTTGAAACCTGGTCTAAGCTCGCCGGATCGGGATGGGTGGTGCTAGCCATTTAATTCACAAATGCCATGACGATAAAAATAATTCATGCACATTTCAAAAAACAAACAAAAAAAAAAAATCTCGGACCGGACAAAAAAAAACCCTTTTGAATACCCAAAAAAAATGATTAACAGACGGACTAAAATTATAAACTTTATCAAATGCAAAACCCAAACTTGAGAAGCATTATAGCAATTACACGCTTCTCTTCTCTCCCCTACCCAACCATTCGAGAGATACTGTATCTCATCTCCATGCCCAACCAAAATTAAAGAACTAAGGCTCACATCATTATCTCACATTATTTAATTACTTACAATTTATTCATTTCACATAAAAAATTTCATTTTAATAAATTCCATAGCATAGATAGAAAAAAAATCCATTTAATTTTTATAATAACCCAAAAAAAAATGTAGCAATCGAAATACTATAATTTTGTTTATTATGAACACGCGGTAACCCTAATAAACGGCCTTGCAAAAAAAATATCAGTATCAAAAAAAAAGAAATAACATATTTATACAAATAAAAAAAAAACGGATCTTAAAAGAAAGAGAGTAGCATCAAAGTAAAGAGTAATAAGTAAATCTATGATAGGAGAAATTGATCAAAATCACTTACATGGTGAAAAGCTCCGATCGATGTCAGCAGGCGCCTGATGAGATGCGTCGGTGGTTAATTGGATTTTACCTATTTACAAAAACAAATCCTTACGCTAAATTTAGGTGGTTAATAATTTCTCCTATTAAATAGACATTTTTATTCTTATTTACTTTTTCACCTTTTTTTTTTTTTGTTGGTGCTCTCGCTAAGCAAAAATAAAAATGACACACACTTAGCAGTGGCGGTGTAAAAGTAATTAAATATTTCGATTGCACCTTAATTTTTAGATTTAGTTTTAGATTTCTTTTTTTCACTTTTTGTTGTTTTAGAATTTTAAAGAGTTTTACAAAAATCAAGTAGTATAACAAAATTAAACTTATACTAGGTAGATTTAAGATTTATGGTAGAAATTTAATAAATGTTTAGGTAAATTTAAGATTTTTATAATATTATGTTAAAATTTTTAGAATCTTAAACCCCTTTTTACTTTGTTTTTCGTATTAGAATAGAATGACTTGACTGGTAGTACGTTGAACTATCACGTATAATGATATAGCTAATCTAGTGGAGATTTAGATGGATTCAGTTGGATTGATGAATGACCGTACTACTGGAGATTGTATTGAGTAGTATTTTTATGAAGTTGTATAACTGGAAATCCTAGGTTTTTATAAATTAATGATTAGATACTGCACATATATAAAATTACTAACAAAATCTCACCTTTGGAAAAAAAAACTGGATATAAAAAAATAAAAAATATCTTCAAGCCGTGGTTTTAAATTGATTAGACGCATGCGTGGTGTGGTGGATAAGCTATTCCAGGCCGATGTTTATCTCAGAATCTCAAATACACGTGGTTTTGTATGGCCTTTTAGGGCTCCACCCCACACGATGTAAACTTTGCACAATTTAAACTAAGTTATGGTATATTTTTCACAATGCAATTAAACAAATTATTTTAGGTTTTACTTTTAATTGTGTTTATCAATTTCTTCTTTTTTTTCACTTAAGAATATTAGGTCTATGTATACCACTTGTCTCGTTGAAATCCACAGAGCAAAAGAAAGAGTGTTTTAAGCGGAAATCCGGGTATACTTTTCGATAGATGATTTTGCCTTTCAACACGTGTCGAAAGCATCGATCGATAACGTTTATCGAAATCGAAAATGCTCGTTAAGTCACAGCACAATACAACAGGGTGATATTTGTGTTTAACAAAAGGGTGAAAACAAAATTTAAATAAATGCATATTTTATAAAAATGGAAAATAAGATAAAACTAGAGAAATAATAAATCGCGCTCACAATACAGGTTACTTTTGATATATGTCACAAATCTCATAAAGAACCTGGAAAAGGCGATATGCTTAGTACGGTTGCATATCTTTAGCGTGGAATGTTCCTAAGAGTTTACCATTATGGTCTTCAAGGACATAATATGATGAACCTAATTTTTCTCGAACCCTTGCCCTGAGGAATGTTTTAGCCAACTTTGAGTTAAACTGTTTTGCCATATTGCTTTGAGCAAAGTTTCTGCGCAACACCTCTTGCCCTATGCTATACTTTATCTCTCGAGAACGCAAATTGTACTGAACTTCATTCCGATCAAACGCTTTGTGTAAATTATCTCGAACTTTGTCACGAACGTTTAAGATGTTATCAAAACGACTTTGATGACTTTCTATTAACCCTTCTGTCGTCATACCAATATTTCGTAAAAGTGCATAGTTATCGCCATGTGTTACCATATGTTGGCCAAACACGACAAAATATGGACTATATCCAGTAGATTGGTGTATTGAATTACGAAGAGCCGAGTTGATACTGCTAAGGTGGCAATCCCAGTCGCGTTGATCCTTTACAATATACGCTCTCAAAGCAGCATTTATAGAGCGGTTCACACGCTCCGAAGAATTACTTTGTGGTGAATATACCGCTGTACATGTATGTTTTATACCACATTTAGTTAAAAAGGCTTCGAACTCTTTCGATTTGAATTGGCTGCCGTTATCACTGACAATGCTTTCTGGCACGCCAAATACATCAAAAACTTGCTGTTTCAAAAAGTTAACAATAGGAGTTGTAGTAAATTTCTTTAGTGGACAGAGAAAACTAAATTTTGACATATGGTCAAGAACAATCAAAATCCCTATATGCCCATTTTTCGATCTAGGAAATGGACCTATCAAATCTATATATAGACGTTGGAAAATTCTTTCCGCCGGTGTATATTTTCCCATAGGTGGACGTAAGACCTTAGTAGGGTATTTTGTTGTCTTACACCCCTCACAGCTCAAAACATAATCCTGCACTGATCTAAACAAACCTGGCCAGTAAAAGTAACGTCGTATCTTCTCAGTTGTTTTTCCAATACCTCCGTGCGCACTTGTTGGTACATCATGTGTGCTTTTCAAGACCTCTGCTCTCAACGATCTTGGAACCAAAAGCTTCCACGCAGCATTTTCTTTTTCTGGATCACCTGAATAGAACTCATTGCGATGATATATAAATTTATCGCATACTTTAAAATCAGGGTGCTTGCCTGGATTTGCTTTAAATTTTTCTCTGAGCTCATCGTACTCAGGTTCATCAAATGCTTTAGATGAAAGATTTATATCAGGAAAATAATCGACTTCTACAGCTAACACCAATTCGCTTTCAGAGTGAACGCGAGAAAGTGCGTCAGGGACAACGTTTGCGCTACCCTTTCTATGCTCTATATTAAAATCAAATGCCTGAAACTTTAAGGCCCAGCGAGCCAAACGCCCACTTAGATCACTCTGGTTCATAAGCCAACGCAAACTTGCATGGTCGGTAATAACTGTGAAAGATTGTCCTTCGACATAGGGTCGAAATTTCTTTATGCCCAATACAGCTGCCAAACATTCACGCTCTGTGGTAGAATAATTCTGTTGAGCCTTATTTAACTTTTGGGACATGTATGCTATAGGTATTTCTTCGTCATTTTCGTTTTTCTGAGCAAGCACAGCACCTACGCCATGTTGACTTGCATCACACTGAATAATAAATGGTTTCGAAAAATTTGGATTTGCAAGAAATGGGGCAGAAGTTAGCTTTTCCTTAATTAGTTCAAATGCCTGTTGAGCTTCGTTAGACCATTCAAAAGATTTAGATTTTTTTAAAAGTTCGGTAAGAGGATGAGTGACTTCGGCAAAGTTAGAGATGAATCTTCGATACCACCCTGCCATACCCAAAAATCTTCGCAGGTGCTTAACTGTCTTCGGAATAGGATAGTTTGAGATAGCAGAAACCTTATCAGGATCTGTTTTTAAAGTTCCTAAACCAACAACATAGCCAAGATAGCGAACCTCCTTCAAGCAAAATTTGCTTTTGGCTATATTAATTGTAAGACCACCTTTGCGAATATGATCAGCTACTTCTTTCAGCAATTCTATATGCGATTCGAAACTCTCGGTGACTAAAAGTAAGTCGTCTAAATATACAAAAACCTTCTCTTTCAGATGATATGGAATTATTTGATCCATCAACCTGCACATCGTCTGGGGTGCATTGCACAGTCCAAATGGCATCACAGTGTACTGGTAAAGTGGTCTATTTGGTACCGTAAAGGCCGTTTTTTCACGTGAACTCTTTTCCAAAGGGATTTGCCAGAAAGCATCTTTCAAGTCCAGACTTGAAATGAATTCCGCTCTTGGCAATCTGGACAATATACCCTCGATGTGAGGAAGCGGATATGCATCCTTCACGGTTAATGCGTTAACCTTCCTACTGTCTAAACAGAGTCGAACCTTCCCTGGTTTACGAACGAGAACTACTGGTGATGACCAAGGGCTATTTGACTTTTCTATTACTCCTAATGACAACATACGATCAAGTTCATCAAACATCAGCTTCTCTACTGCTGGAGATACTGGAAAGTGGCGTTGCTTTATGGGCTTTGCGTCGCCAACATCGATGATGTGCTCGACAAGTAAAGTTTTTCCTAGCCCATTGTCTTCAAACTTCGGGAAACAAGAAATTGCTAATTTAAGCTTATTTTTCTGCTCAGCAGATAAAAAATGAACATTTGAGTCAACCTCGGAAATCTTGATTTCATTGATAATATTATTAGCAATCTTAAACGCTTTCCAAAAGTCAACTCCGAGATAAAGGTTTTGAATCAAAGAAGGGATTACGTAAAACTCAAGAGTTTTTGTTTCACTTTTGTAAGAGATTTTAAGAGAAATAACACCAGCTATTTTCTGTTGCGAACCATCAGCCGTTCGAACTTTGCTTTTAATTTTCTTAAAAGGTATGTTTTTAGTTAACAATTCATTTGCCAAATCAGCACCTATACAACTAACTGAGGCACCAGAGTCTAGCAATCCCAAAAAGCGTTTACCCATGATCAACACAGAAGCGTATGGCCTGCAATCGTCATAAGATTTTTGAAAAATAGATGAAATTGTAAACAGTTGGTGTTGTTTTTGTTTTATTTTTGCCCAGAACTCTAGTGCTCGCATAGCGGATCGCGTTGAATGAAAAATTTTGTTACGTGTGTGTTGATACGCGAGTAAGCGTTCGTGAAATGGACGGATTGGATAAAGTTTAGGAAAATATTGAGATTTAATATTTGGGTTTTTGAGAATAATTGTCGGGGCACTTAATTCTTCGGATCCGATTTGTTGTTGGGATGCCTGGTTTTGTTGCCGACATCCCTGATCCTGTTTTCCGGATCGTTACACCTTGGACAATTAGGTAGAAAGAAAGCTACTAGTCCACACCCGTAGCAAAACACGCGACGAGGTTTAATGCAGTTTTTATAGTTATGTCCAACCTCATTACAGTTCCAGCATCCTTTCTCTTGAACCTGATTTGGTGCACGATTACCAGTAAATGCACAAACTTCCTCATCGATTGTATCTTCTGCGTCAACCTCAGAAAGCTGTCGACGCTGCGGTAGGTACGGTTTTACAACTTGCGTCCTATTTTGAATTTCAGCAACAAAATTCTCTCTACGACGACAAGCTTTGCGAAGATCAGAAATACTACTGAGATCTAAATGAAGCAGTTCTAAACGAATATCTGGCTGCAGGTTTCTCATCGCTAACTCAACTAACTCACGCTCAGAAAGTGGATTGCGCAAGCTATCAGCAATCACTATAATGTTGTCCAGATAATTTTCAAAGGATTCGCCATTTTTCTGTTTTCTATTACGAATAGCTTCTTTAATTTCGAAATCTGAACGAAAATCTTTAAAATGCCTTATTAGGTCATCGCAAATGTCTAACCAATCTAATACATTTACCGAATGATGGTAGCGCCAAAACCAACGTTTGGCTTTGCCTTCAAATAGAATATGCACATTTTGGCAAAGAGCGTTGTAATCACCCCGAAGCGTTGAAACAGTCAGAGCATTCACTCTATAGATAAATTCGTCTACTGTGGTACTATTCAAAGAACCATCAAACCTCAAGTTCCAACCAGAAATGATTTTAGATACTGCCGAAGATGAAACTGTTTCTTCGCGTAACCCATTGGAAGCACGCAAGGGATTTCTATCGCGATCTGATATGTTAATGTTATTATTGTTCGCTCTTTCTGCTCCTCTAACATTATTTATATTCATATTTCTAAAATATGTGTCTAAAGATTCTGTAACTAAACGACTAATTTCCTCACGAATTTGTATTGCTGAACGTTCTTCATAAACACGCAAATTATCTTCGATTAAGCTTTGTATTTGATTTTGATTCACACCTTGAGTGTTGTTAATTTGACGCGGTGTGCGGTTATTATTTGCGCCACGACCCCTGAAACGCGAATTATTGTTTGGTGTGTGCAACACTGCACTGCTGTTACCAGCCCTAGAACGAGTAATTGGACCCCGAGAGATAACTTTGGGAATAGCCCCTTGTGCTGCATTATTATCTAGCTCTTGCTCTTGCTCTGAAAAACTTTTTAATGATTGTGCGTCACAAGAACGTCGACACAGAGGACAAGCATCATTCTCAGTTAACCATCTCGTTATACAGGAACGGTGAAAAATATGTTGACAAGGTGTTGTTGAAGAATTTTCTTCAATAATCTCTTCATTACAAATGGTACAAATCCCCAAAAGTTTATCAATCCGATTTAAATTCTCATTACTATAACGTACTGACATCTTGATCAAACACAAAAAAAATAAAAAAATTGAGAATTTAATTTTCAGAAAAATAATGAAATTAGAATAAAAAAATTGTTATACAAATTCAAATCAAAATATTTGTGAGATTTCTGATTGTATTGCCTTAGTTCTTAAGGGTAAAAAGTCTGGTTAAGCATTTCAAAAAATAGAAGTACGAAATCAAGAGTGATTTGCGTATAGCAATGATTCAGAATAACCGGTATCTATCTAAAAAAAAGACCTTTGATATTCCACATTAAACTGAATCATAACCCCAAAAAAAATTTTCAATCTTAATTATACGGTTATAAAATCGGTAATCAACCAAATAATATAATTCCAGAATAAAATTGATTGTAATGGAAGACTTAGAAGGTTGTTTCAAAACTGGTTAGACAAACGTAATCAACGTCAAAATACTAATTCCAAATCTTGAAAATAACCACTAGAAATTAACAATTCTACTAGACGGTTAGACAAACATTGCTATACCCATATTTGAACTAATTCCAGATTAATAGAAAAGTTAAAAAAAAAATGAAACGAAATTTTGTATGCGAAACCCCAATCTTGCCTGTTGGGGCCCCACGTTGGGCGCCATTTTATGTCATAGAGTCCCACTTGTGTATGGCTTAGCGTGCATGCTAGTTGAAACCTGGTCTAAGCTCGCCGGATCGGGATGGGTGGTGCTAGCCATTTAATTCACAAATGCCATGACGATAAAAATAATTCATGCACATTTCAAAAAACAAACAAAAAAAAAAAATCTCGGACCGGACAAAAAAAAACCCTTTTGAATACCCAAAAAAAATGATTAACAGACGGACTAAAATTATAAACTTTATCAAATGCAAAACCCAAACTTGAGAAGCATTATAGCAATTACACGCTTCTCTTCTCTCCCCTACCCAACCATTCGAGAGATACTGTATCTCATCTCCATGCCCAACCAAAATTAAAGAACTAAGGCTCACATCATTATCTCACATTATTTAATTACTTACAATTTATTCATTTCACATAAAAAATTTCATTTTAATAAATTCCATAGCATAGATAGAAAAAAAATCCATTTAATTTTTATAATAACCCAAAAAAAAATGTAGCAATCGAAATACTATAATTTTGTTTATTATGAACACGCGGTAACCCTAATAAACGGCCTTGCAAAAAAAATATCAGTATCAAAAAAAAAGAAATAACATATTTATACAAATAAAAAAAAAACGGATCTTAAAAGAAAGAGAGTAGCATCAAAGTAAAGAGTAATAAGTAAATCTATGATAGGAGAAATTGATCAAAATCACTTACATGGTGAAAAGCTCCGATCGATGTCAGCAGGCGCCTGATGAGATGCGTCGGTGGTTAATTGGATTTTACCTATTTACAAAAACAAATCCTTACGCTAAATTTAGGTGGTTAATAATTTCTCCTATTAAATAGACATTTTTATTCTTATTTACTTTTTCACCTTTTTTTTTTTTTGTTGGTGCTCTCGCTAAGCAAAAATAAAAATGACACACACTTAGCAGTGGCGGTGTAAAAGTAATTAAATATTTCGATTGCACCTTAATTTTTAGATTTAGTTTTAGATTTCTTTTTTTCACTTTTTGTTGTTTTAGAATTTTAAAGAGTTTTACAAAAATCAAGTAGTATAACAAAATTAAACTTATACTAGGTAGATTTAAGATTTATGGTAGAAATTTAATAAATGTTTAGGTAAATTTAAGATTTTTATAATATTATGTTAAAATTTTTAGAATCTTAAACCCCTTTTTACTTTGTTTTTCGTATTAGAATAGAATGACTTGACTGGTAGTACGTTGAACTATCACGTATAATGATATAGCTAATCTAGTGGAGATTTAGATGGATTCAGTTGGATTGATGAATGACCGTACTACTGGAGATTGTATTGAGTAGTATTTTTATGAAGTTGTATAACTGGAAATCCTAGGTTTTTATAAATTAATGATTAGATACTGCACATATATAAAATTACTAACAAAATCTCACCTTTGGAAAAAAAAACTGGATATAAAAAAATAAAAAATATCTTCAAGCCGTGGTTTTAAATTGATTAGACGCATGCGTGGTGTGGTGGATAAGCTATTCCAGGCCGATGTTTATCTCAGAATCTCAAATACACGTGGTTTTGTATGGCCTTTTAGGGCTCCACCCCACACGATGTAAACTTTGCACAATTTAAACTAAGTTATGGTATATTTTTCACAATGCAATTAAACAAATTATTTTAGGTTTTACTTTTAATTGTGTTTATCAATTTCTTCTTTTTTTTTCACTTAAGAATATTAGGTCTATGTATACCACTTGTCTCGTTGAAATCCACAGAGCAAAAGAAAGAGTGTTTTAAGCGGAAATCCGGGTATACTTTTCGATAGATGATTTTGCCTTTCAACACGTGTCGAAAGCATCGATCGATAACGTTTATCGAAATCGAAAATGCTCGTTAAGTCACAGCACAATACAACAGGGTGATATTTGTGTTTAACAAAAGGGTGAAAACAAAATTTAAATAAATGCATATTTTATAAAAATGGAAAATAAGATAAAACTAGAGAAATAATAAATCGCGCTCACAGACCGACGGAGCCTCTTACTAAGTTGGATGAAACTTGCAACCTCAAGGCAGTAATTGCAGCTATCTTCTTTATGTAGATGTGCAGAGGAGCAAGTCCGATCATCATCTCAATCGCAGGAGTGGGACAAATACGCATAGCCCCTGTGATTGAGAGACGGGCAAGCCTTTGGAGCTTGTTAAGTTTGCTGATAGTCGAGCTTTGGAAAACCTTAGGCCACCACACTAATGCAGCATATGTTACAATTGGCCTAACTAGCGTAGTACACAGCAAGAAAATCATCCTAGGTGAGAGTTCCAACTTTATCTTTTATCGAGTATGATACTCAAGTATTTAACTTCGTCAGAGTATTCAACAACCGTGTTTTGAATTAATATGCGACCAAGGTCCAGTTTGTACCTTCTAGAGAAGGGAACAAAAATAGCTTTATTGGGATTTATGGCATCGGATTGTCGTATTAACATATTTTATGTACGACAATCTGACCAACTTATCTGTATTACATGAAATTATTTTTTTTGTTTTTCAATATTGTTGACTCAGCTGGCATATTGTAGCTTTTAGAATATACTAAATGACTTCCTCTAGATGAGATCATCTTGAGCGACATTTCGAGGAAAAATTTCACCCAACTTTAGCTTTTAGTTATAAATTAGAAAGAGGAAGTTCTAGTTGTAATTGAAATGGAATCTATTTGATATTTTTGCATTTTTCATGTCAATTTTGTAAGCGTATCTGATGTGATTAAGAAGAGCTGACGTTGAGGAATCTTTGCAACTCAATATTAATGAATTAATTAATAATTGGGAAACTTAAGTAATCTCTTTACACTTTTTCTTAATAAAAAAATACCAATTTTTTGGTAAAAAATCGAATATTTACTTTCAATGCTGCGCCATTGGAACAAAAATCAATACATTTAAAATTCTCTAAGTATTTAATTAGATATAATTTTTTAGATTAAAAAGATCATCAGTTAAAATTCGAGGAACCCTTCGTGCTAATTTATTTGTGTATCCAAGATGATCACTAAATATTCGCGGTACAACCATGTCTTTCAAGCGATTTTCTCAGTAGTCATTTCTTGGGTCTTCTTCTTTAACTTTCTAGTTCCCACGCCCGCCTCTAGACTGTCTTCACCAAAAGGGATGAAATTGCCACCATAACTGTTTTCTGTTGCTACATTTTACCATATCGTTTAGGGAATATCCCAAGCTTTTGAAAAAATGCATCAGTTATGAGCTATGATGCGTATTACAGAAGATAGCGACAGTCAAAGTCAAAAATTTGTGGAAAATAGGAAAATTAATTATTTTGATTGTATTTGAGATAAAAGTGAAAAAAATTAATAAAATACTTCCCGTCATAATATCCAGATATGGATAGCTAAGACTTTAAATTTTTATATTAAAAATTTAATTACTTAAAACAAATTGATAAAAAGCTCAAATAATTTTAGACGTTCAAACTTTCTTACTTCATAAAACCACGCCCATTAGTTTTTTTTTTGGGTTTTTAAATCAGTTCATGATTTTTACGCCAATATTAATCAATTCCGATTTTTTTTATCGATCAAAAATTTGGGAACTAGAGGGTTAATTTTGGCCTTCACCACAGCCTTACTTACATCATCAGTTGAAGATTTGGGTGACCTTCACTACATTCGTCCTCCATAACAGAAGAAAAGACCATAAAACTTAACCCAATTTTGTTATCGATAATATCTAATATATATAATATCTATTTGGGAGCATATAGTATGAAAAAAATTATAACCCTCCCCAGGAAAATTCCTACGTATGCCACTGTTGCTTACCATTGACAGTGATTATGATGTTGTAGTAGTTCTAATGATTCGATTGAAAAAATTAATATTTTAATTCCACATACAATAGTGAATAGTAAGCTAAAAATCCTGTAGTAAATATTATATTTTAATCCCTCAAAACTCGCACGCACTCAAAATTAATATGAGGGTGGGTGCCAAACGGTAGCAAAGTACTGTAGTAGAATGCGGTGTACATTTTTTCCGTCTGGTGAAAAAAATCTGCTGTGCCAAACGGTATCAAAGTACTCGAGTAAATTTTGACAACAATGGCTGACAAAACAAGGGTGGGAAATCACATATAAAATTAACTTAACTAACAAATAATTGTAAAAAACCCATGAATGTAATATTTCGAAAATTTATGTCTGTATTAATTGTAATTTTATTAGAAGCAAAATGAATAAAAAAATGGATCGTCTATTGCTGCCTTTTCTCAGAAATTAATATCGAATAAAATATGCGTTTGTGCAGTGACGCTATTATTGTTGTTTGTGTTTTCTGCTGCACTCGTCTTATATATAAATATCATCTGTCAAATATGGGCTACATAAATTTTTGACAATCATATTCACCTCACTAGTGTCAAAAATGTACTCACTCGAGTACATCGATACTATTTGGCACAGGCTCTTAGTTGCAAAAATCAGAAGGCCGAACTGAATTAGAAGAATTAGAATAGTAATCATTAAAAGCTTAACAACTATACAACTGGCAATCGAGAAACACGAATCTGAAATCATATGATCAAAAAAGTGAAATCCACCCACTCGCCTTTAGATGGTGTGTGGTTTGTGGCTGCTGGGAGTTCGTATGTGTTGGGGGAAAAATACGAGCTCGCTTTTACGTTCGAAATTAATTTAGCTTCTTACTGATAATTTTTTACCTCGATTGCAGTTCAAAATAATAATTTTTTCTTTCTATTAAAATTAACTTCTAGTACAAATAATTATTTCGCTTGATGTATGAAAAGTGTTCTAAACAATAAACAGTAAAAACGGGTCCCAACGAAACTCCTTCATCGCGATCGGCATCGTCTTTTATCTCTCCAACGCTTATTTTTTGTTTGCGGATTCATAAGTCTTTTCAATGTTTTCAGGTTGTTTCGCTTTTCGTGCATACTTACGGGTTCTACTTCAGCTCCTGGTGGTAAATTGTAGTGGAAAGATTATGGAAGGTATGATCGAACCAGTTTCACTAGTAGCATTTGATCTGGACGTGGATTGGATATTGTTGGCATCGAGTTGACTGATTAAGGCGATGCCAACTATTCACAAACATTTGTAGGTTTCCCCGAAGTATGGTATTTTGAGATAAATTTTAATTAGAATCAAAGATTTTGAGATTATTAGATGTTGCCAGAAATGAAAATTGCCCGATTTTTGGGAATTTAGCAAAGGAAGCCTTTGCCTTGTTGATCCAATTTGGGCACCTCTGTTACAATCGCCATCTGGGAGATCACTGTATATAAATTGTGAATTTGTCCACCACTTCGATGCACGTATAACTTGGTACTTCGGTTGTCTTTTCATCATTTGGATTTGGCATAAAACTGTAGGTCCTTCGCACAATATGAATGGTTGCGAAAAGCTCGATATCATATCATTGAAATACCATTGAATGCGCCTTATATTGCAGAGAAGATTGTCTTTCTGATCCAAAGTCTACCATACAGCCCATGTTAAATATTAGAATGAGGCAATTCAAGTTTATTATCAATTTGGATGAATTTCCATTGAAAGCATGTCATCTTTTATTTAAACGCTGCTTACATCAGTGCCTTTAGATAAAAATTGCTTTTGGATTTCTATTTCTTAGATTTCTGTCAGGCTTCAACTTTTATTATTATTCATATTAATATTATCCTTTACAATTTAATGACATTTTGTGGTTTGATGCTGCTGAAAAACAGAACAAGCAATGCATTTTGACCCAAAATAATATTTTTCGCGTGCAATGCAAAAAATGCATACAAAGCAAGCAAAGAATGAACAAAGGAGCGAAGAAGTGAGGGAGAATAAAACCACGAGTAGAAAAGGAAAAAGGATGAATGGGTTACATAAAAAAGTACATACACACACACACATATATATATATATATAAAAAGTGCGAAGCTCAACGAAAATGACAAGAGCTATTAGTAGCATAAGATGACATCAAAATCCATAAATGCAACTACTCTCAAAATAACCAAAGGCGCGCACATACAAATATAAGAACTAAGCTAACCTCCTTCATTTCCACGTTCATCATATCCGCCACCTCCACCTGCACCTTCTGTGCTATGCACTGCTCCATGACGCAAAAGTGTTGCCAAATGTAGAAATATGAAATGTTGCTATTGCTGCTGCTACTGTTGTTGTTGCACTGATGATGATGTTACTACTGTAAGGACAGACGGATGTTTGTATGTGTGCAGCGTAATCAGTAGTATAGTAGCAAAAGTAGTATGCAGTAGAATGTTGCTGGAGAATCAAGACGATGAGTGGCTGTGAGTGAAGGCGAGAACGCAGCGCAGTGTGGGAGATAGTAAAGTATTTGGCAAGCTAATGCGATGAAAAAGCAATTGATGTCAAGTAACGAAATGTTACAAAATCCAAGAGTCAACGTTACATTAAGTGGCAATGAATGAAATATGAATGTATACACGCTTATACTGCAATTTTTTCTTTTTCTTCTTCATTTTTTGTTCGCATTTTCTTTTCATATTTGCAGATATGAAAAAATGTTGAATTTGTAAAAAAAAATTTCGTAAAAGTAGAAGAATAAGAGTGTGGAGTGTTAGTAGTAGCATCATTTTTGAAATCATATACTCATAGAGGAGTATGATCAAAACTGTACATGCGAGGATATTTTAGAAGAATTAGAGGTATGCAGACAGTTGTTGCTTTCAATATATTCCACTTCAAGTCAACTTTAATATCAAATGCGTCCAATTTGGATCGAACCAATTAAACGGGTATTATTTTACCAGAAAATAATTTTTCACGATTATAACTAGTTCCAAATCAACATTAATTGAGTCATACTTTAAAAAGTTCTAACATTTTGCCGACGATTTCCATGAACCCTGTACTGACTCAATATTGGCGGACAACAATTGTTTTCCGATGATTTTGCTGTACAGAGCTAAAGTGAATTGGAAACCAACATTTTCTTATTTTATTTGTAAAATTTACTGCAGATCACTTAACTTACACCAAAGTTGGGCAAATACTGTCACCGTCTAATAAACCGATCGCTTGTAAAAAATCGAGGCCTAGGAACTAATTGATACTGGATAAACTTTGTTGTTTTCATGCATTACGGTGTATAATATTTAATATTCAAATTTCAAATTTAAGAATACAGCTACTTCGGCGAAATTTCTAAAAATGTTTATGCAGAACAGTTATATTGCGTAATTGATATAGTTAAAATTCCTCCCATTCAGTCTGACCCTCCCAAGTATGTTTGGATGTATTTCAAATTCAATCAACAAAAACTCATTCGTCGTCTCCAGTGAATATTTTATAAAGAAAGCTGAAGTCTCATTTAAAGCTAAAATAAAAACTAATAAAGGAGGGTGCGGTTATTGTTTGATTTTTATGATTTTTTTTGCAGGAAATACTTTATTAACCAAATTCACTATGCCGAATTTCGCTGTATTGCACTATGGTCCATAAAACAATGGTATAAAACCGAAAATTATATGGCAGAGTTTTTGGTAATATATCTAATAAGAAAAATATTTTCTTCTGCTCAGTTGGCGACAAGTTCAATTATCACTTGAAAACTTTTATCATAAGTTGCGTTTCATTCGCCACTTGCTTCTAGTTATGTATAACTAGCAGCGACAATTGTATGGGAAAGCAACAACAAAGAGACAGAGATAACACGTATAATTGAAGCTGTTATGTATACTTAACCAGTAGTTTATTTTTTTTATTTAGAAAGAAAAATAATAGTACATAAGATAAACATCTTTTCGTACAGTAGTCAAATTAAATAAAGAGTAATTAATTGAATTAAACTTAACTCTATTTCATGATAAACTTATAACTAAACATAGAGTGATATGAAATATATGTATTTAAGTATTTGGTTTTTTTATTTTTTTTTACTTTTTTATCTACTGTCTTTAACGGCTGGAGTAATATTGAAAAATTGAATGCTTAAAATTGCTTCTGTTGGTTATATGATGCAAGTAATTAGGCAGTGAGTTCCACAGCCTAATAGTGTTAGTGAAAAAAAGCCTTGACGAATTTAAATATTTGAATTTAGGAATAATTAAACAACTTATACGTTTGGACTGGCTAAATTGCAATTTATCAAACAGATATTTTGGAGTCTCAGTCACCATAAGCTTGTGCAAATAAATGCAGCTTCTAGCTTCAAGATATTCCATTATTGCATTGGAACTAATTTTCATGACACATCTAGCAACATCACGCTCATCAATTACAGAAAAACAAAAAGAACTATTTAACACAAAGGGCTCCGAAGGACAATATGATGTATTATCTACATCTTCTACATTAGACACAAGAGATTCAACAAATACATTAGGGTCAATATTACATTCAGAGTTACCATTCTCGCGTACACCAAGCTTTCTTAAATTGCTCCAAAGAACTTTTGGCGGAAGTGCAGTATCTAAGTTTGCACCAAAATACCTCCTCTTAGCCAATCTAATAGTAGAAGTTGCAAAATTCCTTGCTGTTTTGTAAGCGATCCAGTTAGCGTTCGTTAAATTCCTTTTCCATATGCTATGAAGTTTATTTTTCTTTTTAATTGCACGGTGAACATGAATATTAAACCACGGACAGGAATTATTTTTGGCATTCACAGTACGGACAGGAACATGAACATTAAAAAGGTTGGTAATTACGTCAATAAGGATATTCAGCTTTTCATCAACAGATGGTACAAACCAGCAATCATTCCAATGTGTTAAAGATAGATCTAGCCATAAAGCATTGAGATCAATTGATTTAAGGTCGAAAAACGTAAAGGAAGTTGGGGGTGAAAACTGACTGAGAGTCACATTTAGTGTACAAAAAATTAAATCGTGGTCAGAAATGAAAGATATTTGGTCAAAAAATAAAGCAGATGATACGTCAGGTACAATAAAATAATCTAACAAGCTAGGACAAGCATTATTGCAAAAACGAGTAGGAGAGACAGTGTTCACGATAGATAAACCAATATTAGACACGAGATCATACAATTTGGTGGTGATGCTTTCAGATGACAGTAAATTAACATTAAAATCGCCACAAATTACATAGTGATCATAATCAATTATCAAATTAGACAACACAGAAAAAAACGGGTAAAGGCTGTAACATTTATTTGGATTATAAACACAAGAAACTAAAATTTTGGTAAACTTATCAGAAACAACCACATTCAGAAATTCTACTTGATGATCTTTAGATCTACTTACACACTTAACATTCAAATAAGATTTACAATATATCGCGACACCACCACCTCTACTAGACATTCTATCATTTCTGATTAACTTATAATTAGGTATATCATAATGAGAGTCTTTAATGTCGCACTTAAACCATGTCTCAGAAACGCATATAATATCAACAGGACTGTTTTCAAACACATATTTAACATAGTCCAATTTCGCCCCATGCAAACTTCTTGCGTTAAAATGCACGATTTTTAACCCGCAATCTTGTTTGCAGAAAATATTTATCAAGGCCTTATGATTTTCACTAACACCAGCATAATTATAATTTGAACTGGACATAGAAGTATTTAACAGAAGCAATCTTAAGCATATTTGTAAAATAACATAAAGATACAGCAAACATATACACAATCATACAGCCCACAAAAGAAAAACAACCAAATACCTTTACAAAAGCATTATATATAAAAATAAACTTAAATATAAAGGGAGATACATCAGAAAAACTTAAAAATATAACTAACATATTTTTGTTAAATAATAAATAGTAAATGAATATAAAATAAAATTAAATATAAAATTGTCATAGCAGAACACATTAAACACATCAACAGTTAGACGGAGAGGCAATACGATCAACGCTCAATTTATCTCTAACTCTCAGTGCTTCACTCTTCAGATGTCGTCTTACAAAAACACTTCCACGAAATGAGTACACAGATGATAATTGTTTTTGCCTTTTCAATTGCAGAACAAAGTTCATAATTTCACGGTTTCTTTTAGTCAAACATTCGTGGGCAAAGATTTTATCATCGGCATTAATTCCCATATCACGCAGAGTAAGACTACGCTTGTTATTTTTGCAGAAATCAGCGACAGCTTTGAAAAATTGAGAGCGCTGATTAGCTGCATTTAGTTTTATTATAACGGGCGCAGCTTTGTTTTTGTTATTGTTGCGCACCCGAAAACTACTGCACACAGATGAAGCTTCAAATTTAATTGTCTGACACAAAATAGATATTGCTGCTGTCAAGTCTTGGTTATTACGCTCAGGTAGCCCATACAAGATGCAATCTGATGCAACAGCGTTATTTTCATAGTCATCAACTTGTTGACTAAGGGCAAGCACTTGATCTTGAAGTACCTCTACCTCAACGCATTTAGCTTCAGCAGCAACAACTCGATCCTCAATTTTACGAATGCTCATTTTCAGGTTTGCTAGCTCACCTGTCATTTCGCTCATTCTTTGCATCATCCGCTCTTCAGTCTCTCTCATTCGCACAGTTAGAATATCAATTATGTTCGCCTTTTGCAGCTCCAACTTTGCCTTCAGTCGCTCAAACAAACCAGTAGTCGAAGGATTCTCGGTTCCTCTTTGAGTTCTTGTTGTTCTTGTAGTTGCCATGCTTGTTATCGATTTCAAACAAAATTCCAAGTAAAACAATTTTTACAAAAATTATAGTAAAACTATTTTAACTTTTGATGGCTTTGAATAAGGCAGATGTTTAAAAGCTTGTAGTGCAAACAATTTTCTATTATTACTTAATAATTATTACAAAAAGCGCGATTTTATTGCCACTGAACAAAAACACATCTATTCGCTCATAACGTTATATGTTTATCAAATCAAAGCTACATCAAATTCTATTGTGAACTGCCAATAATGAAAGAAGAAGCGTGACAGTTTGCAAAAAAATGAAAATAAGTTAAAATCATCGTTAAATGTTCTTATAAAGGGTAAAACTAAAAACAATGTCTACGATTAACCCCAATGACTGGGATCCTTTAAAATGTTTCACCTCTAGCTGCTGAGTAGTTTCATTGTGAATAACCATATAACGAAGAATAAACTTAACAATTTGGTCGTTTTATTCGCACAAGTTAAACTAGCTGGCGAATAAAACACAGCTATAGTTAGGTTGCAAGGTAGATGGGGAAAATTCAAAACAAATTTTAGGGCACTGATCACACAATAGGAAAAAATACTTGGTGGAATGTTGAAATTTCTAGAAGAAGGGAATACACTAAAAACAAAGATAAGACTAATAGATATACTATTATTTCATAACATTAGACACATTAGATCTTCAGCTTGCAGTTTACAAAACGTTAATTTATTATAATAAGTAAATATGGGGGGCCTGGGGACGGAAGGCCCAAGGCAAAGTCTGCGATAGTCCTTCAAGTCGATGAGCCCACATTTGATCCTTGAGCTTCTCCATCTCAATGAGACATATAGCCTTCTCGTGCCGCACAGTGTCGCGAAGATAAATAAAAATACAAAAAATGATAATTGAAAAATAATATTTTTTTGATGTATCTGTTGTTAATACTCTAATTTTATTTATTTAGACTAAATCTACAAACAAGCCCAAGTTTTAGGAAAATTTAAAATATATGCCTAAAAACCTTGTACACTTCCCCGCGTGGGCGTAAGCTGAATAACAACTGTGCTTTTTTATTTTATCTGTATAACTTTATTTTAATATTTGTAGTGTTTTTGGCGAATTACAAGACTTTTTGAGGTTGAATGGGTGGTGGGTTACACCCACAAACTTTGACGAAAGTTAATTGGGTTAAGAAAAGGCTGAGTGCTAAATTTTAGTATTCTACGAAACCTACTTTTATTTTTTCCCAAAAATGTATGAGCTCGTGGCACTGTGCGATGCACCTTGGATACCGCTCTGAGAACCATCAGTGAGTTAACTGATGTGTGCGGCTGGTTTCTCTGTGACTTTGAATCAGCGGTTGTGCATCGGGTTAGGTCCGACTCCCTACATGGAAGGTACCCATCCAAGTGATAGATGTTTTCGTAAGATACCGAGCTGCAACGGGCACGATAGGGTTGCTCCAAAAGAGCATCCTGCGACATCTACTACAGCTGTCATGATCTGAGACACGAATTTGGTGTTGGATTTGTGATTGACAAGAGAATGCGTCGACTGGTCTCGAGGTTCAAGCCAGTGAACGAGCGACTAGCCACTATCATCAAGACAAAATTCTTCAACATCAGCCTAATTTGTGCCCATGGCAAGCTTCCAGTGTACTAGACGTACGCACGGTACGTTGCGCGAACATCGACTCTGACCACTACTTGGTTACAGTCAAGGTTCGCACATGCCTTTGTGCAAGTAGAAAGACGTGAGTTCGATAATATCGACATGTTTGGGAACTGAGGTTCGAAAATTAAAAAAAAAAATGTAATTCCTGACTAACGGTTTGCAAGGACGAAGGCAGAAAACTAGTGGCAGATGCCCAGGATATTATGAGGTTATGGAGGGAACACTTCTCACAGCTGCTTAATGACGATGATGGTTACAATTCCGCTATTGAGGAACCTGATCCGGAAACGCCAATCACTGACGGCGTTGAAGTGCTGCCTTCCTCTATAACGAGCTCTTAACAGCCATCGCTTGGCTGAAAAACAATAAGGCTACGGGTGCAGATGGCCTGCCTGCTTAGTTGATTAAGACTGAAGGCGAAGAGTTCACAAGACGCATGTGCGAGCTTTAATGCATGATATGGTCGAATGAAGCATGCACGCGATTGGAACCTCAGCCTACTTTGCCTAATCCACAAAAAAGGTGATTCCACGATCCCCGCCAACTACCGTGGGATAACCCTTCGTAACATCGTATATAAGGTTTTATCGAGCGTACAATTGTAAGGCTAAAGCCCATCGTTTACAAGTTGATTGAACCTTACCAGCGTGGCTTCAAGCCTGGTATGAACATCGACCAGATATGAACATAACACCAAATACTGGAAGACCCAAGAAAAACAACGCGATCTATTCGCTGATTATAAAGCTGCTTCCACTCCACGATTAGGGTAACTTGTACGCCGAACTGTCTGGTTTTGGCATCTCTACAATGCTCATTCGTCTTTGCAAAATGGCACTGACCGACACTACCAGCACAGTGGAAGTTAAGACAGACTTTTCCTAGTCATTTGATACCAAATAAGGTTTCACACAAGGTGACTTCTTCAACCTTATGCTGAAGAAAATAATTCGAGCTGAGAGTATTGACATCTCTACAAGAGTGTCTTGTTGCTAGCCTACGCAGATTATATTGATATAGATATTTTGGAAAGAGAGCCTCGTCGTGTGGGTCTAGTGGTGAACAAGAACAAGACGAAATATCTTGTGTCAACAAAATGGACAAAATGTCACTGCTGACAATAATAATTTTGAAGACGTCAAAGATTTCGTCTACTTAGGATCCAGTACCAACAACAATATTGTCAGCCTTGAGATTGAGCGGAGATTATGTCTTGCCAACAGGTGTTACTACGGGCTCAGTAAGTAATTGAGAAGTAGTTCCCTCCCTCTACAAGTTTCTCATCTTTCCCGTTTTAATGTATGATGAGAAGCTGTTCGAGAGGAAGATACTCCAAAATATACTTCGAAAGATCTATGCGCATACAAATCCAGCGGCTTTGTTGGCTAGGCCATGTTGAACGAATGGAAGACAACGCTCCGACTAGGAAGGTTTGAAAGACCAGTTACAGGGGCACGTGACTGCACTTGATTTTATCAACTGGCGCCAGCACGCGCCTAGCAGAAGCGACTGGCGAAGCTTCTTTGAGTCGACCAAAATTGATCAAAGTTTGTAGTGCTAAATAAGTAAGTAAGTGAAATAAATCAAACCTTACCTCGTCGTATTTGTGGAATTTTATCCTTTTAAAAATCACCCATTCAACTGTTGGATAATCTTATAGTATACCAATCAACTATTTTATTACCCACATATTTTTTGTTCTATGCTCTTCTCTAATACTGAGTTCTGTTCTATTCTTTCTTCCACCACAACGTATTCTATGATACCCTCTTTAATTCAACCCCCCTTACAGCCCCACCAATAAATTTCTCATCATTTCTGCTTTTCTGCGTGTAATACCAAAACAAAAATCAAAAACAACTTTAGAAAACGAGAAAAAACTTTGAATAATTGAGCGAAACAATGAATATGCGAGTTTGTTTTGCTGCTGTTCCCAACGAGCTTCAAATACCCTTTCGATAGATACTTTTGTGTGTATGACACACTTGACTTGAAATGACATTTTTGCACTTTACACCCAAAAGAACGAAGAAACGAACGAAAAGTATTGACTGTTCGAATTTCTGCGACACTACCATCCGCTGTCCACACAGCAGCAGATTGAAACTTTTGCGCACCAATGATGATAATGATGATGACGTTCCACCAAACAATGTCACCGGGTGGCCCCCACTCACTGCAGCTGCAAAAAGATGAAATCCTTTTTTTTTTTTGCTGTGCGACACTCGAAAAAAGCATGAAGACGTCACTTGAAATGCAAAGTTACAAAAAAAGTGAAAAAGTTATAATTCGAATATCGACCTCAATATTCAATTTTTTTTTCTTCTTCGTTTTTGTTTCAATAAGTTTTGCAGCAGCAACGTGTCTGAATATATAGACAGATATGTTTATGTGAGTTTCTATGTATATGTGTCTGTGTATGTGATTTATGTATGATTGTGTATGTGTGGCGTTATACAAAAGCACTTATGTTGGCATCAATTTATAACATTTTTCAATTCTGTGAGTTTTTTTTTTTGTTTTTTTCTTTAGTTTTGTTTTGAATGAATGTTTTATGAAAATGAAAATTCACTTTTAAGAATATAATAATTCATGCGAAAGTGTTTGCTCTAACACTTTTGTTGTTGTCTTTTTTGCTACTTACTTCTTTTACAACTGCTACTTCAGAAAATTTCATTTTTACTTTTGGGCGCCATTAAAAAATTAGCACAAAATTTTTTGATAAAAATAGTAGCAAACAAAGAAATTAAAAAAAGTGTAGTTTGTTAGAGAAAGAACTGTAGATACGCTTTGACATAGTTTACTTATAATTTCAACTTAGGTTTCCTTTTCTTTTTTTTTTTTTTTTGTAATTTGAAAAGAATCTCATACAAAATTTATTACATTTCTTTCATTTCATTTCAATTTGATGGGAAGAAAAGAATTACACAAAAAAACAAGAATAAAAGAAATGCACAGAAAATTTTGATTTCATTCATTATTATTTGTAAAGAAAAGAAATGTACAAGTCCAAATTTATTTTAGTAAAAAATGAAATTGTGGTGTGCTTTTCGCTTTTTGAAAAAGTAGTAAAATAGTAGTAGTAACTAGTCATGGTAATAACAAACAGAAAATGCAACTAAGAATTTTGACAAGCAAACGTCAACAACGCCAACGTCCGCCGCTATTTCTTTTTATTTTCCTCTTTTTTTTCTCGTTTTTTGGTTAATGCAAACGGAAATGATCGCATAATGATGGCGTTTGTGTGTTGCAGAAAATTTATGCTGCTTTTTGTTGTTGTTGTTGTTGCTGCTGCTACTGCTGCTACTGCTGCTGTTTTATGCAACTCATTTTGTATGCAATTTCAATGAGCTCTTTTTCTTTACATCTTCTACTTAAAATGTAAAGATATACTTTATACATACATAATAAGAGGGTTCCTTGCAGCTTTCTTTCTTTTTGCATACAATTGAAATGATTTCCTTTCTTTGATTACGTGGCACAGTAGTTATTCTTCGAAGAAGAATTTTCAAAATGCACTCACTCATTCATGTAAAAAAGTTTTAAGAAAGTATATTGAATGCAGTTTAATACAAAGAACCCTTCTTAATAATGAAATTGATATAAAGTGTGTGGGAGTTAATAAACTAAAATGTCAGTACTTTTAGCTGCTCCTTGAAATACACATTCGTACCTGAAAATATTTTTTAATATTTTTTGTTAATTTCTTTATTATGAGATTTCTGTATCTTGCGTTGATTTACAGTATGGTTTCAGAGGTATTAGAGTTATCAAATTGTTTGGTAAAAAATCATAGTGTTATTATTTGCGAAGAATATAAATTAATAAAAACAACAAATTGCTATGTGCTACAAAATCGAAATTTTTTAGACCAGATGGAAGTGTTTAAGGTTTATTTTGTGTTTTGGAAATTTTTTTTGTAGCGTTTAAAATTTCAAAATTTTAGTTAGAGAGAAAAGGGAGAAATATGTAAAAACTTGGACTCAGTCAAAGGAGAATGAATTTCAGGTAAGTTTAACATTTCGTTAAAATGCGTCTGAAATGCGGAATTTTGCCATACAAAATTTGTGAAGTGAAATTCTGTATTTCAGACGCATCAACGAAATGCACTTGAAATGCAGAAATTAACTAGCAACCCCCAAACACAAGGTTGTAAAAAACAGGAAAAATTTAACATCCATTACATTTCTTACACATTTTGGGTTTTATTTTCATAACAGCTATTCTTGTAATATTTATTAAGTGAAAAAATAAAATAATGAAGTCGGGGAGTAACTCATTGTTATTTCTCCAATTATCCATAATTGCTATTTAGATTCTTCGTGTCCAAATTTAATTGAAAAGCAACATTTTATTTATTTTTATTTACACAAAATATGCACAAAAATTCTACTTCTCCAAACTTATAATCTGTCAAAAAACTAATTTGGATCTCCTTTTATGTCGTGTGTACACCTAAATTTTGAATTCAGAAGAATTTTAACGAAATTCACTCTCGTGTGCCCGCACTATTAGAGTCATTAACCCATTAATTGATAATGGAACGAAAACGCACCACAAAATGTGTGATTTTTATCCGAAGAACTGTAAATAATTTTTTTTTTTTTTATTACAAACATTTTAAAATACATTAGTGTTTGTTAACTCTACGACTTTTTACAATATAAAACGAGTAGCATGTATCGAATATTTAAAATAAATAAATAAGTAAATTTTTTTCAAATTACTAAAAATCTAGATATCTGCCATGTCAGTGACATTTTGCCGTTTAAGACGTCTTGGTTGTCCGCAAGAGTTCAGTATATTAACAGCTTCTGTGTTGACATCCTGCTGTAGCCTCAATTTGTGCCATGTTGCCTTGGTGTTGATTTTTTCAGTGACAGTTGAAATTTACAAATCGCGATGGATGTCATTGTTTCTAACATACCATGGTGCTTGTAGTATATTCCGTAATACTTTATTTTGAAAACGTTGAATCATCTCGATGTTTGTTTGACTAGCACATCCCCAAAGTTCAGCGCCATATACGCACACAGGTTTTAAAAGTTGATTGTATAGTAAGATCTTATTATGCACAGATATCGCAGATTTACGGTCCATCAGCCATTTCATTTTACGCAGTTTCGTATTTAGTTCTGTTCTTTTTATTTTTATATGCTCCTTCCAACAAATTTTTGCATCTAGCATTATACTCAGATATTTTGCAGTATTAGCATATGGTATCTGAGCATCTAGTATCGTGATGGGAAGGTGTTGTATCTGCTTGTTAGTAAAGTCAACATGAGCAGATTTTGTAGAGTTTAATTTGATTCGCAATCTTTTTGTCCATTTTACTATGGCTGTTTGTAATTTAGATGTTGATTCTGCAGCGAAATCGCCAATTGCAAAAATTGTAGTATCATCTGCGAATGTTGCAATTTTGCTTTCAGGTGGTATTGGTAAGTCTATAGTAAAGAGAAGGTATAGGAGTGGACCAAGTACACTTCCCTGGGGTACACCAGTTTTTATATCGGTTAGGTTTGAGTAACAATTTTCTTGTTTTACGTAGAAAAAATCTCTTATTGATGTACGACTTCAAGATCATATAATATGATAACGGCAAGTATGCTTCTAGCTTATTTAGTAACCCTTTGTGCCAGACCTTGTCAAAGGCCTGCGCTACATCCAGGAAAATAGTTGAACATACTTTTTTACCTTCGATTCCCTTTTCAATTTCTGCGACAATTCGGTGCACTTGATCGATAATAGAATGCTTGCTTTGGAATCCAAATTGGTGGTTTGGTATTAGCTTTTCCGCTTCGACTATAGGCATAAGTCTCTTGAGTAATAGCTTTTCGAAAAGCTTCGAAATGATTGGTAAAAGAGAAATTGGTGTGTATGATAATATATCTTCCGGCGGTAAGCTTAGGAATCATTATAACCTCTGCAATTTTCCATAAGCTAGGAATATATTTTAGGCTAATTGATGCGTTGAATTGCCGTAGTAATTTACGAATAGCTATATCGGTAAACTGCTTTAATATTTCTGGAGTAATAAGTTCGAAACCGGGCGCTTTTTTATTTTTTAAACCTTTTATTTCAGCTTTTAATTCTCGTTTTGTTATTGGAGGAATCAACTGTTTTCTGTGCTCTGCGACACTCAAGAGCTCATCACTCTGTGCATCATTAGGCTGAAATATGTCGGTTAGGTTATTAGCGAATGCTTCGGCTTTTTCTTCATTGCTTTTAGCCCAGTTGCCATCACTACTTTTAATGGCTGGAATATGACCGATGGGTTTCTTCAAATATTTCGCCGATTTCCACAATGAGTAATCCAATCTTTTATCAGCAGCCAGTGGTAAATGATATTGACAATGAAATTATTATGTTAGTTCTATACGCCTTTCAGATTTTTCGTCGATTTTTTTTTTAGGTTATTTCGACACACTTCCACGCCCATTACAGTGGGTATTGTTTTAAATTTTTGCCAATTTTGAATTTTTTTAATTTTAAATATAAAAAATAATAGTAAAATTTTTTTTTTCAATTCAAGAATTCAATTTGGATTGCACTATGGGATATATTAATGACTTTCAGCGCCAGTTTATATTGAACTGCTTCAAGTGTAATGGTACAATTGGCTTCAAAAATTCATGCTATCACCGAATCCTACTACTTTAGTATTGCTCTAGAAGCACAATAATTTCGTAAGTCGTTAACATTCTGGTGTCTTAAAAAAAGCTGGTTCCATTTCTTTACGAATGCCTTTCACTTCTTAAGGAATTTGCAGCAGCTCCCTAGGGCTTTTTGGATTCCTTTGGGTGTGAGCAAATAATGATAGTTTAAAGACGTTTTGCATACGCGGAGCTTGATTTGAAAAATTGCTTATACAACGAAATTGTAATTGCGATTGTTATACAACGCCATTCGTTATAAAGTTGGCCTCAGCATTTGATCGTAACCAACTATTTAAATCGATCGCAGGTTTTTGTAAATCCAAAAAAAAAAGATCGCTAACACTTTCCGACATTAACCTACCTGGTGATGGACAAATTTATATACATGAGAGTCTTATAAAAACAATGCTTCGCAGCTAAAGAGACAAAAGTTGCATTCTCCATCCTTGGCAAAGTTTTTGTACGGCTGAGCTTAAATGAAGAGTCCAAAATAGTTTGCAGTAAAAAAGACGTTGATTCTCTTATTGGCACTAAGAAATGAGCAAAGCTTTATTAAAATATTTTTAATCTTTTACTCTTTTCATTGTAATTTTCCATGCATTTACATGTTGGCTTTAGGCTTAGTACTTAAAACACTTTTTCTTCTCATGTCTTCTGTTTTTGTTTTTCAATTTCTTTTCTTCACCTTTCCATACGTTTTAATTTAAATTTTCTCATACATTTTTATTCTTATATTTTCAAATATATTTGCGGATATGAGAAATCGTGTCAAATCACCACTGAAAAAAAAATCACTCCAATTTTGTTGAAACTTGGTATACTTGTTGTACTAGTGAACTAAATATTTTATGTAAAAGGAGTGTAAATAATATCAGGAGGTTGCCTAGATACAGGGGCGTAAAGTCCGGACTTTTTTTCTCTACGACAATTTTCAAAAATTCATATGTGAGATCACATGAATTTTCTTCACTGTTCAATATTACAGCAGTTATGAGAAAAGAAATTTAGTTAAAAATACTATTAAATATTATTCTAATAAAACCGCTGCATTTATGCTAGACAAATTTGTTACTTAGAATTTTGTATATCTACTTTAAAACAGATGCAAGTTACTTTCTTATAATTACAAATATTTGTATCAAAACTTCATTCATATTACAAAAAAACTAGAAACTTTTCGCATTGAATAATGTAATGAAATTTTATGTACTCAATTCGAAACTACAACAAATCACAACTATTACAATAAACAGCAATAAACAGCAAAAACAAGAAGAACAAAGTATAATAGTTTAGCATTATGCTAAAGCTTTATACTTATACATGTGCATAGAAGTATGCATGCATATAGGTATGTATTATGCAGGGCATAGGCTATGTACCAAAACTAAGTAAATCCGGGCAAGATGCATGAGTATAAAGCTACTGTTGTTGCTGCAGGCTACTGATGGCTGCTGCTAAAACTTAAACTGCCGAAAACAACAAAGGGTAAGACTAAATTCTATTTAAATAAATTATGCTCTGCCAACACGAAAGTTGAAGTAAAGCAACATACAAACACATTAATATATATGTATATTTATGTTTGCAGCACAAACACATATGTATGTGTTAAAGTAGATAGACATTCAGTTTTGCAGGATGGAAGGTATGTAGATAGGTAACCTTATACAGATGTATGTTTGTATGTATGTATGTAGTTAGAGTTGAAGACGGAAGTAAACATATTGAATGTTAACTTGCTTTAGACAACCGGAAGTAGCTAGGATGTAAAGAACACTGACCCATTGCACAGTTTTAGGTTACGTGTTAAGTAGCAATGTTAGACGCACAGAAAAACTTACACACCATCAAATATCCATACAAGAATACACCGAGTAATACATAATCTCAAGAGTAAGTTAGTAAATAAGTTAGAGTTTTGGCTAAAATTACTTGCTGCTTAACTTGAGCTTTAGGCAAATGTAAGCTATCATATAGTAACATATGTATGCAAGTGTCTATGTATATAAAATCATTCAGCTTATTTAGTACAGTAGAGATTACATGCTCTCATAATTCAATTTAAGCATATTTGCATGGTTGAAAAGTTTCATGAAAGTGCATTAACAAAATGAAGCAAGAAAGTTTTTTGTTTGTGCTACAAACTATGAAATTCCGTATGTATGTGTGCGTTTATGTGTGTATAAGCCAAGTTTATCAATAGACCAAAATGTGTTATAAATTATGACCAAAGTCAAACATATTTCTTTTTTTATGCCTTGCAAGCAAACAGCAAAGTATAGCAATATTGAAGTTGGGTTAAAAAATACTTGGTAAAAAGTTTTGACGAAAATCATGAAATTATCAATCAATGTGAAAGGAAACTTTACCACAAATTATAGTATTTATTTTGACGCATAATGTAATGGAAATATGATTGCCACTTTTCTGTCGAAAACTATCGTAGCTAGTGTCATTCTTCATTTAACATTCTAATGATTTATTATTATTTTTTATTTAATAAACAAATAAATAAATAGCATTTCAGTTTCTTTGGATCCAAGTTTAAAGTCCCTAGGTCTGCATCTGTAAGCTTCAATGCCTTCAGTTAGTAAAAATTTGCCTTTTTAAATGTTTTTACAATGCAATCGTGTATCATATACACTTTTATTAAACTGGTTGTATAGATGTCTAACCTTTGAAGAGTTTGATTACGGTTTTTGATTTGTTTTTAGTTCAGATTTTAGTTTTGTTCTAGTTTGGAATTCGGTCTGATTTTTGGTCTAAATGTTTGACCTACCTTCAGGTCTACTTGTTAGTCTAAATTTCGGTATGAATTTTGGTCTGAACTTGGTTTGAATTTTGTATAAATTTTGGTTTGAATTTGGTTCGATTTTAGCTTTAATTTGTTTTGATTTTTGGTCTGATTTTTAATTTCGTTGTGAATTTGGTCTGAATTTTTTTAGTTTATTTTTGGTAGGAATGTTGGTCTGTTTTGATCTGATCTGGTTTCCGGTCATTTGGTCTAAATATCGGACTGAATTTTTACCTGATTTTTATCTGATTTTAGGGCTGATTTTTTGGTCGGAATTCAATTTAGCTTTTAGCAAAATTTTTTGTTTTAATATCGGTCTTGCTTTTGAATTTTGTTTAAATTTTTTATTTAAATTTTAACCTGGTTTTTGGTTTAACAGTTGGCTAAGTTTCTGGTTGGTATACTGATTTGATTTTGGCCTGATGTTTTATTTGAGTTTTGTATGATTTTTGGTCTGTATTTTTATCAGAGTTTTGATAAAAGTTTTGTTTAATTTTCGGTAAAATTTTGGGTCTGAATATCGACCTGAATTTTAGTTTGTCTTTTGACGTAATCGTAGGTCAAAGTTTCGTTTGAACTATGGTTTGAAGTATGGACTGATTTGCGTCTGATTTTTGGTTTGAGATTTGATTATTTTACCTGTGTTTTATATTTGAATTTCAGTCCGGATAATGGCCTTATTTTTTATCTCACTATGAATTTGAATTAGAATTTGCTTTAATTTGCACCTGAATTTATTTTGAAATTTGATCTGCTTCTTGGCCTGACTTTAGTCTGAATTCGGTCTGTTTTTTCCTATCCAAATGTAGAACCTAGTTTTAGTTTGGCTTTCGGTATGATTTTTGAATTGAATACTGACCTAAGTTTTGGCCTCGGCTCGGTTTAATTTTTAAATATTTTAAATTTCGTTTGATTTTTTATTTGAATTTTGGTCTGATAGTTGGACTGAATTTTGGTCTGAATTTGGTTTGAATTTTCGTTTTGGAAAATTCTGCTCCAAAACTTCGAATGGCTTTCGGTTTAATTTTGTCTGAATTTGGTCGAATTTACGGACTCATCTTTGGTCTAATTATTGGTTTAAATTTCGTCTAAATATTTGGCCTTATTTTTAGGTTTGTTTGTTCTGTATTGTTCTGATTTTTGGTCGAAATTTGTGTCAATTTTTGGTCAGAATTCGGTTCGGTGTAGTTTCCAGTTTGAGTTTTATTCTGAATGTAGGTCTGAGTTTTGGCTTAATGTTTGGTTTAAGTATTGTATGAATTTTGGTCTGAAGACGTTTAATCTGGTTTTTGGTCAGAAATCTGTTTGAATCTTAGTTTAAATTTTGGTTTGAATACCAGTCTGAGTTTTGATCTGAATATTGGTTTGACTTTGAGTCTGATTTCTTGTTTGAATGTTGGTTTGACTTTTGTCTGTATAGGCCTGGCTCTTGATCGGAATTTTGGTATGAGGCTTGATTTTAATTTTGTCTAATTTTGATCTGTATTATCCCTGAACGCGTACCTAAATGGTTTTTAAACTGTGTTATTTCTCGAAATATGGGTTTTATGTGGCTGAGTCCTCGTGACATCTTTAAAGACTTTATTTGGAGTCCAAAATTATAATTTCCTTGATTATTTTATAATAATTTCTTAACAAAAATACCAAAAATTGAAACCTAGTCCTTAAAAGGCTGATAAGGTACCCAAGTACCTAAATTTTTTTAATGTTTATATCGCAGAAAAACATGAAAATGTGGTAAATTAACTCATTTAATTCAAATATATTTAAGCTTGGGCGCAAGTGTTGCACACGGAATTGCTGCTTGAATGTTCGCCTCAAACTCTATTTGAATAAATATTGCAGGACTTTCTGGTTTTTCTTTGTTACATTTATAAAGACTTACAAATGGAGCAGCTTTTTTGTTGTGACTGTTCAACGTTAATTAGAGTTATGGGTTTTCCAACAACAAGCACTTTTTTTTTTTTTTTGTACGTTGGTAGGTGGAAATCTTCATAGATACCGCAGAACTCTAGGTCTATGGTTATGTCGGATTCCTACTGACTAAAACCACCTACTTTCTCTCCTACCGCTCTCCCCGCGGGACTACCAGTTGGTATTACTTCGCAGGGCTGGTTCAGCTTTATGCTGATACTCGTTTCCTTGAAGCGTGGGCAGTGAAAAATTATGTGTCAAAAACAAGCTCAATAGAATTTCGAATCAACGCCACCTTTAGTTTTATTGTTATATCAAATATTCTTTTGTTTTGCCATAACATTGTTTTGAATACCAACAGTCCTATGCACAGAAGACAGAAGGATCGCATTTTTATTTTTCTTTGGCACATAAGAACAAACAGTGGTTTCTTTATTGAAAGCAAAGTTTTTACAATACTACAATGTCAACCACAGGAACTTTAACGATTGCTTATTTTTCAAAAATAAGTATTACCATTGAACAGTTTTTGGCTAATGGTACGAAAAATAAGTAGGTAAATTTGGGAATTCGCTATGAAACTGACTAAGTATGTCGATTTTAAAATAAAATTGATACATGTTTGAAAAACGTTTTGGTTTGAGTTTTGAGATAATTGTTCCCTTAACTTCTTAAAGTAAAATTACATCGAATTGTAGGTGTGTATTGTATATCAGGTACCCGGGTACCTTATCAGCCTACAGAAGGTGTTTTTTTTATCAGCCACATAACGGTTATAATTGATTTTTGATATGATTTTTCAACTGGATTAAAAATTTCTCTGGTCTTGTCTCTAATTTAGTCTAGTCTGCTATGGACCATCTCAAACTCATTTTATGTGTTCTGCTGTTCCCTTTTTTTATTTTTATTTTTGTTAGCACGTTTTCAGAAAATGTTTATGTCTTTAAATGTTTATTGAAAAGTTTTCAGCTCGAAATGGTTTGAAAATATATGTAAGATCCACTATGGAAGAAATCAACACAATGTGTTAGCGTTTCTATAATTCATTAGAACATTTATATTCCAAAATATATTCATATTAATGCATCTCTCTAGTTCAGCAAAATCAATCCCATCCAAACCCAAATCTTAGATTCGCTACTGGCTATAAGAGCAAGTAAATTCAGTCACGTCAAAGTGAATACCTAATGAAGAATGCCTACAGATGTGGCTCAAAATTCTTGAAATTAGGCTTAATATTTCCCTTTTTATTTATGTTCTTTTCCTCTACTTCCATATGGGAAAAGGGCCGAGATTAACTAAGGAAAATAAGTTATACATTTTCAAAACAAAAATATTAAAATCAACTTTTGTGAAGTTATGAAATAAATAGTTTAGAAATTCATTTATTCTTTTTTAGATGCAATTTACATATATAAAGTATTCAAGCGGCCTCAATTTCAGTTCAAATGCATGCATTCAAATGCAACAAACTAAAAAATAATAATAAAAAAAAAAAACCCGAACCAGGAAAAGAAAATATTCGCTTTGCGCCAACAGGCTAACTTTATATGTTCATAACAAGAAGAAAAAAGTATAAAAAAAAAAAAAAATAAATGTGCTTGCCATATGCATTGATCCTGCCCCTGCACCGCCTGGCGCCCTTCTTCGCCACTTGTATCATACACTATTTCACCGCAATCATATTTGTGTTCTAGTATATATGTATATGCATGTTATTGTTGTTGTAAAAGAGCAAAAGCAAAGTATTGAAATATTGCAAAAATGTATTCCAAAAGATATTGAAAGTGAACAAAACAAAAACTTATGAGTTGCTGCCATGATATGAGTACGACTATGAATACGAGCATATTTGCGGTTATTTTTCCTCTTCCGCCCTTGCATGCTTACCTTATTTGGCAAATATTCAAAAATTTTATACGGGGCTTTTAGAAGAGCAGTGGAGAGTGTTGGAGTGCCGCAGAAAAGCATAACAGCAAGACATGGATAACAGTATGTATGTAACTGTGTGAGTAAAGTTATATTACTTATCCCTGAGGATACAAAAAACAAACTACAATGAAATACAAAGAGATTTCATGTTTTATATTGTGTTTATAGCGAATATAAAGGTACTACATACATACATAGATATTACCCTGCTCCTTTGTAAGGAGTGAAAGTTTTGGCTTACACACACTTACATGATAAATATGTACGGAAGGTAAAATTGAAGTAGATTATTTGCTAGCCTAGTAGTGGGTATAGTTAGGCTAATACAGTATTTTTCGACGAAAACTGGACGCATAACGAGAATTCAGCTTTTTCGGTTAATAGAAGGATCTTTTGATTGTTTGAATAGAGAAGGAATGAGTGTTTAGAAAACGGTAGCCAGTATTTGGGTTTCAGCGCACAGATGACATAAAGCAGCCTGATGGCTTATCATGGTTTGGATCTTGCGAATAACAAGTTAATAAGACAAGCTATCAATTGTATCTAAATTGGTGTCACCAGAATCTAGTGTCACAGAGCACTAAATATTCCCCATTTTCGTCAATACTGCATAATCGTTATTTATCTCTCATAAATAATCAACTTTCAACCCCGGTAATTCCTTACTCAAATATGTTGATTCTGCTACCTGTAAATACAAACAGCTACCAAATGTTTAAGTTTCAGTGACTAATGCAAAATAAAACTAAATTTTGTATTAACGATTAATGTTAGAACAGAAATTGCAACTCTGTACCGGTAATGTTGATGGCAATTGTAGCGAACTCTTTTTGTGTGCGACATCTTCGTGTAATTCCTTGGACATTTGCGCCATCTGTATGTGAAATGTATAACTGTCATAAACTTTAAGATGGCGACGCTACACATTGTTCTTTCTGCCATAGGCGTGTGTGTGTGTGTGTAATTAATATGTTATATTGAATTAAAACTATTTATGAATCGTTTATCATATAGTTTGCTCGTGAATTCAGTTACGAAATATTGATATTTAGCCCCTCATGCACATTGCTCGACAAAATTATGTCGCATTGCAAGCTTACGCGCGACGTCACATCCGGTTGGTTTTACTCTAAGACAAGAAAAAAGAGTTTCACTTCAAAAAGTATCAGTAATCGAGTATTTTAAGTAGTTTTTAGTAATAGCGCGACCAGACCATGCCTCGTATCGTAAACGGGAGCTTATCGCTTTTAAAGTACCGCCTCCCGACTCCCGCCTCTACTGTTTTGACTATCAAAACTTTTAATTTCCAATTATTATCATATTCCTTCCGTTCTTATCGTTTGACTTCATTTTGGTTCCTCTTGTTCTATTTCAATTAATTTCTTTTGTTTCGTTTTTTTAAGCTCAATATCTCATTGACTTTGGTGAAGCAATTGAATATTGGACAAAATAACGGTGCTGTCACTAACTGATACGGATTCATTCACTGTATTAGTTAGTGATTTATTTATTGCCTCTTTCATCGTCTTCATGCACTTTTTCATTCACGAATTCATTTACTGCTTAATTTGCTAATTCATTTTTTTTTCTATTCACTGATTCATTCGCTGTTGAATTTAATGTTTCATTCATTATTTTGATTCACTATTTTATTCAGTAATTCATTCACTATTCATTCACTATTTGCATTCATTGTTTGAATCACTGATTCAATTACTATTTAATTTACTTTTTCATTTATGATTTCTTTCACTGATTTCTTTCGTGTTAGTTCACTATTTCATGATAGGACATTCTGTTCTGCTGCTTCTTTCATTCGCTGTTTCATTCTTTATTTTATTTGCTATTTTATTCATTTTTCAACTTTCTATTCATTGTTTCATTCGGTATGTCATTCATGCAATGTTGTATTTACTGATACCTTCCCCATGTACAGTCTCATTCACTGATTCACATTGCATCTTTCACTGTTTCCTTTCACTGTTTCCATTCACTGTTTACATTCATCGTTTAAAGTCTCATTCACTGTTTTATTCACTGATTCATTCACCATTTTATTCAACATTTCATTTACTAGTTAAATTATTGTTTCATTTATTGTTTCGTTCACTGTTTACTGAATCATTTATAAATTCATTCACATTTTCGCTCACTGTTGCCATTCCAAATTGTTGGGCATAAAAACCTGAAATGTTCATAACATGAAAGAGTTTTAGTAATTCTATCTCTAAAAATTATCAAAGTGTCAAAGTCACAACAGTGTATTTGGGAGAAGAAAATCATATGGCCGTTTCGAAATCCACCACGATTCCTTGATCATAGTGATGGTTCTTTTTTTTAATAGTCAATCAAGACATAGGGGATAATCCTATATACGCAAAACATTTTATTTCGGGTAGATGGTAGATAGATTAGAAAGCATATCCCAGCCGGGAATCGAATCCGGGATTCAACGAGTCTAGCACGCTACCACTAGACCACCAGCCTGGTGATATTTTTGCAAGTTGACTAAGTACTGATTTAGTAATGATGTGCAGTATTAGAGAAGTAGGATTGACAGTTCTCCTACAAAGAACCTCTAATGCTACCAACTAAAATAACATTCTAAAATTGGAAATTGAAAATATCTTAAAGCGAAACTTCTTATGGCGCTAATTTAATTCTTTAATAAAAAAATATTTTTGTATGTATTTTATAGCCCTGATCACGACAATTATAAGAATTTTGGAAATTATTTACCTGTTTGCTAGCTATCGAAAAATTTCTATAGATATCATATATGATATACCATGCATTAAATCTATAATTTTTTAGCTTTTTAAATTCCTTTAATTTTTGAATATTGCACTGTTCAATGTAGTAAAAATATGAAGAAAACCTAAAGGTATTCACTTATAACAATTAATTATTAACAGCTGAAAAATTAAGTATTAATTGTTTGGTTTATAACCCATGAAACTGAAAAATAGCTTCTGATTTTGTTAAAACAAGGTGTAGTATCACATTTGCATTTGTAAGGAACTTTCCTAATCCAAAAAGTTTATTAGGTTTTGCTGGACGATTCTGCTTAGGATTGTCGTTGAAATATAAATATTGAGGGATTCCCGCAAGTTTCATTACATACAGTTTGACTCCAATACCGTCTTGTATTTAAATTTGGGCAACGGACATAAGCACGCCAACTCAAATGTATTTCCGCAACTCAGCAGCGGATAAACAAAATGTGCTCGATGTATCATACTATCGAGCAAATAATTTACTTTCTGCTGGAATTGAGTTAATGACATCCGGTTGGAAAAATAAGTTAAAAACTGCACATGGTGTGCATAGGTTCGAAGTTTCTCTTCTTCCAAATGAATTTTTGATAGTCTTAAGCTTTTCAGCTAACAATTGTCGGTTTAGTAAATTAGTATCTATTGAAATTGATTTGATATCACTGTTATTATCAGTCTCATCTTTTTCTTGTTGGTTAGCCCTTTCTGCGTTCATATTGTGTAGTTCGCTATAGGTACAGGCATCAACTTTATCGTTCCCAGTTTCAAAATCATCCTCACATACGTCCTAGTTATTCATTATGAACTCAACTTCATCACTTTGAATCTTTCTTCCATGTGTAGTCATCTGGAAAACATCCCAGTATTAATGCATGGAATACCATATATGATATGTATACCATATATGATATAACATTTTTTCTGGTTCTCATTGCATGAAATATCATATATGATTAACGCTCGTATCTATACAGTTTTTCGCGGTAGTATACCGTTTTTTCAACTCCAAAACCGCATACCGCCTTTTTTACCAAAATACCGCGTTTATACTAAGAACAAAATATAAAGTTTTTAGCACTACGAAATTCAAATTTATCAATTGCAATGCAAAACGCCTGAAAGAACAATGGCAACTCGTTGTGAGTATACTTTTGAAAGAAGTGGAAACATTGAAGGTGATTCTTGTCGTCAAATGTAACTTGAAATATCGATGCGTGAATTTCTAGAAATATCTCATAGCAAAGCCGAAATCGCTTCGTCGAATTTCTTCAAAGCACAAATTCAATACAACTACAGAAGGAGATATGAAAATGGAGAATGAAGACGATTTAGATGATGGATAAACTGCTTTCCTTGTTAATTTTCATTAAAAAAATTGATACCGCGAAATATACAGTTCTTTTGAAATCGATTTACAGTTTTTTAAAAAGTTTTGTATGAAATATACAGTTTTTGGTCGGAAAAAAGATACGAGCGTTATATATGATATAAACGATTTTGAATAAAGTTTTTACATCAATATATTGTTTTTAGGATTGGAATGCAATGTTATTCATTAAATTGTAATTCAGCCGAGCTAAATTAATCCTAATAATGTATTTAACATGTTTTTATAATTAAATTTTAACAAAAAACTTAAACGTTCACAGGGCTATGAAAACTAATATACGCGATGTTTTGCAAACTTTCAACCGTAACTATCAATGTAATGGGATATCTGACTGTTGAATGCAAAAAAGTTGAACTAAAATAGAGAATGTATACAAAATAGAAGAAAGAATTAGAAATTATTTTCACAAAACAAAATTGTTCATGAAATGAAATAAGCATATCATATATGATATGTGATGCATTAAAGGGTTAATTCAATCCTAAAATGCACAAATTTTTCGTTGTAATTTAATTCATTTTATTAACTCTATTGTTTTGTTGTTATTTTTTTTTTTCATTGATGTTTAATTTTTCAACGTGTTTTTTTGGAATTTTTATAAAAGATTTCAGTTGTCGTCGAACACTTACCATTTTAATGCTGTGGATTCCATTACCATGTAAGCAATGAAAGAGTGTTTGAAAAGGAGGATACGTATTATATTTAAAACGGAGAGGGAAAAAACTCACACTGCATTATAACCTCGGCAAGTTTAGAATTTCGAATTTGTGTAATCTTGATGAAGATTTGGATTTTTCAAACATCGAATGGAACACTTTTGCTGCTTGACACAGTAAGGGTCCGGTTGATAGTGATTTGGGCGAAAGTGAGGTCCGAAATTCTTAATGTTCACGTAGCGTTGAAACGCTGCTACAAAACAAACATTATTTTTGTTGAGGAGAAAGAAATCGCGGCAAATACATCTTTTTAGGATTTGCGATTTGAAAGATGCATGAAAATCGAGTGCATTCACGAGGGTAGGAAAATCGGCCTCGCACCATTTCATTCTTTTCGGAAGTTAGACAAGTACTACACTTTTGCGCCTGAGGCTTCAAATTCGAAGAAACACAGAACTCAGGCTGTATTTTTAAATTAGCAAAACGTAGGCGGTTCTGTGACTTGCGATAAGAGAAGTGAAAATGTGTTTATAGAAGAGGAGGTTCTGACGGGTGCGAACGACTCAGAGTATGCGCGTGGCTTGAAAATCGTCACACGATCTCAATCGCGCCTTCTACTAGGCATTTCCATCTGATTTTGTTTTGTGCAGTAATTTTTACGTTTTGTCATGTTGTGTTTTCATTTTTTAATTCTAGATGTATTAAACGTCTCCAAGTGTTTTTTGGTCGCTGATGTTGTTAATTCGCATGGCTTTGGTCTTCTTGATGTTTATCTCGAGGCCCACATTGCGTGATGCTCTGATTAGATGATCAGTATTCGATTGCATGTCGCGGGGCTTGTGCGAGAACAGATATATATCGTCTGCAAAATCCAAATCCTCGAGTTGATATGTGGGACTCTATGTTATGCCCCTCCTTTGAGTAAAAATATTTGATAATACGATTACATCAGCGCTCCTATACTCAGCCGAGGTTTGGGGCTTGAGGTATTGCGAGCAGCTTGAAATCATACAATAAGCCTATTTCAAACCTTTACTCACGCTACCAAAATCCACCCCAAGTGCATCGCTTAGATTGGAGATGGGAACTTTGAAAATGTCTTTTAAGGTATTTAAGCAAGCACATAACTTTATAATTCGTGTCCTCCAAATGAAACAAAGCCGCTATCCTAAACTAAGTATTTTCCGTTTAACTCATCTACATATTAATAGTAATGAAAATATTGAGCTAAATTGGGTCTCTCAGTTAAACAAATTTCTTCAGTTAATAAACATGACGCACTTGTGGAATTCTTTAAACGCGGAAATTTGGATTGCAAACCGAATATTAGCCCTTGAGCGTTTTCAACGCCATCTGACATTCCAAGATGTTTTAAGCGCTTCAAACTCAAACAATATGAACTGCAGAATACCTAGATCACTGGAAGATACAACCGCTTCCTATTTATTTTACCGGAACCAATTCCATATGGCAAAAGTCATTGCTCAATTACGATTATCATCTAAACATGCTACTAGATTTTGTATTAAAGGCCAAACTCATCGCATTGAAATAGATAACACATGTTCGCTATGAAATTTACACAAAAAAGAAACGCTCCACCATTTTGTTTTTGAATGCTCTATCTATTCCGCAGTTCAAACCCACAATTTGGGCCATTTGCTTAGCTCTTTTGGAGAAAACAAGGCGCTTATCTTAAACTGTACTGATCCACCAGCAATAAAATCATTATATAACTTTATACTTGGTAGCTTAAGGCTTAGATCTTTCGTCATAAATGAGTAAATGAGTAAAAATAGCATTTTAATATAAGTATCATTTTAAATTGTAATTTATGTACGTAGGGGATACTAATTTTTTGTTTTTCTACACCTCTATTCCATTTATTTATGTAATCTTTCTTCTTGGATATAAGAAAAAGTTTGTAAAGAAACTAAAGATCCTTCTGTTATAACTCAATGAGTTTTGAAGCAGAAGTAAAATAAACATTGGATTGAATTGAATTGAGCATACGGTTGCCATCACTTCGTCAAGCAATATTGCAAAAGGAAGGAGTGAAAGTGGGCATCCTTGTTTGACTCCTGCGTTAGTGATGAATGGCTCGCTGATAGTATTCCCATAGCCGTTCGTTATTGTTGAGTTATTATTTATATCACTTTCATTTTAATTTTTTAGTTTCAAACTTAATTTTCATAAAAATTGTAAATGACTTAAATTATTGTACGCTCAATGCAATTAGCAAAATTTCGTACGTAACTGAGTCATCTTGAATTTTTCCCTTTAGTTTAAATACCTGTTCATTGGTGATGTATGTATTAAATATGCAGTTGGATGTGTACCAAACTGGTATACTTCATATGAGTTTACTTTGCTTAAAATAAATATTTATTAATTTTATTTACTTATGTAATTACTTAGAAACATTTACAATTTCCAGATATTAAACATTTGCTGAGCCGATTCTCCATATAACATAAAAATGTAAGAGAGCGATCGTACTTGTCCTCTCCGTTACTATTGACTGTCCTCTCCGTTACTTTTCCCATGTTTTTTCTCTCATTATGTAATTATTTTTCAACGAAACCATAAGGATTTTCGTAAGTTACAAAGGTCCATGAATCGTAAAAAAAAAAAAACGGCTACAGCTCGCTGGCATTCGCAGAATTTGGGGCTTGAAATTGAAAAAAAAAGATTTCCCATATCGTACGCGTCCTCTCCGTTACCCACTTTGTTGATGTATAACTTAGAGGAACTCATTACTTTTTTAACGAAACTATGGTGGTAAGAACTTGTTATTGGACCCCCAAAAGCCCCCTAGCATCAAAGGAAAATATCATTTCCTTGTATGGTTAGGTTAGGTTGGAGTGGCTGTCGAGAGACACACTTAGGCTTGAACGGCCCATTGTGATACCACATAGCCTTGTATGAGATCAATATCATTATAAGAGTCCCCTTGTCCTCTCCGTTACTTTGGAATAGCCGTTATATAGATTATTAATTAAATAAATTTTTTTTTTTCAGAAAATCCGTTCTTGAAAAATCGACGCGACCATGGAGGGAGAAATTTTTTCGGGCTGCACGGAAGCGTACATATCTTCAAAACTATTCAATATTTTTTAATAAAAATTTATGGAAATATCGTTGGAAGTGCACTTAATAAAATGAATATAAAACGATCTCCATATTCCTTTATTTGACACATAAAAAAAAAATTCCCGAAAATCACTCATTTTTCCAGCCGTCACAGTGGCTTTCCCCCTTAAATCTATAGACACACTGTAGATTCTCAGGCAAGTAAAGGAAATTCTACTACCGATTCTACTGCTGATTTTTCATCTTCTGCTATAAAATATGTGTAAATAGAAATTTCATCACTAGTCATCAAGGTTTGCTAGTCCTATCAAAGTTTACGATTTCTGAGCGTATGTTAAGTTAAGATATCCGATCAATGGAGTAGCTGTTCTGCGAAATATCTTGCTTTGGAAGATAATATTTTCGTTTTGTTATGAAAAAGTGTAAAACTAAATTATTTTTCACAAAATTTGTTTCTCTTTATTTTTGTCAATACTTAAGGGGGTCGCATGGTATGATGGATCAAAAAAATCTAAAAATCCTTTCAATAAGACTATTCAGTGAAAATAACTGTCTTTGTAATTCTCATTTTCTTTACAGTATTTTCACTTATATTCTTAGATTGTTGAATGAGGAAACTATCACAAAGATCACTGATGAGGAACAGTAGCAGGTTCGAAACGATCGTCTGATCAGCTAGTTCTATGAACTTTTTGACATTTTTCACTTTAATAATCAAAAATTTTTGATTGATTAAAACTCTTATATGGCAAATTTTTTTTCTTTAACGTTATAGTCATACGCATATTTTTTGCAGATATGTCGAAAATATTCCATGAAATCAAAGTTTTTTTCCATTGACTTGAAAACAGGCCTCAAGGCCTACATTTCATGTGAACAAACTTTTTTTTTAACTTTTGTCGTTTCAAATTTCAAATTCAAATTCCATTTGATATTTTCGTCATATTTACAAAAATATGCGTACGACTGTAACGTTAAAGACCACAAACGAGTTTTTCTCAAACAAACAAATTTTCAAAATATACAAATTTTTTTCATACAATTTTTAGAGACAATAGAGTACATACCTTAAAAGAACAATTTTCGGAGGCACCTTCACATTCATTGGTACAACTTGCTAAAGTTTTTATATTATTGCATTAAAAAATTAATTTGAATTCTTGAATATGTTAGCAATAAACACTGTAAATTGCAAATATAAATATTGAATAGTTTTGGAAATAAAAAATCTGCAAAAAGAATTTTTTTTTTCGTTCTATACCAGGCAACCCCTTTAAAATTCAATTGAATATAAATACAACATAGAATTCAGAAAAAAAAATAAAATACATTAATAAAAACATTTTTGTTTTTATGCAAAATTCTCAATAAATGGCTACACAAAAAAAATATACGCAATTATTTCACAGATTTCTGCGAAAAACTAAATGAAAAAAAAAATCAAAATATTTCTTCTTGGATTTCACGTGGAAATAAGTAATGTGAATATATATGTATATATATATTTTATATGTAAAACAGAACATTATCTTTCATTTGTCTGCACAAGCAATATGTTTAGAGTGCGTGTGTGTGCTACTTACTGTGCGCACGCTACTCTATGCGCCCAGCAGTCGTCGGTCACACTCGTGTTCGCATATCCTGGCAACTGAGGAAATTTATATGCATTTCAATGGATATTAACATATTAATGATATCCTTTTTGAATGATGCAAATGGCAAAAAACAAAAAAAAAACAAAAAGTATGCAAAAAAGACAACAACGAAAAATTTCCAGCAAAAATGTTTACAGCTATTGCCTGTTGTATGTCATCGATTGTTGCTGTTGAATTGTTTTATTGTTGTAGCAGTTGTTGTTGCAGTTGTGTGGTTGTTGTTGCAGTTGTGTTGTTGTTGCTGTGATTAAAGTCGAAATGGAAATGTAAAAATATGCAACAACAATGACAATAAAAAATGTTGGTGCCGCAAAAATATTGCGGCCATAGCGAAATTTATTTTTTCTCGTCTTTTTTTTTCTTTTTTTTTTTTGTAATTGATGTTGTTGTAGTTTTTTGATGCATTTAACCACAAAATCGTTGAATTATGTAGCATGAGAGTAAATATATTTTTCACAAAAAAAAAAAATTATTAGCATATGCACAGGCGCATACACAAATTATGGCTGCACTTACACATACAAATTATAAACTTTACTTTTGTACTAAATAACTTTATTTAATAAATATATTTTGATAAAGTTTAATATGCCGCTGACAGATTTTACTTATACTAGTAAGTACTCTAAAAATTTTATATCTTTCTCATACAAAAAAAAAAAAAAAAATTAAAAATAATTTCCTTGTATAAATAATAATTTATAAATTGTTGAAAATCTTACATAATTTACATTTCTGTTATTTCATAGAAACATTTTGATTTATATTTTCATACAAGGATCATAAATTTTTAATTAAATAAACAACTACAGAAACAACAAGAACAATTAAACTATAACACATTACCGAGAATGAAACAGCTTTACTTTTTTGTTTTTTTTTGTTGTTATTATGGCTTCATAATAACTTACGAAAATTGTAAACATTTATTTTAAATGTGTGTTATTTTCATTTTTAACTCATCGTAAAATTATTTATGTTATTACTATCTGTTGAAATTTTAATGAAAAATCATCAAAAGTGCAACAAATAGCAACTGCAACAAAAAACAACAATAACAAAATATGATTTACTTATGTTTTAATAAGTTTATATATGTATGCATTCCATAAAATGATCATAAAATGTTTGTGGGAAAATTATATGCTTTCGTACACATATGCAGAGGAATATATACACACAAATATGAAAACTTTAAAATGTTTTTATGTAATTGTTTCAAAAGTTACACTAAGAGAAAATAGACATGGGCAATTTCCACTAAATTTGTAGTGCACTGTGCCTTTACTACCACTAAAATAAATTTAGTGACAGTGGAAAAAATTAGCAGCAACTACTATGACTAGTAATTAAGTGTATAGCTGTTGCTAATATTTTTTTCGCTGTCTCTACAGTTTTTCATTTTTTTTAGTAGTAGTGAAAGCATAGTACACTGACCAACCACATCACTAATTAAACCATTATCAAACATTTCTTAAAGAGAATTTATTGTTAAACAAAGTACTAGGGAAAAACCAATAATATTGAAATTGAAAAAATAGACATTTTGGGAATTTTTTTAAAAACTATTATAACTATTTTATTATAATATTGCTAAGAGATGTTGTAAGTATCTTATTGAAGAATAACAAAAATGTTGATTTGATCATTTTCAATCCAAGATGGCGGCGGTAGGGAGCATATCCAAAAAAGTCAATTTTTGGTGGTAGGATGGATTCCGAGCTTCCTAATAAAGATGAAGACATAAATTGAAACAAATTTTAACGAGATTATAATGACAGGCTTTTTGGTATGGAGAATCCATAATATTCGGCGTTAAAAAATGTTACGTGTTTTGTAAAGTTTTTTTTCGTGTTTTTTTGTCTTTTGTTAATTAAGGACTATATTTTATTTAATTTAATTACTTGACTGAATGTTTTACAAATAGTATTTACTATAAATAAATAAAAATCCCCTGAAGATGGCCTAAAATTTGCGCCGAAACGTTGGGAAAAAAGTATGAAATAGTTAACTATTTGCGTATGAAATTTTCGACCAAAAAGCCTGTCATTATAATCTCGTTAACAATACATAAAATAATAGAAAATTAAAAATAAAAAGAAAAAATTTTTGTTCGCTTGACATTTTTCTATACGCTAAACAACAAATTTTTTTCTCCAAAAACAAAAACAGGAAAAAACACTCAACATTTTTACTTGGATTTTCTCTTATAGATAAAAAAGCGGAAGGAATATTCCAATCTATAAGGTACCACTTATAGATGGCTATACGATGGTAACGAATCAATTGGTTTTTCAAAATCAGTTCAATAGAACTCGAGATATCAATCCTACCAGTTCAAAAACATAATTTTGAGAAAAACGCATTTAATTTTTTTTTTAAATTTTCGTCTTTGAAGTGAAGCCAAAAACTTAAGTGAAAAAATTGATTGTAAAATTTTTTCCAATAATTTTTTCCAAAAAACGTTTTAAACTATTACGATGCGGAAATTTTTATTATAAATTACGTTTAAAAAAACAAGAGAATATGAAAATGAAAAAATGGGGGAAAAAGAGTTTTGCAGGGATTGTCTACAGCTCCATAGCTATGTTTTTTAACCTTTAATAAAGAACAAACAAATCAGTATAGAGGTATCAAATTTAGTGTGGTGATTGTGAAAGGCCTAAGTAACAATAATTTCAGTACTAAAGGTTTCTTTCAAGCCCCATTAAAATTCGGGCATGAAAGGGTTAAGAATACAACCATGACAACGATCTTTCGATCATTTGATGCTGATGATGAATTATGACATAAAAATAACATAAAATCACATTTGACATTTCACATACTATTTTACAATTGGTCTAAAAATATCGGCACAGAATTCCATTGCATAGATACACATATACATAGACAATATATAGATGTGAATTTGCCGAAATATATGGTTTTTGATCTGTTTATGTAATGCCTAATTTTATTGTTTGGATTTTGGCCTTATATTAGGTCTGCTTTTAGATCTGGCTTTTAGTCTGATTTTTGGACAGAATGAGTGCTTAATTTTGGTGTGAATTTTTGGTCTGAACTTTAGTCTGTCTCTGCACTGAATTTGGGTCTGATTTTTGGCATAATTTTTATTTCTTTTTGGCTTTTGGTTTGATTTAACTTGTGATGTAATTTCTTATCTGAATTTCAGTTTGATTTTTGGTGTCAATTCAGTCTGAATTTCTTTCAAAACTTTTGTCTGAATTCTCTGTAATTTTTGTCTGAATTTGGGTGTGTCTTTTGACCTGATTTTTGTTCTAAAATTTGGTCTGATTTTTAATCTGGATATTCAATTGAATTTCAGTATGATTTTTGGTCAGAGTTTCGGTTTAATTTTTGGTGTTAATTTTTTTTGATTCTTGTTTAGAATTTCCGTCTGAGTTTGGTTTGAATGGTCAGATCAGCGTTTGATTTAAATTTTGATCTGACTTTGGAAAAAGTTCAGTCAGATTTTTGGTTAGACTTTTGATAAAATTTTTTTGTCTGAATTTTCGTATGATTTCTAAATTTTAGCTTTTTTTGATCAGAATTTAAAATGAATTTTAATAGGATTCGTGGTCTGAATTTTATCTCAGATCTGGTCTAATATTTGGCCTGATTTTTAGTTTTAGTTTGCTTTGAATTTGGTTTGCTTTTGATTTAAGTTGTGATATCAATTAAAATCTGAATGATGGTAAGAATTTTGATTTCAGTTTCTTAATGAATTTTAATCAGTAATTAGATGAACTACCGTTGAACGCCAAGAGATATTTTTTAGAATATTTGTAGAGGATTAAAGTGCATTAGCGCCCAGCTTGTAGCTCTCGTCTTTACTTCGAAGTAATATACATAACCCTTACATCAAATTTTTCAATATCGAGTTTTTGATGGATTATGATAAAGCTTACCCACTTTCGTCTGTGCCAAAAGTTTTAGAGACCTGCACCAAAAACTTACGATCTTTTCTTTCAGTTTAAATAAAAAATTCTCGAACCAGTACTCTAAATAACAAAGTGTTTTTTGGCTCTCCTGTAAAATTTGAAAAATGCAAATTTAGGCAGCGATATACAATATATGTGGGACATTCTCTGTCAATGGTTGACCCCCGCCCCCCCCTAATAATAATAAGTTTTTGGGAAGTTTTCGGATGACTTGGGACACGTGAGACATGAAAAACTGTTTTTTGAGATTTTTAATTTTTTGAGGTTAGGGACGACATGTAACATTTTCCGTGGAAAATAATATTAGATTCATATTCATCAGCTGAAACTACACAAAAATAAGCATTTCCCATAGTTTTATGATGACTTTGGTAAGCGCAAGACCTATAGCCTTTTTGGACCTTTTTTGAGGTTAGGGACAACATGTAACATTTCCCGTGAAAAATAATACTAGATTCATATTCAGCGAAGAAACATATACGAAAAAAGGCTTTGTCTGTTTTTTTGTGATGACTTGGGTAAACGTATGGTTCATAAAACTATTATTTTAAGGTGAGGTGGTAGACTTGCAGCCACCATATTGGTCTGCCACAATGCAACGTCAAAAATGGCTTTGTTGCATTCGAAACTAGTGATAATAAGCTTTCATTTGAGCCCAAACATGCCCTAAAATACCTTAACCAATTTTGGACAGGGAGGGTCTTCCATTGAGAGAGAATGTCCCATATGTACAGGGTGGTCCAAAACTTTCTTTACATTATATATGTGGCTATAAAATTTAAACGCATCTTAATTTTTTTAAAAAGTTGAATGTAATATATTTCATAATATTCCATCTTATAAGTACAATATTTTAATCTTTTGTATGGAGCCTCCGATTTTCGTATAAGCAATTATTCTGCACCCGAAGCTATCACACAAAATGAGGATGTTTTTGTCTCTGATGGAGTTCCACTCTTGCTTATTTCTGTCAATTAACTATTTTTTATTTTTGGACTGGGGATCTCTAAATACTGAATGTGGAATCCTGGTTCAAACGTTTTCGGTGGGGTGTAAGTCTGCGGAATTTTTGACCCAATCATTCCAAATCTCTTTAAAGAACCTTTTTGCAACAAAAGTGCGTTCTTTTGAAGCATTGCTTGCGGTCAGCTACATTTTCTTTGGTTAAGAGCGGCTTAACGGGTCTTACATAGGCATGCTAACTTCAGAGGCAGCTTTTGATGCATTGCAAAACTGTTGATGCCTCACTTTATTACTTTCGCGCTAGCATGGTTTTGCGATGCATTCAATCTTTTGGTTATGATCCTTGGTCCTATATTAAGTGTCCTTTTACCCATATCGCAAATTTTTCACTTCATCTCCTATGTCAATACTGTTCATCGACCACAACTTAGTTAATTAGCTACGTCCACATTAACTGTATTACCGCAATTAATTACAGTAGGTCTGGGAACCTGAAGCTGTCTGTTGATTTCAGCATTTGACATTCCAATTATGCTTAATTAAAGTACTTATTTTTACACGCCGTTGTATTCTATGGTTTAAACCACTTTAGGAAATAAACCATTGCAGGGAAGAAAACATTGCATTGTGGAAGCAGAAGCAAAATTTTTAAACTAGCTCGATTTTAAACTCAATTTGAGTGAAAAGGAGTGTTCATGTTAGCAACTCACAAACTATTACGTGCTCTCATTTGGGAAAATTTCCAACATTTTATATTATAAAACCATCACTCTTTTCAAAATTAAACATGGTTGTAAATTACCTCTCTTTACCTTTTAGAAAATTTCGCTCGTAATTGAAATTTGTGAATGTATTGTCATTATTTTAAGTCTTCATTTTCAACGCTCACCACAAACAGAATATTCGCTACTGCGTGTTCAAATGTATTGGGGTATAGTTTATGCAACACAACTTGTTAAAAAAATAGAATATCGGTTTTACATGTAGCAAAATATATTGCGTCTACACTAAAAAAAAGTGTTGATATTTTTGTAATGTAATTTTCAACGTTAAAACAAAAATGTTAGTTTTACGGCAAAAAATATCAGATTGATCTATTTTGTGTTGAATTAACACTAAAACTATCATATTGATAGTAATTTGTTTTACATTGTCATATTAAATTATAATGTTAAAATTACATTACAAATTGTTTGTTGTCAGTACAGTGCCCACTGTTCCTGATGCCCATGAACAATCATGTATCTTGCACCCGCTTCGGAAGAAGATATGAAGTCAGGTTCCCGAAACGTGATCAATGGTTAAGTCCAGAGGTCATACTTCGGGGCCTTCGTCATGTCTTCTATACCGACGGATCCGAAACATCAAACGGTACTGGATCCGGTTGGAACATGGACGATGAGATCAAGTACTCTTTTTCCACTGGACAGATGGCGTCAGTCTTCCTTACGGAGGTTTTCGCTATCCTAGCTGCACTGAAGGCTCTTGCTAACCCTCTCAGCTCCTCAAAAGCGAGTGTAAGGCAAAACTAAATAGTGTTGCAAAACACAACAAGTTATGCCTTATATGTGTTCCAGGACACTGTGGTACTGCAGGGTATTGCTGATAAACTAGCTAATGAAGGCTCTGCAATTACACAATGGGATCCGGGACCTTTTCTTGGCGTAAGTTCTGGAAAGATCATGCATTGGATCAACGATTTTGTGGATTCTATCCATAGAGAAAGATGGTTCCGAGCTTGACTCATGCAGAACTGCAAAGTGCTTCGCGAGACAACCTAACAGAAAATCATCGGAATTTCTTCTCAAACTGAGAAGAAAGGACCTGAGATTACTGGTGGGTGTCATCACGGGGCACAACACATGTGGTCAGCATATGTGTAACATGGGCGTCATTACCGATACGAGAATCAGATTAAGGCTGTTGGGTAGGGATGTTTTGAGTATGAATAATGTCCATACTCTTCCTCTTCCTGAACCTCTAAGGTTCATCAGTGAAACAAAGAAGTTCGAAGTTGAGAGACCCTAGACCTTTCTTCTTCCCATTCATCCCCACATAACTTTCCTGTCTCCCTACTCTCTTCTACTGGTTCTATCCTTGGGTATAGCACAATGGTCCTCGTTGACTGAGTGCTTTGGTTAAGTCCAGCCCACCCACAACTCTAAACTCTAAACATTGCAAAATTTTCTTATTACTCAATACATTTGTCATGAAAAACTGATATTATCCTCCGTAAATTTAACATTAAAAATGTAAACAGACTAGTATAGTATCAAAAATTAAGGCTGGCAATACTTTTTGCATAAGTATAACGTAAAAAATTTAAACTGGCAACACTTTTTTATTGCGAAATCGTTTTGCGTTTCGTCGGGTGAGAGCAAGGCGGATTTAACATGGTGGTAGCAGCACTACAAGTACAACGTAACAATAACAATACGCTACTCTGTTGTTGCTAAAAAACGTAATTGTTAAAAACACAAGAACAAATGCATGGAAAACAAAAAAAAAAAACAAAGATTTTGAACGTTTATATATTATTATTATTAATAATTATTATTACAGAAATCAAATTATATAAAATGCAAAAAACGTCTTTATTGTGTTTTATTTAACAGGTGTAAAGAAACTTTTGGACCACCCTTTATATATATATATATATATGTTATAATAAGCTTTCATTTGAGCCCAACTGGAAATAAAATACCCTAAAATACCCTACAATACCTTAACCAATTTTGGATAAGAGGAGATCTACCGTTGATAGAGAATGTCCCACATATTTACCTATATATTACTTAGGCCTGTATATGCATGTGTGTTTTCTTATTGTAGTACAGATTTCGTGTGATAAGTATTTTTCAATTTATATATTTAAAGCCATTCGAAGCTGCATTCGAAATGAAGCGCAGAAGTCCGAAAATTCCTGCATTGATGACACTTGCCGAAAAATAGGTAATAAATTTATATATATTGCTGTTTTTAATATCAAATGACAATCAAATTCAGAACTACTTAACCCATTAAGGACGAGCGGGAACCAAAGTGGATAGATCAAGAAAGTAACTTGAGAAAAAAATTGTTTTTAAACCTGGTTCAGGGACGGCTCAGCGACAAAGTGCCATATGGCATCGCTAGGCATTACTGGGTTAAGGTAAAATATAATCACTAGCAGGCTTGTTGTCAGAAGTTAAGCATGTCATGTATCCTATATACTTAACTTTTTTCTTCAATTTTCGTTCCAATGATTTTTAATGTATGCATTAATGTGTCCCTTTCTTTCAAAATGCATTATTTTCTTCTGCTATTACTTTAGCTAATGATATTTTTTTCATTTACATTTTGTAGATGAATTCTATATTTGTTGTTGTTATTATACAACATTTACATACATATACACATAAATTCATATAAATTTATATGTGAAAAAATACGACAAAATAAAGGAGATGTGCATGAATTCGCAGGAATATGAAACCAAACAAGCAAACAGAAAATAATAAACGCAATTACATATATGCATGTAGGTAAGTACAAGAATGAAGTTAACCTGTGGTTAAAATGCGCGGTTAATTTGTCGCAGTTTTAAAAACCGCAATTGCTGCTGAATGAAGGTTGTTGCCATTGCTTCTCACAACCTTGTTGATATTGTTACTGCTATTTTTATTACTTTTACTGTTGCCTGCACGTTCCTGACGCCTAGGTCGACCATCAACTGCCAAGGACTTTGTCATAAATCATAAACGTGTATATGCATACATATTTATGCTTTTATATATGCAGATTTATTTACATATATATGTTTCCATGTGTATTTATATGCTTAATGCTGTATATAAAATGCAAAAGTGAGTGAAAGTTAATAAGTTTTCATCATAATTATTATTTTTTTTTTTGTGACGCATACATAAATAAATACATATGAACATTTGAATATTTTTGTTGGTAGAATTGTGGTACAAATATGCACGTATGCATTTGTGTGTTTGTATGTGGTTTGATATACATACACTTCTATGTAAGAGTACTTATATATTTTTAATTAAACTTTTTAAACATTCAAGTGTGTTTGACATTTTGAATTGAAATTTGAAGCAGTAATTATTTTTTTTTTACAATATATTTATTTTTTTGCGCATCCTTTAATTTTGTTCTAATTGTCTATAGTAAAAATTTGTGGGAAGGACACAGATTTCATATTCTTATGTACATGTATATATGTGTATATACATATAATTAATCTAATAAGTTCTGATTAAATAAAATGCAAATGTAAAGGTCCTCAAATTTTTCATATTTAAAATAATATAAAACTTAACTTTGAGAAGAAATTAGCATTTTATATTTAATTTTTTTTAAAGTTTCTTAAGTTTAAATTGAGAAAATTTTCAATTTAAATTGAATTAAAAAATCTTAACTTTAAATATAAAAACCATACAGAAAGCAGAAAAAAAATAAACAAAAATTCAGACTAGATACTATCAGGCGAAAAATAATACAAAAATTCTGGCAAAAAAATTAGACCAGAAATCAGAACGAAATCCAGACCAAATTTATATAAAACTCAGAATAAATTTAAAACAAAAATCAGACTATATTTAAACCAAAAATTACCCTAAAATTGAAAAAATCAGATACAAAATTGGGTCATAGCTAAAGCAGAACTTAGACTAAACTCATATCAAACTCAGACCAAAATTTAGTCCAAAACCGTGATGAATTTTTGAAATAATTGTTAGAAAATTCAGGCCAAACCAGTCCTAGTTTTACTCTGAACAAATTTAGGTCAAAAACTAGAGTAGAATTTGAACAAAAATTTAGACCAAAACTTATAGAAAATTCGGACCATAAGTCTGACAATAACTCAGACAAAAATCAGACCAAAAGTCTGACCATCATTGAGATAAAAAATCAGACAAAATTCGGACCAAAATTTACACAAAAGTCAGACCAAAATTTTTGCCAAAATCCAGATCAAACTCATAAAAAATTCGTAACTCGGGCTGAAATTTAGACAACAAATTAAGACTAAAAATCAAACCAAAACTAAAACCAAAAGTCGAAAATCAGACCAACTTCCTCTCAAAATTTACACCACACTGAGACCAAAATTTGTAAACAAACAAAAACACACCAACAAAAATTAAGAATCAAAAACAAACCAGAACTCAGAAAAAATTTTAAACAAATAAATACGGACTGAATTCGGAATAAACTTCAGTTTCAAACTCAGATCAAGTTCAGACCAAAAATAAAAAATTAGACTGAAATTAAACCCAAAATTCAACTAAAAACTGGAGTAAAATTCAGATCAAACATCAAGCTCGACCTAACATTAGAACAAAATTAGCACAAAAAATCGACTCAATATCAGGCCAAAAACAAAATATCGACCAAAAATCAAACCGAATTCAGACCAATCCTGCTAGGGCTGTGGTCTTAAGGTTTTGATAAATGTTTTTCATATATGTGATTTTAAACAAGTCCATTGATAAGGTTAAAATTGTATAAAATAATAAATTGTGTTTGGCGGTGGGCTTGTCCTTACCTGTGGAAGGTCTTTTTTTTACAGGCTCTTGCCATTAAACTAATAAAAATCTCCGTTAGTTGGAATGAATCTGCTACACATTGCTTAGCTCTCTCATAAAAATTTGCCGTTAATCATTAAATTTGATTCCTCAAGAAGCACGATCCCTTCATTTTTTCGGAATACATTTTTAACCCACTTTAATTTTAAGTCTACAACTTTAAAAGAACAAAAAAAGCAAAGTTGTATTTAATAATAAGTTTTCCGGCAGCAACAGCAGCAGCTTCCTAAAAATTTACCACAAATCATAAGTAACTTTATTTCCCTTTCTCTTTTCATTTACTTACTTAACTTTATGAAAAAGTTTCATTTAATCCATTTTTAGTCAAAATAACCTCAACTCAAACACTTCAGCACAATACAATACAATTGCAAACACTTTTCTACACTTTGATGACCACAAAACGCTTAAAGCGCGATCTTGAAGTAATAAAGTTTTTTCACTTTATTTTCCTTTTTTTCTTTGCGTAGTAAAAAACTAAGCGCTAGCGAGCTTTTAGCTTTTGGGTGTCAACCTTTTATTTTAAAGTACTTTGATGGAAGGGAAAATGTTTGGGTATAGATATTTATTTACATTTTATTGTCTACGCATAGACAAATAAAAGTATATGCTAACGTATTTTTAAAAATTTTAAAAAATTTATAAAAACTTTTCAAATAAAAATATTATAAATTGTATAAAATTTGAATTTCTTTTTTCAGATTTTCCAAACGCATATAATGCCGAACACTGATATTAGAAACAGTTCCAAAAAGTAAGTAAAATATTTAAGTAAAGTGATAAATATTTTCAATGTAGTAACTACATTTCTGATATGGTTGTTTATAAGTTTTCTACTGAATTTTACATATTACCTACTCGTGATTTCTACATTTTTTACACCAAAGTGTAGATAATATGAAAATACACAATTTCGCCCAACATTAGTAATGAATAATTTTAAGTCTATTAAAATTCAGTTTAAAATTTAATTATTGTTTGTTAATTTACTTTCTGAATTTAAAGACACTGCTTAAAGCATATCTAAATTTTGAATAATTATATGCCTATGGATAAATAAGTACAAATTCTAAGAAAATATATTTATAAAAAATAAAATTAACTCTCTTAGCTACACTTTTTTTACTTATTATATATATATATTTAAAAGCCAATTTCTATGAATTCTTTGAATGGTTTGTATTATATCTATTTATTTTCAGTTAACTTTCAATGTACATTAAAAAAAAAAAAACTAATGTTATTCAGTTTTATTCATGTTTATTACTCTATTGCTAAATAGGTGCCCTGACATAACGCCCACTGTCATAACGCCCAAAAAAAGTTTAGGCGTTATGACCGCCCTAGGAATGGCCATAACGCCCAAAATCATTTTAGGCACTATGACCGCCCCGAAAAAGGTCATAACACCCAATGGGCGATATGACTGATTTTGTGATTCTTTCATTAAAATTTCAAAAGTAAAACGAAACCAAATTTTCATGTATAAGAAAATGCAGCTTCAGGCTTTTTCACAAATTGGCTTTCTTAAATAAAAAACTCTTCCGTTTTTCTGGACCTATAAAAAAAAACAAAAGGGAAAAATATGCTCATATAGTAAATAGAAATGGCATGGAAATGAGCGCCTCACATGAAATATTTTTACAAAAATAAATCAAGCTATTGATTCAGTTTAATTGAAGTGTAAGATTGAAAGAAGCGACGCAGGCGAAAATTTTTTACAAAAATAAAGAAAAAATTAAAATATTTAAAAAAAAAAGCGTATATACGACTGACACGATGCCAAGCCAAATTTTAGCGAGACGTTCTAAACGTAATACTGATTTCCAAAAGTAACTGATTTTTAATCAAAACACGATTTTCATTATTGAAAACAAAATATAACAAGAAATAATTGTTGCGCCTTATGGCCGCTTCTAAGGCGGTCATAAAACCTAAAAAAATTAGGCGTTGCGACCGCTTCTAAACTGGGCGTTATGACCGTTTTCGGGGCTGTCATAGCGCCTAAAATGATTTTGGGCATTATGGCCATTCCTAGGGCGGTCATAACACTCAACATTTTTTTTTTGGACGTTTTGTCCGGGCACCTACTAAATATTATTGAATTTTAGCTTTATGTTATAAATACTACCTTGATCAAAAAGTTCACGGACTTTATTCAGAAAATTAAAAATAACATTTTTTTTTTTTAATTTTTAAGTTACATGTGATGAAATTAGAAGAATTAGTTTTCAAAACTGTGAAATTAAAAAAAATATATCTGATTGAAACAAATGAATTTATTTCGGGACAGATGTGTGTCAAGAGTGGTATTATTACAGTTTATTTCACATTTTAGTTCATAACGAATAGTATGGGTTTTTATTACAACTGAATACAAAAAATACGCTGAATTCAAAATTATAAAAATTATGTAGCTATTTTAACAAGCCAGAAAAAAAAAACAGTTAATTGAAATTAGCGTTGCATACCATTAAAAAGAGGAAATAATTCTCGTTCGTTTCGAAAAAGAACGTAATTTTAAAAACTGCCAAAGAAAAGTTATTAGCAAAACAAAATCGATCCGAATTATATCCGTCGATCCGAGTTACCCTCATTTACGTTATGCTTTCTAAAAAGCTGCTTATTTTTACCAAACTATAGCAGAATATTTAGTGAACAAAACCCTATATAAATTTTGAGCAATATTATGCTGTAATAGGTCATAATTATCGTTTTATTCACTGGGCCTAATTAGGCCTAATTAGGCCCAGGAGGTTATGTTAGCGCCTCTTAAGGAGGTGCCCATCGAAGGGTTAACCAACACTTTACTCTAAAGAGTGAACAGGGCTAATAATTTTTTTTTGACGATTCTGAGGAATCATAGCAATCGCTTATATTTGACAAATTAAATAAAAACTAAATTGTAGGCAATGTCGGTTTTGTTAATGGATAGCCAAAAAAAATTCTTTTTAGTTCCGAAAAAATTTTCTGATTGCGATATATTTTATTGCGATATTGGTTATAGGTGACCCAAAGATAATTTGGTGGTTATAAAGCGCGGTTCACGCCAAATTAGCAAGCTTTGTGGTCACCATGTTGCCCCTAGTCATAAGAACAACAAAGTTTTTACTGGGATTTGTTTACAATACCGTTACCGTTAGTTGATAAATTTTTCATATTAATTGATCGCAAGTTGGTGATTGTATGCACAATGGAAGCTGCAAATAGAAAATTGATTGTGAACAAATTTATTGAAAATCCGTCGTGGTCTGGTTCAAAGATTGCGAAAGTGTTAAATATCTCCAAAAGAACGATATGTAGAGTTATAAAACTATATAAAAAAACTCTTAGTGTTGAAAGAGCTAAAAAAGTTGTGAACAAAACGGGAACCACCAACCTAAAAGTAAAGGCAAAGATCTTGAGGTCCATCAAAAACAACCCCGGACTATCGGATAGCGGTCGTGCCAAAAAATTCAATACCAGCAAAAGTACTGCTAGACGAATACGCATTAAAGCTGGACTAAAGTGCTATCGTGCTTTAAAATATCCAAATAGAACAGACAAACAGAATTTGCTGGCCAAAAAACGTGCTCGTCTTCTTTATAATAATGTTTTGACCAAATTCAATGGGTGCATTATTGTGGATGACGAATCATATGTAAAATTTGATCTTAAACAGCTTCCAGGTCAAAAATTTTATATGGCAACGAATCGTGGTAATGTACCCTCAAAATTCAAGTACATAAAAATGGATAAATTTGCAAAGAAAGCAATGGTGTGGCAGGCTATTTGCAGCTGTGGTCTCAAATCCAGGGCATTTGTACATGCTCTTCTATGACGTCTGATATTTACATCAAAGAGTGACTTTCGAAACGACTATTGCCATTTGTTCGTCACCACCATTCGCCATGAAGTTTGGCCAGTTGCCACTACTCTAAGAAAACCATGGATTGGTATCAGACAAATAAAGTAGATGTGGTGCCCAAATATATGAATCCACCCGATTGCCTCCAGCTTCGACCGATCGAAAAATACTGGGCTATTACCAAATTTAAGTTGAAGAAAAATGCAGGTATTGTCAAAAATGTGAATTCAATGTTACTAGAATGGAACCAAATAGCCGCAAAAGTATCCAGAGCGGATGTTCAAAGGTTGATAGGGTCCATTAAAAGGAATACCCGGAACTTTTTGCACAACAAAGAAATTTAAATCTTTTAATATTATAGTATTAAAACACAATATTAAACTTATCATTTAATGCATTATTTGTTATTCAGAGTGTTCTGGTTAAAAAGATACAGCAACTTTCCTGCGTGCCAATTTTGCGGGAACCGCGCTTTAATTGTTATTGGTAACCAAAATAAAATTGTGGTTGCTGTGAATATTATGGGCAACCCAAAAATTTTGGGTAACGGTAATTGTTATTGAAAACTAAAAAAAAAAAAAAATAAATGCAGAATAATAACAGATTTTTTTTTTAATTATTATTTTTCAAATGGCAAAAAGCCTTTACCCAGTATTGCACCTTGTCGCTGAGCAGTTCCTCAACAAGGTTCAAGAACAATTTTTTTCCTTTTACTTTACGTTTACTTTAAGTTACTTTCTTGATCTATCTACTTTGTTTCTTGCTCGTCTTTAATGGGTTAAAAAATACAATTTTTATTTTGAGTCACTGTGTAAATGTAACTACTGTGTAACTTTTATTTTTAGTATATTAATTGAGAAATATTCTGCGAATTTTGATTCTTGCTCGCGAAATAAAACATTTGCTGGTAGTGTTATTTTTTGATCTCTGCTATACCCTTTTTGGGTCATCAAAAATTATGTCAAAAAATTATATACTAAATATAAAAATTATTAAAATAAATAAAAAATCAATAAATTAAACTTTTGTAACTTGTTTTATGTTTGATTTACTGAATACAACTTATGGTGTGAGTTTTATTATTTGTTTATTAAGTAAATGAAAATTATTCTTGAAAATAGTTTTTCATTTAATACAGAATTTTTTCCTATTTTTTATTTTTCTCTCAATAAACATATAAAATTATGCAGTGAGTTTTATTTTCGCCTACTAAATAAAACTTCTGCCGAGGTTTTTATTTTCTGATCTTTGAAATTGAGAATTTGATGATATATGTACATTCATCAACTAAGTTGTAAGACTATTCATTAAATCGAAGCGGATTTATTAAATTGCTTCATTATTCACACAGTCACATAAATGAAAGAGAATAAACAACAATTTCATTCATGCTACAATATTGTTGCATTCATATGAATGTTGTTATAAATAATTTTCTTTCAAATTAATTATTGCACACATATTTTCATTTCATTATAGAGAAGAGTGTGGCAATAATTAAACATCAATTTGTTATTCATAATTTCTTATGACTTCTTTCTTTCTGCTGTTTTGCCATATTACTTATTTGTTGGTATTAGTGTTGTTGGTATTGTAGCTATTTTGCTGCAGCTCTTGTTGTTTCTGCTATTGCATTTGCTATGTTATTTTACTTTGGGTGTAAGTAATAAATTGTTGTGGTGCTGATGGTTTCATCTCATGCATTAAGTGGTATTTAAGTGTTTATGAGTATGTACTTTGAAAATATCTCTTTCTGAGAATTACGAGCTACTGGCAAAAATTTAAATATGGTAACATGCTGAGGTTTTTCTTAATATTTATCTTCTTTCACATTTATATATACACTTGTGGTCACATAATTAAGTCACTAGAATAATATTTTATGCTGAGTTTGAAAAATATTTTGTATTAGTAGTCCAAGAATTTTTTATAATGTCATTTAGCGGTACCATTAGAAGCCTTTAAAATATTAAGAGCATTTACAAAAGAGTGACGTATTTTGCGGGCAGTCGGCAATTGTGTGTGAGGGAGTAAGTTTAGAAGTGGACATATAATTAAGTCATTTTATATTCTTTCTCAATCGACTTGACTTAGTGCACTTAAATTCCGTAAAATCCAATAAAATTGATCATTTGCACATTCTGTGAACTTTAGTTGAACAATTGTTGATTTTGGTTGTGATGGGCAAAAATAAGAGTTCCACTCCCTCGAAGAGGGAGCTCATTTGGAAAACTTTCCCGAACCTTGGGATTATTGCAAAGGTCGTAGAAGAGCTAGTTTTTTTACATGGAAAAGTGGTCAATGAGATAAGATACTACAAAAAATTCAAATCATTTCACAATTTGCAAAAAATCACTTAAAACGACTCCAGATGAAGATACGTCCTTGATTAGGCTCAGCAAAATGAACGATTTCGTAACTATCATAAAACTCAGATAACAAATAAACTTAGATTATAATATGAAAATATCGGCCAGAACTATACGCCATTGATTAAATGAAAAAAAAAAAAATATTAGGACGAATTAGCAGACATAAACCCAACGGTCTAAGAAAAAATATTGCGCAGCGTATTCAGTTCGCTAAACGATATCTCCACTAGTACCAGCATTTTTGAAAAACAATTGCTTGGAGCGATGAATCCAAATTAAATGTGTTTGGGATTGATGGAAGACTCTTTGTTAGGCATCCATCACATACTGAGCTGGACCAAAAATTTACTAAAAAAAACTGTAAAACATGGGGTTCTTGTGTAGTGGTTTTTCACTTCATCTTGAGTTTGTTCAATTGCTTAAATCGATAGTAAAATTACTGAAAAAAGTATAAAGGCATCCTTAAAAATCATCTTCTCCGAGGATACGGCGGAAATTTACCTTTGGGCTGGATCTTTCAGCATGATAACGACTCAAAACATACATATCGGGTTATTAAGTCTTGGTTAAATGAAAACAAAATAAAAATTATCGAGTGACCAGCCCAAAGTCCATACTTAAACCATATAGAAAATCTATAGAGTATTTTAAAAAGGGTCGTGGCAGCGCAAAAATCTTCAAATAAGGTTTCCTTATGGGCTATCATTCAGGAGGAATAGAACCAAATCACTGCTGCCCAATGCTCTGGTACTAGTCGAAGAGATGTACAGAAATTATCAGGCAAAAATGGTTTCCACAAAGTACTAACAGTACCAATGGTAAAATTTCAGTTCAAAATTAAAAACCATCAAACTTATTATTTTTAAATATTTTTGTTTTGCATATAACTTAATTATATGACCGCAAATTTAACCATAGACATACGATAATTTGGAAATTTTTTACATATTTGACATTATAACTGTTTATTTCTTTTATAATTTTAAATATTGAACTGTTATTTATATATTTTCCGTTGGTTTTGTTTCTTTTCAATAGAAACTTTACTTTTTCTTAAAATTCTTCTGCTCATAAGCGTATGACTTAATTGTATGTCCACAAGTGTATGTGTGTGTGTGAGCTTGTGCTGATGTCTGTAAATATGAAAGTGCAAATGATGCTGTGCGGCATTAATTTCAAAATAATTGTAATATAAAAAAATATGTATAAATTTTATAGTGATGACATTTAAATTGCTATTATAGATCCAAAATACTTAATAGAAACTTTGTTGACTTTAGTATAAAATTATAATTAAATTAAATAGCATAAATCTTTCTTTATTTGGAAATAATCTTTAGATTTCTCAAGTGAACAAATGAGCAGAGACTAAATATTTGTACAAATAGTCAAGCTGCTCTAAAGATCTCGTAAGGTCAATATTTATATTAGAATGCTAAAATTCTTTCAAACAAAGTGGTGGTCAAGATTGCGAGGCAGGGTGTATGCCCTTAGTAAGAGGCATTCGCCAGCACGCAGTTTCATTTGTTCAGTTTTCGATAAAACACTGTTTAAAACCTCAAATAGTGGTGGAGAAACTAAATTCGTTTCTTATACAATCATTTATCTGCCCATTAAATTTTTATCCTAAGACTAAAAATTTGATTTCACTACATCCCAAGGTGTGTTTACTGGTCGTTGTTTCTTGGAGTATCACGTCATAAGTTGGTCACAAAATTAATTTATTATCGAAGCTCTATCATACAAATCTCCACCAGAGGCGTTAAAAGAAGAATCGTTTCAACTGTCGCTGACGACACACCAAAAAGAGATGGCAAGCCCAGAGATTTTCAAAACTAAATTCCTTGAAATTTATAACCAACACACTAATTGGAGTTTATTATTTATGGATGGATCGAAACCTAGAGAAGTCACCGACTACAGTGTTGTAGACAAAACAAATGTCATCAAACCAGCAACTCTTCCCCCCTATTGCTCCGTCTTTACGTGGGAAGCTGAAGCCATTCGTGACGCTTGTATCATAGCAAAAAGAAAGAAAGAAAAATTTCTTATCTGCACAGTCTCACTATCTACGGTAAATGCGGTTAAAATACAAACAACTGTGATAACACAATTACACTAGTCCCAGACATCTTAATAACCACCCCAAAGAAAATAAAACTTGTCTGGATACCAAGTCACATCGGAATACCGGAAAACACACTCGCTGATGAATTTCTAAAAGTCGCCACCAAAGAACCGGTGATGCTTAAAAATAAAACGAACAAAAAGCTATAATCGACTTCTACATGCAAGAAAAAGGAGACAAACTGGTACATCTATTTTCAGCACTACAAAGACACAAACCCATCTCCCTCCCCTCCCTGCTTCCTAGTGACTATGTCTCGGAGACAAACCATCGTATACAACCGCTTCCGCCTCGATCACACAAGACTTATACACAGACACTTGTTTGAAAATGCCAGGCAACCGATCAGCATATTCTGCGACATGGAGCAACTTTCATCGGGTCACCATGGACGACATAAGGTGACAATAAAAAAACTTTAACATAATTACAACTCCCACAAGAAGTAAACTGCGACAACATAAAATCCTTCATTGAGCTTATGTACATACCAACTTAACACTTTGATATTTCATATATTAAATCAAATTATGTAAAAAAAATTTCAGAATATTTTAAATTTATAAGATTGTAAAAATTTTATACTCGCGAAGCGGAAGGCCTAGTCGCTATAAGTAGCCTTAAGGGGGTATTCTACCCAAGATGGTGCGAAATATCGATGTTTTCAAATCTTTGTAAATGAAAAGCTTTTCAATATTTTTATTCGAGGTTTTTTGCAAGTTTTTCTATCGGTTTTGAATAATAATTTTCGTTTTTAATGTTAAAAGTAAGATGACCTCGATAGCCTAGTGGATAGTGCGCTAGACTTTCATCTGGGAGGTTCGGGTTCGATTTCCGTCTTCGTCTGGTGGTTAATTTTCATTACTTTCTTATATTCACTATCAATATGAAGTGTATGAGAATTATAAGATAGTGTACAAGTACAGACATTGGTTAGTAATGGCAAAACCACCAAGCCGATAAAAAATTGCCACACCGCCGTTCGGAATCGGCGTTAAACTGTAGGTCCAACTATGTGGTATCACAATGGGCCGTTCAGGCCTAAGTGTGTCTCTCGACAGCCACTCCAACCTAACCTAACCTAATGTTAAAAATATCTTTGTTAATAATGGTTCATTCGACGCCTCGAACTTGAGCCTGCCGAAAATAGTTGCTGTATGGTAGATATGATATCTCCGGTTTAAATATTCTGAAACACAAAATGTAACCCATTTTGTAATCGTGAGACTTCTTGCTATCGCCTCATCTAGGGAATAAGAAATTTTCAATTTAAATCAGCCGTTTGAAAAAAAAGACGATTTTTTGCACTGTTTTTGTTTATATTTTGCATTAAAAAAATTTGTTAAACAAATGCTTTCGCCATAATCCTAGATAAGGCCATACCTAAACATTTGCTTAGTAGTCTTGTAAAATTTCAAGTCAATTGGACAAGTGGTTTTTTGTGAATCGTGGCCACCGTCCCGAAAAAAATGGTTTCGAGAAAAACCAATTTAAAGATTTACAAACATGGTACTTACAAATGATGTAACTTTCGGTTAATCAGCGATTCCAGGACCATACATTGCCCCCTCTTCTTTCTCATAAAACTCGTTGTCTACATCAAAAATATTAAAAAAAAAAAATACATTTTTCGGACCATCTCGGGTAGAATACCCCCTTAAGTATATTGATATACTTATGTAATTTATTACTGTTTTTCAATAAAATAGAAAAAAAAACAATATGGTCTGATAAAAAACGAATTATCGCTGCCTTAACTTGCTAAGGCCCTAACTCGCATTTTTTAAATTTTACAGGAGAAGCAAAAAACATTTTGTTATTTAGAGTAGATACTGCTTCGAGAATTTTTTATTTAAACAAAAAGAAAAGATCATAAGTTTTCGGTGCAGGTCTCTAAAATTTTTGCCCCAGAGAGTGGGTGAGCTGAATCCACATTATTTCATTAGGCCGTATTCCATTAGGAACATAGGCTGTTTACATAGAATCTCCATCTATTTCTATCTACAGCTATAAATCTAAGCTCATTAAAAGATTTGCCGGTCTCATTGTTTACTGTCCTTCGCCAAGTAATGCGAGGTCGTCCGCGTCTTCGATAGCCTTGCGGTTTCCACTGCAGGGTTGCATGACAGATTTCATCGTATGGCTTTCTGAGAGTATGCTCCAGCCAGTTGTATTTACGTCGCTTAATTTGGTTGTTAATGTTTTCTTGGTTGGCAAGTTGCAGCAAGTCCACGTTGGTAACTGTGCGGGGCCACCATATTCTGAATATATTATGTAAGCATCTGTTGGTGAACACTTGCAGCAAGCGAGATATTTCAGTGTTTACCAGCCATGTTTCAGACCCATATAGTAGCACGGATTTAACACAGGCATTATACACGTTCACTTTTGTTGTTGGTGATAGTTCGCTAGAGTTCCAGATGTTTTGAAGCTTGGCGAACGCAGAACGTGCTTTATTTATTCAATCCACATTATAGTATATTTTATTTCTGTGGGTAGGCGGCTATTTCCTTTTAATAACCGTTAACCGTTATATATATGACTTTTATGTCTTTGGCGACCCCTAGTGAAATTTTTTGGCAAATATTTTTGTGGAATATTTTAATCCTTAAATGTGTCTTTTGAAAGGACTTTTTAGGTTTTCATCAAAAACGGGTCAAATTGTCCCTTAAAAAGAGGAACTAAAGGGTTAATATGTTCTACAGAAATGACCCTGGTAAAATTCTACCATACAACTTCACTGATAAGATTTTTCTCAGTTATAAATTAATAACACTCTTTGCACTTAGTATTCAGATCCCTTCAATCAAAATAAGAAAACTTTGACCCACTATAAAAAAAACTGAGACGTGGTGGACTACAAGTTTGTTTTACAAAAATTATCTATACAATATGCCCTTTTAGGATTATAGGGCGGATATCCTGTTGCAAAAACACTGTTGGACTGTGTCATTAGTTTGAATTTGGTATGCTTTTGCTTTGCTCTTTTTTTCAAAGTTTTGTGACCTGAATTTCGGTTTTAATTTTTATCTGAATTGGACTGAATATGGTGTGATTTTTTATTTAAATATTGGTTAGAATTTGATATGAGATTTGATCTAATATAGATCGTAATTTTAGTCAAAGTTTCGTCTGAATTTTTGGGCTGAGTTTTGGTTTGTATATTGCTTTAAATTGGTTAACTTTCGGTATAAATTTTGGTTTCCTTTAAATATAAAATTTTTTTTTGAATTTTGGTTTGAATTTTCTTTCGAATTTTGGTCGCAATGCTAGTCTTAATACTCGTCAGAATGTGGTCGTAATTTTAGTCTGCGATTGGTATGAGTTTTAATTTGAACATTGGTTTGAATTTGATTTCTTTTTGGTTTGTTTTAAATGTGAAATTTGCTCTGAGTTTATGTCTGTATTGTATGTTTGAATTTGTATATTTGTATGGTTTGAATTTCGATTGGAATATTGAAGGACTTGAGTGTCGTCTGAATTTGATTTACTTTTGAAATGTTTTTAGTCTGAAATTTTATCTGACTGTTGGTCTGAGTTTTAGTCAGACTTTAAAACCGATTTCAATGAGGTCTTCAGAGAATGCAGCATATCGGACTCCCCCAAATTAAAATTCTTTATCCACCATACAGGGAATATAGATTTCTTTCGTTGAATGACTTAACAAGTATTTGATTCGCGTAAAGGGATCAGTCCTGAAGGCAGCTCTAAGTTCTCATTAACTACCGAAAGTTTTGGGAGCATTTTCCCGATTTATGTGAGCCACTACAAAGTAGTAGCGCTACTTATCTAAGATCTAACCTAAATACAAGCAACACTCCAATGTTGCTTGTTTGGATTCTCGTAAGTTTTGTCTTGCGTATGGAAATATAGAAAAGAAAATAGTTTTTTATCAATGTAATACATCGGTAACCATGAGCAAAATACATATGACGAAGAGAAACTAGCATTTTTATTTAATCTTTTAATTTCAATTGAACATTCCAAGACAAAGCACATTTTGCATTGTATTTTACTCAAAAATTTCCTTTTTAACATTATTACATAAAAAAACTTTACTTTTTTTTGTCTACAAAAATTCGTTCACAAAACTCTTCTTTCAACACAAAATTTATTATGCAAAATATAATTTAATACAATTTTCTACATTTCGCTATTCGTTTGTTTGTATGTCATAAACTTTTGTCATTATTTTACAAATTTGTGAAGCAACAATGAATAAATATAACATTTTTGTGAATATTTTCAAGGACATTTAAAAAAGGACTGTAGAAAAAGAAATAAAATCAAGTAAATTTTTAAGCGGCAATAATAGTTTTTTAAGCCTACTTAACAATGACAACAACAATAACGATAACAATAACAATCAACCAAACTTGAAAAAATAAAAAAGGGGGGAAAAAGCAAAAACAAAGTTAAGAAACTTTGAAGCATGAAATACAAAAGAAAGAAAAGAATAAAATTCACGAGTTTTGTACCTATATATGACGCTACTACGTATTTTTGGCGCTTTGTTTGGCGTTTCCATTGCAAAATTGCACCTGACGATATGCTAAGAAGCAATGTTGCCACAAACACACACACACATATATATATATATGCATAAACGTGCAGAAGTCCTTGAAATATGCTACTAAAAAACTTTTTATTCATTGCATTGTCAAGCAGCAAATTTGTTGCAATTCAAATTTTTGTGTTACCAATGACTTGAGCATTATTTGGGCGCTATTGTTTGTTTGTTTGTGTATGTGTGTCATACTTGTTTGCGGTAAGCATTTATATGTGTGTGTGTGTGTGTGAATATATGTGTTTGTGTATGTGTTACTTTGTTGCTCATGATAAATAGTTTTTCAAACAAAATTTAATTGTAATTTGTCTTTTTCTTCATGGTTAACTTGTTGGAAATTCTTTTTTATACGTATATATGTACTTTTTGGTTCTTTTTCTCCTATTTTTCTTTACCTTCCTATACTTTATGCTTTCTTGTGTATGTGCATTCGTTCGAATGTTCGTTGGTTTATTTCTTTGCCAAATAAAATAAGAAACTTTTGTGGTTTGTAGTACGAGTAACAGTTCAGGCGTTTGCTACGTGAAGCATAAAATTTTGCCATAGCACATACTTTTCTGGGCGCAATCACGAGCAGAATTTTCGTATTTCAATTGTTTGTTGTCGTCGTCATCGTTGGCAGTTTCAAAAGGCAGTTTTTTCCCCCTCTTCTTTATACACGCCTAAAACTATGCTAATATATATAGAAGTTTTAGTAGAAGCATAAGAATGTGTTTGTTTCTTTCACTTGAAAAGTTTTTAAGTAAAAACTTTAAGCATGCAAAATGGTAGCAACACAATTATGTGTCATTTCAAAAAAAGGGCGCATACTCTTTGCTGTGGCTTATGTCTATGTATAATTGTGTATAAACGTGTGTGGGTCTGTCTGGCTTTGGGTTTGTTAGCGTATAGAAAATAGTTCTCCACGCAAGAATAAATGATGAAGCATTTTTTAATTTTAAAAGTTATTGTCGCAAAAATTTCAATAAATTATTATTTCAAAGCTTAAATCTATAAGAAAAAAAACTTAATGGTACAAAACTACAATAAAATAGTTTATGAATATTATGTAATCTCAGAGAAGTGTAACTTTTAGAGTTAGATAAGAAAGAAAAAGAAGTAGAAGAAAAATATGCTGATCATTGGCGCTCCTTTATCGAATAGGTCTGCTTTGCCACAACTTGCAAATGTACATTTAAAATATAAAAAAAATTTAAAATGACTTTTTGTTGATCATCTGCTAGAAAACAGAAGAATTTTCAACGTGTATTTTTCTGAACTTGTTGTAAAAACCATTTCTGACTTCACTCTGATAACTATTTCTTTCATATTATACTGACACACGCTTATATTAAACACGAAAGTGGTCTCACATCCGTAATTTTTCAAAACGCTTTCAAAAAAAAAAAAAAAAAAAAAAAAACACATTGCGAATCTTCGATCACATCATGTTTTTATATTGTGTTGTAGCTGATAGCCCAGGCAGCTAGTTTTTAGCTTTAAGTTACAGTGAATTGCAAAATTATTAGTGACAGTGTAAAAAAAGAAATTGTTCATAATTTAGTTTTTTATTATTATACGTTGAATAGTTCTTAAGAAAGCAACATTTAGAAAAAATACGTTTAAAGTTTTGAGAAACAAGAAAATTTCGTATAAATAAATGTACCAACTCCAAAATTTTGGAAGAAAATCATAAAATGTTATTCTTTAATTCAAAGTCGTAGTTTTCCATTAAGCATAATCTTCTGGCGTTTGGTCCATTAAATCATCATCATCGTATTCATTTTCACAATTGTAGACATAACTTAGTAAACTTTGATTTTCAAATTTAAATTTTATAATTTCAGTCCGTGTTTGCTATAAGAGAAACAAAAAGACAGAAAGACCCAAAAAAGGATATCAAAAAAACATTATTAACAAAATTTTTACCAATTACAGTGACTGGCACAATTACTGGAACATTCGCCTCGTTTGTAGCTACATTTTGTTTTCTTTATCAATACAAAGATACCATTATTTGGAGTGAGAATCATGAGAGCAGGTCATTGCAACTTTCGAGAGCTAGCATGTGTTTCGAGTTACTCGACGTTCATTTTGATAGATAAACAAGTCTCAGCCCACTTTTGGACAGAAAAACTGGTTTCATATTTCAATGAACGACTATCCAAGTGTTTCTATGTTTTTTTGTTAGCGAATAAGTAAAAAAAAACAGTTGTACGGGCATTAGTACATTTGTAAAACTTGCTAGATTTAATCGGGTGATTTCAGCTAATTTTTTCTTTTATTCAATAGTTATTAGGAATAATGAAAAAATTAATATTAGTTATTATTCCTCTTTGATAGATCTATAAATTTTGTAAAGACAGTTTTAATGTAAAATGAAAAATATCTGAGATATAAGCAATCAAATATGAATTTTGTGCACAAAACTCGTTTTTTCCAAATTTTGGAGCTTTTCCATTTATCTAATTGAGCTGGAATTTTACACAGATTATTTTTTAAGTAAAACGAACCGATTGAGGGGGTGCCGTGAAAAATGTTCCGTCTTTCGAAAATTAATAGCACTAGCGAGACCATATATTCCCAAATGGGGTTCAGTATTTTGTCTCCCTTAAATTTTTCTTTTCGATTCTTGAGAACGATGAAAATGTATGGGATTGTTATAGGTACGAGGGGGTTTAATCCCCCTACCCCAAAATGTTCGGCTAAAATCTGTTAGTGTGTGAATGTTTTTGACATGAGCGGATGTGAAAAATTCACACATGCACAAAAACACGCACAATTTTTATACAATTAAAATTAGTTTAAAAATCAAAAAGAAAAAAACAAAAACCAAATTACAAAAAAAAAAAGAAATGTAATTAATAAAGTATAATTAGCAACGCTTCAGGGTTTGAATATACACAGTTACAAATTAAATCTGGAACAGTGGAAAATGTGTACAAATTAATATCATGAAATAGTGTAAATTTTATAATTTGACATGTTTTTTTTTTGTTTTGTTTAAGCTAATTGAAATTGATTATTTTAATAAAATTGCATTGGAGTAAAGTGCAAATTTATCAAAAATACTATCGCAACATATAATAATATTAATTATACTAAATTACATATGCATATTAGAGACTAAAAATTTAGTAGGAAAACCAGAATGAAAATTGTTTAGTTATTTTGAATCGATTTTTCATTTGTTTAAAATGTACACGCACATTTAATTGAATAAATCAATTAAATTTCGTACTAAATATTTAATAATTATTTTTATTTAAAAAACTGGGACAAAATAAACATTGAATGAAACTGTTTTAAAACCCAGCGGAAATTATGAGGCTGATGGTTATGAATTTTATACTGAAGAAAAAACGAATAACTTATGTATAGATTAGTTACTGATTTTTCAATTAATCTAGTAATTTTAAATATTTAGAGGCTGAATTAGTTAATTGTTTTGCTTGAATTTTGCTTACTAAATTTAGAGAAGTAGCGAGACTCCTGAACCTAGACTGTATTAGAGGCAGACTGGTGAATGTTGATTACTTTTGATGAAGCGCTGGTGGTAGATGTTCGGGGATGCACGACTCATCAGAGGCATAGGTGGTGATCGTACCTGATTTTTTCTGTAGGTGTACTGGTTGATGATGTGGTATTGTGGATGCCGTATACTAGTGATTAATATACTGCACTGCTACGCTGGGTACCCGGGTTCAATATTCGGCACAGTTAAAAATCAAAAACTGAAAATTTTTCTACACGTCACCAACTTTTGGCTAGCAATGACGAAAATTGCTTAAATTGCTTTTTGTTTCACTGTTCGGTCTCGGCATAAATTTGTGTACAGTAATAGTTCACACAACACAAATGGATTTGAAAGCGTTCGGTCTATGTCTTCCATGGGCAGTTGTGCCATAAAAGTTTGTATGGCTGACCTCTGCGACAGGTTATGGTGTTTGCCTCCTATTAATTGACTACAGCCGAAGAGTATATGTCTAATTAGAGCTAAAAAAATGCGGTATACGGCTGACTAGAGTCGACAAGGGAGTCATATTAACTGGAGTCGGTAAGTGGGAGCTGACTAGATCTGACACAATGACTGATTAAAGCCAACGGGTAAGAGCATAATGGTATAATCCCAACCAAAGCAACCGACCTCATCTTCAACAACAAACATGATGAACTTGTATTTAAAGAAATTTCTGAGGTTGGCTGCTGCCACAACGACGCACAGTGGTTTGACTTCATACAAAGTGCGTAAAAAATATATTTTTTTTTTTCTTGGAACAGACAAAAGAAGTATTCAAGAATACAACACTCAGACAAGTTTTACGTCCATTGTACTATATCCTGTGTTCCCTTTTGCTATTCTTTAAATCTACCAGATTTATTAATAAATCTTAGCAGATCCTGCGGTTTTAGAGAGCTCAGGTGTTCGTCTCCCAACACTCCAGTACCAAATATGCTTACTCTTATCCGGCAGAAAGCGGGACAGACACTAAGAAAGTGGTCCGCCGTCTCTTCACATTCTTCCTCCAAACCACAGGAAGCACAGAAGGCACTAGCTCCTAGGCCAATCATATGCAAATGTTTGGCCCAAGAGAAATGACCTGTATATAATCCCACCAGCTGCCTACAACTCTTTCTGTTAAGTGATAATAGAAAGTCTGTTAGACGCTTCGAGATAACAGGTAACATGGTCTTTGTCTGTCTAAAGCCCCTCAGGTCCTCCCATTTACGATTGTGGGTCAAGTCGACCCACTCATTAATGGTGGTCTTGATGGCTGTAGACGACAAAGAGAGTACAGGTTCTGGGCCCAGGAAACCAGTTTCCGAACTCTTTCTGGCCAGAAGGTAAGCCGATTCATTTCCTGAAATTCCTGAGTGTCCAGAAACCCATATCAGCAGCAGGCTATTGTGTTTTCCAACACAATCAAGCCTTGATTTACAATGCATAACCAGTTTAGACGTGGTTAGAGGATTTAACAAGGATTAAAGCGCAGCCTGACTGTCACTAAATACACAGATACTCCTTTCTCTCCAACCATTATCAATAACATGGTCCATTGCCTTGATGATTGCAAAAATTTCTGCTTGAAAAACAGATGCATACAACCCAAGAGAGAAGTGAAGGCGCACTCCATCATTTTCAATAAAAACCCCAGAACCCGAACCGAATTCTGTTCTGGAGCCGTCAGTGAAAATACGCTTACAATCAACTCCCGGCCCAGGTCCCGGCAAAAGCTAAGTTTGGGCCTCTGAAATTTGTATTGTATAGCGCTGTTTTAAAACTGGAATTGTTGGCATTGTATCGGATGTCATTGATAGAACTGTTAGGTCTATATCAGTACCTTCAACAGTGTCACCAATATCCCAGCAAGTGTCATACCAATACCCATTGCGTTTAAGCCTACATATGGCTTTGACAGCCTCTCCTTTAGCAAAAATATCAAGGGGTGGTAAGTTGAGCAATGCACTCAAAGATGGGCCAGGTGCTGTACGAAAAGCTCCAAAAAATATAAGTAATCTTCTGAGCAAAACGATTTTTAGCATGAGCCACTCTTACATTGTAGAAAAGGAAAAATATGAAAATGGGAATGAACGGTTAACTGCCACGCCCACCATCCATACAACTCGCCTTGCCCACTTCTTATGCAAATGGAAAATTCAGGAGGATATAATCGGTTATTCTGTAGAAAATTTTAATATTGCAATTAGAATCCATTAATATTTCGAACATTTTATATGAGGGCTTTAAATTTTATAATATGGAAAAAAATCGTTCAAAACCCAATTTAGTTATGTTTACTTTTCACTTTATTTAAATATTCGCAACTAATGGAAAATCCGGTAAAAGTCGGTAGTATTGTGCTCTACATTTCGGAACTAATAAGCTTTTTTGGATGTCGAAATATTTTCGGAATAATCAAATATAGGAAGGTAAAGCAGTTGATACCATCCATTTGAATCCATATAAGGACTATTTATATTTACTTCCTACTCTGAGTTATATAAAAACAGAAATTAATACACTTATGATGTAGGGTACATTTTTTTTAAACTGTTTCAACATTTCATTTTAATTCATATTTTTTGTTTTTTAGAAAAAACTTTCAGTGTACTTTCACTGTAAAAATAATCACATTTTTACACAGTTTTTCACCGATATGTATTCAGTGTTTTTTTTAATAAAAATGGGGTCCGCAACTATCCGCAGCCACTTTTTTTTTGTTATTTAGTTAAGAAATTGTATTTTACATTTTTATATACTAGAATATATCGCACACCTTCGCAAGATAGACCTGGTCCACCAAACGTAAGAAATTATCTAAATATTTCAAAATGCATGCTAGCACTTTGTGTTTAGTATTCATCAACTTCGACAGCTTACCCACAATTATTTAATGAGCTGATTCCCACAAAATTTTTTATAATGCTAATGAAATATTTATGAATAAAAATTAAGAAAAAAAGTCGAAGCGTAAAAAAAATGATTTTTTTCCGCAGTAAAACTACTTTGCGACGGTACAATAAATTCAATTCGAATTTTCTCAATTTCAAAAGTTTGAAACAATTGTTTCAAATTTCAGAATCTTGAATTTTTCACTTAATTTTTTGACAATTTAAAACTTAAATAAAAACAAAATTAATTATAAAAATGTAAATTAAATCCAACTGCTTTTGTTTTGTTTTTTTCTGATTGTTCATGATGCTAGAGGTTGACGCTCTTATTGTGTTTATTTTCTCAGAAGAGGTCGGCGGTTGGAGGTCGACTGCTTCGATTGTGTTTTTACCATAAGACTGACTAGATCCGACGATTATGGCTTACTTAAATCAGCGAATTTGAACATGAGAGTGTAGGAGCATATAACTAAATGGAGCATGCGGCTGACAATAGCCAATGAGTTGAGCCATATAACTGGCTTGAGTCAACTACGGCCATTAAGTAGAAACATACGACTGGCTGAAGTCGACGAGTTCGGGCATCACTCATCTTTATAAAACAGACGAGTAGAAGTATACTACTGAATAGGATCGATGTGTTAAAGCATATGACTAAGGGCTGGTTTCAGAGCAAAAAATTTAATGGTTAATTTTCGATTGTGATTTAAATGTTGTTTAATATTCTGCGGGTTTCAGATGATCGATATTTAAATATTGAAATTGTGTGGCAACACTGTACTTGTTGTCAAGAAAATTAAGGTTTTTACAATAAATAAAAACTATAAAAAATGGTGAGAATTTATTTGTATCGAAATGAATGAAAAAATTCGGCGGTCACTTATTATTCTCCATGGACGTTGATTTATTACTATTTTTTAAAATATTTGATATTCTTCGTCGCTATTATCGTCGGAATCCATTTGCCTCTTATTCGTTCTTCTTTGTTTATTGTTCAAAATAACTGCTCGTTAACGCAACCGTTCTCAATATTGGCCATTTACAATACAGTTTAAATAAATTTTATTTTAAAGTGATGAAACTTAAATTTCTGAATTAATTGTCAATTGTAGTTTAAATTGCTGATCTAAAACCGGCCTTAAGTGAAGTTACCCATTTGGAGTATAAAGCTAACCAAAGCCAGAGATTTGGCCTATACGACTGATTAAGGCCGATGAGTTGGGGCATACAGTTAAAAAAAAAGCTGACGAGAAAAAGCATACGACTAACTAGAGCCTACGAACTACTGACTAGGGCTGACAAGTTGGAGCATATGACTGAACAGAATTAGCCAGTAGAAGCAAGAGTGAACGAGTCGCAACATACGATCGATTAGAATCAACAAATAGAGCCATACAAACGACATGAACCAGCGAGTAAGAGCAATCGACTCACTGGAGTAGACGATTGACTAGAGCTAGCGAGTAGCAGCGTACGTTTGACTAGAGTAGACAATTAGAAGCACAAGGTTGAATAAATCCGGCGAAAAAGAGTGGACTAGAGACTGCAACTATGAGTGCAGTACAATATAAACTATTACGGCTGACTACAGCTGACGAGTAGGGCCAGAATATACGACTACCAGAGTACAATGAGTATAGGTATACGATTAGTTCAAATCAATTACTATGAACATTTTTCTAGTTTTGTTAATATTACTGAAAGAAGTATTTAAATTCATTCATTCCAATTATTATGAAAAATTGTTTGTGCTATTAAATGCAATTATTACATCAAACTGACCTCAATTAGTATTTTCAGCCAATCAAAATCATTTCTTTAGAAAAAATTATTCCTACATAGCCTAATGATCACAATCAACGTAACTGTGATAACAAAATTTAACATCAAACAAATGTTTTGCAATTACAAGAAATAAAAAATAAAATAAAATAAAAAACAAGAGTATCCGGTTGCTTTTTTGTTTCTCATTTCTCATTAAAAAGAATTACATACAGATTTTAAACTTAACAATTTCTTAGAATATTCTTTAGAAAACTCTAGTTATTTATCATAAAATTCCTTTTTTTGTAGTTGTTGTTGCACCTGTTATTGCTTGTTTTTTTATTTCTTTCATGTTTGTCAAGTATGTAGTTGATGCGTTTGTTTATTTTGTTTTCTCTTTTTGTCACTGATTATTAAATTCTGTTGCATATTTTTAGGCATACACATTCCATATATTTATGGCACATTCAATTGTGATGAAGTGATTTGTTGTTGGATATATGCTTTCTGTCGTTTTTGTTTAATTTTTATTAATTTAATTTTTTGCGCAATTCTTTTAACTTAAACCTAGAGACATTCAATTGAATTTTAACTAAATATAATTTATAACTTGATGATATTCATTATTTTTATTTAAAATTGTAGTAAATTTTAAGAAATGTATAAGGTTTGCACTTACAAATTCTGAAAATTCTATACTGAAATTGAAATATTGGAAGTTTACTTTTCAATTTAGAATATGAAAGAAATTCTTCGAAACTTCATTGAAACTTCTCGTCCTTCACTTTTTCCATTAAAAAGTAATAATAAAATTTTAAAAAGTTTCAAGATTTTTATTTTTGTACCTTGCAATAAGACACTAGTTTTTGTTTCTGCCCACTGTTTCAATTATGAGTGATTTCTAGAAGGTTGCAATTAAATAAATTCCAATTTTCACTTGAATATAAACTTAAAAATTAGTTTTTAAAATAAAAATATATATATGTATATATACTAACACAACAGAAGAACAAAAAATTACAAAAATAACATCAGTTTTTTACTAGTTTTTCATTAAGTGCAAAGTGTGTATGAGAAAAACTTGTGTACTCTATAAGCAGCACAATTCAGAAACTCAATGAGAAAATATGTGTATACAAAACGAAAAACTACAAATAAAAATTTCAAGAAAAAAAGTTAACTTTGTATTATTATTATTGTTGTTTTCGAGAAATGCTGAAAGTATAAAGGACAAAAGGGGATAGCAGAAGGTAACAGCATGAGGTAAAGCATCAATGACATGAAATGTAATTTCCAATTAATGAGCTCGAGTAAAAACTTTATCTATACGATGAAAACTGCTGGATAAATTAAAAAGCAACAGTGGCAGTAGCAACAACAGCAACTGTAGCAAAAAGAGAAATAAAGTGGAAAAAAAAACAATTTGTAACTGTACATTTTATGTATCTTGTAGATTGATGCACAACTTGTGTAACAACTCAAAAATTGCATGGAATAAAAGGCAAGAATTTTTACTATATCGAAAAAGTTTTTTACCCCATATTCTATATACGACAAGAGAAAACTTTATCAAAGGCCACTACTACTTTAGGTAACATTTTTCAAAAAACAACAACAACAATTGTAACAATAGAAGCAAAAATGGCATCGCAAGAACTTTTTAATATAATGAATTTTTCAGAAAAAAAGTTTGAAAAAAATAATACAAGTATAGAATTACAAAAATCTTTTTGCGGATAGAAAGGGGGGAGGGGAAATATTCAAACTTCTGCGTTTACTTATTTTCTATTAGTATTAATTGATATATACCTGTACACTTGACCAAGTTTCCATACCCTACATTGAACAACCATTGGTTGCATGATCATTGATCATACATACTTAGATAAACGAGACAAGATCAAAGGTTTTGCCACAGATGAAAATTCGTTTGTACATTAAAATATTTATCCGGAACTTGTGCTTAGTTTGAAAAATTGCAGCCGCAAGCTTGGTAGGTACTTAATTCAAGTAGCTTTAAATTGATTGAACCTCGTCTTAGTTCTAAGTACTTATAAATTTTTAAGAAAGCCTTTGAAAGTATACAACATGCTTTAACGGAATGCATAACTAGGTTGGCTAATATAAAAACTAAAAAGCTAAAAAGCTGCATGAAGGCATCGATAATTTTCATTAAGGTAAATTACCTAGAGACACAATTCTTCATGAACAGTACATGTGCACAGGAAATTAAAATTTTTATATGTTCGGAGTGTCGAGAAAAAGTATAATTATCAAGATGAAACCATCAAGGAAAAATTCAAACTAATTGATTTAATCCAATGAATAGACGGGAAGGATCCCGTGAAGTATTTGATAATGCTTGTTCGGTTATTGTTGTTGTTTTTTTTTTATCATATTTTCAATAATGCTAGTAAAAAAAAATTCCTAATGGGAATAGCAGAGGTATTTCTATATAGTGAATCTAAGTCACTACGTTATAAAATAACGTGAGATTAATAGGGTTAAAAGAATTTTATAATTATAAAAAAGAGAATCGAAGAAGTATGGAAATATATGTAGTTTGAGCAATGCCATCAAGAGGATAATAGGAAATTGGTGTAATGTAGTTCAAGATTGGAAAAGTAGAAGTAATTAATGGAGTCCTATGCTTAGCAATGGACCCAAAAGATCGTTGGATAATGAGCTTATCTGGTTTATGCCTACGACTTATCTGCACATTCTCCCCCGACAAGCATTCGTCCTCTGTCTGCCCCTTTTCTCTACCCCCTTTTCTTTTACTACTTTCCCCATTTACTTTTTTCCACCTATTCATCCTTTAGCATATGATACTTCGCTTCTTTCGTCTACTGCTCTTCTACTTTCCTTCTACTTTCAGTTTTTATTTTTTCACCCTTCTTCACCCTTTTCATCTCCTTACATCCTTCTAACTCATCCTTTCACTACCACCAAATATTTTTCTTTCCCTTGGTTCCTCTATTTCTTAACCAGTTCTCACACTCCTCTTTCTTTTTCCTGATTTTTCTCTGCCCTTCTTTGTTCTCTCCCTTTCACACCAATCTCTCACCCTCCCCTTCCCGTATCACCCACTACTCTTTCATCTCTTCTCTGACAACTCTTCTTTTTATTCCCCTTTTTCACACGCCCTCTTATCTTCTCTCCAAAACCCTCGTTCCAATACCCCTTCATGAATACCTTCTCTTTCAAACCACCATTCACATACCTCCGTTATCACTACCTCTTTCTCAAATTTCTCCTTCACACTCACACCTTTTCAAACCACCTCACTTACACCCCTTCCCTCATACCCCCTCACTCCCACCCTTTCTCTCATACACTCGTTCACACTCCCTCTCTCCTAGCCTTCTTTCTTTTACACACCCTCTCATTCAAAGTCCCTCTTTTACACCCACACACTCAAATTTCTTCTGTCACACCACTTCTTTCACATTTTCTTTTTACATCTCAACTCTCAGACTTCCTCTCTTTCTCTCTCTCCCCCCGCCTTATATTACACTAACCATCACACTAACAATTCTGTTATTTGCTATCGAATTAAATATTGTCTGAAACAATCAAAGTCTTGGCACAAATATGCATTAGGGTGGCCCTTATATTTCAACATTCTAAAAGTTTAGCTCCCTGATCCCTATCTTGTTTCAATCAATAAACAATCTGTGCAAAATTTGAGCTCAATCGGACGACTGCGAGGCGGCCCTCATCGACCATGAAGTTGTACATTGTCGACCGTAAAGCAATTTTTTCAGATAAATCAATTTTTTGTTCTTGGGTTTCTTGAACAAAACCTTTCCATGAAGAAACAATATCGAGATGATTAGCCATGATTTATGCATTCAAGATATACCTTTCTTAAAACCAGTTTTAGTTATCTTAAAAGAGGAAGAATTCTTAAAATTCACCAGATGGAATTAAAGCACCTTATCATTACTTTTTGTTCATGCGTCAATTGATGAATTATCAGGGTATTGATTCAGAAATCAGAAAGTAGGTGTGGACAAATTCTGTGGTCAAAAGCAATAAACGCTTAAGTCGACTTGAGACAGAATTGAGTTATAAATGCAATCGTGTTCTTCTTATTCCAATGCACATGTACGTGAAATCCCCCAAATTTTATGTTTTTAAAATCAAAGTTATAAAAAAAGAAAGGTATTCGCTTATATAGAGTGGCAACCAATTAAATTAACTTCAAACTGGAAATGATATATTCAGACTTAAGCGGTTATTGCTTTTGACTACAGAATTTGTCACCCACCTCGAGTACTTAGCTTTCCAAACAGTGGCTCTATCATTATTTGACAAAAAGTTTCAACAGCGGTTAAGACAAATAAAGATTAAATTATATTGGAAGAAGGCTACAAAAAAATCACTTTCTTCGTTTATAAACATCGAGTTTTCGTCTTTTGTAACTTCTGGTATACAAATTTTCTTTGCGAAATTGTTTATCAGCACCGATTTCTTCAACAAAGAACTTTCAACATGGAAAGATGATCCAGATAACAGAAATGGAATTGAAAAACTGTGAAACCTATGCAGGAATACAATAACATTTTCACAAAAAATTAAGCTCCGAAAACCGAAAAAATACCCAACTGCTACTAAATTCTCTCTTATAGTGTGGATACACGAGAGTGAATTTCGTTAAAATTTTGAATTTCAAATTGAGGAGGACACAAGACAGAAAAGAAGAATTTTTGTAAGCTATAATTATATGTGTTATTTCTGCAGCTTTGTTGTTGATTTCATATACAATTATCGCTGCTACTTATACATAACTAGAAGCAAGTGGCGAATAAAACGCAGCCACTGTTTCAAATGACTTTATCTTCAAATTAAAGATCAATCTTAAAACGATATATAATTCTAAAAATTATTTAAAAATTCACATCAGTTTATTATTTATAGTCAAAAATAACTTAACTCTAGTTAGGCTGTTTTTCATTTTTACCACAGAAATATTGCAGCTGTTATGAAGACAAAATGCAAAATGTCAAAAAAATATATCATATTTGCCCTGTTTCTTACAACCATGTGTTTGAGGGTTGCTGAGTTACTTTCGGCATTTCAAGTGAATTTCGTTGAAATTCTTGTGAAATATGCAATTGATGCTATAGATATTATTCCTGTAAATAAAAATACGTTTCTCTTATAAAAGTTGTGGGCGAATATATTTTTCATATTGTTTCAGGAATTGTGAGAATTTACATTTAAAAAATTTGATTCAGAAGGTTTTCACACAATTTGCTGGATGTGTCCAAATAAATTTATCTAAGTAGAAACGTGAAAATGGTTAAGATAGGGAAAACTATAGCTTTTGACCGGAGTTAATACTTTCGTATACTATGTTTCAACTTCAAGGCGTTTGAGGTTCGCCTAGAAGTTGTCCGATGGAGCTGAAGTTTTGCAAAGCCCGTTTGTTTTTTTTTTTTGATTGGAACCAGATTAGTGCAAGGGAGTAGCAACATTTTTACTTTTGCAAAAGGCCTATAGCTAAGGGCCACCCTAATGAGCATAGCTAATATTTAATTTACTTTTATTTTATATGTAATAGTTTAATAAACCAAAGAAATTGCAAACCCAAATTCTCATGCCGAACAAGTATAACTATTTTTTCACCTTAGGAATATATACGTACAAGTAACTTATAACATTAAATTCCACTGCAAGTTCATTTTTTTCCCTATACTTACAAAAAAATCTGTAAAGCACTGTTTTCTACTGCAGTAACGTGTTTGATGTATGTGATTTTGTTTGCACGTGTGTATTAATCAGGGATGCCAACTCATTTTTTTTTCTCCCCGATAGCCCTCGAGAAATTCCCCGATTTTCGATCGAATTCCCCGCATCGACACGCACTTTCCATATAAAAATTTTACAAAAACGAAAAATTACCTAAAATTGTCCTCAATGAGCGTTATATTTAGGCGACCCTGGACTTTCTCGGTCCAAAACTTAACCAACTGGTAGATTAATAGAAATGTACCTTCTGACTCCGGAATTCTTTTGGCACATGGGAGATTTCACTCTCAAAATCGATCCCGCTCAAGCTTGCATAAATTTTAATCCTATTGGGTAGTACTGGCCACACCAAATTTGAACGAGATGGGGTGTTTCGAGTTACTAGACGTTCATTTTGATAGATAAACAAGCCTCAGCCAACTTTTGGATATCAAAGTTCTCAAAGGAGAAGACATGGGATTTCTTTTGACTCAAATAAAAAATGGCAAAAACCTTGTTTTGCAAAAAAAACCGGGTTCAAAGTTTTGATTATCGGTTTTTAACATATAAAATATATTCCATCAGGAGTATAGTAATAGTTATCGTTTAGCGGTATAAACAGGTACTTGCCGTGCTTTAAGGTTGATACTCTGAATAAGTCAACGCTGCAGCCGAAGTCACGCCCAATTCTCAATTTCTTAGTGGACCAGAATAGTGCAAAAAATTAGTTACATATAAAAGATTTAGTTACTTTTATATTCTAATCGAATTTTGGTAGAGGCGCTCTGGCGTATGGCGAACATTGCGGAAATATTTCATTAGGTCAAAATACAATTAAATTATTCATAACGTCAATATGACAAAATCTAATAATATTTAATCATTATTATATTTAATCAAGATTCGTTAGTCATGACTAATATTTTAGTTAATTAATTAGTTAATACCATACTCTAACCTCCATAGAGGCAGCAGAAACGTTTACGTTTCGAAACAGATTGTGTAGAACTTAAACTAGAATTAATTGCAGCAAAAGTGAAAAAACGTTTTGCAGACGACTTTTTGCATTGCCTTGACGACGAAATACCAATATGCTCGTAAGTGCGGAGGTTTCGACTTGAAGAAGATCAGCACAAATGAAGCTGGTGCCGTTGATTTCAATTTAGATAAAATAAAGCCTCTAAGGCATTACGAATAAACTAGCACATCAAAACTCACAGTTATTTTCTAATTTATCTATTTTTCTTATTTCTTTTGTTAGGTAAGAAAATTGATTTATGCTGAAATGAATTGGCGTTTAATATTGGCAGGTCCCCAAAGAACCTTCATTATTAGAAAAAAATTACGAAAAATTTCCAAAAGTTTTAAAATTGCATACAGAACGAATAAATGGTCTATGAGTAAAAAGTAAAACTCTTGATAAAAAAAACACAGAAAGAAAATCATTTGTGTATACATAAATACAACCCACAAATGCATAAAAATTTAAGTTAATCGTAAATGATTTACAATCTACACTAAATTGCACAACAATCTTACGGCTAAGCAACAGCAATAACAACAATAACACCAATAACTACAACTACCACCACTACCACTGAAAACGACACATGAAAAATACAAATGAATTTTTGGTTGAAAAAATAAGAAAACCACAAGAAAGAAAGAAAGAAAGAAAGTAATTTTCCTATAGCTTGAGTGCTTTGAAAAGAAAAAGGAACATGAAAAATAATTTTTCATTGCCTACTTTTAGGCTCGACAACAAAATACTATTTTTCTTTTCTATAACTGCTGCATACGCTCAACGTAAACGGATGAGCATATTCAACGTGTGTATGGGTGTGTTTTTTATGTGTGGGTGTATGCAGGTATGTATATATGTATGTGTGTGTGTGTGTGATGGTATACGTGTTTGAGTATATAGGTAGCTTGAAGCACCTATTTTAAATTGGTTTCATAAATACCAAGGCTTATTGAAATCTCTATGGTATTGGCAAAGAAATATTTTCTTTCTTACATTATAGCTGCTGGTGCTGGTACTGCTGAATACGTTTTTCAAACTCAAAATCACTTTCGCCTTGACTTATACTACTACTGCAAAATAGTAGTTGCTGGTGTTGTTTTTGTAATGATATCTACTGCAACTATTGTTGTTTTTGCTGCTGTTTTTATGTATGTGTGCCAAATGCATACTACATGAGAAATGAAGTAAAATTATTATTATGCTACATGCAGCTGCACTATTGAGGATAACCTAAGTAGAAAATATGTATGTTGCATATATCTACACACACATAAGTATGTGCTTACATGTGTTTGTTTGTTTGTACGTTAGTATTTTCCCAATGTAGAAATCGCACAAAGCTAGAAAATGTAGCATATTTAAATTACTGCGGCCAATGGTTCAATTTGTATGGCATACTTTTAGGTAATGCTTTTTTATTCTCCATCTACTATTTACAACTCTATTACTCCTTCTTTTTGTGTGTTTTCTGTGTGCTATTTGTAGCTTATGGCTTCAGAAATTGAAAGAAAATTTGTTGTTCTAGTTTAATTTTCAATTTAAATAAATTTATATGCTAGTGTGTCTCCTCTATGTGAGTGTGTGTGAGTGAACCTGCTGGGAAAGACATCTAGCGTTTGTTTAAAGTGCATCAAACAAGCGATATCCTTTGACTGAAGGTTTACAAGAAGTATTTACAGTTCGAATAAAAAATGTCTCTTTCTTTTAAGGGAAAGGGAGTTTAACAGTCAAACTTCCTCCCTTCCTCTTTAGAGGCGGTCTTGCTTCGGCCGATATATTGGAAAGTAACCGAAAATAAAATTAAAAAGTATATGTACTTCATGTTCTACTTCAGAAAGTTGTCATTTACCACTGGGTAAATACATGTATGTGTACTTTTTCGTTTGTGCTTGTATGCTCATGTTCCACTTAATCGTTATTGACGCAATTGGACATAAACTTAATTTATCAAGTATTAAAATATATTTCTTTATGCTCTTCTAAGTAGTATGCAAAAAGTTAAAGTATAAAATATTAAACATTACGAGCTTTAAAAATAAAACTATGTATTATTAAAAATATTTTGCTCAATCATTTTTATTTATTGCATAAAAGTGTAACTCTTTTGCAACATCATTACGTAATCATTAAACAATTGTTGTATGCGACTTTCTACTAGCGATTTTTATATTTGGTGTTATTGTTGCTAACGTCATGCTGTTGCATACTACTACTACAAGTACTTACTTGAGATCACAAAAAATAAGTATAAAAAAAATATATCCGTCATTTAAAATTTAAAAGTTCTTTTGAAAATTACTTTTTTCTCATTTTTATATTTTACGCTTTCTTTATGGGATTTGATATGCTTATGAATAGATTTTAAGATTTTTAAAATCCGATAAAAAATTAAGGGATAAGTTGACAGAATTTATAAAAGGAAATTATAAAGAAAAAAATTTATAATAATAAGAAGGAGGAAATATCACCGTAACTGTAATGGAAAGCAGACACAGTATTGATTAAAAATTGAATGACAAACATTTCGGGTTCGTTATAAACTTTTAACTTATTTAAAGTTTTAGTTAAATATGTTGCTTGAAGTGCAGGTACTTACCTAATACTGGGATCATATATTATGTAATTATAAAATTAAAAAACCTTCGGAATCTAAAGTATGAACATGTCAACATTAATATTCATCTAAAAGTTTCTCTTCATTTACTTGAAATTTATGTAGTATACTTTTAGGCATAATAGTCTAATAATAGTCATACTTACAAAGTGCACTAGGCCGCGTGGTTTTTATAATTTTTTTTTGGGATCGAAATCGCTGATCCTTCAAATTCTCTGATTTTTGTGATTGGTGAAAAAAGCCTATAACATGACAAGAGAAATCATATAATACTTCAATGACATTAGGTCTTGAACTCGCTTCTGCGTTTTTGTATTGAAATTTATCATTTTCCGGTTTTTCCTTATGATCATTTGTGGTTCACATTGTGAAGAGTTTGTCCTCTACTATTACCTTAACACCCAGAAAAACAAATTGCCAGGCTTTCGTTTCCTCCAGCATATTTTCTTTATTCTCTTGCAAACCTTTGAGTATTTGGGCCAAAAGTTTGAAGATATTGTCCGATCGCACTGAAATTCGGTATGATAAATTTGGGTGTGATAAATTTGAAGGGTCAGCGATTTCGATAAGGGAAGAAAGTGTAAAAACAACTCGTCCTAGTGTGCATATATCTACACTTCACTTTAATGGCATAAAAAAATAGTAATAAAATTACTGAAATTAAGTGAGAAACTGAAGCGAAATATATTACTTCAAGAAAAGAGTAGAAGGAATAAAAGAATAAACTATCAATAGACAGATGTATTAAGAGCCAAAACGATGGAATTGGGACAGGAAGTTTGAGCTGAAATCAAAATACTTTGAGATACTTTGTACCATCTGGTATCACAATGGGCAGTTTCGGCCTAAGTGTGGCTGTGGACAGCCAGTCCATCCTAACCTTGATACCTTGTAAAGTATTAAGTATTTTTTTTATGCAATCAAAAAATAATAGCAATTTGGTCTGGATGGGACACGATATTGCCATTATGTTAAGCAGCTATTCGAACATTAATTTGAGATTATCTTGACATTAATGTGGAGCAAGCTCTATTAACAACCAAGACACCTTAGTTTGGATGAACAAAAGGGCAGCGGCTCTTTGCTCATCTTCAGGGATTGACGCAATCCAAAAAAATAAAAATTTTGGGTAGATCTCAACAAACAAACGGTTACACTTGTATGTGGCAGCACATAACCATTTTTTGTCGAAAAAATTTCACCTTAAAATATATTTACGCAATTTTAATATTTAGTTGTAGTAGAAAAATAATTACCTAAAATCAGGGTTTACCCACAGTATACAGTATGCCAGATAGCAGAAAGTAATCTGAAATATTCTCAGGTCTTCTGAGATTTGATAATTATGACAAGTATTCGCTCAATAAATTTTGACAAATAATTTTGTTTATGAGAGAAAACTCTCTTAACCCATTTTCGTTATCTGTACACAAATAAATAAATGAAATAAAAATATCAAAAACCAATAAACCGTTTGTTTTTTTCTGAAATAAAAGCTCTCAAAACATTTTGTAGTGTGTGGTTCTATAAAGTATTTAAATAAGCAAAATACAATACTTTTAAAATGATCTTCTTCAAAAATGTCTACTTTATATTCTAAATAGTTTTACTGATTTCAAAAGAATTTTATTTAAATTTCGGAGAAACAGATTTCTTACTTGAATGGCATACATAACAAAAAAAACTTTAAGTTTTGTGATAAATCCTTGGTGCACATTATGCACATGGTTGTTACAAACGCCTTCGAAGATCTCGTTTATACACTTCTAAAAATTTTTCTGGCTTTTCAAATTTCTCCATTTTATTTATATATTGTGCTAGTATCAATGGGTTAATATTTATTTCTGAAATCCAAATGTTTTGGGAGAAGTAAGAGAATAATTTTAAAATTTGGCAGAAGTCAGTAAACAGAGAAGAGGGCGCCACTTCTATTTATTTCACTTTATTAATTTCACTATGGGTTTACCAATAATAATTTGAATTTTGAGTTATGTAAAACTTAATATTTTGGAAGTATTAAAACGTATAGACTTAGGCTTTTGTCCACAAAAAAAAAAAGAAGAAAATTTGGGAATGTAGTTAAAAGTGTGTCCCAGAGACAGTAATAAGGCAAAATGGATTTCTTATGATATATAAACATGTAAATTAGATTCAAACTTACTAATAATGCTTAGAATTTTTTTTGAATTTTTAACTTAGTCCTAGACTTAGTTTCAAACGAAAAACCATGATGATTTTAGTAATTAAAAAAAAAATGTGAATGCAAGATTGCTGAGCACCACATTCTCTTTCCGGAATTGATAACAAATCCAATGTTAAAGACATCACATTGATTGAATAGTGATTTAGAATAGAATTTGCTACATACATAATGCTTCTTAGATATTAAACTGTTTGATACCTGAGTTCCCATATTAACCCTTCGCTGGGCACCTCTTTAGGAGGCGCTAACATAACCTCCTGGGCCTAATTAGTGAATAAAATGATAGCTATGGCCTATTACAGCATGTTATTGCGCAAAATTGATGTAGGGTTTTGTTTACTAAATATTCTGCTATAGTTTGGTAAAAATAAGCACCATTTTAGAAAGCATAACGTAAATAAGGGTAATTCGTATCGATGTATATAATTCGGATCGATTTTGTTTTGCTAATAACTTTCCTTTGGTACTTTTTAAAATTACGTCCTTATGTTTCGAAACGAACGAGAATCATTTCCTCTTTCTAATTGTATGCAACACTTATTACAATTATTTCAATTTAATCAGTTGTGAGCGAAAAAACAAAGAGTGAGCGCATTTTCATACAAAGCCTTAGCAAATAATATAAGAAACCCACAAATTTTATGACAATAATAACTTTTGTGTTGGTAAGAATATTTATATAATTTACAGTGGCGGATCCAGGAAGCATTTTTGGGGGGGGGGATGGGGAAATAAAAATTCTCTGTATGAACAAAATCGCGAGCTGGAGCGTTACGTATGTATGTAGGCTGGCTTTTTGCTTATCATTAACTTTATCTCGATTTCTAATAATTTCGGAGGTATGGCTGTGTGAAAATGGACTGGAATGTTAAGCATTTTTGTGAAAACCTGTTCTTGTAGTAAATCATTTCACAATTTCTATGATCTATTTCCAAGGTAAAGGATCGTGGAAAATATTAACCATAGGAAGTTTTCGGTTTTAGATTGGTTTTAGAATACAGTCAACGCTCGAAACCGTGAACTAATAAAAACCATGGATCTTCACTTTTGAGAGATTGTTCACGTTTGCGATTATTGAAAAAAATAACCGAAGAATTAAAAAAATTACTAAGATCATAAAAACTGCTACACAATTTCTAAGAAATTCGGTTCACGTTTTAGAGCTTTCAGACTTTGTTCACGTTTTAGAATAGTCAATGGAAGAAAAAATTTGTTCACGTCAGTTGATGTTTACGTTAGTGGATGTTTCCGTTATCGAACGTTGACTGTATGCCTATTCATAAAATAAAGAAAAATCAAAGGTAATAGTACTATTAAAACTTCAAAAGATTTGCAAATAGAAGCTGGGGGAAAATATAAAAAATATCCTCCCAAAGTGATATTGAGCTACATTACTCTTAATGTACTGGCAAATGTGATATCAAAAAACAAAGCCAGTGAATACAAAAGCTTTTACCTTTAGAATATTTCATGCATTGTTAGTAACAAACCAGGGTGCTTTTGCTAAGAATATCAGTGTTTTGGATTGATAGCGTTGTAGTATTTCTAAGTTTCAAGACTAAGACTCAGGTCTGATTTCGGACCTGATAATCAGTGCTTGCGTTTTGTTTTTATGTTAAGGTGTAGCCTTTAAATTCTTCTTCCAATTCAATCTTTTATCAAGGTGTTGTCCTAAATACTCAATACAGTTACGTTTGGGGATAGTAATTCCATTCAGATTTAACGGAGGACATTTCATTCCCTCCTCTTAATAAAAACGTGATATTTGCTGACTTGTCTGTATTTAGCTTTATTTTCCAACGAAGTAACCATTGTTTAGTGTTGTCGAGCTGTTTCTGAACTAGATTTGCAGCTTCTGGAGGAGATTTATTTGACGCTTAAATGGCAGTATCGTCTAGATAAGTAGCAATAGTAACACCATCAGTTTCAGGCAAGTCGCAGGCAAAAAATGAATAAAGAGCAAGACTCAGAACACTGCCCTGTGGTACTCCGGCTTTTATTTGACATATGGCTGAAGCTTCATCATTTATTTTGACATAGAATGATCTTTCATGTACATAGAACTTTAAGACCAAATGAAATGGAGCTGGAAGTAAATTTTTTAATTTTTTTAAATAGCCCTAGATGCTATACTCTGTCGAAGGCTTGCTGAATGTCCAAAAATATGGCAGAACAATATTTTTTGCATTCCAGAAAGTCAGTGACAATATTCACTATACGATGATATTGCTCAGGAGTATCGTGCTTATGACGATTATTAGCAATCTACTCAAGAGTATTCTTTCGAATACTTTCGAGAATATCGTCAGCAAACTTATAGACCTATGAGAACACTGAGTTTTCACGTTTATTTGGTTTAGGTATCATTATTATTTCAGTACATTTCCATTGAGAGGGAAAGTGGTTTAATGAGCAATATTATTCCTTATTCTTATACGCGCCTGTAATTTATATAGGGTTTTGTTCACTAAACATTTTGCTATAGTTTGGTAAAAATAAACATCATTTTAGAAAACATACTAAAAAAAAAATTGAATTTTATAATCGATCCGAATTACCAGCATGCGTTTTTCTACTTGCATATAATTCGGATCGATGATCCGAATCACCAGCAAATGAGGTGTTTGCATAATGACAAAATTTAGAAAAAGTATATAGTTTTAATTAATGAAAGTTTGGAAGTAATTCGGATTGACCCTTTGTTTGGAGAGTTTTTGTGGAATTTGAGTTCAAATTTAAATAAAATTGAAAATTTTTTTTTCAATATTGGTTTTTTTGCATTTTAAAATCCAAAAATACTTTTTTTTTATTGAAATATTAATTGAAATTAATAGCGTTTCTTAGTGTTATATCAATTTTGGAATTGACAAGTAATTTTTAATTAAATTCAATATGAAAAAACTTTTAAGAAGTTTGTGTTAAGTGATTTTAATTTTTGACTATGTCAAAATACTTAAAAATTGTAATTCAGAAATTGCTTAGAATGATTCAAAGAGATGATATTTTATATATTTCATTGCTTCCCAGTTCATTTCTGCATCTAAATAAACCTCAAATTCAAAATAAATTGTTATTAATCTTACCAATACACAAAATAAACACCTGAGCTTTTTTAGGCTTAGGGGGTAACTTTAGAGGTTGGTGCCCATCCCTGGGTTAATAGACTTGAGGTAATGAATAATATTGTAACAGAATAATATTTCCTAGCTATTTAAACTAACACGTATATCTGGGGGGTTACTCTGTAGTTCGATTCAAAAGAAAATTTACTCGAATTTGAACGATTGGTACTCTAGAAAACATTTTCGAATAATCTTTGTTCGATATTCAGATTTCATTTTGTGCCTTTTCGAATAGAATTTGGCATTCGAATAAGGGATGCCAACTCATTTTTTCTCAGTCCCTGATAACCCACGAGAAATTCCCCGATTTTTGATCGAATTCCCCGCATTGGTATAATTTCATATTACAACAGCGCTGCACGCACTTTCCACATAAACATTTTACAAAAACGAAATTGACCTCTGTGAGTGTCATTTTAAGGCGACCCTGAACTTTCTCGGTACAAAACTTTACAAATTTTTATGTGACTGGTAGATTAATAGAAACGTATTTTCTGACTCCGGAATTCTTAATATATAAGCTTCAGCCCACTTTGGACATCAAAGTTCTCAAAGGAGAAGACATGGGATTTCTTTTGACTCAAATAAAAAATGCCAAAAATTAATGTTGTTTTGAGAAAAACGGGTTCAAAGTTTTGACTATCGGTTTTTAACATATAAAATATACTTCATCTTCTTTATGATGGCTGACCGCAATTTGTAAGTTTACAGATTAGTCAGCAATGATTAAGAGTTATTAATCAGGAGGTGCTGGACGAAGGCATAGCTAAGCCTTTCTGTACGGGCGAAAGGTAAGTCGAAGAGCCACTCAACTGTTTTGGCCTGACTTGCACTCGCCGCTATAATCGTCTGTATCTAGGAAAGCACTCTGCGTTCTCTGAAATTTTTACAAAATACTTTCGAAATATAATACTTTCAAATAGCAAATTCAAATTTCTCCAAACCAATAAATTGCAGGGCCTGCTTAAGAAAAGATGCAGATTTTAAGACCCAAAATAATGAAATACTTCATAAGTTAAACGTATTACATTACATAAAATTTGACAAAAAATATTCTACAGACTTTAATTACTAAAAGCCCCGATTCCCCGCAAAAGCAGCTCATTTCCCGATTCCCCGCACCTAGTAAAATTCCCCGCATATCGGGGAATTCCCCGCAAGTTGGCATCGCTGATTCGAATAGAACTGCCTGAACTACAGAGTAACCCCCCTGAGCTTAGGTACCAAAGTTTTCAATTTTTAATATTTTTTATATATCTAAATCTATGCTTTGAAAAAACTACAATTACAAAATGGACAAGCGTGAAAGTTATGGTCCTTGTTAATAAAATTTAATTAAAAGTGAAATATTACTAATTAACTTTATTTACAAGTTGACAATAAAATACTAAAATTTACTAATTTGAATTAAAATACATACGCCAAAACAAGCACACACACACACACACATAAATATAAACAGAATGTTATTTGTCATAATTAATTAGCGCGACAAAACAAAGAAAGTTACATGCTTACTATATACATAGATAAAGGTAAAACCAAACTACAACAAAAACAATGACAGCAACAACAAACAAATGAGCCTCTTTCACTATATGCTAACAAAAACAAATTTTCTCATTCTGTAGCGAAGCGCATACATATATAAAATTTAATTAAGCTCATAAAACGGCAAAACCAACAAGAACAAAAGCCTAATTTTAACAATTTCATTTAAAACAAATTTAATTTAATTTTATTTAATTCATGTTGACCGCAAAAATTTACGATGTTTTTTTCTCTCTGCAAATATAAAATTATAATAATATTAATATATAAATATGTTATCACATGGTTTAAATATATATTACTTATTTTGATTGTATACAATATTATTTTTATTTTTTTTTTAACGACACAAAATATACTATACGTTATGAGTTTCTTTGTATGCAAATATAACAATTATGACTTTCATTTCCATTAAATTTATTTATTAATTGTTTGTCATAATTTAATTGCGCTAATGAAAAATTGCATTTGAAAAAATAAAATACCGTGAAAATGGTGTCATTTTTTTAATTTAAACTCTTATCGAAATTGATTCAAAAATATTTTATTACTTCCGTTTTTTCTTCATAAAACTATTTTCATTCATTTAATGTGCAGCATATTTTTTGCTATATTTCTGCAAATTTTTAAAAAGTTAATATTTTATAAAAATCTCTGATTAATATTGTAAATATAATTTAAAATCGATAGATAAATTTTGTAGTCGTACTGATGATATTATACATTTTTTTAATGAAAATCTGTGCTCTTCTACCCCCTTGTCACGAGTTTTTTCTCTTTTTTACTTCAACTTTTTAAGCTTAACTAATTTCAATGCTCAATCTTGTATGGGAAAAAATTCAAATAATATTGCTAAATATTTTTTACTCTGCTGATTATTTAAAAAATAAGTATAAATTTAAAAAGATCAAATAATGCGTTCTATGTTTTATTAATTTTGAAACCTTTAAACTCAATGCCAAGACAAAAATTTCAAACGAAACGAAGCTCTTAACTTTACTAACGAGGAAAAACTATAAATGCAAAATTGATCACAGGCTCCTTCTGTTTACAAATTCGAAATAAAACTTTACTAATTGTTGTTTGCTTCGTTATCTCTTGCAAATAGTATTTTGTGTTAAGTTCTGTAACGAACCTTTCTCCGGGGTATCACTCACCGTGCCCAGAATCCGATTGCAGAAAGTTTATTTTACTGCAATGATCCCTACCCAAATACCCAATAATCTCCTTTTGTCTGTACAGAGACGCACTAGGCGTTGGGGGATGTACACGTAGTGGTGTACTGAATAAGGGGTGGAAGTGCACACAGTGCTACGTTGATAATACGGACACGGGCGGAGAAGAAAACACACACATTGCGTTTTCATGAAACGGAGAGAGGAGCAGCACACACATTGCTACTGCTTGTAAACGCTAGTACGGGTGAGGAGGAAAGCGCACACAGTGCCGCTTTATGAAAGCACAAAGAGCGAAATGGGGACAAATGCACACCGTGCTACATCCTCAAACCTAGATGGGAATATGAAGGTAGGCGCACACAGTGCTACTTCCCCGAGCGTAGATGAGAATATGAAGGGAAGTGACCACAATAAATAAGACAGAATACTCACAATTCGAAATCTTTTTCTGACACTGCCGGCTGCTGGGATGCAGCCAAGCAGAAAACGTGCTGGTTGATCAGAGGGCGAGAAACAGGAAGTGAAAAGCACGTTTGCATTTTCGTTCTCAAAATGGCTGCATGCCGTGCTCCCTTTGAGGTACGTTCAGTGCGATCCTCACTGACACCATTCTAGTATCCCATTTGTTAGACTATGGAACTAAGATAACTTATGCTAAATTTTGTATTATGTATAACAAAATCTAATATAACTAATAGCAAAAACGAATTCAATGACGTAAAACTTCATACAATACATAAAAAATCGAATTCGTAGCAAAGGATGAAGGATGAACGAGGGCAACTGATTTGTATATACTATCCGAAAAGTACCCGGCGCTGAATTACTTCTATTGACATAACACCTCTCCAGACAAACTTTTATGGTCTTCCCTGATATGGTTCTCCAAATATCACATTTGTATGAAAGGTGTTAAACCCACCAGCCCAAAATTGTTCGAGCATCCAATACACTTGTCTGGGGATTCAATTAACATACATGCAAATTTTGTATTTACATGTTGTATCGTCTATATTCAGCTTTAGGGCTCTGGTACATAGATAGATAAACTAGAAAGGTTGTGATGTACTACGACCTTAAGAGATATATTGTACTCCCGATAGTAACCTGTTTACAGGTTGTCAGACAAGCCAATCTTGCTGAGGAATCTCAGCAACTGATGTGGCTTTAAGGCTATGATATTCCCACTATTTGGGTGGTAATGCCCCACGTACCTCTTCCTTCTGCGAGTGAGCGCCTCGCAGTGCCTTAGGATGTGCTCCGATGTTTTCTTGTCTTCTTTGCAGAATCTACAAGTGCTGTTCTGACTTAAACCTAGGTTTTTCATATGTTCCCCCAGTTTGCAATGCCCTGAAAGGAAGCTCATTATTAGCCTTAGTTGGCTTTTATTTAACTTAAGACAGAGAGCCGCCCTGCAGGGATCAAACTTCCCAATTAGCAGCTTTGACTGTCTAAGCTTTGGGAGGAGTGCCCAGTAGGATGATCTGGTATTTTGTTCTTCCTCTTTTAGTGTGCCTTTTAAGGTTTGAATTCCTATACCTAACATGGGTTTTGGACCAATGAAGGTCTTGGCCGCTGCATTCCTTGCCAAGTGGTCGGCTACTTCATTACCATAAATACCTTTATGTCCGGGTAGCCAGAATAGAGTTACCTTATTAGTCTTGCCTAATGTGTTCAGTAACTCTTGGCATTCCCATACTAATTTTGAGGTGGTCTCAATTGAGTCTAGCGCTCTGATAGCAGCTTGACTATCAGAGTATATTACTATTTTTTGCTTTTTGTACCCACGTTAGAGGTTGAACTGTGCACAGAGGCAAATGGCAAGAATTTCTGCTTGAAAGATGCTTGAAGTTTTTCCCATTGGCTCCGAGTGTTTGGTTTTTGGACCATACACCCCTGCACCAGTTTCTTCGTCCGTTCTCGATCCGTCGGTGTACCATCTGAGTGTATGTTCTTTGTGAGAGGTATGGAAAGTTTGTATGTCCCATTCTCTCTTGTTACCAAGTACAACCTTGAAATGTTTTTCGAAGTTGTATTTCTTGTTCATTGTTCATTGTCTCTAGGTAGCGTGGCTAGGGGAATGTCAGCAGAGATACTTTCGAGGTTTCAAAATGGCACATAGAGTCCGTTGTGTACGTGAAAACGAAGTACATAACTGACAGCTAAGATGAAATATGGGAAATCGTATATGGTGTGGCCCATACACTACGTATACATTGAAGTAATGCCATACGCTGAGAGAGACTTGCGATATTCAATATTAAATATTTTAATTGCATGGAAGTTTCCACACCCAATCAATAAATCTTGCTCGCTTTCTGTCAAGTAATTACCAAATTTATCAATTATTCGGTAAATAGTTTTCAGACACTTTACAACCAGCATACATACAACTGCACCAACTGTGCACATGATGTATCGTTTTGTATGGTTGCATTCTGCTTTAGGCACAATCCTGCTAGTTATACAAAACTTTCTTACTCACACAAATCCAATTTTTTTTGACATCTCTGCCAATGCACTTTTTTTTATCGACGAATCACAACGGACTCTCCTCCCGCCCAATACGACCGGGAGGAGAGTCCGAACTGCTTTGCTTACGCGGAAAAAGTGGAATGAATTGTGTTAATCCCAATTGGCATTCAATATAACTACAGATATAAAATCATCAGTTGCTCATCCATTAAGTATAATTAATAAGGATGTTTTAGTGTACTCTAAAGAATTGGAAATGTCGAATAAGTTAAAATGTTCGTTTAAATCTCTACATATTTCACGAAAAGAAAGAATCATTTTTAGCATAGTTCATCTTGCATATGCAAAGTTGAATAAGAAAAAAATATATTGAGCTTCTACAAGGTATGCTAAAGTCAATTTCGCTCAATAGTTAATTTTATTTATACCGCTAGCAAAGATGTGATTATACAATAAATATCTGGCATAGTGCTATTTTTCATTTCCAAAAAATCTTTTGTATATTGGCATTAAGATTCGGGCTAAAACGCTTTAAAAAAGCATTCAGTAAGTGGCTTTTTTTTCAGTGGGAATAATTAAATAAAAACATCACCTCCTTTCAAATGTCTAGCTCTTCGAATACATTAAACTTTTAAAGTATTTTTTTTTGCTAGGACCACAACATTGTCACTAAACACTTATTTACTTTAACTCTAAACACCAGCACAAATTATTTAAAAGCGTGAGATAGGTCTAATAAACTGCTAAGAAGTATGTCAACAAAGCAAAACCAACAAACGCAAAAAATCTCGCGGCAACAGGTAAAAAATATTAAGTTTTATCTAAATGGTTCACTTACACCTACATACCGTCAATAAAAAGACGAGACTACGTGCACAAACACGCGAATTTTAGAAAACTCCAATGAAAACAAAAAAACAAAAAAAAGGCAAAAAAAAAATATAAAAATACTTCTCTTTTGTTTCTTTTTCAGCGTCTTTATTTTCTCTTTCAACTTTCAAACATATATATAGCACAAAGTAAAAAAAAAAACAACACGCATTACATTTGCATAAAAAAGTCATTTACACTCAAAGACACTAGGCACCATACAACCAACAAGAACACCAAATTCTTCACTAATACAGTGGGCAGAACGTATGAATATTAAAACTTTGCGGTAAAGTTTTGCATTAATGCTAAAGTCCAGAGAAAGACAAAGCCGAAGAAATATAGACACAAGCACACACGCTAATACAAAAATAAATGAAGGCGAAAAGTGGAAAAAAGAAATTATGTGTGCGTTGACACCTTCTTGTAGCATAATTTTAGGCGACAAAATAATCTTGTGCACGCCATTTGGTATATTTATTTATTTATTTGCTTGTATTAGTATGTGTTTAGTATTGGTAATTGATTAAGTAGCTGCTAATACTTATAAATAAAAATGCATATTCGTAAGTTCAGGGATAAGAAATTATACTAAGACACGTTAAAGTTAATGTTGCATATAATCAAGAGCCATACAAATATGTTTTTATTTGCATATTTCTGTGCTTAAGTTAATGTGCGTATTGATGTGGTTGTTGATGCTATTATTATTTCTTCCAATTCGAACATTAATTTATTTACAAATTACAAATGTTATTTGTCATTCCCAAAAAGAAAAATATGTACCGCACTTTACTGCAGCTTTGAATGAGAATGATTTTGTTGATTTTTGTGTTTGCGTATGCCTAAAAGTATGCAACCAACAAGAATAATGGTAATAAATTCAAGCATCGACAAATATTGCTGCTGTTGTTATTGTTGTAGATGCTGTTGTAGTAGCTGCGTTGTTATGCTGAAATGTGCCGCAAGGGAACGATTTTAAGATAGAGAAATGAGCAATTGTGTGAGCGGGAAAAAATAAATGTATACATAGAACTGTGTATATTTAGTAGACTATAGATAGAATAACTGAAAAAAAGAAGAAATAGAATATCAAATGTTTATATGTATATGTCTATAGTCTGTCGGTACGCGTAGATGAGTAGAAGTAGTAAATGACAAATTATTCAATTCAAATGTTATTTTTTGCCTTCTTTTTTGTTTTATAAGAATACCTGCAGGACTAGACATTTTCATTCAAAGTAATAATGCATACATTTGAATGTATAAACATAGATATATAAAGACAAAAATGAATGCGTGTGTGTATTTGTTGTATGAGATAATCGTTTTTTCGCATTGTTGCTTGCTTGCTGGCTTACCTTTTATGAATTTAAAAATGCTTATATATTATTTTGAACTAAGCGTGAAACAGGAATAGGATAATAGGCGAAATCATGGTATATTGAGTATATTTGTCTGCAGCATTCGTTGACATAGAGATACATACAATAAATATCTGATTATTTGAAGTATACTTTAAGCTAGACAACAAAAAAATATTTATTCCAAATTTTATCACTTTCTTCTGCATGTATGATAGCACATGCAAGCAAGTGTGTGTATCAATAAAATCTTTCTTCAATCAAATAATTTTACAAATGTTATTAAATTTTTTCAAATTGCGTTTAGGATCCACTAAGTTAAATGTAAAGTACTCTTTGGAAATATATATAAGGAATTCAGAAACCTAGCAAATAAACTCATATTTATGCATATTAATAGACAATATAAATCCTATCAGGGCACAAACCAAAAATGTAAAGTAAATATATTATATGTGGCGTATGAGTAATATTTTGTGAAAGTTAGGTTTCCGGTTTTACAAAAGATGAATATTTATTTATAAATCTGTTGCCTCAATACCACGACGAACGCAAATTGCTATTGACGCCCAATGAGGACCCACTAAATATTGAAAGTGGAATAAAACGTTATTTCTCATGCTAAATAGTGAGTACTTTGATACAATCGTATTGCTTGAAAACTCTCGAGTTAATTTTTTGTTATGCTTGTATATTTACCGTTATGTTGTCACTGAAGTACATTTTTTTAGTTATAAATAAGTTATAAATAACCGGATTCTTCTTTTAGATTCTTTACATTTACGGAAACTGAAAATGACGTGCAGTTCATGTAAATGATAAATCAGCATAAAAAATATATTAAAAAGAGGTTAGGTTAGAAGTGGCGGCGAGTGTCTCACATAGAACGTCAAACGAAAACCAAACCTAAACCAAACCTAAGCCAAACCTAAACCAAACCTAAACCAAACCTAAACCAAACCTAAACCAAACCTAAACCAAATCTAAACCAAATCTAAACCAAACCTAAACCTAAACCTAAACCAAACCTAAACCAAACCTAAACCAAACCTAAACCAAACCTAAACCAAACCTAAACCAAACCTAAACCAAACCTAAACCAAACCTAAACCAAACCTAAGCCAAACCTAAACCAAACCTAAACCAAACCTAAACCAAACCTAAACCAAACCTAAACCAAACCTAAACCAAACCTAAACCAAACCTAAACCAAACCTAAACCAAACCTAAACAAAACCTAAACCAAACCTAAACCAAACCTAAACCAAACCTAAACCAAACCTAAACCAAACCTAAACCTAAACCAAACCTAAACCTAAACCAAAACCAAACCTAAACCTAAACCTAAACCAAACCTAAACCTAAACCAAACCTAAACCTAAACCAAACCTAAACCAAACCTAAACCAAACCTAAACCAAACCTAAACCAAACCTAAACCAAACCTAAACCAAACCTAAACCAAACCTAAACCAAACCTAAACCTAAACCAAACCTAAACCTAAACCAAACCTAAACCTAAACCAAACCTAAACCAAACCTAAACCAAACCTAAACCAAACCTAAACCAAACCTAAACCAAACCTAAACCAAACCTAAACCAAACCTAAACCAAACCTAAACCAAACCTAAACCAAACCTAAACCAAACCTAAACCAAACCTAAACCAAACCTAAACCAAACCTAAACCAAACCTAAACCAAACCTAAACCAAACCTAAACCAAACCTAAACCAAACCTAAACCAAACCTAAACCAAACCTAAACCAAACCTAAACCAAACCTAAACCAAACCTAAACCAAACCTAAACCAAACCTAAACCAAACCTAAACCAAACCTAAACCAAACCTAAACCAAACCTAAACCAAACCTAAACCAAACCTAAACCAAACCTAAACCAAACCTAAACCAAACCTAAACCAAACCTAAACCAAACCTAAACCAAACCTAAGCCAAACCTAAACCAAACCTAAACCAAACCTAAACCAAACCCAAACCAAATGCAATATATATTTCCTTAGCGTTTATGCATTATAATTCTATTTCATATATGTTATATAAACTCTCGTTTTTCTTTCCCATCCTTCTCGCTTCATGTTTTAAACAACAGCTTGTCGAAAATTTTTATTACAATCTAAATAGCTTAAACTAATATTAACTTTCACTTTTAGTTAACGAAAATGTTAAAAATTTATTTGCTAAAAGTTATTATTTTTGAATTTCAAAAGTTGTAAAAATTTGGAAAATTTTATAACTGTAAAACAAAGCGTTTTTAACTCTTTATGCATACAAACATTTACATACATATCACGGTTGAAAATGAAATAAAACAAAAAGAAATGAATTTATGAAGCTTTAGAATTTAAATTTAAAACTTATTATATCATTTGTTGTTGCAGTTACAGGAAAACATGTTTGAAATTGAAATGCATTTAAAATGTTTTTAAATTTATAATAGAGTGTATGTACGAGTATGTACATGCATGCATATAAAATTCGTACAGCTGGGGGAAAATATTTGCAATATTTGTGCATAGATTCATAGAAAATCTACATAAGCATTTTACTATTTTGTATTTTTGGGTTTAAATCGAACAAGGTTAGACAAGTTCAGCTCAGATGGGGGTTTTTTCGTATGAGGTTGTGCCAGTTAAGTTATTTCGGATAAAATCATGGTAGATAAAATCATATCAGAGGAAATCATACCAGGTAACTTACTTCAAATGAATTTATGCCAGGCAAAATCATACCGGAAAAAATAAAACCAGATAAGCTGAAATAAGATAGATTGAAGATACATGAAAAAAAATAATTTAAAAGTCTCCTCAGGTGATTTCTTGCTAGATGAAGTTTCGCCAGAAGAATTCATATGAGTTTAAGCCAAATACAATTTTTTAAAAACAGCAGAAGCCAGTTTCAGCCCCACTAGTTGAAATACGATTCGGTCTGGTCAAGCCAGATGAAACAAAATCAGGTGAATTTATGTTAGATAAGGTGTTGTTGGAAAAACTTGAAGGAAATAAAGGTAAAAATTAGATGGATTGAAATCAGATAGAGAAAAACAGCTAAAAAACCATCAGCTGAAGTCATTGTCAAATGAAGTTAAATCAAATGAAGTCATGCAAGGTGAACCCAAATAAGATGTTAGTAACGAAGTAAAGTATGCATAAGCTATGTCAGATGAAGTCAAATCAAATGAATCCATGTCAGATTAAGTTATGCAAAATCAACTATTTATGGTTTTAAACCATATAAATTTATGATAGAAAAAGCTGAATGGTATTAATTTATGTTTGGTGGAGAAATGTCAGTTGAAATGTCCTTAGCCATTTAAGGCGAAGACAAACGAAATGATATCTTACCTGGTGAAACCTAACCAGGCCATTTTAGTATACAAATAAGAAGAAATCGAATCAAAAACGCTGAAAAATAATGATACATTTTTTTCCCGAACTATAAAATACGAGGTTAACTTGAAATACCAATATTTCTAAGTATTGAATTTTTGTAGAAAAATCGCATAAAAGTTGGTCTTTGCATGAAAAAAGTATAAAGGAACCCGACACTGTAAGTGAGCCTGGAATTTCCCATTACTTCAGGAAATATTGTTTCATTTATTTTTGTCCCAGTATTTAAAGTTTCGTCAAATGTAAAATTAATGTTGGTTCAATCTTTAAATAGCAATAACTATGTGTAAAAACATTTAATGTCAAAAACCGGTAAGTAATTTTAATTAATGATTAGTTAAATTAAAAAAAATGAGTGAAGATGGGAGAAATCCGACCTTTATTAAAATGAATTACATAGATTGATGTTTTCCTATTTTTTCATAATTAACGAATTCATATAAACTCGTAAATGTCTCGTAAAAAGTGTAAACTTGCCAAACTTTTAGGAAATTTGATAGTAAGCTAATCAGGTTATACAATTTACAAGGTTACCAGGCATTTATGAGTTTAAATGAATCCAACTAATATAGAAAATGAATAGAAATGAATCTTCTTTCCAAAACTATAAGTTTTATTGAATTTATATTTGGAAAACTTTAGAAAAGGAGAGGGTATCGCATTCACTTTAGGGTTGTATATTTTCACCTTCAGAAAAATGATTATAGCGAAAAAACGGTAAGACATAAATTAAAGGTTTATATGGGGAAAAGATGAGATATTTAATGTACTACCAAACAATGAAATATCTTTATTTAAAAATTTTATGAGAACAAATTTCCCTACTATAAGCACTGTACTTTTCATACCACGAATTTGCCAAAGAAAAATAGTCATTTGGTTTCCTAACTTTATGAATATACATACTTTAAAATCACTAAAACCAAAACGTAATTACAAAATTCATTGCAGCTCTACTGAAAAAAAGGTACTCAAAACTAAAACGTACAGGAAAAAATAAATAAATAAAAATTTAATCGAAAAAGTTATTTGTCAGGAATAATAAATCTTTCTGGATTTATTTTCACAGTTAAAGTAGCAGTGATTGTAGGAAACTGAAAACTGGCAATTATTAAAAAAAAACAATGAATAAATAAAAACAAAAAATCAGCAAAACTCTAGTCGTAGAATATAACATAGTAAAAGCAAATATAGTACAATAAGGCTACTTATTTTTGTTAATTAAAAAAAAAAAATAATGCAAAAATTTGTTTATTAAAATGTTTTTGTATCATTCTTTAAATGTTCATAAGCCAATGTACACTTTGTCTATTAGAAATTCATGCTTATTTTTTGGAGTGAAATAGAGTAAACTTCACATTGTCTAACACAATATTGCGTTTGTCCTGCTAAGACTTTTAGCTGGAATGGCCATAAACATATGCACTTAACATATGTATGTATGTATGTATGTATATATTTATTGATGAGAATAATAATTCCGGCCTAACGTAAATAATCCACTTTACATACATGTGAATCCAAATACATAGTACCTTTCTTTTTTTTTTGCTGTTCTCGTCAATAGAGAAATAAAAACAGAAAAGTAAGCAAAAAAATAAATTTAATGAGCACGTGCGAGCTTTGAGAAAATATAAATATAGCAAAACATATATACTAGTGTCCTACCGATTATTCGGCTTCGGCTTCGGTTCTTCGGCTATTCGGCAAAAAGTGGCCGATGTTTTGGCGGAAATATTTGCCGAAGCCAAAGATTATAAATATTTTATTTTACAATAATTTTTACTATAGGTTGGCAGTAAAAATTTGTGCAAATAAATAAATAAACCGTTTGCTGGTTTTTACTTTTTTACTTTTGAAGTAACCCCCAGATTTACAGCCGTACAAACAGTAATCAGTGATTTTTTAACGAACAACCTGGTGGAGCTAATACAATTAGAGGCAGCAGTAGCCAGCCAAACTTTTTTACTTTTTAAGGAAGACTTGAAGCGTATTGAAAAGAAGCGTGAATTGTTAGAGAAGCCGACATTTTCCATTACTGGCGCTTAACTTTTTTTTTTGCTTTCAAAGAGGTCAAAAAAATTGAAAATTGTTTTGGCTAAAATCGCTCTACAATATATGTGTAAAGGGATTCTTTGAAATTTACAGTCGATTGAAAGTTCCAGATATTTATTTGCAGGCCCTCATGCATATTTGAACTTTGAAACTAGTTTTATGTTATGTGCTATTATGATGTTAGCGACAGTCAAAGTCAAAATTTGTCAAAAACAATAAAATTAATTATTTTGTTTGAATTTGAAATAAAAATAAAAAAAATAATTAAAATACTTCCCGTCATACTAGCCAGATAAAAAAAACTAGCTGTGAGTAGCTAGGAATTTAAATTTTTTATACAAAATATTTAGTTATTTAAAAAAATTGATAAAAAGTTTATTCAGCAACAAATACTTTTAGGCATTCAACTTTTTTGGCTTTATAAAACCACGCCCATTAAATTTTTTTTGGGTTTTGAGATCAGATTTATGCTTTTTACATTAAATATTATCAATCCCAATTTTTTTTTAAATCAATCAAAAATTTGGGAACTAGAGATTTGATTTAAGATAAGCAGAATCATGGCAGCCATCGGCCAACTTTTTTTTTGACACAGGTTTCGTTGAACGACAGTCGTTCTATAGATATATAGTCGATGTAACTGTATATTTTGACGTTAACAAATTTTTAAGTGATTCTTGAAATAAATAATATTTGTCAGCTCTTTCGACAGTGAACAGTTATTTAGTGCTACTGGTCAGCTTTTTATTTAGAGTATCTACTATTTATATTTTTCTGTATATGTTTGCAAATACATAGGTAGAAAAAATTTACTTTCAGATTTTTATTTTTTATATCCGAAGTTCGGCTTCGGCCAAAAAATCACCTTCGGTCGGGCACTAATATATACGAGTATTTATATACATATATATACGTATATATTCACATAATGTTTGTGTTGTCCAATGAGCTGAAAATTTGATAAGAATGTGCAAAAAATAAAAATCTAATAAAAAAGAAATACACACAGAAACAAAAACGTAAAAAAGCTTTCATAAAAAATGTGGAAAAATTTAGAAAAAAGTAAGTAAACACATGCAATGAAATATTATTTTTTTTATTTTATTTCTAAAGCCTTTGAGTATCTGCTATATAGTAAAAAATATATACAAACATTTATTCAGTTACTTATATAAGTGTAACAAAATATATATGCATAATCGTTTAGCATAGTTTGAAAATGCAAAATATCAACCTCAATAAATAAATATCCACTGAAATAAAATATTAAGCTGCTGAGGTGACTCACTAGCAGAGAATCCAACTCATTTTTTCTTTCTCCCCAATAACTCTCGCGAAATTCCCCAATTTTCGACCAAATTCCTCGCACCGGTATAATTTCATATTATAACAGTACAGTTTTTCTACAGCTTCATGGAAGACGTTTTGAAAATCGTCAAACGCAATGGCGTGCGTGATTGCGGCTCACTGGAAAATCTAAAAAAATACCATTAGAAAAATTATAACTGTACTCTCAGGACATACTGAGATTATTTTGTTTGACCAACAATTCACAAAATGACAGACCGCAAAAATTAGTTTTCGCAAAAATTGGACTTTTTTTTGTAACAACGAAGTTCCAAATTGAGGAAAGAGTTAACCAAACTTACATCCTGGGGCCATTGTTATGTAGGAGAACATATTTAAATATCAGTTATCGTGTACGTCAATGGCAAAAACCTTGTTTTGAGAAAAACTGGTTTAAAATTTTGACTATCGGTTTTTAACATATAAAATATACTTCTTCTCCTTTATAATAGCTGACCATAATTTGCAAGTTTATGGGTTATAGTCACCAAGAACTAACAGTTATTAATAAGAAAGTGCTGAACAAAGGCACAGCTACGCCTTTCTGGACGGCTGAAAGAGAAACCGAGGTACTGCGCGATCACGTTGGACTGTCTGAATACTAACCGTAAACTGTGTTGCATAAAGCAATGTTTTTATGGTTTTGGTTGCGAATGTGCCAGAATTGTGTTTAGGAATATAAAATTTGGCAAAAAATATTCTACAGACTGTTTGAGGTATTTTAATATTAAAAACTGAACGGTTTCAAATTCCCCTCTAAAAACAGCTTATTCCCAGATTCCCCGCATTAAATAAAGTTCCCCGCAATCCGGGGAATTCCCCGCAAGTAGGCATCGCTGCTCACTAGTCATTCACAGCTAGTAGATTATTATCCACTACTTTAATAGAAAATGTCTACAATTATTTATTGTTAAATTATCTGACTTTTTCAATATATTATTACAATTTAATATTAATACAACAGCAAAAAAAATTTTATTTTTAATTGTTGTTCTTCGTTACGTATGAGTGATATTTAATTTTCTAATTGTATGTTATCGATCTGTTATAATTAAAACTTAGTTTGTAATTCATATTTATTAGTTTAACCCTGGAGTATTTATGTAGCACAAGGTGGCAGCATTTCTCTCACTCTTTTTGAGAAAGAAAATAGTGAAAATGTTTCAGAAAATAGAAATGAATAAGGTGAAATAAAGCTGTTGTGATTAACGCATCGAATACAATGGAGGCGGCAGCAACATTGCCATAACCGTTAACCATGCGAGTATGCAGAAAAATTAATATTTTAGATTTTGCTCAGTTTACATATAATATTTTGTATGTAGGTACGCAAACAATATTTCAGAGCGTTTTTGATTTAATTTTTTTTCGTTTTCCACGGTAGTTTGGTCTAATGTGATCCCCAAAAATAGTATTTATGTCTGGTATGTTATCTCCATCTCATTTATACTAATAGTCCTGAGCAGTGCTGTCGTTTTGAATGTTTTAAGGGAAGGAATTTTTCCTTCCAAGCAGAGGATTTTGCTTTACAGGGGAGGAATTTTTTAAAATGTCTTAAAAGATTTCAAATAAGTAAGGGAAAGGCTTGCAGGTTAAGACGGGTTTTGTTTTATGTCAAATATCACAGAAAGCTATAAATCGTTGCAAACACAATATTTTGAGCTACAGCTTTGCTGAACAAAATAGTTGGATTGCTTGAAAAATTAAAAAGTTATGGTTTTACGAACATATGTTTTTTGGCAAAAAAAATTATTGACATGCAGGTTGAGACAGTCATAGTAATTGAGAAAATGTTGGAACAAAAAAATTATGACCATGAATTTCAAAGTATTATTGTTAATTTATTTATCATAAAGGCCTCAGCCATGAAGAAGAGAAAAATAGATACGAAATTTAATTAATTTTCGTCAGAAAGATCGGCATCAGAATCGCAAATTTGCTACGTGAAATAACTTTGCGTTATGTTGGCACACTTTAAATGGAATGGTTGTTGACACTTGTTGCATTCCACGAAAGTTGTGCTAGTTAGTTTGGCTGGTAAATTCTTCATACATAATCAGAAATCAGCACCTTCATCTGAAGACGACGTTTTCTTTTTTTTCATTGCCCGTGTTCGCTTATTATAAAAGTTCAATAGCAATTCCGAACATAAACAAGCATTAAAATGAGCTCTCTGACGTTTTTCCACCAAAACATATAACGACACATAGTGTCTCAACCTGCAAGCATCGCCGATATTTTGAAATGATGTAATATTTTTACCACTATGCAAGATATGTTAAAAATTCCTTCGGAACATTAAAATAGAGCAAAAACTGTGGTACGATTGTTATTAACCTTTTTTGTACGGCCTCAATAACTACACTTTTTTTCCGTATAGAAAATTCTCAAATTTACTTTTTTCACAAAAATTTTTTGGATATTCTGTTTGAAACATTTCCACTAATGTATGAAAATTTATTAGAAAAAATACGATTTTTTATTCATAGCTTTGAATAGTAACCAGCGTAATCCTGAAATGTTAATCAAGATTTAGCTAACTCTTTGAGTAATTTGTCTACTTCGATAATTCACTTCATTGGCGATAATACAACGCCTTGTGGACAACCTCTGGTTGTATTAGCTTTTAAGCTGCTTTTAAGTATGTATGTATTTCTATTTTTTTCTTGTGGTAAACCACCGAAAACTCAATTCTTTTTACCAAGTGTTAAACAATAAACATGTAAAAATAGTTTAATATTTAATTTAAATTTAGTTTAAATTATGTGTATTAAATAAACAAAAAATTTTTGTATGCATAATAATTTCTGGCATAAGTTATTTATTAAATACATTCAATTGTAAATAGAAAAATAAAAGATATCTAACTAAATACATGTGCAAATATACAGTATGTATATTTAAATTAAGATAAATAAATATAATAATATACTTTAGGCTTTATGCAAATTTTGTAAACAAATAAGTATTGAGTTAGATATGTTTTAATACAAATATTATACTAATTTACTGAGTATCATAATCAACAATAACAACAATAGCAACGTATATCCTTTATGACAAATACAAACAACTTTTGAAATATACCTATATAAGCACACACACATTCCCATACGCAATATGTATGTATGTAAGAAAAAGTAGTTGAAAGAAATTTTATTAAAATTGCCTTGAGTTTTACAGTCTTCTAAGCATCTTCAGTATGAAGCTTCCATAGTTGTTGGTACAGCGGGCGAAATAACTATAGGTTCACAACTATTTTACATGTTTTTAATTAATATTTTTTGTGTTTGTTAACTTAAAATGACGATAATGTAAGTAATTGTTAATAGTACCGATTTAATTTATAGTTTTGTTTGCTTGGCATTGCTGCTTCGAATTCAGTTGAGATTTGTGTTCGAGGCGTTTAAATCGGTGTGAAATAAATATGGTTCGCGGAGTAATTTTGTAATTATTTCAAGAAGTGAAAAAAATCAAAAAATGTTTCGTTGTTTTTAATATTCTGAAGTAAGTTTACTATAAAATTCTATAACTTTTGTTACCTTCATGAGCTTTTAAACTCGATTTTTAGTATGATACGTGGATCAGTGCTTTCGGCAGGAGAAAAACTAAAGTGAGTCCCCTCTGCACTCGTCGCATGATCTGATAACATACTTTCGCTGTAAGACAGGGCTGATGGAAATTCCAATAGAGTAACAAAGTTTTTGGCTTTCACTAATAAAATTTCAAAAATTGTATATGGTCTATTTTTAGAAATATTGATAATTAAAGACAACATAATTGAATCATTCAATTTTGTATGTCTTACTTATTCTTACATTGTCAAGAGACAGTAACTAGTACAACAAACATTGCAATAATAAAACAAACAAATTTCAACTGAAGTTGGTTTGCTTGGATGACTCAATTAGTAAGTGCTTTGATCGACAGTCCTGATAAATTTCATCAATAGGACAACACCATATAAAAAACAATAACTAATAAATAAAAAAAAAAAACAACAATGTTTGTAATGTATGTATATACGAACTAGCTGGCCCGGCAGACGTTGTCCTGCCCTTTCTGCGAAAAAGTTCGAAAATTTAAATTTATTTGAATGAGGAAGAATAAAGTACTTGATGTTTACAATGGAAAGTGGGTAATGACAATGACGACCTTGATAGTCTAGTGGATAGTGCACTAGACTTTCATCCAGAAGGTTGCGGGTTCGATTCCCGTCTTGGTCTGGTGGTTAATTCTCATAAACTTCTTATATTCATTATCGATATGAAGTGGATGAGAATTATAAGAATGTGTACAAGTACACACCTTGGTTGGTAATGGCAAAACCACCGAGCTGATAAAAAATTGCCACACAGCCGTTCGGAATCGGCGTTAAACTGTAGGTCCTACCATTGCCACTGTGGTCTAGTGGCAGAGTGCCAGACTCTTGTCTCTGGAGACCCGAGTTCGATTCTCGGCTTGGGTATGTTTCTTATCTATATTTCTTTCTCTCTTCCTTTCTTTCTTTCTTGGGGCTTTGGTACAATAGATCTTATAGGTCGCAGTGCCTGACTTTCGAGTCGTCCTTCCTTCAAATAATAATAATAAATTGGTAATGACAATTCAAGCTTAAAGCCCGTATATTGAATTTGGGAAATTAATATGTTCTGACAAACCTTGTCAAATGCTTTAGAAAAATCGGTGTACACAGTATCTACTTGCACACCCAAATCAAATGACTTAATACAGTAATCAGAAAAGAAGGCTAAATTAGTTACTGTACAGCGACATTCAACAAAACCATGCTAGCAAGTAATAATTCCGTTCTTTATTGCAAAATATAATTTATCCTTAACTACGCACTCAAAAAGTTTAGAAATTGTTGAGAGCTTTGAGAAGAAGTAGAAGAAAATAGTAGAAAAAAAGTAGTAGAACATAGTAGTGGAAAAGGTAGTAGTAAAATGAAAAGAAAATTGTATTAGAAGTTGTTGTAAAAATATGGTAGAAATGCTAGTAAAAAAAGTAGTAGAAAAATATTAAAACGTAGTAGTAAAAAATAGCAGAATTTTTAAATCAAGTATTCACAAATAATACATTCATATTAAATCTTAGTACCCCACCCATATTTCTACAGCACAACTTGAATCAACAATTAGCGTTCTTGTACCAAATTTCGGTACTGTGCTATAAATGATTCTTGAGATATATCCAAAAAAGTATTAGGATTGTATTATAGGTATCACGCCAAGTTTCCAAAAAGCCTTTATTAATAGCTATGTCTCTTTCTCTCATTAAAGCAAATATATTCTAGGAATATGACTTCAATCCGTCAAATCGTTCAGAAGTTACACGATTACAAACGTACTCTACTATTATATATATATCGTAGACATTCTGGCAGAATTCACTAAGCCCATTTTTTTAATTTTTAATTTAATTTTTCCTGCAAATATTTCTGTGAACCTATATATATTTCGCCCGCTGTATAGACTGAGAATTGTAAGTTAGTATTCAAAGGAGCCTTTTCTATATACGTACATTAGGGTGTACCAATTCGTATGAATTTTTTTTTTGAAAAGTACTCCAACAGAAGAGTTCCATATTCTATTCTGATCAACTTTGCTGAAGAAAGTATGGCAAAAAAAATGGAGCCTACCCCTCCGTAAATTCGTAGAAGTTAAAGTAATATTAAACGTAACTATCGATTTTTATTCAAACAACGATTAGTATTGAAACTTCTTCGAATTTTACGGGGGGGTAGGCTCCATTTTTTTGGTAAATTTGATCACAATCGAATATAGAATTTTTCTGTCAGAGTACTTAAAAAAAAAAAAAAAAAAATTGGTACGCCCTAATGTACATAAGTAGGCACTACTAGAACTAAAGGTTTCCCATGGGAGGTGCTTTAATTTTTTGCCCCTTCAAATTTTTTTTTCTCATGACCAACCATCAAAAATGTATGAGATTTTCATCGGTATGTGAGGAGGAAAGAAAGGTGAAGGGTTGTAACCCTAGAACCCCTCCTTGGATCCGCTAGTGTATGTATGTAGGTATATAGCATAGGTACTCGTGAATATATTTCAAAATATTTACATAAGAACAAAATTGTAATGTAGCATTTATTTGCATGTTTACATTTATCAATAAGGACTCACTTGGTGAAAGGACATACGCACACATAAGCACACACACATTTATGAGTAAATTTTAGTTGACTCTTGTTGTATATATGAACATACATATATCTGTCTCTTTTTCTCTTTTTATTTATATTTACCTCTCTAATACTTAATATTCTAATATTTTTTGTTTTTTCAATGCTTAGCTTTGTTGTTAGCTGCTATTGTCTTGTCTTCAGCTCTCAAATAAATTATGCCATAATTTTTGATAAATTATTTGCTAAATATAAATAAAAAAACATGAGGGTTGTTGAAAATATGTATGTATGGACGTAGAGCAAAGCAAGTGATAACAGTTCTAATTTTATGGTATAAAATATTTTAGAAGAATTTTAATTGAATGCAAATGTTTACTTATTTGTGTGAATAAGACCAAGTAATTGCTGTGTTGAAGATACAAATATGCACTTATACATATGTATATGTACAGTTAGGATTGTGTATATGCACAAATATAAACGTTTATATTTATTTTTAAACCTTTCAGCCCCAAAGTTGCCTGAGAGCAACTTCACCTCATTGCCTTCTTAAAGCAAAGACTATGATTGATTTTTTTCTCTAGATTAAGTAGTTTCTAATAGCTAATAGCAAATTTCATTGTAACTGTCAAAGTTATTTTTAATAAAGTGCAGTTATATCGTCGTAAATCAGTGTTCTCAATAATAATAAAATAAAATTCCAAAATAATTATAAAATTTTGTTCCACAAATATTAAAAAATATTATTAACTATTTTCATAAAAAAAAAATATTGTTTTAAAATTTTTTGCATACCACAAGCAACTTTCTCTAACGCGTAAAAGATAGGACGTGGTGATTTTCTATTTGGTTTATACACTCCTATGATAAGTATTTGCCGATCTAATTACAAAAAAAAATTTCGAACCACAGGGAAAAATTCGGGTTCGAAAGAGTTAAATGCAAATATAGTAAATGCAATGAAACGTAAAAAATGCATTTAGTTAGTTTGCATGTGCATTTTTTATTTAAATAACCCTTGTTTAAATTAGTTAAATGTTTTGTATATTATTCTTGATTAGATATGCAAATGTTTTTGTTTTTTTAAAAATATTTATGAAAACGTAAACTGTACGCAAATTCATGTGTATGTATGTATATTGAAGAAATTGTTATCCCAAAAATTGTTTTGAAAATGAAAATTTAAAGTGCAGGTATAATTATGAAAAAGACTTTGATATTAGTTTAAAAAAAATTTTAAAAATTATGAAGAAAATGTAGAAAAAACGTAAAACATTACTTGGGAGAAACGATTTTATACATTTCTTGTTCCTTATTGGGCCATCGCTATACCCAGTGTTGCATCGTGTCTCAAAAAATAGTCTCACGCAAGCTTTTCAAAAAAATAAAAATAAAAACAATGGATGTGTGCAAGGCACGCAAGATATTTGATGTGTAAACAGTTAAGCTAACTGAATGTCATATACATAAGCTCACATATGTATAGCCATATATAGGGATTTAATGTATAATCTATATGTTTAGGTAATTAATTCAAATTAAAACAATTCTTTTATAAACTTTAAAACTTATTAGATATCATTATCTTTTATATATAATAGCTCAATTCACCATAAATTGCATATCACATATATTTTTTTGTTATGATAGCATAAATATTTTGCAATTGCACCAAATCGTGAATAGGGCTGATATGTTGTAGTTGCATTATTTTTCTTTTACTCAATGCATCGGGATCTATATGCTTGCATATACGCATCTGCAATTGCATCCTTTTTTCGCGCTTCAAGTTTTTCTTCCTGTCGATTTGAAATTTTATTAGATGTGAAAATTTTACGTAACGTCGCCTGAGAATTGATTTGGCGTATAGGTATATGAATTTGTACAGACATACGTCAAATCAATCCTCAGGCGACGATAAGTGCTTTCCGCATTTAACATTAGAGAGGCAACAGGGATGACTAGTCACCCCACTACTTTTTAAAAGCACAGCAAAGAGAGTTGTCTTAACTGCATTTAATAAAAATAAGAAACAATGTATTTTCTTTGAAGTAAATAAGTGATTTTATAATAAATAAGTTTGATTTTTTCTGTTTAACATTTTTGCTATTTACATAGATAAAAAAAGTGTTGTCTTTCTAATGTTAATGTACAAAGTAAAATTTTTATAATGCCGTGATTTGCCATCATTATCACTACATTTTGTTTATACATTTATTGAAACCTAGATTCCTTATTACTTATCATTTTGTATTGTTTTTATATTTTAAAAAATATTTAATTTCAATCCAATCTAACTAACCGAATGCAAAACCCATCAAACGCCTGTGTTGCTACGGCAACTTCTCTGCTTGTATAGTATAGTCGATCTCCACACGTTTAACACCAACAAATAATTCTGCCACGAATAAATGTACACACACATTTTATTTTCGTATGTACATATATGTGTGAGTAAATTCATCAAAACATAAACAAACAAACTCCGCTCGTATTTTAATTTCTCCCTCTCTTCTTCTCTCCTCTCTTTGTTGTTTAGAGTAGCACAGTCATGCCGCGCAGTAGTGTGAGCGAGAGGGGAACTGGACGTTACAGTTATCTTTCATCTTACGATACATTCATCTTACAGTTATTCCTACATTTTACACTTTTGAAATTTTGCCCATACCGTGAGCTAAAATGTTTACACATCAAAAATCTCATTCCGCGACATCGAAAATACTTATGATCGTCCAAAAAAGTAGTCATGGTCAAGTATACCCAATCAATTTTGGTGGTACGGCACCGGCCATACCACTTCTTCTATACCCCATTTCATATACCACCTTCTTTTTTTTTTACTTTTTCTTCTATCATTACATACATATTTTGGAGCAAAATATAAACTTGTTCCTAGATTGTAAACTGTTTTAGCTTTGGTAAAACTTTCAATAACAATATTCAAGAATATGAAAAATTGATTGTCTCTATATGAATATCGAATATAGTTCTATATTTGTCTTATTTGTGAATCAGGGAAAAAAGCGAAGCCAAATCTGCACACGGAATGTAATTTAAAAAGAGGAGAAATTAACTTAAATAAAATTTTCATTCGAGACTCAGATCAGTTGGTGTGCAGAATTTAACTTTTTAAATAAAGAATTAAATAGAAATTATTTAATTTCTATCACATATATCACTCTACTCCTATCCCCCTGTCAATTTTCCTTACCCATCTATTTTATAAACTTTTTTCCATCAGTTCTAAGAGATAGAAGAAGATGGTATGAGAAAAGAGGGAATGATACGAAGAAAGTAATATACAAAAGATAGGGCAAAAAAGAAAAAAATACCTTCCGAGAGCACGAGATAGAGAGAAAAATAGAAAGAGGGAGTAAGACAGAGGAAGAGAGAAAGTGAAAGAGAGGTGAGATCGAGAAAGGGATTCAGTGAAAAAGGAAGGGGGTAGAGGAGGGGGCAAGAGTGCATAATATTGTCACTTGATGTCTTTAATTGCCTCATTTTAACCATAACTACATACTTTTGCCTGCCTCCGACTGCTTTTTCTTACCTGTGACTTTATTCCTTTTACTCTGACATTCTGTTGATGCTGTTTGAAGTCGACTTCATTGTTCCCCAATTTTGGTCTAGTAACTAGAGTAGAATTTAACGAGCCTAAGATGCAATGATGTCTGTTATTTCATAAACAAGAAAATGAATTTTTCGGTTATATGGTGTTCTTTATTGATTGCAAAAAACGTAAAATTCATTTTAAATAAAATAAGAGATTCTTGACCTCAGATCTTCTTTGCGACAGCAGAATATAAAAATAGGGTGCTAAAAACCAAAGAAAATGAAAAAAATGAGAAAAAATTTGAGTAAACTGAATGCGTTACTCCGAAAAGCGTGATTTAAAATGATGTTTTACAATGGGTTTGGGAAAAAACATTTATATTGCGCATAAAAGAATTTCAGATATCTATTCCTATGTAAAATATGCCATGTAGAATGCTTTCACCTATCAAAAATGGGTTTATTGGCCCTGAGTCCAGATTTAGAGGGTGAATTGAAAATTCTGAGTATGCAGTTTTTTTCTGCTTGACTAGACCTACGACATGTGTAAACCTCGAAAAATGTATATTCAAATTTTTGTTTTTTGTCACACTGTGTAGCAGCTAAAAAATAATTACTAAAAAAATTCAACATTGACAGAAAACATTCACCATCATAACTTTTGCACTACATTCCGCGAAATTTCGTTTTTATTTCATTCAATTTTTGACGCTATTTCGGCAGAAAACGCTCAAAAAAACAAATTTGTGTACCATTTTTTAAATTCACATTAGCAAGCGGAAACACATCAGATCTTTGTAAAAACATACTCTGAGTGGTCCTATTTTGAAGTTTAAGTTTTGTTAGTGAAATTTACGAATTGTTTTACTTTAGGTATTAAAACTCTTTACACTAGGTATAGAGTACATGTCTATTGATACTCTTGAGTAATCAAGTACAATATCTGTACTTTCCACATCAGGGCCGTAGCCAGAAATTTTTTTCGGAGGGGGTTTTCATTCGAAGAAAATATTCATAAGTTATTTTTATCAAACTGATTTTTAAATACAATAAATTAAATCGATGATACATTTGATGGACCCTATAAAATTAAAATTTAAGAAAAATTTTCCGATTTTTTTTAATCTTAACCTCAAATTTTTTTTAATCTTAACCAAAAGTGACAAAAAATTCACAGAATAATCAAATTAAATTTTTTTAAATAAATATTATTCAATGTGCATTTAAATGCATTTTTTTTATCGTGTAGGACATAATTTCATTAGCTCATTGACTTCCCACTACTGATGATATTCCCAACCTCAAAAAAATTACCAAAAATAGTAGAGGCTCATTTTTTTCAAATGATCATCATTGGGAATTTGAGCCATTATCAATGATAAGGAATGAGGTTGAGATCTTTCGTGGTGCTCTGACCAATAATGCGTTAAAAAATAATTATATTTTAAGATTGCCTCCTAAACTGCATGGGTTTTGCTAATAAGATGTAGTTTTTGCGAAAGAACTTTTCACGTTGAACACGAATTTGAGGTCAAAAATTTCCCATCACGTCACGTTTTAGGAAAAAAATGGGGTTCAAGCAAGTCTAATTTTACAAGGATCCGATAATTTTTTCTATTTTTTATTAATTTTTAAACTTTTCAAACTGATTCAGGACGAAACTTTAAATCAAAAACAGTTACTGACTTAGAAAAACTATGAATGCAGGAGTGCTCAGTATCACCTTCTCTTTTCGAATCCGTAGTCAAACCTCATGTCGAAGAAAACAAATCGGATTTGATCGCATAGTGTAAGTAAGATTTCAAATTTATTTTTTTTTATATTTGACTTTTTAGAAAAAAAAACCAATGGAAATTAAAAATATAGTCATCACAACAACAATGTATATAGAGACGGGCAAATCAGACGGCCGTTTCGGAATCCGCCACAATTCCTCATCAGTGATCTTAGTGATAGTTCTTAATCTTTCAATATCCTATATAAGCTACTAATATTTGAAATCATAACCCAGAATTACGGATTTGATTCCAAATATCTGCACTGAATAGAGATATTGTTCATTAAGCCTGTTTATATATAACTTCAAATAACGAAATTGACATGAACTTAAGTCATGACTTTGAAAATTAACCTCTAGATTTAATTTTCATTGTCTCCTAAAAAACTATCATGATAAAAAATATCGTTAAATAGATTTTATTTTGACTTTTTTCCATCCATTGGGAAATAATCTCTAAAATTAGAATAGAGTTTCCACATTATGTCAGAACCCCCAAACCCGCCCCCCCCCCCCTAAATACGCCGTTGTTCCACATGATATCCTGTAGCTAGACATGATATTTATAGAACTTAAAATAAAATTAAATCCTCGGTGGCCAGGTGAGAGAGTTTGATTCCCAGACGGGGAATAATTGTTTTAAAAAATCATTATGTTAAATAAATACTTTATTAATCTTCAAATTTATTTAACATTAAATTACTTTTGCTGAAATTACTTACTTTAGTTATTTCAATTAACTACATATATATGTATATATATTTTAAAATATTTAATTATGAATATTTGTCTTAAACCCAGTGTGCTTGACGGCAAATTCCTACAAATTTTACTTGTTATTACAAAAAGCTTTTACGAAAATTTTCAGATTGTAAGCAAACATTTGTAAAACAAAGTTAGTCGTCAGTCAGACAAACAATGTTCATATTAATTAGAGAAAACTCCTAAAACTATGCAGCTCATTTCAATTCTGTACCGAAAACTTAATGAATGCATATACGAATGCATGCACCAGTGAAGTTTTTAGCTCTTATTTGAGTACTTCTCCCTCTTGTCTTAGTATTTATAAAGTTAAAGAAAATTTATTGATTTTCGGCTTACAAGAAGATTTATATAGAATAGATAAATGTTGTAAAATAGTATTTCCAATATGGAAAAAAACTAAAACTTTCTTGTTAGTATGAATGCATTCAACATTATTTGGGTACAATATGATAAAAAATTTATGACAGTAAAATGATTTTAAAAATGATTTCAAATATGTAAAATAGTAATAAAATATTGCATTCTTATAATAGGAAAGCCCTTCAAAAAAATTCCTTGCTTTATATATATTCTAATTACCAAAATTTTCTCTACATACACGTACAAATTTTTTTTTCTTTTTTGGAATGCTACAACCCTTTGAAAGCCTTTCAAGACGCTCTTCATTAAAAGTATATAGCAATTAACTTCTAGGCTGCTGCTCTTGCATGTTTAGAATGCAGAAATGTCAAAAAATTTGATGCTGACAAATTAAACAAATGTCAACAGCCAAAAATACAAAAAAAAAAAAAAACAAAAATAAAAATAAATGTAGTTGAAATGTCGAAATTAAATGAGCCTAACATAAGTAATGACATGTCCTTTTGAAGAGAGACGAAACAATTCATTTCTTTCTTTAACTATTTTTACTTTTTTTCTGCAATTTTCTTCAAGTTTTTATTCTTAGTTTTGTAAGATAGTAATCTTCAAGACGAATAAAAGAGGCTTCAAAAGATTTGAAATATTATGTTTTAAATAAAATGACATTTTTGTGTGCTAAATTTGTCACAATAAGACTAAGTCACCTTCACTTTAAATACATTATAACAACAACACATAACCAGTCTTCATATCTGCCAGACTGCCAGGAGAGTTGGTAGCATATTCGCAATAATTAAAAATACATTAAGATAATTTTGATATATGAATAAATTTTTACATGTGTGCGTAACAGCAAAAATAAAAAATAAAATTAAAAAGAAAAAAAAAAGGGGAAAGATATCAAGAAAGTTGTCATTTGTCTTCAGATATTTATGAATATAACTTATTTAAAAGTCATTTGCTTAATTGTGTGTGTGTTTACAAGGACGCATATGTGTATATGTGTTTGAAGGCCACCATGCCTGAACTGTCAATGAATGAACGAACTCACAAGTCTGAAAAAAAAACCAAATGTTTTTATTTTTTTAAAAGAAAGATTGGTAATATATTTTTCCTTGCATGCGAGAAATTTTACATACATAAATAATTCGTGGTCTTCTATACGATATTTTACACGTGTCAAAATAATAATGATAATATTTTTGAATACCTTCAAGTACGAAAAGTGTTACAACCCAGCGGAAAAGGCTGGGTAATAAAATTGTCTCTCTGATTTCATAAAAGTTTTAAAGATACATTTATATATTTTTAGAAAAATTGTTTCAAAGGTAGTTTTTTGAAAATCTTTTTAATAAAAAGTAAAATTTTATATAAGCAGACTGTTTGGAAAGCACGATTGACTCTAGCTGGAGCAGGGTTTCAGTTTTTATAGAATTTTATTGATTGAATAAAAGATACTTCTATCATACACAATTTATAGCATATAAACGCCTCAAAATGGAAATGATCACCATTTATAGCGTCGGTAATTTGGTATAATCCTTACAAATGCGAAAAGCTCGGCCTTGGCCCTCTTGAGGCTGCTGTGCTGTAATAGTAGTAGTAGTTATATAAATCATTGAAATTAATCGAGTGCTTCACTTTCAACTTCCTTTATGCTTAAAGCACGATCAGTTTAAATCAAATTCATACGTTTTATTGCCTTAAGTCTTTTTTAAAGGTAATCTATCGGTGCAAAAAATCAGTTTTCTATCTAGGTAAATTCGCTCAGCTAAAAAGGAAGTTGGTATTATAAGAGTCTATATAAAACTCCTTCATTCCCACTGGGTTTTCTCAAGAAATATTTTTTGTTTCATAAAATTAGACCTTTATTTTGGTATTTCATGTATAAGTAATAACTGTTTTGAGTTGGAAGTATTTGCCAGTCAAAATAAATTTTTTTTTTTTTTTTCAGAAAAAATAAATTTTTCGCGAAAATTTGTGTAATAATATGCTCAATTTTGTGCATTCTTTTTTTGCTATGTGATAAGATATCGTTGCCTGAGGATTGATTTGGCGTATGTATATACGAATTCCTATACCTATACGCCAAATCCATTCTCAGGCGCCGATATATCAATTTCTCATACCAAATTTGTGGCCAAGTTGCACTGTTACACCACATGCTCTTGTACTTTCGTACTAAAACCTTAAAATATGGTGTTGTTGTTGTTGTAAATGTTATTTGAGTTTTGGTAAAACTTTATTTTTTTAACATTTTAAAAATAAAACTGTTCTACACCAGTTTAATTTTATAACAAAGCACTTACAAAACCAATGCAGTTTATTATGGTCTTAGTACCAAAGTACAAGAAAATGTTATGTATCTTTGTAACAGCACAACTTAGCTAAGGACTTGGTGTAAGAAATTTATATATCTTACTAAAAATTAAGCATATTATTACACAACTTTTTTGGAAAAACATATATTAAAAAACAATGGATGCGTGCAAGGCACGCAAGATATTTGATGTGTAAACAGTTAAACCAACTGAATGCCATATACATAAGCTGACATATGTATAGCCATTTATAGGGATTTGATGTATAATATATATGCTTAGGTAAATAATTCAAATTAAAAGAATTCTTTTATAAACTTAACAATTTATTAGATATCATTATCTTTTATATATAATAGTCCAATTCACTATAAATTGCAAATGGTCTTACATCATTGTAAATGCAAATTTTTGTTCCGTATCGCATATATTTGTTGTTGTGATAGCAGAAATATTTTGCATTTGCACCAAATCGTGAATAGGGCTGATATGTTGTAGTTGCATCCAAGGCCGTATTTAGGGGGGAGGTTTTTGGGGGTTCTGACCCCCCCAATGGATGGAAAGAAAAGTCAAAATAAAATCTATTTAATGATATTTTTTACTTCCATCGGTTTTTTTTTTCTAAAAAGTCAAATATAAAAAATAAATTTGAAATCTTAGTTACACTATGCGATCAAATCCGATTTGTTTTCTTCGACATGATGTTTGATTACGGATTCAAAAAGAGAAGGTGATACTGAGCACTCCTGCATTCATAGTTTTTCTAGGTCAGTATCTGTTTTAGATTTAAAGTTTCGTCCTGAATCAGTTTGAAAAGTTTAAAAATAAATAAAAAATAGAAAAAATTATCGGATCCTTGTAAAATTAGACTTGCTCGAACCTCATTTTTTCCTAAAACGTGACGTGATGGGAAGTTTTTGACCTCAGATTCGTGTTCAACGTGAGAAAATTCTTTCGCAAAAACTCCATCTTATTAGCAAAACCCATGCAGTTTTGGGAGACAATTTTAAAATATAATTATTTTTTAACGCATTATTGGTCAGAGCACCACGAAAGATCTCAACCTCATTCCTTATCATTGATAATGGCTCAAATTCCCAATGATGATCATTTGAAAAAAATTAGCCTCTACTATTTTTGGTAATTTTTTTGAGGTTGGGAATATCATCAGTAGTGGGAAGTCAATGAGCTAATGAAATTATGTGCCTCACGATAAAAAAAATGAACTAGAATGCACATTGAATAATATTTATTTGAAAACATTTAATTTGATTATTCTGGGAATTTTTTGTCACTTTTGGCCATTTTTTTTAGGTTAAGATTAAAAAAAAATCGGAAAATTTTTCCTAAAATTTTAATTTTATAGGGTTGATAAAATGCATCATTGATTTAATTTATTGTATTTAATAAACAGTTTGATAAAAATTATTTATGAATATTTTCTTCGAATGAAAACCCCCCCCGAAAAAAATTTCTGGCTACGGCCCTGGTTGCATCATTTTTCTTTTACTCAATGCATCGGGCACGATATGCTCGCATATATGTACGCAGCTGCAATTGCATCTTTTTTCCGCGTTTTAAGTTTTTCTTCCTGTCGATTTGAAATTTTATTAGATGTGAAAATTTTACATAACGTCGTATAGGTATATGAATTTTTACACACATACGCCAATTCTCAGGCGACGATAAGTGATTTCCGCATTTAACCTTTCTTTTTAAAAGCACCTCAAAGAGATTTGTCTTAACTGCATTTACTAAAAATAAGAAACAATGTATTTTTATTGAAGTAAACAAGTGAATTTATAATAAATAAGTTTGATTTTTTCTTTTGAACATCTTTGCTATTTACATAGATAAAAAAAGTGTTGCCTTTCTAATGTTAATGTACAAAGCAAAATTTTTATAATGCCGTGGTTTGCTATCATTATCACTACATTTTGTTTATACATTTATTGAAATCAATATTTTTTATTACTTATCATTTTGTATTGTTTTTATATTTTAAAAAATATTTAATTTTAATCCAATCTCACTAACCGAATGCAAAACCTATCAAACGCTTGTGTTTGCTACGGCGACTTCTCTGCTTGTATGGTATAGTCGATCTCCACAAGTTTAACACCAACAAATAATTCGGCCACGAAGATAAATGTACACACACATTTTGTTTTCGTATGCACATATATGTGTGAGTAAATTGATAAACAAACAAACTCCGCTCGTATTTTAATTTCTCCCTCTCTTCTTCTGTCCTCTCTTTGTTGTTTTGAGTAGCACAGTCATGCCGCGCAGTAGTGTGAGCGATAGGGGAACTGGACGTTACAGTTATCTTGTATCTTACGTTACAGTTATTCTTACATTTGACACATTTGAAATTTTGCCTGTACCGTGAGCTAAAATGTTTAAACATAAAAAAAAATCGAAGAAAAAATGTATTTTTAGATTTTGAGTAGCAATTTCTTCCAACTCAAAAAAGTTATTAATTACAAATGTGAGATCAAAATAAAGGTCCATCAATTTTCTATTTTTAAGTTTTATGCTCAAAGAAATTTAGGTGAGTAGGGGTTGTTTGGGATCCCTACTGGTAGCCCATTAATAACGCCGTAATATTTACTCTCTCTATGTACAACTTACACCACAACTACAGGACTAATTCAGAGCATTGATCTTACTGACCATCCACCTTAGATATATTGAACTCCTACCAGAGATAAACATTACATTTTTTTTAACCCAGACTCTATAAAATATAAAATTTCTAGTGTTTTTTAATAACTGAGATTTAAAATTCTTATAATTTGTTTTAAATATTTACTAAACACATCAGGAGACATGGCAAACAAATTACAACCTCTAAGTTGAATATGGCAAGAGCTATCCATGGTGTATCATAAAGTCATCAGTGTTTTCCTGCACAGCGTAATTTATCAATAAATTAGAGCAAACAAAAAAATAAATGCCTCACACCAACTTCTGCTCAACTAAAAAATTCACCTTACGTTTTCTACTTATTTCTTTTAAATAAATTACACAAAAAAAAAAAACACAAATTTTTGTTACTTAGATCCAACCACCCGCGTGTCTTTTCAGTCTCTTCTGTCTTCCGTAACAGTTGCACTTCCCTTTAAAGGAAATTAAGTTTTACGAGCGACAAACACATTTTAATGATGTCGACAATGTGAGCAAGCAAGCCAAAGCAAATGCACGAAAAAATAAGAATTTTTATAATAATAATGATAATTTTATATTCACGTTGCTGTTTAAAGCAAGTGAACGCCACACACACATAACCAACTACTGTATCCTACCCTATATCAAATTCATGTTCCTAAAAAGCACAAAAAATAAAATTAAAAAAAACATGCACTCGAAAATGAATATGAACCACCAGAAGAATGTTGTCTTTACCAAAGTAGATCGTGTGTGTGCACTTGAAGCGCCTGAATATATGCTCCTAAAAAATACAAAAAAAAAAAAAAAAAAAAACACCGACACATTTTTTGCTTCTACTGCTGCTCATATTTTTTGCTGCTTCTTTGTACTGGAAAAAAAAAAAAAAAAACATAGAACACATAAATGTGTCGTCGCATAAGGAAGTCATATATATTCGGAGTCCAATGCACATACATACCTACAGTCGTGGCGATAACTAAGCGAATAAAATTAATAGAAATTCCTTTCAAAACCTTGCTCTCTATCTACTCTAGAATTGTGTGCGCTGCTTCTTTTATTCATTTCATTACAACAGAAATGTCAAAAAAAAAGGACAAAAAATAAAATAAAAATATGAACAGCATTTGAAAAAGCAGCAAACTTCAAAGGATATATAGGTATTCCTTATTTTTAAAAAATTGTGAACTATTTAAATGGCAGCAAAAATGTGCATTGAGAAAAAGCTGGGTAGAAAAAATTTTTAGGACTTCACTATTTATGTATATAAAATTTCTAGAACTTTTGCTTGCTTTGTTTTTTGTCGACCATTTTGTTTCGTGAGTTCATTGTCCTGCTTATTTTGGCTGCTCCTGAAATGAAGGAAGAATTCACAACTAAAGACACCCTTTTTAATTTTATGAAAAAATTTTAATTGTTGTCACTAAAATGGAAAGTTATTTCTTTTTTTTTTTTTGCTACGAATATTTGCTCTCATTATTTTAAATACTTTTTGCTATTGTAATCTGTAAGTAAAGAATGTGGGTGGTAAAAATTAATTTAGATTTGTTGGTGTTTAGTATGAAAATGTAAGCTTAAACAAAATTTGACGGCTCAAGTGATAATTATCGCTATTCTATTCTTAATATCATGCGGTTTTTTAGTGTAAGGATAGTCTTCCATAGAACTAGAATCATCTATGCTTTATTAAATTAACTTTTCATTTCTTTTGAGATTTTATTAAACTAAAATACTGAAAACTATATTTACATGAAAGTACAGGCTAAAGACTCTGGGCAAACCACTCTTCAACAGCCTTGGAGAGCTATCAAAAATTAACATCAACAACCTACTCAAGTTCCTAAACCAAACGAAATGGCTATAACCAATCAGCGGCAGTAACTAACTTGTTTGAAACTACCAGGAAATAACTGAGGATGTGGCAACAAAACGGCGCGTTAGCGCTAATTGGGCTCGTGGAGCGAACCACCACTTCAAACAAACAAACAAACATATTTACATGTAACAACGTGAGCGTTTCTGACAGTCTAAAGTGACAGCACACAAACGTTCTTAACTTCAAGATTTGGGGCTAGCTGTAATAAACTGAGTGTCATAGGCTTTAAAGTTGAAAGAATTTTATTTTATTTACAATCTCAACAATTTGGATGAGGAGGGAGAAGAGAAGGCTGAGGAAAAGATAGTCCAATAAGGTAGCATAACCGTGGACTTACTCTAAGTTATAAAGTGGATATATCTTTTTCTAAACAACAATTAATTCGAATTTTTACAAAGCAAAAATTTCCAACTCAAATTTTTTGACTAGTCGGAGTTAATAGTTTTTGAAAAAATCAAAAAGATTTTTTTTTTTTTTGCAATTTACAATATTTATAAAGCTGTAGACCAGGCGCAACTTTTGGCATTATTAGAATGATTGATATCATAAAAAAAAAATTATGTTTGAGTTTGAAATATGATCGGAAAAATCGGGTGATTTGAGAAAAAATTGAAGATAATCAGAAACGAAAAAAATTTCAATTTAAATGACGCGAAATATTTATTTAATGATCAGAATGACCAAAAATGATTCAACTAATCCGATTTGGTCTCATACATAGTATAAACCCAAAAACAGAAGGACTTCAATGGGCCAAACATGGAACCGTAGAAAAACGGGTTTTCTTACATATTTCCATGGCATGATGACTAAATTCAATCAAAAATACTTTATATTGGTCAAAACAATGAAGAGAAGCTCAAAAATCTACAAAATAGCGCCACAATGACTTTTATGTCAATGTTCTTATGTTCTTTTTAGAAATGAGAGTATGCAAATAGTAAATCATTCCATGCAAATGGCGCTTCTGTAGCTGTCATTTTGACAAAAATATTAATAATTCTCAAATCACCACATGTCTCCAATCACCCCACTTTACCCTGTATAAATAGCATTTCAACTGACTAAACAATAATAAATAATGAATAAATAATAAAATATTTCAAGAATAGCAAAGAAATCAGCATTGCTCCACATTAGCAGCTGAAGTTGCAACAAACGCTTCACAATTCAAAAGAATATTTGAACCAGCTCATGATGAATCAAGCACTGAACAAATTTATTTCATTAAAAAGTTTTAAATGTGATTTCAATGGCTATTCTGATTTTTTAGATAAATAAAAGCTGCATTTTTTTTCCTGCGTTTTAGGTTTGTTTTTAATTTTTCTATGAAACCGTTTTAGGATTTTCTAAACACATTTTTGGGATCTTAGATATTTGGGATCTTCTAAAATTTTGAAATTTTACTCCCTGCTATGAATAATAGAAATGATCGAGAGTACAGAAAGTAATCTGCTCAATGGGCTCTATAAAATTTGCATAACGATCTAAAGGAGACATGTACTCGGCTTGGTAAATTTTTCCCTACGAAATTTAAAACTTTATTAATAAAATCAAGGCATCAAAATATAACTGCAGTTCATGGCATGGAGTCCAAAAAATTTAAATCCACCAGATCAAGCAAGACAGCAAAAGTGATAATGCCGAGTTTCGTCATTAAGCCAAAATTTCTAGTTGTTTTTCCCCCTGGAAATTAATCAGACTGAAAGTTGCTTACCACAAGTTCTATAAATGATAGCAGAAAGAAGGAAACAAAATAAATTGGCACTTTTAGGCATAGCTCCTAGCTGCTGTCTGGCTGCCTAAAAAATTAGTATTTTCCTCTAGATTCTTCTGTAGAAAGTAAATTTAACTTTTCTAATCAGCGAAAATATCGTTGTTTAAAATTAATAGTTGCTATACGTTTTTCGATAAAATATTTCGAAAAGATTTTAAGCTGGATGGGGCTATTGCTTGCGAATTTTTTTTATAAAATCCTCTGTTATTCTTATCAAATTTATCGAAAACAATGAGAGCTAAAATTAGGCGAAGTTGTCTTAACTGCTGTAAAATCATTGTATATATCTGATGATAGGAATCAACCATTGCTGTTGGATCTATTTTGTTCGGTTTAATAACCAGATTAGTTCGTTGAAGTTCACTTTAGGATACTCTTTCAAGTCGTCAAAAAACGGTTTCCCCTGTATACGGAGTCTGGTACTAGCGAAAGCCGAACATTTAGAGAGCAAATGTTCGACGGTTTCTTCGTTGCAGTTGCGACAATGTTTGCTGAATTGAATGCCTATTTTAGCAGCATGAACCCCTACGAGTCAGTGACCTGTACTGATAGCAGTTAATCTTACTACGTCAGTGCGGTTTCTAGTTAGTAGGTTATTAGCTCTTGCAGCATTACAATAGGGGAAACATTTCTTGGTGATTTTACGTGTTTGCTTGATATCCTATTTGTAGTTAGCTGTAGATCTAAGAAGTGTTTTCGAATATTTCTTTGGGCCTCTTTTAGCGAAATGCGTTGCAAGCTCGAGTCGAGTTTTATACTCCCCTCAATGTTTCTATGACTTAAAACTTAAATAAGGGGTATGCTAGTTGTGTTTCTTAATTTAGCAATGTAATACTCTGCCAGACTAGTTTGGATTTGATAACAGTGGAACCTAAAGCTTTTGATCACCGCTTGATAATCAGATCAGAAAATATTTAAATGCCATTAGCTGGTATGTTTGTCGATACAACATGTTTCCATTATTGCCATAAATTTTGCCTGAAACAAGCTGGCACAGTTTGGGAGGGAGAGCGATTGAAATATGTATATTTAGATCTGCTAAGTATATCTCCGCTCTAGCATCTTAATCCTTTTTCGAATTGATGGTGCATAGGGCTATGCCAGATTGCCACGGTACTTATCTATCTTTCAGTCACCCCTTGTGGAAAAGAAAACCCAGAAGTCCTCTTCAAGATTGACTTTCGTCGTTAGGCTGTCTGTAATTTCAGCTAGTCTGTAGTGTTTCTGTGTTTCGTACGTGTCCAACATCCAGTATCTCTGTGCCTAATCGGGTTATTAGATGCTGTGCATTTAGTGAAGAGTCCAATAATTGTAAAATTGTATTTTGACAAAACTAATACTACAAAGCTGTAAAGGCTATTTGCGTGCCAAATTTTGATAGGATAAGGTCGACTTGCACACATTTTTGAAGAATCTATAAATGGCATACATATCAACTATGAAAATTTCACTATCTTCATTACATAAGAGCCTCTATTTTCCAAGATAATGTTTTCTTAGTAATATTTAGAAGTTATTCGCACATGCTAAGCAAATAAAGTCAACGAAAAACTACCAGGAGCAATGCGAACGTGAATGTCAATGAAGTGTAAGGAAAAAGTGTGTGCAATGGCATAGAAAACAAAAAAAAAAACAGTAAAACCAAAAAAAAAAAAAAACAAGTAAAAAACTTAGCGCAAAAAAAAAAAAAAACAGAAATACTGAAAATCAGCATGAGTCATTCATAGGAGATTGTGAATGAAGCAAAGACATTTATTTTTTTGAATGAATTTTCTTTGTATGCATAACTGTGCAAGTATTTGCAAAGGAATGTCTGGTAGTATGAGTGTATGCGTGAATTTACTGTACAAATATAGAAGTTGAAGAAATGTGTGCATGTGCGTATTTTTAAGTAATACTTACTACGAAATTGGTAGAGGTTGAATTCATAAATAAGGAAATGGAAATAAAAGCTCTTGGAAATTAATGTAAATGAAAAAAAAATAATCTACAATAAACAAGAGAAAATAAAAATGAAATAAATCTTCTAAAAAATTTGTACAAAGTGTGCACAATTTTAACTTGAATTTGTATTCTGTATGATATGTACCTGCTAATATGCTAAAATTTATTTCAGCTGACACCGACAATTCTGAGACGATTTTATAATAATAAAAAATATTTTTCAAATTACCTGTTTACCTTATATACTCACTTACTTTTTAACTACAAGTTGTTATAAAAAACTACAAAAAAAAAAATTTCTTTATTCATGCCACTGGATTTTCGTAGTTTCATTTAGCATAAACTTGAATGACCCCAATAATTAAATTTCAGACTTAATCTCTTTTTCTCTTTAGAAAAGAAAATCCTAAATCTAACAACTTTTTTTTATTCAATATAAATATTTAAATATTTATGCGAAGAATGCACGTGCAGTTTTTATACATATATACATACATATATATATACATATATATATATATAGAAAGGAAAACTCTATTTTGCTGCGCATTTACTGGCAGCTCATTCTCAATGCAAATTAATCCTTTTGCGCTAATGAACTCAACGCGCAAAGGATTAATTTGACGGTAAAACTTTCAAATACACGCAAGCACATACGTTTACACGCAAGCATACAAACATAAAAACACACACATACATGCATATATTTAGATACTATACAACAAGGTACTTTCCTAATTAACCAAGCGCGTAGACTTAAGTCAATTAAGCAGTTTAACTGTAACAGAATACTAAACGCTTAAACTTTCGATTGCTTAACGTATAGAATAAACAACTATAGGCATAAATACATACATATACACAAATACAAATACATACATATATACGGCGCACAAAATCAGCTAAATTTACATATATGTATGTATAGAAAAATATAACCTTAGGTGGTATTTGTGTGAGAGAGCGAGATAGCAACTGTATAGAAAATATACATAGAGTGCACATAAATGTATTTGTACGAGATAAAATCAGCTCATTAAACGCCTAAAAATATGCAGCATATGTAATATGTAGCACAAATACCAAAAATATACAAGTATGCTACATGTCAAATATGTTACTACACATACATGTGTACATTCACACATTAAAGCCAATGGCATTAAAAATAATATCATGTGATAAAAAACATATCAAATCAAACAATAGGGTGTGTGTGGAGCGGAGAGAATGAGAAGCGAGAGGGTAGTTACTGGAGTTGGTTCACCCTTAGGTGGGGGTAAGGAGTAAAGTTAAGAAAATTGAGGAAAATATCACGCTGCTTTGTTGTTTGTTTTTTCTTTTTTCATCGAAGCTAATAAATTAAATATTTTTTTACGACTTTGATATTTTTTTGTAGTAAGAAAGGGTAACAAGTAGAACTTATGTACATGTATGTATATTTCAGTTAGCTCTACTAAAACATATTAACTTCTACATGAATGCCTGCTTCACACATACAGTGTCGGACAAAACTAAAGGACGAACTTTTTCTTGTCAGCATTTAGTTCAAAAAAATTTTAAAATATGCAAGTATGTACATATTTTTTTTTGTTTTATAAATTTAGTATAAATAAACATTGCGCAATATGCCTAAACCTGCCGCGACAAAACTAAAGCACATAATCTTTTTCATTTACTGTTACAATAAATAGTTAAAAATTAATAACAACAACCATGTTTAAACTAGAAACCTGTTATTTTGGAAAACAAAAAGCAGGTTTTAAAAAAAAATTGGAAGCGTATATAAGACGTGGGTTATCATTCACTGTCAACGTTCTCATTTCAAAATTTCGCTTTCCAAAATGTATCGAAATAAGTATTCTGTACAATTTATTTATTTATTTAGTCTATGGAATTTACATCCTTATAGACTAGGTATAATAATTCAACTAATAATAATAAATTGAAGTGCAAATTTATACAATAATACAGACTTAATGCTAGATAGTTTCTATGAGAAGCATTTTAAAACTTTTTTTTGCAATTGAAAAATCTAAAAAATGTTCTTCAGCGATTCTATTATATATCGTTAAAGCCATGGTAATGGGTTCATTTGAGGCATAATTAGCTTTGTGGAGATTTACGTTAAATGTATGACATAGACGCAAATTCCGCGCAGGTACTTTAAAAGTAATCAATTCTAATAAATACGAGCAGTCAATATTGCCACAGATAATGTCATATACAAACATTAATGAGAGAGTTGCTCTTCTAGTTTCAAGCGATTTTAAGCTCAAAAGCAAGCATCGTGCATTATAGGATTATAGGAAGTGGTTTCACAAAATTTAGGGATCGCAAAGCGTATTTAATGAAAATTTTTTGAATACGCTCGAGACGGTTGGAATGTACAGCATAGAACGGGTTTCAAATAAATGCTGCATATTCTAGCTTTGAGCGGACAAAAGAACTATATAACAACTTATGTGTATATGGGTCCTTGAACTCAGAACTATTTCGACGAACAAATGCCATAACGGAGTAAGCTTTTGGAATAATGTAATTGAGATGCTGCACAAATGAAAGGCAAGAGTCAAAAATAACTCCAAGATCCAATATTTCCTTTAGCGAATTGAGACAGTTATTAGCAATACTAAATGAGGATGAGATTGGGTTGCGCAGTCTAGAGAAAGTAATATTAATATTATTATTATAATTAAGATGTAAATGATTGGCTGTACACCAATTAACAAAATTATTGAGTTCAGATTGTAAGATGTTAATGTCCGATAAATTTCTAATGGCAAGATATAATTTCAAGTCGTCAGCATATAATAGATAATTTACTCTAGAGAAACAACCCCCCACGTCATTAATAAATAATATGAATAGTAAGGGACCAAGTATACTACCCTGGGGGACACCAGATGTTGCTATGAAAGACTTTGACCTTACTCCATCAATCAATACATAGCAGCATCTTTGATGAAGGTATGATTTGATCCATTGCAGAAACGTAGAATGGAAACCCATTTTTAACAGCTTAGAAATCAGAATACTATGCGAAACTTTGTCAAAGGCTTTCGAGAAGTCGGTGTATATAGTGTCAACTTGGCAGCCTGATTCAAATGAATTGATACAATATTTTGTGAAAACTGCAAGATTGGTTTCAGTTGAGCGACCTAACACGAAACCATGTTGATTCGGAGAGATCAATCTTTTTACTGCAAAAAATACTTTGTCTTTGACAATGCTTTCAAAAAGTTTTGATATAGTTGAGAGCTTAGAGATGGGTCTATAATTAGAAATATTACACTTATTACCTTTTTTTAATACAGGCGAAACTAAAGCAACTTTCCATTTGTCAATAAAAATACCAGTGCTGAGTGATTTGTTAAAGATAAGTTTCAATGGCGTAACAAGAGAGTCAGCACACTTTTTTATTAACAATGGCGATACACCATCAATATCTAATTTAGAGGAATTTTTAAGATTTATGATCCCATTTATAACATCTGCATCTGTTAGTATTAACGAACCGAAATCAACAGATGATACAATATTCAACAAATTAGAATCATCCACTTCGACTTGAGGATCAAAATTAGCCAGGAAATAATCAGAGAAAAGATTAACAGTATCATGGATAGAGTATGATACTTTATCATCCAAGAACATAGAACTAGGCATACTGGAGCAGGTTTTTTTGCTCTGCACAAAATTCCAGAATGTTTTTGGATCCAATTTAATTGATTTTTCAAATTGCATGATATATTGATTGTATAAAAATTTATCTAAACAATTAAATTCACGTGAATAATATTCATATTTTGATTTATGAGTGGCATTATTAGTTGCTGTATATAATTTATAAAATTTATTTCGACGGTTCTTAAGTTTTTTTAGGCCAACAGTATACCAGGGCAATTTATAAACTTTAGGGAAAATATTATAAGTAGATTTAATAATAATGCTGAATCAGTGACATGCATTGTCGAAAAATTTTGATTCGCTATTGCGTAAATTCCCGAGCTATAAACCGTTTTCGCTCTTCTCATTTTGTAAATACTAAATATAGAGGTGGCAGACCGCAAGGCACACCCAAACGTGAGGATCAGTCCAATATTTGGATTATAAAAAAAAAAACCTTTTATATTTTGGAAATAAATTGCGCTTAAACATTTCGCATAGGTTTATCCCACGACGAGTTGTGGAGGGTGGCTTATCAACATAGCAAAGCGTGAAAAGGCCATTTATTTCTCGAAAGAATCGGCAGCAAAGCTCGAAATTTTAACAGCGCAGTTTAACTAGGCTACTGTCAAATGAAAGACCGTGGTTTTTACTGACGAATCTAAATTTAGTATGAAAGGTTCTGACGGATTAAAGCTAGTGTGCGGACCAAAAAGGCAACGATGAAATCCACGTTATTTGAAAAGCACTGTAAAGTGCGGAGGAGACAATGTAATGGTCTGATAATTTTTTTCGACCATGGAATCGGTTCAACTCTTAAAATAAGAGATTTAATGGACCGTCTGATGTGCAAAGATATTCTCCAGAATGCTGTGTTACCTTATACAAAGCAAGAACTGCTGTTAAAGCAGGTACACCAGCACGAAGATGATCTCAGCACGATGTGTAAAAGAGTGGTTTGTTGTCAATAACATCGGTATTTTATAGAGGCCCACCCATTCACTCAATCTCAATGTCAAAAAATCTATAGAAAATTTTAGATCGAAAAATTCAGCGCAAAACCGGTGAAAATATGGATTCCATTTTCTATCTATCAGAAATTGCATGGAAGAACATTTTTGGGGATGTTTTGAACAATTTTGTTGAGTTCATTCCACGAAAATGTGCACCAGCTCTGAAAAGACATTACAAAATACAGGAAAAATCTAACTTTTCCATTAATGTATTCCCTATGTGCTTTTGTTTTGTCGCGTCTGTTTTATGCATTTTTGTTACTTTCGAGTTAATATTTTTATTTTATTTGAAAAATAATATTAAATTTTCTGTGTTTTATTACAATGAGTGTATATTCTTTCTACATTTCAGTCCAAGTATGTTTTACATCATTACTGAACAAAATGCAAACATGGAAAAATTCGTGCTTTAGTTTTGTCGGACACTGTACATACCTACATATGTACAGACATATATGTATATAAATATATGCTATACTTGAAAATTTGAAAGAAACAAAGCCATTTTTTTATGGTAACTCAACTAAAAAAAGTAGCTTCTTCTTTTTACTCGCACTTGCCTGAAATAAAACACATACACAGTTACATATACATTTTCCCTCAATCTCTACCCATTTTCTATTGTTTCTTTTCTTCTTCCTTTTTTACTACCATAATTTTGTTTCGTTTCTCGTTTTCTTCTTCAATGTGGTAGCTTCTTCATCCACTTCTTCGTCATTTTTATCGCATAATCTACAAGCGATTATCCTTTCAATATGGGATTAAGAATTTCATTTTGTATGCTTGTACATGCGAGTGTGCATGTATGTATTTATGAGTGTATGTATGTGTTTCTATGGCTGTGCGTGTACATGTATTATTCGCCGCACTTGCATGCAAACAAACATACACACACATTTCTGTTATATGTATTTATGACTGTTTATGGATATGTGCATGTGGATGTGCGTGCCGGCGTTAACATTTCAGGGGCGCTACTTTTACGGATAATTGATTAATCTTGGTATTTATGATGCTGATGCTTTTTAGCTTTGGTTTCACTTTTAGCTTTTTGACTGCTTTTGTTTTGTGCTTTAGCACAATTGCACTGTGGTACAATGGGATGAAGTTTGTAAAATTAAGTAATAAATTTTGAAATTGTTTGAAATATTAGATTGGAAATTAAAGAAGATAGAGGAGAGAGGAGAGAGGAGAGAGGAGAGAGGAGAGAGGAGAGAGGAGAGAGGAGAGAGGAGAGAGGAGAGAGGAGAGAGGAGAGAGGAGAGAGGAGAGAGGAGAAAGGAGAAAGGAGAAAGGAGAAAGGAGAAAGGAGAAAGGAGAGAGGAGAAAGGAGAAAGGAGAGAGGAGAGAGGAGAGAGGAGAGAGGAGAGAGGAGAGAGGAGAGAGGAGAGAGGAGAGAGGAGAGAGGAGAGAGGAGAGAGGAGAGAGGAGAGAGGAGAGAGGAGAGAGGAGAGAGGAGAGAGGAGAGAGGAGAGAGGAGAGAGGAGAGAGGAGAGAGGAGAGAGGAGAGAGGAGAGAGGAGAGAGGAGAGAGGAGAGAGGAGAGAGGAGAGAGGAGAGAGGAGAGAGGAGAGAGGAGAGAGGAGAGAGGAGAGAGGAGAGAGGAGAAAGGAGAAAGGAGAAAGGAGAAAGGAGAAAGGAGAAAGGAGAAAGGAGAAAGGAGAAAGGAGAAAGGAGAAAGGAGAGAGGAGAGAGGAGACAGGAGAGAGGAGACAGGAGATGGCGCAAACCCCATAATTTTGATATGCGCGGAACTAACATAATTTGTTTTTATTTTACCCTGTACATATTTCATGGCTAAGAGGAAAATGTTTATAATGGAAGAAAGGAAAAAAATTACTTAGATAGCAATCCTCCACCAACCCCCTTACCCACCCTTTTGGGTGTTATATGAAGCCTGTATTCGATATATGACTATACCGGGTAAACGAAGGCGAAACCTATCATTAGGTTTTAGTAAGAAATGGTTCCCATCAAAAAGTAGTTGGGGTCACCGAAGGTTAAAATTACCTAGGCCCAATTTTTTTATAGAAATTAACTCTTAAAAAAAAAATAATTTTTTTGTTTTTTATAATTCTTTTGTACAGGATTAATTGTTGGAAAAAATAATAATCCCGGAAATTAATCTTCGACAGACTAAAATCATTTTTTTTCAGTTTGCATTTATGTACATTATCTTCGTCTTGGGAATGGGACTTCACTTTTGATAACATGTCCGCATAACTGGGGGAAATCAAGCAAATTTGGTCTATCCAATCAAGATCTCCATAGCATCTTTTCAGATTCCATGCAATTCCTTTTACAGCTCTCATAGAAAGTTCATCCTTTCACTAAATCGTAGATCGTATATTAGTCGTTAACCTGTATCGAGTTAAGGGCGTAAGAAATCTCTATCAGCTGTTCTTTTTCGGTTGCTTTATAGCGTAATTTATTATGGCTTTTTGGACTGTCGCGATTTCTAAATTTTTGTGGAAATATTATTAATTATTATTAATATTAATTAATTAAAATTAGTTATTATTTGACGACCTCAATAGTCTAGTGATTAGTGCACTAGACTTTCAAGCAGAAGATTGCAGGTTCGATTCCAGTCTTAGTGTGGTGGTTAATTCATATAAACTTTTTATATTCACTATCGATATGAAGAGTATGAGAATTATAAGAAAGTGTGCAAGTACAAATCTTGGTAGGCAATGGCAAAGTCATAAAGTGATTACAAATTGCTACACCGCCATTCGCAACCGGCGTTATACTGTAAGTGCATCCATAGTCACTGTGGTCTATTGGTCTAGTCGCAGTGCCTTTCGGGTTGTCCCATTCTTCAAATAATAATAAAATAATAGTTTTTATTAATAATATTATATAATAATTTATATCATAATTTATTTAAAGCTGAGACTGATATCTTAACATAAGTAATTGCATATTTCTTTTTTCCTGCTTTCATGATCTAGCAGAAAAATGCTCTAATCCTCAGCCCAGTGGCCGTCTATAATTTTAGGGCGATATTGCACTCTAACAAAACCAGTAAGAAACGTTATTCGGCTACATACAATCAAGCAGAGACGCGACTTCTCGCAGTTTTATCTCATGTGCTTTAGTACGAGAGTCGATATAGAAGTCTCGGGTTTATTGCATATAACTGAACTTTCTTTTCGTGTGTTATATACATGTACTAAGTCGAGTTTGTGCCGATAAGTATAGAAAGTATCAACAGAGGAAAAGTAACAACAAAATAGAGAGAAGAAACTTCAACAGAATGTTTTATAAATGTTTTCTAACAATTTTTTAATACTATAAACAACATAGTTTCACTTCTACTGCGAGTGCTTGCAGACACATAATGTTTTTTTTAAATAATTTTAATTATTTTAAAATTATAAACAGTTTACATTACCTTGCTATTCTTACAAAAACACAATAAATAACTTATATACCAAAAAAAATATAAAATTTTTTTAAGAAACAACCTCGTGGTTGGGCTTTTTGTGAGTTTTTGTGCAATTCTTGCAAATTTTCTTGTCAAAACTATAAAAACAATTGTGTTTTGCTTTTTTTTTTAAGAAAATTCAAAAAACCTTTAACTTTATGTTGTTTGCTCACAAATCAAAACGATTTCTTAAAAACTGTGAGCTTATATAATCCAAAATTTTGTTTCACTGTACCATGCGAAGAACAGGAGCAGGAAAAAAAACCATTAAGTCAGTCAGGCTGCTAGGGAAGTCATAAAATTTTAAGCATTTTGTATACATGTGTTCATGTGTGCAATGTATTTTTTGTGTATGTATGTGCGTATAAGTATAAACAAATGCATAAATTGGTAAAATGTGGTAGATAGTTATTTATGTGTATTTGCTTAACAAGTAGCAAGGCGCAAAGGAAAGTAGCACTCATTTCTATATTTCTATACCATCACCAACTAACTTCATCTTTCTTCATTTTATTCTTCTCCTTTTTTTAATCCGCTGAGCTTTCGATTTTCTTTGATGCTTTAGCGCATTTTTGCAATTGTTTTAGTTTCTTTTGTACTTTTCTTAACGCTTTCATTCATTCATTTATTTATTTATTTATTTTCTGCTGCTGCCGTACTGTTGCTGTGTAATCCTTTTGATAAATTACGCTTATATGAAAAACAGAAAAACAAAAAAAAAAAGAATTCTTTGATATGTTCCCATACTCCTGTTATTTTTCTATATACGTACATTTCCTAGTTACTTTTTGTTCCCTAAATGAAACAATTATTGTATTGTAAAGTTTCTATGTGTGAGAGCGGATCCAGAGGTTCTCTAAAGGGGAGGTTTTATTTTTTTTTTTTTCTTCATCAAATTTTTTTTCTCATTCAAAGTTAACGAACAAAATGTATAAAAATTTAATCGGTAGGGGGAGAATTTAATCCCAAAACCCTCGCTCCTTCTTGGATCCGTTAGTGTGTGATGTTGTATATGTATTTGTTTTAGGAATGTGCGTGTTTGTACACTGCTTCGTTTTAATTTAACATCTAACCGCCAGAATGTGTTTGCTCTATTGTCTACGCGAATTTTCAAGAGCTAATTTTATTTACTATCTTTTATAAATTTCTTTTATATTTTTTCACTTTCTTTTTCTTTAGTCTTTTTTTCACCAATAGATTTTTATCCTTAACTTTGGTTTCATTTCTCTTTTCATTTTAACCTTGAACTTTAACTGCCGAAAATGAAAAGGATTAAAGTGTGAACAAGTGTACACAAAATTTCAACGGAATCTTTCATTGAAATCACTTTCGATCAATTTTATGTGGCATTTTCAATTTAATTAAAATTTACTTATCCAAAAACTCTATTTGAAAATCTTAATTTCTAAGTAAATACAAATGTTTCAAAGTTTTAAAACTCATTGTATTTAATGTATCTATTTTTGTTTTCTTATGACAACAACTAATCTACTTAAGATTTTCACTTTTTTTCTAACATTTCAAATAAAACTGACAAGTTATTTCTGTGAAAACTATAAATGGATTTTGAATGATATAGTTATTGTTGTTATTGCTATTGCTACCGAAATTCAAAGCAATGTGAGCGATATGATACGCACATATTTGCTAAAGGAAATGTATCAAAAACATTCGTCTGCTCAGGAGAGGATCTGTTAAATTTAGGTTCATGACAACAAAGAAAATATTTTCTACTAAAAGTAGAAATTTGAAATGAAGTTGGTAACTTTACATTTGAGTAAAGTGAATTATGAAATTTTAATATTTTCTCTAATGACTTTTACTAAAAATTCAAAACCGTTCTCCACTGGAGGCAATGCACTGCAATCCAATACAATGCCTTTTTAATTATGAAAATTGTTGCGATTGTTTCAGAGCGATTGGTATTGCCAGTCGTCGCTTAGTGTTGGATCGCTGTTTTGTTGCCTTCAATGGGACAACGGCCTCTTTTGTTTTAAAGAGAAGTCCTCACTAATTTTTCCGAAAATATATACAGACTGTTAAGTTCGGTTGTGTGCTAATAGAAATCTGTGGCTAAGTTTATAAATTTTAGGTCCTATTACTTTGACATCAGTTATTCGGTATACGAACTATTTTTAGTTTTCACACCAACCTTTCTCGCTCTACAAGGCAAATCTTTTTTTTTGGAGCTTTTGGTTCAGATTTATATAAAAGTGCTCATATAGAGACAATGACGTACCTTTTTCGCCAAAAATATTTCTCATAAAAAAGTAAAGAAAGCGCACAAAAATAAAAGATCTCTCTGACCCTCTTAACTAATAATAGAGGCATTTGTACCTAAATTTCCTAATGAAAAGGATACAGAATGGTGGTTGAGGTTTAGTGTTAACACAAAATATTCCAAAATTTTTATAACTACCAACTTTTCTATGGAAGTTAAAATTACACGACTTCAAACCGATTGCCATCAGTACACACCGTTAACCTTGAACCTCCCGTAAAATATGTCTGTGGAGTAATGGATCAAGATTGTTCTTTTAAAAAATTACTCATTGGCGGTCTTGTAAAACAAGTACTTGTAGTACTATCCTGTGTAATTGATTGACAAATACTTTATCAAAATATTGTTTAAAAATTGCTTCAGAACAAGAACTTTATTCTTTTTTCATCTGCGAGGATGCAATCACAATAAGATACTGGCTACAGCTCTGATAAATACAAATTATGCCTGAGGGCAGAAGTTGATATCTCTACCTATGTTATTACAAACATGTAGGGTTCGGAGATTGAAGTGTTACCAAATTCAATTTGCAACAACAGTCGAATTTTTAGTGCAATCGCAACTCATTTCATTGCTTACAAAGCAAAAGCATTTGCGTCTAAGCTTTGCAGAAAAAATTTCGTAAGTGTAGTTTCTTAAATATCCAACATGTTGAGGTTCTTTAAGTGTCCTTTTCGATGCTAATTCGTTGGGTTGACGTTGGCCAATGATAAAAATGATGATGGAAAACCAATTAATTTATCTGTCGGCGCACTTGATGTAGAACTTGTTGAAGAAGCATAGTCTTTCGAGGAATTGACGGGGAGTTTTTTAAGTCAGCCACATTTTGCTTGAACAACTTTGTGATTTGGATTCATTCGATAGTGACTTTAGATCCATTTCGTTTCATTACTACATATTCGGTGGGATCAAAATTTTATTGCAATTTGTTTTTCGCGATCACTCTGTCTCCTTAATTAATTCCATTCGGTTTCGCTCCCCTCCGATTATCTCGGTATTCACGCTTTTGTTAGAGCTAAATCATTCAAATGTTAATAAAATCTTTGTATATCGAACTATAAAACGGTACAATGGTACACCACTGCGAAACGATATGTTGGCGATCGAAAAAAACAGCAACTTCAACCAAAATGGTTCTATAAGTGAAGGCAAGAATTCGACGAAATCCCAGACAGAGTGCGAAAAAATGGTTGCTGCTTTAAAAATAGCCGACCGGAGCTTGCGTAAGATATTAAAAAACCACTTTGTAAGGTTCACAAGATCCAAAACGCACATAATCTTACACCGAAGCAGAAACAACAACAGCTATAAAGAGCAAAGGAGTTGAGACACTTGTATGCGAGTGGCCAGTTGCCAAATATTGTCTTCTCAGATGAGAAAAATTACCCAATTGAGCGGTATGTAAATAAGCAAAATGATTGAGTTTGGTTACAAAAAAGAACGCTCGAACTGGAACTAAGAATGGCCATTTGATCACAAGCACCGACCCACGTCATGGTTCAGGCCGGAGTGACCACCGATGGTCGTTCCTCGCTTGTGTTTTTGGAGCCATGCGTCAAAGTGAATGTGACTGTGTACCGTGAATAGGTTTTAGAAAGTACATTAAAGCCTTGGGCGCGCAAACATTTTAGCAATAGATCATATACGTTTCAGCAGGACTCTGCACTGTCACACAAAACTTGTGTAAACCAGGATTAATAAAAAAAATAATGTTTCGAACTATATAATAATAATGTACAATAATGGTTCTCGAATTCACCAGACGCCAATCCTCTGGATTTTTCTCTCTGTGGCGTTTTGGACTCAAATGTCCTCACAAAACAAAAAACACACATGTGTGGACTTATAAAAGCATCCCTTGAACGAGAATGGAATCGAATTCCACAATACCACATTCGAGCAGCGTAGAACTTTTTTTTTGATAGGACCGACCGTATAATCAGGGCTAAAGGAGGTTACATCGAAAATCTGAAATATATACATTTGTTAGTGTAACTACAATTTTATTCCAGTAGAGCCAGAAATGCTACGATATCATATTATATATCAATTTAAAGAGCTTGACGAGTAGGTTATCAGATTTAAAATCGGTTAAGCCAATTCCTAAATATTAGCGTCGGAAGTTTCTTAAAATTCGCTCATTGAACAAAGCATTGTATTCATCGTTGAAAAAATCATTGCTTAAGCGGGAGTAAATAATAAATAAGGGAAAGAGAGAAGACATGAGTAATGGCATTTCTCAGAATTATCTGCATACACAAATAACAAAACAAACACCAACGAGTAGTTTGGTTCCCTTTTGATATTTGTTTTTTTCATAAAGAGATTTCGTCCGCAAAAAATAGCCCCAGTTACTGGGGCCTTACCGACTAGTAACTTTTTAAAATTCAATTATTTTTACATAATAATTTTTGCTACACATATAAAAAAAATTTTCATTGATCTAAAAGTTATAGCCTTTCATATAGAAAACACTTCAATCTCCGCACCAGTTATTTTACATAGTTTAATCTACTTTAAGGGCTTCTTCATGAAAAAGACAGCAATAGGTACAAAACTAAGGCTATCACTTCTTGAAGTCTAAAAACCACAAAAGGCCTATTTCTCAGACAAGTGGATAAAAATGGAATAGCTGGTATCGTAGGGTGATGAAAACCCTGGCTACGAGTTCAGCAGCAGTTCTGAGTCCCTAAAGAACTAAAACCAGCTTAGTAGTATTTTAACGACTATGGCTTAATATCTGTCTGGAATTGTATATTGGCAAAGTAGGACAAGCAGATACAAAATTTGACTCTAATACTAGCAACTTACTGTCTTTGACACTGGGGTTGACTTCGGATATTAAAAAAGGAAGTGTTACTGAGCAAGTTGAAGTATTTTTTTTTTTGGGTGAAATTCATCTTGAGACTGAGCTCAAAAAATTAATGAAAATAAGAATCATCATCGGATCTTTGTTAGTTTATGTATACCTACTGGAAGGATAATAAAATGTTAGATTTTAAATAATATTAATTATAAATTTCCACCACCAGATGGCGATAAACAATTTTGCAATTTTAAATAGACTTTTTAAAATTTTTGAGCATTTATAAAAAAAAATTATAAAGATCCATTAACATATGGAACATTTTTAATTTTAAAAATAACATAGCCAAATGTCAAACATGTCAACTTAAAATTGTTCTATAAAGTTTGGGTGCATATTTGGTTTGGCTGAAGGACTTCAAAATATATATGGAATTAAAATTTTTGAATTCTATTACAAGGAACTTTATTTTATAATTAAAACTATTTCAATTACTTACATAAATTATAAAGGTATTGGAGTATGAATGTATAAACTCGTATTTTTTTTTCGTAATTTGGACATTTCTTGTGAAAAAGTGATTATAAATTTATTCTTTAAAGTATTGTCAATCGTTAACCACAACCTTTTCCCATCTTTCTGGTAGCATACGGATTCCGCGTCGAAAGAACTCCTCATCTTTTGCGGCTATCCACGAATCGACCCATTTTTTGAGTACTTCGAAAGAACGGAAGTGCTGTTCAGCCAGGCCATGTGTCATCGATCGGAACAAGTGGTAATCAAAAGGAACAATGTCTGGAGAATACGGCGGGTGGGGAAGCACTTACCATTTCAGCGTTTCCAAGTATGTTTTTACTTGCCTTGCAACATGCGGCCGAGCATTGTCGTGCTGAAGAATAACTTCGTCGTGTCTATTCTCATATTCTGGCCTCTTATCCTTTAATGCTCGGCTCAAACGCATCAATTGTAGTCGGTAGCGGTCGCCAGTGATTGTTTCATTCGGTTTCAACAGCTCATAATACACGACACCTTTCATATCCCACCAAATACACAGCATGAGCAGCTTGATGTTGATGCATGTCCGGGCGGTCCCCATGATTTTTTACGCTTTGGGTTTTCGTAACGTATCCACTTTTCATCGCCAGTCACAATACGATGCAGAAAACCTTTTCTTTTCTGTCGTTCAATCAGCAGTTCACATGTAAAAAATCGTCGTTCGACGTCTCTCGGCTTCAATTCGTACGGCACCCAATTTCCTTGCTTTTGAATCATTCCCAATGCTTTTAATCATTTAGAAATGGTTGATTGATCAACTCCTAAAGATTCTGCAAGTTCTTGTTGCGTTTGACATGAATCTTCTTCGAGTCATGCCTTCAATTCTTTATCTTCGAACTTTTTCGGGCCTTCAACATCAAAATCACCCCTTTTGAAACGGGCATACCACACCTGACACATTCTAACGTCTATACCACAGTCAGGATAAGCTTCAGTGAGTAAACGATGTGCTTCAGTTGCGTTTTTCTTTAAATGAAAGAAGCAAATTAAAACTTCCCGCAAATGTTGATTTTTTGGCACGAAATTCGACATTTTCAGCTATAGTAAAGCACTTTTGTAAAATTATGAAAATTATTTGACAGATCAATTCTTACAGTATTTTTGGCGCTCTTCAAGATAGAATAGCTGTCAATGTCAAAAAAATGGCGCGTATGATAGATATGAAGTTAGTCACAATTACGAGTTTATACATTCATACTCAATAATTCAATAATTGAATAGAAAGTAATTTCTTTGTTAGAAATAACATTGTGTGGCAGTGAAAATATAGTTTCCTCGAGACATAGCTCAAATTGTAGGTATCTGTGGTCAATCAGATAAAAACTGCATACTCAGAATTTTCAATTGACCCTCAAAATCTGGACTTAGAGCCAAAAAACCCATTTTTGATAGTTGCAAGCATATACTTGCCCGAAACTTTATTTTTATTTATCCAACGAGTAAGTTTTTATATTTCATTCAAAATAGGACACTTAGTTGCTTATAATGATATATAAAATGGTAATATATCTTACGAAACACCAGAGCTAGAGGGCAAAATATAAAGACAATCGAATTTTTTTTATATTTTTTCATTTTGAATGACGTTTTAAACGACCAGTGTATATATAAAGGTATAAATAAGTAAACTGCATTCAATTCTGTTTCCAACGGGTTATAAATTTTTAGAATCTATTGAGGTTTGACTGGGATATTCGACTTCAAGCACCATATACTGGAAAAAAATCCGTATATTTTAAAGTTGCTGTTTTTTATTTTTAAATAGTTAGAGTAATACTCGTATACAAATACTTACATTCTACGTATTGAAATTTTTCAGGTAGTCAAAGAAAAAAGTTAAAGAAGTCAGCCACACCTCAATGGGTTTTGAAAATTTATAGCTCGTTGGAAAAAGACTTGAATGTAGTTTATTTTCGCATGCTCTGATATACATATATACTGGTAAACAAAATAGTCGTTTAAAACGCTATTCAAAATGAAAAAATGTAAATTTTTTTTCCATTTTCCTTATGTTTTGCCCTCTAACTCTGATATTCCTTAAAATATATTAACAATTTATATATCGTTGTAAGCAACCAAATATCTTCTTTTTAATAGAATATAAAAACTTGTTCTTGCGATAAATAAAAATAAAGTTACGGGCAAGTATATGCTTGCAACTATCAAAAATGGGTTTTTTGGCTCTAAGTCCAGATTTTGAGGGTCAATTGAAAATTCTGAGTATGCAGTTTTTTTCTGCTTGACTAGACAGGTGTAAACCTCGAAAAAAGTGTATTAAAATTTTTGTTTTTTGTCACACTGTGTAATCTATTGCATTCATGGAATTAAACTCCAATTTATTAGGAATGTCTCCTCGAAAGTAATTGATTCCTTTTGACTCCAAAAAAACAAAGAATTAAAATGAAAATGAGGCATTTAACAATACTTTACTTTCTATTCAATTACTTTTTTCAATTCTCGTAAGTAATTAAAATATTTTTAATTACAAAATATGATTCCCTGTAATAGAATCGATAAATTTTTCAATTCCATTACCAGAGAATTTAAAAATTTTCAATTCCTCATTACCATATGGGAAAGTAACGATGAAATTGAAAATATATAAAACTTTCAATTACCGAAAATTTCTTTCACCATTTTAATTATTTAACTAAATCCACAACTGTTCAACTTTAATTTAAGTTATTGTTTACATAAATATTTCCGCAAAGGAGCAACAACAACGATAACAACAAATATTGCCCGTAAGTATTCTACCGCGAATGCGTCATAAAATGTAGACAGAATGAATGTACAGGATGTAATAATAATAATAATCCTTTTATTTATTTCCGCACTTTTGGCAGCCAACCATAATTTGTGTGTGTATTTTAGTCTCTGTGGTTTCAATTGTTCTAATTTACTTATCTCACTTAGACACACTATTGGATTTTTGATGCTGATGATGAATATTTGATGATGATAACTACATAAGTCTGAAGTGTTATGATGAGAAAGAGATATTGCAATTTCAAACACATTTACTATACAAACAAAAGTGAAAATTTGAAGGAAAATGTGTGTAAGTGTGTGTGTGTGGGATATTAAGTAAAATATTTATTAAATATTCAAATTGAATAATTTGCTGCTTTAATTTAAAATTGTTAATTTTCGCTAACGCCCACATCACATTCACAAACATTTTTCAATTGCCACTAAAAATACATGAACATTCAAAAACAACCAAAAAACATTTATTCATTTAAATGCAAATTTTAATAATATAAATTAAAATACTAATTCATATAAAATAAATTTTTGCCTCATAATAACCTAAGGGTTTTAGTAAATTTTTGTTGTTGTCGTTTTTTTTTTTTTGTTTGAGCATTAATCACCATCACCATACAATTGTGAACAACTTTTTCATGACCTCTAACACTCACACTCTTTATTAATAAAAAGTTTTTTTGTATATGGGTATATATTTTTCTTAAAAAGCATTTACGTTGTGTTTACTTGGTGTTGGTATTTTCGTTGCCTTCCCTTTCATTTTCTACATCTTATTTTAAGCTGAAATTTAGACAGCATTATTATCGGGTCTAATCACAATTTACACTTCTGCTCAATTTAACACAACCAGCAACCGACCAGCAAGAACAACAATAACCAACAACGTTAGCAATATTCTAATGCTTCTTTGGATATATCTTGCCCCTTCTCCTTTTCCTCTCTTTTCTTTTTCTCCTTCAGTTTCATCTTTCATTTACATATACAATCATATATAATATTGTAATCCCAACAATAATTAAACGTTAAATAGGCCTCAACATCTCATCATAAATTCAAATGAAAATATATTTTAAAACACCAAGTAAAATTTGTTACATTTTCTAATTTTCAAATTGTATGCAGTAATTTGCTTAAGATAGATATGGTAAAATAAAGGGAGAGGTACATAGATAAGAAGAGATGGCCTGTTAGCCATTGAGAGAGGGATAGAGAGAGTGAGGAATAGATAGGCTGGCAGAATATGAGAATGTGAATTAATAAATTATTTTTAAAATAAAGCACTTAATTTTGGTATGTTTACGGACGAGCACACACACATACATACGTTATGGCTGGTTTATGCAATAATTAAAAGTCTTTCTTATGTTGATTCCGCTGTAGTGCAATACAAGCGGAGCCCTTATCGTCTAGCCAGATGAGTAAAATAAATCATGCATTAAACCGACATTTTTTAAGCACTTACAAATTACAGTAATTTACTTTTCGAAAAGTTTTTAGCTTATCCAACTTCCATTTCTCTTCTTTGGATTATAGCTATTTGTAAAAACATATAAAATGTTGGTAAATATCCCAAACAGAATACGGGTACAATAAATTTTGGGTACTTGCTTTCAAAGTTTTACAATTCCATTCAGAATTTTGACTTAAAAAACACTAAAATGAAATGAACAATTCCAAATTAATATGATCTGCCACATATGGCTTCTGAGATATCTACAAATTCATTTAACAAACTAACAATTGAAAAAACTAAGCCTAAAAATGCGCCACGAGGAATATTTTTATTGTAGTATTGAGTACTTTGCCCATAAGCTTCACGAATAGTGCAAAGTGTTCATTTTGCTTTCTTAGTTTTATTAAAATCATGTTTGCATACATTTACCTGGCGCATATCTTGAAAATCTATATAAAGTTTTGCCGTCAATCCATTGGCAGAAGTATTTAGAAGGTAGATAGCCATTTTGAATTTTTGACATGTAAGACGAACATTTTAGAGATGCATTTTGTGAAATGGGTGAAATTTAGTAGTAGCTGTTTAATACTATTTTTTATTACTGGTAGTAAATAATAAGTTTTATTTGTATTATTTATAATAAACAAAATATGAACAATATTACATAAATTAGTTTTCAATATAACCAAATAATATTAAGTAACTTGAACGTGTTTAAAGAGTTAATTTATAAAATAGAAGTAGCCACTAATTCTCTTTATGTATATGCAACACTGTTTAATGAACCATAAAAATACAACCCTGTTGCAAAAAGAAGAAAAGTATCAAAACAAATTTTTCCCAATTGTCAAAGCTCCTCTTACTTGTCTAAATGCATCTACCTTCTTAATTCTTCTGCCATGATTTTTTTTATCATTCACTGCTATTCCTTAAATTTTTAATAAAAAACTCAGTGTGACACGAAAATTATGCAGGAGTTCTGAGTCATACTAAATGAGTATTTACTAAATTTTTCCATCACTTCGAATTTTTTTTTAGGCTTACTTGAAGATTTTTCATAATTTGCGCGAATCTACAAAAAGGTTGAGATTATGAAAATTTCGAAAGAATTGACAAAGTTATAGGCAATGAATTGGAAAAAAACATTTTTTTTTCCCAATTTGCCATCTTTAAGGGTGTTAAAATCATATATATTCAACGTATAAACTTCATTTCCTTTAATTTTTAATAAATCACATGTATTTTAATTCATTTGCAAAAAAATTGCATGAAATTTTGATCATATATGGCTAAAAATCAATTAAATTGAAAGTAGAAATCTATAAATATCACAGCCCTCTTTTATAATTTTATTTCGATCCTAAGTCCAAATTCTGAGGGTCAATTAAAAATTCTGAGTACGCAGTTTATTCTGCTTGACTAGACGTAGAATTTGAGCTTTGTCTCGAGGAAAGTATATTTTCATTGTCGGTTGTGGAGAGCAGCACCTACTGTAAAAAATAATATCTGAATATTATTGAACATAAATCAGTAATTATTCTTCCAATTTAATTAAGCACAAATTTTGCGGATGAAATAAAAAACACGTAATTTATTAAAAATTTAAAGAAATTAAGTTTATACGTTGGATACATATGATTTTGACTCCTTTAAAGATAGTAAATTTCGAAACAAAAACAACATTTTTTTTCAAATTTACTATCTAGCACATTAACCACTAGCCCTTTCTTCTCAACTTTTTTATTTGGAGGTATACAAATTTTATGTAGTTTTTGGCTTGTATATCGGACTTTGTTAAGAATAAAAATCAAAAAAAGGATGAAAGAAGTTTTTGGGAAAGGCTCTAGACATTATATCGACCAAAATGCATGAAAGGAATAAAAATTCGAGAAAAAATTTTGATTTCATAATTTTTTTTTATGGAAAAAACAACTAAGGTTTAGTTTGCAATATAAAATAATTTTTAGTTAGAAAATACTTTTAAATACACACTTGTTCACTAAGTATAAAAGGTGAAAATTTTAAACTTTTTTGGAATTTGGGTTTATTTTTACTAAAGTCAAATATACAGATTTTTGTTGTTCAGTGGCCTATAGTAAAATTTCATGGGCAACATATTTCTTGGACTTATTAATCCTCTATCAATCCTCGTAATGGGTCAAAAAAGAAACTTTTTCGAAAAAGTCAAAAAAGACCCATAATGGTGGGTGCCAAAGGGTTAACATGTAGGAAGAAAATATTCTACGGAAAATTCTACTATAAGTTGCTGAACATACAAACAAGCTCTGATGCAAATTTACAAGTATTATTATACTTAATCTGTTAGAAATGGGCAAACTTTGGGCCTACGCAAAAAAAAAATAAGACGCATATTTTTAAAACGCTGAGACCCTTGTAATTTTTTTTCTCAAGTTCTATCAGCATCCACTTTCAGAACCTTGTTATTTTTTCGTTTGTTGAACAAAACACAAATCAACACTATCACAATTTTTTTAACACCTGCACAAAATAATTCAAAAATCATCAACCTTTCATTTCTTTTGTACACAATAGTAACTAAATTATTTATTGTTTATTAGAGCGTGAATTTGTACACTATAATGCACAATTTTTTTTAAGCATGTAAAACATTTTTTTTTAACAACTTTTTTTTTAAGTTATTAATTTTGTATTATGAAATGGAGTTTTAACTTGCGTTTGAAACTATTATAAATAAAAAACAGGATTATATACTTGCTCAAAATTTTAAACTTTGTACCTTCACTTCTTAATTTCAAATAAATGTAATTTAGACTGTTTTTCTAAATCAAATAAAAAAAAAAAACCGTACTCCCATTTTTTTATAATTTTTTATTTTTAAAATTCCCGATAGGTTTGAAATGGAAAGTAGTGAAATATGAACATTTGTTTTTGCACATTATATTAGCCAAAAACAACGATAGGGCTAGGCTACGGTGACCGTACCTCCTGGAATTACAAGTATGAAATAGCATAGTACATACTCGTCTAGCCAGACCATAGGAGTTGCTTATACGGCATACTAGCAATAAATTACAGTATCCGGATTTTCTTCTAAATGAAACAGAATTTTTTGTTTAATGAAATTTAAGTTCAACACGTGATCGTCTTCATTAAAAAAAAACAGTACAGTGTTTCGAATTTGGAGTAGTTTGAAATGAAATAGAATAACAGAGACTTTTAATTTCGTTTTACAATCTTAAATTACAGTAAAATTCAAAGTATCAAAGCTAGAGGTGCGTTTGATGCGTTCCCTTTGTAAGTTACGAAAAAAATGTCAACAAAATACGGTATAAGAGCACAACTCGCTGCCTTCAAATATACATATAATTCAGCAAAACATCTCTATCAATGTAGAATAATAGAAACATCGGGTGATGCCCATTTAAACAATTAAAAATTCAATCAATAAAACTGTGAACAAAAGAAAATTTAACTACTTAAGTTAAACATTGCGTCGGCCTTGCATGGGTGCAACAATCCATGTTTTCTGTAGCTGCACTAACGTCTGCAAAGCGGTGTTTATAATACGCGCGCACGCGTATCGCGTAGATCGGTTGGGGCCATTACCTGGATATTGCCTCCGTTTCTTCGGCCGCTTCCCTCCATGTTACGCATCTCTGCGTGTTACATTTTGGAGCGCAACATGCAAGGGCGTGTGATGAGCCAAATTGCATTTTCAGCAAGCTTTTTCGCAGTTGCAGTTCGCCACTTTGTGAAATCTTGCAAGGCAATAACTATTGTCTTTCGCTGCTTGTTTCCACGTAGATGGCTCCATTTCTCGAAACAGTTTGCAGAACCGGAGTGGATGAAAGCGTTTGCACAATTGGCATTGATGTAGCGCCGAATCACGTTCATGTGCACTGTAATGATAACATAAACAAATTAATTAGATTTTGTGGGTTTTTGAGATGAGGGTACATATAAAGAGATTATGTACCACTCAACATTAATAGAGAAAAATAAGATGTAGTCGGATGTACATACAATTTGACGATAGGATGAGTGAGAAGACCGTTTTGGGTGCGTATGTCTGCTATACGCACTTTACCATCTTTACCTGGATGAAGCTTCATAATTTGACCCAACCGCCATTTTGTGGGTGGTAGCAGTTCATCTTTGATGACTACCAAGCAATGCTGTCGTTTTGAGAATTTTATGGGGAGGAATTTTTCCTTTCGAGCTGAGGATTTTACTTTAAAGGGGAGGAACTTTTCAAAATGTCTTAAATGATTTTAACAAAGCATAATTGCTAAAAGTGGATAAAATTGCTTGTTAAAAATTTAGTTATACTTAAAGATTTTAAGTTACAAGAAATAAACCAATTTATATAAAAACAAAATATTTCATCTTTGGAAACAAACGGTGCAATATTAATATTAGTAAATAATAATAAAAAATGAATAATGAAGATTAAAAAACTAAAACAAACATTTCTTCGTTCTTCTCAACCGGGTATAAAAAATAATATGTTATTTGTGGTATTTTTTAACTAGCTTATACGAAGGGACATAGTGGGAGTCATCATTTTTTTTGCATTTCCTTACCCACCATTACTGCATTAACAGTTGCATTCAGCAAGCAATTTATTGATATTTATTAAATATGCAAACTTAATTTTACGCAGTTTTTCTGCTATTGATTTAAGTTATCAAAAACTACAAACTTTAAGACAAGCATCAAATTTCGGAAATGGAACGCTTAGTTTTGAAACTGAGGAGATTTTTGTGAAATTTTGACAAGATGGTGCTCTACAGCTGATTACAAAACATAGTTGCTATCTTTCTTTTTCATATACTTACTTACTTACTTACTTAAATCCTCTCAATTTATTCTCATTTCCTCATTGCTTTTGAATTTAGGCAGTAACCCAGCGACAAATAAAACAGAGCTAGTCAAAGTAACAAATATTTCACACACAGAGACGAAAATAGCCCATCAGAAAACGTTTAGTTTGATTTACGTTTTTTTTCTATACAACCCAACTACTAATGAATTTTTTTTATTTTTTATTTAAGCAATCAACACTCAGGGGGTACCCCTATAAATGCAAAGCATTGTGTTGATTGAGGAAGGAAGATAGATTAGTGGTAGGACGAAAGAGGAACAAAAAGTTGTAATCGTTTGTTTTAAATTTGGAAAGGTCGTAAAAGTTAGAAAAAACGGTTGCAGAGAGCTTATTCCAAATACACGCGGTACGGCAGAGAAAATAACTATCTCTGTAATGCGTGGTGCGTTGGGGTACCATATCCACGTGGAATGCGTGACAGCCGCTAGCAGTTCGTGTAGGTTCTGGTGAACACATGAACTGATGGAATCAAATTCCGTATCTCAGCGGAACATCTACCATAATAATACCGGTAGAACAGAGTCACACAATCCCCGTTTCTACGGTGCTCCAAGGAGTCAATAGAGCTGGAAACCCTACTGTCTCCTATCAGCTTTATCGCCCGCTGCTGAAAACGGTCCAGGAGCTCTAGTTGCGTTCGTGAAGCTCCTGCCCATAAGTGCGAGTTAAATTTGATTTCATTGAAATATAAAATAGGAGGATTTTTTCCGTTTGGGGAGGACAGGAGGATTTAGATTTGAGCGGAGTACGAATACTCCGATCGGAGTACGTTTGGGATGCTTCTACTTATGCCTTTCATGTAGCTCTTTTAGGTATTTTTCCTTCCATCATATATTAAATTGATGTTGGAGAATTTTTAGTTTTTCCCATCGCTTGGATAAGGAGAGATCTTGCGAAGCTGGCTCAAAGGACCAATGTGAAATCATCTCTAATAATGTTTGCTTTTCTTTATATCAAAAATTTTCACGAAGTTTTAGTTAGCTTTTATTTCTTGCCAAACTGTTCTTTTGCTTTCATTATTAACACTTCACTTTATTATCTAACGGATTACCCTGTTTTCTTAAATAAGATGGTAGTTATATTTAAATAACAGCTGTAATTATACGCGATCTCATTGAGTTATTGTTGTTGCTTTTCCATAAAATTATCGCTAATTAGAAGCGAGCTGCAAATAAAACGCAGCTATTTGTAGTTGTTGTCGTAGCTTAGTGGTTAGTGAGTTGGACTGCTATGCAGAGGTGTCCGGGTTGAAATCTCAACGCTTTTAATACCAAAAATAGAAAATAAAATTTTTTTTACCTAGCAGCACATCTTGACTGGCAATGGGAAATATAAAAGAGTAAAAATTGCGTACGAAAAGCTTTTTATTTCACCGTTCAGTTTGGCATAAAACTGTAGATCCCTTCCATTTATTGTATAAATATAATTCACACAACATGACTAGATGCGAAAAGCTAGAGGTAGACCTTCTATGGGCTGTTGGGCCATAGAAAAATATTTAGTATTTTACTTTTTTATACCTATATTTCTCATGCAATTATCTCCCATAAACTGCAGTCAAATGAAATGATAAAGATTAAACTGCGTATTGAATATTTCATTTATGTTTGCATCATTGAATGCAATTTTATGATCCTTGTAGATAATTTCCTCGATTTAATTAAACTGAATTAGATCAAATGAAATGTAGTGCGCAACATTTCAAGGTGAAAAGCATTACAAACACATATACACTTACAACTACAAGTCAGACACACTATCTGTAACATATGAATCCTTAAGCGTTTTGCCTGACTCATCAATTCATTAAAATTGATATATGAACATCTAAGCATTAAATCTGGAAAGATAAAATTTAGGCATAAGCTTCTTTATAAAACAATTAAATTTTCAAAGGTGAGAGTGGTAGTGGGAACTCATATAAAAAGTACACTACATACAGTTCACGGAAGACTTAGTTTTACTCAATAATTTTTAAGTTTTCTGCAACTTAAGACTTGTTTTTTTATTAATATTTGCATGCTACAATATTTATTTCTCGTTAGAGATTGCCTCATATGCAAAAGAAATATTCTAATTGCTCTATAAACATAGTTTCAATCGAATGATCTGTAAAGACGAAATTTATTGTCCCAAGTTTTGCTAGAAGTAACAACAACAGTGATGGTGTGATATAAAAGAACTACCACTTCACTAGGTAGCAAAATAGAATAAAGGGCAGTGAAAAATTGAATTCTTTCTTCCTTTGCGCTGAATAGAGTGCATCGGTAGCTCATGCACATATCAACAGTTACAACAGGATTTAGACAACGTCTTCCTGCTTACACGAGACTCGTGAACGAGGGTTGGAATCTCAGTTTTCAGCGGTCTTCTTCACCATCGTTCATCGTTAAGTGTTGATAAATTCTTTATCGCAATGTTTTCGCAATTCCACACGATGGAGAGTATTTTTGAATATTAATACTGAAAGAATTTCACAAAATGTTTAAACATAAATACGAACGTTGTACATAAATGCCAAAAATATATTTTAAAAATAGGGACATTGGATCTAAAAATATTAATAAGATAATATACACCATCAAATTTTTATTGAAATGTAGATAAATAGTGTAGATTTTCCCAAGATCTACCTGCGCCTACCTTCCCTGCGAAAAGTGGGCTATTTTGGAACAGCTTTTTTTATCCAACATCTAATTTCAGAATGTGAAAACCCTAAATATGTAAAATACATAACCCTTATTATGTAAAATATATGTAAAAAGAATTAAATCCAACATTTAGAGGCTGCCATTTTGTTTTTTAAAAATCTGATATCGAATTTGTAATTAGCAACCTGAAGAACCCTCCTGCAGATATTTTGATTTAGATAAACTGAACATAAGTCGCTCCCCATTTTGAAGCCGTCATTTATTTTTTGGAAACCTGATTCCGTATCCATGATCAGCGACCTTGAAAACTCCAAAATACCGAATTTCATGTATTTTTATGAACGATTTGAAATCGTATGTTTGTACATCAAAGTTTTAGCTTTTCAGTTTATTTAAAATTCCCCAGACAACACTGGGCACTCACAAGCTACAGGCGACACATGCAGAAATACACACATGCATGCAACAAATTATGTCACACGCAGCTGTAATCAGCAACAGCGAACGACACGAGATGAGCAACAACAACTACAGCTACAGCAGAAGTAGCAAACATGAGATTTGTGACAATAATTACGCCCATTAACGACAAATTGCACATAAATGTACAAGTGCAACAACAAGTAGATAGTAGAAGTAGTAGTTGTTTTTGTTATGGTATTGGCAGCATACAGACAGACTTTAGTGACAGTGATGATGCTGCCATCATTTTACAATTAAATGACAAAATAATTAAGCATTGCTGAGTTTGAAGGATGCAGCAGTAGCAGCAGCAAACAACGAAAATTGAAGCTAAGTCTCAGATTTAGACTAAGACTGAGGCTGAAAAACTGAGACTAAACAGAAGCTGAGAAAATGATGTGCGTCATCTGGTACGAATGTGCACGCGAGAGGTGTCAAAATAAAATTCGAAATCGAAGTGAAGAACTAAGCGAGAGGAAATGGTGTTGAAATAATATCTTGAAGGTGCGGCATTAAAGGTGGTGAAGCTGGCAAAGGTGTCAAAGATTGTGTAAGTGATTACAGTGTAGAAGGCGATGACGGTGTAGAAAACGGTGAAGATGCAGTAGATGGGGAAGATGGAAATGGTGGTGAATATAGTGAAGATGATGTAAGTGATGAAGGTGTATAAGGTGTGGCAGTTTCCGAACCTGGTAAAGATGGTGAATGACATAACTGTCATATGGCGTAAATATGCGGTTTTATACACGCAGCAGCATCCATCTCTAACACATCTACATGCATATGTAAACATGGTAACGCGGAGGTATAATGAAAACGGAAATGAGACAATGGTTTAATTTACATATACGCACACACAGTTACAGACAATATGCAGAATAACAGCAGTACCAATAGCAACAACAACAACAACAACAACAACAACAACAAGTAACTGCAATAGTAAAGTGCATCATTAAAATATCAAATTAATGGAACTAATAGCGTAAATGAAGTGTAGCCAAAGCTGAAGCCGAGCCAAAAGTAAAGATGAAACCATAGCATTGTATTGCGTTTTATTGCACACTACTGCTCCAACTGTATGGATTGCCATGGCAGTGGCAATGTAGTTAGGGTGAAACGCTAAAAGGGAAACAGGAAGTAGAAGTAGTAAGATTAGATTGCAGTTTATTAAGTGATGTTGTCGCATGCAACACTTGAGCTGTTAACTTAAAAGCGAATTAATTGCGTTTGTATACAATGAGTATGGCGGCTATAGAGTCAGAGTTGAGCGTAACTAGCTAGTAACTGTAGATAGTAATACTGCTGCAATGAAAGAAAATAAGAGTGAGAGAAACGCAGAGAAAAAGAGGGAGAAAAAAAGAAAGACAGCAAGAGCAAGACATATTTGGAGAATATGTACATATGTATGTATGTATGTACCACATATAATGTAAATGCTAATTATGCATTGTAAATTGCAATAAAAACATTTGCACACACACTCAAATATACATATATACTAAAGCTACTAACAAAGACATTGGGTTTCACTCACGCATACAATCATACAGTCACACATTTCCACACACATTAACGCGTTTATACACATATGCAATTATTTAAACACTAAGTAAATTTACATGTTTTTATGCTGGTCTCTTATGCATGCGGGTTAACGTATGTGCATTTATGTATAATTGTATATTTATATATATGAGTGTATGTGTGGCTTAGTTTAATATATACGATAGTGTGCGTGCAAATTACCGAAATGCAGCAAATCAACAATAAATTAAATGAAATTATTTTAAATATTTATACTTTTGAATATTTTTTTTTTGCTTTTGTGGTATAATGAAATATAGAAAAGGGTTCGAAGGTAAAAAAAAGAAAAAAAAAGAAGTTATTTATATATTTTAAACCTAAATTAAACAAATGCATGTTAACGAGAGCTAATCATAACAAAAAATTATTAAAGTTATGTAGAAGTAATTGTATCGAAAATTTTTGCTGCAAATATTTATACTCCACGCCATCTACATATCCAGATCGAAGGAGTCATGTAAAGGCATACAGATTAACTTCCAGAGTTTGATATCTGATATCAAATTAAAATGGTAAATATTGTTTGTTTTTACATCAACAACCAGCTTCTTTTCTTACTCCCATTTTTTAGGATTTTTAGTAAATGTTATAAAAAAAATTTACTAGAATTCCGCATTAAGGGGAGAAAAGTCAGAAGGTGAGGAGGAGTAGGGAGGGGGGGGGGGGGGGTTATAAAAATAGTAACTTATTGTCAGTCATCAAACCTCTAGCTCTTGAAGGTTCTAAACTTAACCATTGATTACGGTGACATAGTTTCACTGACCTTTAAATATAGGTAGAAAAGTAATATAACGTGCTGGTCTACAAGTTTTTCCAGCAAAAATGTTTAGTACAATATCTTTTTTCAATATTTCACTTCGTTGCAAAAACATTATTGGATATACAATTTCTATGGTGCCTCTACCTCTTCGATTAAGAGGATTTACCACAAGCACAAATAATGCCGAAAGTTAATGGCATAAAATTGAGATCGCCACACTTAAAATGACTGAAAAATTTCCAATGTAATGATAAAATCTTCAGAGGCTGAAAGTGAGTGAGATTGGTAAGGTTGTGGGCATCTCAATCGATTGATTATTGAAATTACATGAACTAAAATATTTAGCAAAATTTTGGCTTTAATTACACAGTTCAACAAATTAAGACTTTTTTGGCTGCAACAGGATAGTCCTCCAGAATCCTGAAAGGCAGCATGACGATTAATTAAAATAACTGTAACTTTAATTTTGATAACTAAGGGAACTTCCCCAGTTGTCCGGATCCGATTTTTCTGATTTTCTTAAATGTAAGAGACGGAAATCTAAGAGACGCGTAGATATGTTCGGTTATGCAGTATTGCCACAATATTGCAAAATTTTCTGAAGCAAAAACGTTCAAAATTCCATTTTTGTCTGCTGATCACGCATTTTATAGCAAGGGACTGCTGCATGCTTCTTGGCACCACTGATGCTTGACCAGACGCCAGATATTGCATTTTGATCGTTTTTGCTTCTGTAAATGCTGCAGTACTGCATAAGCGAACATACCCATATTTTTTATCGGCGGGAAAACTAAAAGATTGGTTTTATTTATGGAAATTTGACGCATCATCAAAAGCGAAGGGAAATACGAAGTACAATTGAAGAACAAATTTGCATACCAAAAATTATATGTAAGACGTGAGTTTTTATAGGACACTGGCATTTTCTACGCCCATGACTTGTTCTGCGTAAATTACAAATTTGGTAGAAGTAAAAAGCTGTTTCCTTTTATCAGCTGTTAACCATTATATATATATGACTTTTATATCTTTGGTGACCCCTAGTGAAATTTTCTGGTAAATATTTTTGTGAAATACTTTAATCCTTAAATGTTTTTTTAAAATAACTTTTCATGCTCTTTTCTAAAAAGAGGTCAAAATGATCCATAAAAAGAGGAACTAAAGGATTAAAATGATCTATAGAATTGATCCTCGTAAAATTTTACCACTTTTTGCACTTGAATACCTTCCTTCGATCAAAAAAATGAAAACTTTGACCCGCTGTAAAAAACTAAAACGTGCTAGGCTATAAGTTTATTTTACAAAAATGTTATATATGTATAACATGCCCTTTCCGAATTATAAGGTGTCTATTCTGTTGCAAAAATGCTGTTGGACTGTATTATGGGCATATCATAGAAACAATTTTCGGAATGGGTTTGATGTACTTAATTAAAAAAATTGGAAAAGTTTTGAATTAAAGTTGTTGCGGTAAAACTTTTAATGATGTACAATTAGGTATCAAAAGCATTTAAGTCATAAAGATTGGCAAAGAATACAATAGATATAGCAACTTTGGTTTTATAATATGGTGTGCTTTGCATGAATTAAACGAAGGCTGTTTCTAAATTCCGTAGCTTTCCAAGACTGTAAAGTAACCAGACGAGATAGGGAAACCCCGAATTGTGATACGTTTTCGCTGACATCATTTTTTTTTCACATTTGAAAATCAGCATTCTAAGTTGCTGATTTTCTATCACATTGGACATTTTCTAATAACTCTTCCATTACATTTTTATTCAACTTTTTTTTAAAAGATAGACAAAGTTTTTTGTATTAATTTTTCACTTAAGTCTTTAGCGATCATAAATCGCATTCGTATTTCGTAGATTCTATTTTCTAGATAATATTTTCAGATTCCAAAAGAGTCTTGAAAGTCCCGAAATTACGACCATAAATTCAGATTTTTTTAATATTCTTGGGTGCGAAGGATAATGTGTGATAACGTGATAAGTGTGAGGATAGAATAATGCACTTGTTCTTAACTTCACAAAATGCCATTTAGTCATATACTCGGAAAAATTTGCCACTTTTATATTAATTCTGACGATATTAATGCATTCTTTAACAGAGTTGATTCAGTTGAGGGCCTAGTCGTTCTTTTTGAAACGAAACTGTATTTTGTAGCTCATATGGATTATATAATATCCAAAGCGAATTCGCTGCTTGAGTTTTTGAAATGAAACTCAATGGATTTTCGCGATCCACTTACATTGGCAAGTATCTTCGTAAGCATGGTATGTTCGCTTTTAGAGTATGCTGCCATTATTTGGGAACGGTCAACTAAAGCTGAGAATAACAGTTTAGAGAGAGTTTAGAGACAGTTCACTAAATTTTCTCTTTGCAGATTATACTCCAGCGAAACTATGCCATCCCACAGCTTAAGATGTAGGTTTTTAAACCTCTGATCTCTCCTTGAGAGAAGAAACATTCAAGCCGTTATCTCTGCAAAAGACATACTGGATAATCGTACTGATTCACTTCAGCTGGTTGCGCTTTTACCATTATACGCCCCGAGCAGGCCTCTCCGAGAGCGACATTTATTTTTTACACTTTTTCATAGAACTACCCAGAAGGAAAAAGGAATGTATGGGAATGCACTTTGGAATGCATAGCTCCGATAGGCTATAACTTCCAGAACACATGATTTTTAACACCGCGATGTCCTACGAAAAGTAATGCTTCCTACTTTGCATTATCTGGGAATGCAAAAAGTAGTTTTCATTATAATTTTATGCAATAACTGTCGTAAATGAAAGAAGTAATGTCGAAATCATACATTATTTTTTTCGCTGCTAATATCACGTATCAAAGCTTGACATCAATGAAGTCGCCAAAAGTAAAAAAATCGGTTAGAAAGAAGCAAACTTTTGAGAAAAAACTCTGTTATTTTGTTGCTCATCACTGCTGTCTTTCATACATTGCAAGCTGCATTACTTGGTAAGATATGTTTTCTCTTTACTATTGTCTGCGCATTCCATGTTTCCTTACATTTCAATTCATCTTTTCTTTATGATTTTTTCATATCCGAATTCATTTACGATAAATGTCATGCATTCTTCACATTCCTTCTGGGTAGCTTTGGAAGTCATGAACCAGTTTCTAGATGAGTGTATTTGTATAATTCTTTGACTAGCTAGTAGATTTTTGGGTTGTTCACAAGCTGTCGTATAGTTGTAAAGCTGTATAATTTTGTATGAAAAATGAGAGAGTTTACGACAAAAGAGAGTATACGACACCAAATAAGACACCTTCGTGAATTGCCCAATTGATTTTTGTAATTTTATTCTAGTTTTAAGGACATTGTCTCTAAGGGCTAAGCCCACTAAATGAATAAATAAATAGGTAAATTTTTCATCCAATATTTTTTTCATATTTTACAGCTCCGTTATGACTCCTTACAAATACAAACATTATGCAAAAATAATTTTTTAAATCGGATAATGTTTATTGTTTTCAATGGATGTTAAAGATTTTGAAATTTCGACAATACTTTATACTTTTCATACAAATTTTGAAATTTTGACCAGCGTCAGCGAATTGGACCGGAAAAGTTATGGCAAACCTAGTTATCGACCTATATTTTTAAGTCAAATTTGGCAACAAATTATATCTGCACAATACAGAAGTTTGTCCTAGCATATGCTGGGAGAAGAAAACTAACCGCACAATCGCGTCACAAAGGTGCTACTCCAAATGTGCTACAACATCGAAAGATGCATACAGACCACCACGTGTGTGTGTATACGACGAAAATACAATTGGCAGAAGCAACAAAACAACAAAACAATACATTCCAGTGGCGAAAGTCTGTACAATGGAATAACAGTATAGCTCGCTGTGTGCTATAAAAAGGCGAACACAGCAAAGATCCTTTTTTTTTTGGCTGGCATCGGAGCAAGACGTACCTCTGGTAAGTACGAGTAGTGTGGGAAATACAAGAGTTAGTGAGGCAGTTAGAATTTGACGCGACGGACAAAATTTGGGAGGACAGAAAAATTCCAAGTCTTGTAACCTGCGAAGACGTGTGCGGCTTGCCGTTAATCGTCGGAGGAACAACAAGCCGATTTGTTCATTAGTCAGGAAAAACTGCAGGTCTTGTAACCTGCGAAGACGTGTGCGGTTTGCTGTTGATCGTTGGCGGAACAACAAGCCGATCTGGTCTAAAAGACAATATATTACGACCGACGCAAGACACCGCATAGTACGTCCGTTGTACGCCAGTCTAGCCACAGCAACGCTACGCCAGCGCGATCCATCGCATTCATCAGTTAAACGCCAGCCCATGCACAGCAGCGCGATCCATCGCATCTACCCGTTATAAACCAGTTTAGCCATAGCAACGCTACGCCAGCGCGATCTATCGTTTTCGGCAGTTACATGCCAGCCCACTCACAGCAGCGCTACATCAGCGCGATCCATGGGATCCGCCCGTTATACGCCGGTCTATGTACAACAGCGCTACAGGAGCATAATCAGCAAGCGGCAATACTAGTAGTAACATTAACTGAGTTATTCCAGTGTCATTGTAAAGTGTAATTTTTAGTAAAATTAAACCTGAATTATTGTCGAATTAAAAACAGTGTATCTAAATAAAGTGGGGGTTCCCTGCAAAACATAAATTTTGTAACACGAAGAACTTCTGGAGCCCGCTAAGACTACCCGAGCCTAAGACCTATATTTTTGAGTCAAAACTTCTTTATGATAATTCTTACACATGGAAAATGTCATGTAGTGGAGCTGTGTACTTATATAATTCAATATTCTTCCTGTGCCATTTGTCTGATCTGAGGAGTGAACGTGATAAGTGTAATATAGTTCGTTTTAAAAAGGTTGAATATAAACATGAGCAGAGTGATAATATTCTACGATTGTCTATTGTTTAAAAAAAAAAAAAAAAACTATTGGGAGTATGAATCTATAAACTCGTAATTGTGACTAACTTCATATCTATCATACGCGCCAAAAATACCATAAGAATTGATCTGTCAAATAATTTTCATAATTCAAAAGTGTTTTACTATAGCTGAAAATGTCGAATATTTGGTGGGATATGAAAGGTGTCGTGTATTATGAGCTGTTGAAACCGAATGAAACGATCACTGGCGACCGCTACCGACTACAATTGATGCGTTTGAGCCGAGCATTAAAGGATAAGAGGCCACAATATGAGAATAGACACGACGAAGTTATTCTTCAGCACGACAATGCTCGGCCGCATGTTGCAAGGCAAGTTAAAACATACTTGGAAACGCTGAAATGGGAAGTGCTACCCCACCCGCCGTATTCTTCAGACATTGCTCCTTCTGATTACCACTTGTTCCGATCGATGACACATGGCCTGACTGAACAGCACTTCCGTCCTTTCGAAGAACTCAAAAAATTAGTCGATTTGTGGATAGTCTCAAAAGATGAGGAGTTCTTCCGTCGCGGAATCCGTATGCTACCAGAAAGATGGGACAAGGTTGTGGCTAACGATGGACAATACTTTAAAGAATAAATTTATAATCACTGTTTCACAATAAATGTCCAAATTACGAAAAAAATACGAGTTTATACATTCATACTCCTAATAGTACCAGTATTAAATATTCTAGCTGTGGCCGATAAAATATTTAATAGAAATTTTGAAGTAATTTTAAATGTGCCCAAACAGAAACTAAAAATTTTATTTCATCATAGTTGACGTATAAAATCGTAAGCTATTTTCATATATCAACGCGAATCTTTGAATGTGCCATGCATGTCTCAAAAAAAAAAAAAAAAAAAAAAAACAGAGTCATAGTAGGCGCATCTGCCAATGACAATTTAAATGCTGTCATATATTTTCAATTTCAACGTCAAAAAATCTTCAAATTGAAGCAAGTTGACGAAAGTGAAGATGCGCTAGTTTGATATACAATAGACATACATATATATTAGGGATGGCATTCCGGGATCTCGGGATGTATGTACTTATGTGAGTACTTTTTTTTACACTCGGCATAACTAACTCGGTAGTTAATTTTCAGTAGATCATGAAACATTTGAATTGGAATGTTGGTGTGTATAGCTTAAATTAACCGAAAATTTGTTATTATAAATGGTTTAAGTAGCGTGTCGAAAAACCATAAATAAAATAAACTCAGAACTTTTCAGATTTGTTTTTTCACTTTACATTAATTCGGAAGCACACCAGAAATTTGAAATAAAAAGTTTTACATACAGAGCGCGTAAAATTATTAAAAGAAAAATACGATCTTCCTTTAAATTATTTTTAAGTGATCAAACAATGAACGATTTGGAAAACTTTTTCTCAAATTGTTAAACACGAAACTCATTTTGGTTTCCTTACTAAGATTGTAGAAGAGCGCCATTTTAATAAAATATTAATTTATGTTATATCTTGAATCTTATTAATAAATTTTCAGTTTTTATTTTATATATGATAAAATTATAAATCCCGGGATTAGTCCCGGGATCCCGAAAAGTCGATCTCGAAAGACATTCTTAATATAAACGCACATATATTTAATTTAAGAGTATGTGTTGCATACGCACACACACACACAGTCGCACATACAAACATACAACAGCAAGAAAATATAGTAGTATTGATAGTAAGACTCTAACACACATACACTTCCGCGATGTTTACAGCCAGCGGCATTGTATGGCACAACTTGCAATGAAGATTTAATAAATAATTCAATAGAGAAAAATATCATTTCAATTCAATTTAAAACGCAAAAGAAAAATAAACAAAAATAAATTTAAAAACAGGAAAAAAATACAAATTTCTGCTCCCATCATTTTCACCTATTTTCTAATAAATTTTTGCTATAGTACGAATTTTGTTTTACATAAGCACTATGTGAGATTTCGATTTGGTTGTTATAGCATTGGTGTGATAAGCGTGTAGGTCTGGTTTTTTTTTCATATAACTACACTATAATTTGATTTTTCGCAGTGTCATAGACACACACATACGTAAAATACAAATTCAATGCATATGGGTGTGCACGTGTGCTTCCGCCTTCCCTAACAGCAGTATTTATACACACACATACACACATGCACACTAACACCTTTTCGTAAAGGTGCCAATGGCGGCGACGGCGGCTGTCAAATGCCAAAATGCGCACTTTTGAATGTAGTAGTGTGAAGTGGAGTTATTGTGTGATAGTGTTGGAGTAGTGATAGAGTTAAGGTAGCAATAGAACAGGGAACGGGAAGAAATACCAAATGCATGAGTATACGACTGAGGCATGCTGGTGATGATGACACTAGAGTATAAGGCCCCCGACAGGGAACAATAAGTGAAGTATGACGAACGAAAACTATTTGTTTGCGTTGCTTTGACAATTTGAAAGGATTACGAGATGAGATTATTTTTTTTCCTTAAAAAATACTTTTTTTTATTTACCTTTAGTGATTGTGGTTGTGTTGTTGTTCCTGCTGCTTTTGGTAATGGTGTGTTTTCGTTCTCAGTAGCGTTTCATGTGTGAACTCAAGGGGTGTTAGTTTTGATAAAAAGAACATTTATTTAAAAATCAGTTGCGATTTTTAGGACGATTTCTTGGGTAGATTCTTAAAGCTTCTTGCAGTTCATGTCTTAAACCCGAAATTTCCTTTTAATACCTACGCCTGTGATTTGGTGTTTGTGATGTTGTTGTTATTGGTGTCAATGTTAGTGAGGATGATGATGCTTGCTGATGTTGATGAATGCAATGAAGTGGTGTGCAGAAAAAATTGCCATTTTCAGCAAATTTGATTTGTTTATATGTGCGTGTCTTGTTTGTGAAAATTTAAAAATTTGCTCAAAGTTAAACTAAGAAGTTAAGCAGATTTCATAGTATATGGCATCAAAGGTTAATGCGTTTTACAAAGATTTTAAAGTTTTGTACTTTATATATACTAGAATTTATATATACAGCTCAGTGTTCAATTTATAGTTTGCTAAAACTTCATGATATTTTGGAGGCTAAAGTGAAAACCAGATTTTAACAACAACAACTGAGTTCAACTCATTTTGAAATTCGTGGAAGTAGACAACGTAGGAAGATATCTGCTATTTTTCACAGAAGATTTAACCCCAATTTTTACATGAACTTTGAAACATACAAGTGTAAATTTTATATTAGAAAAATTTTCAAAAATATTAAAATTAGTTTTACTAAAATTTGTCTTTACAAAAAATCTGCTATTTCTGAAGCTTCTTCACTCAAAAGCGTGGCCAGACAAATGCTCATACAATATTTTTTAGTTTTACATGCACACAAAATTTTACTCCGAAAAGTATACAACGAAAAAAAGAAAACACTTTTCAACTTTGTACATTCGAAAAAGCTTAGACGCTGCTCTTACTTATTTTCGCTCTTTTTAGTATACTCTTTACTGAAAGCTCTAATTTCGAATGCTTCCACTTTTCTCGCCGGCGCTTTCTCTCTATTTTTATCTTTCATGTCTTCAAAATAATATTGCCCAATTTACAAATTTTTGTGACTACTAACCTACTGTAAGTAGAAGCAATGAAAATTCGAATTTGAAATATATTGGCGAGAAAAAAAAAATACAAACCAAATACATATTTGTATCAGTTTTTGACAGAGCACACAAAAGTAGGCAAAGCAACAGTGGTAACAGCAGCAGCAGTAATAACAGCAACAACAATGCATAACATTTTTGTTGCTTGTTTTTTCCTTTTTATTTATATTTGCTACCATATTACGGTCAAAGACCGATAAGAAAGCTTTTATAGCTTTAAAGCGGCAAAAAACTTTATTATCAGCTTCTACTACTTAACAGCGCTTATCAGAAATCATAATATTATGAGCAAAACATACACATAAACGCATATACATATACATATACCTATTAAACATTCATACACATATATTCACATTCGATATGCATGTGAAGCGCCTGTAAATATGCAACGGCAGGAACAACTACCACATCAGCTCTTTAAAGTAAACATTATGCTGCCGTTATGAGCCCCTTAGGGTCACTAGCAGGAAAACAAACAAAAAACAAGGAAGTAAAAATAAAAAATAAGAAAACAAAAAGGAAATTCTAAGAATTTTAGGCAAAGCATTTGGAAGTTTATACCAGTGAATTTAAATTTATAAGCGTTTTTATTTTATGTGTGTTTATTACGAATTTGGATATTTTTTTTTTTTTTGTATTTTTGAAAAACTTTTTCACGTTTCACATCTCAAAAAATATTTGAAGCTTTTAATAATTATCAATTGAGCTCTCTGTCTTATAGGAAATTATGTGAAATCAAAATTTTCAAGTTGGAGTTTCTATTATTACAACTTGTGCTAGATATCATAGATATCAATAAAGGGTTGAATTAAGGTCATAAGTCTATATTTTTCTAAAGTAAAGTGGTACTCAATGTACTAAGTATCTATTCCTTAAACTCTAGGCTCATCAGAGTGAATGAAAATTCTTATCTTTTGATATTAGCTACAATCTTTTGATATTAGCTGCAATTCATATGCAATTTACTATTGGACTAATATCGGTCTGGGGTTTTACTCCAAAATATATAGACTAATGCGTCATGTTTTTTTTTTTTTAACGGGGAGTGTGAGGTAATGGTGTATCAGCATGATACATAAGAAACGGTGGGTAAGCTTTAGTTTCTGAAATTATGCTCCTCATACAACATTGGAAATTTCTAGATATAATCGCACCAAAAATATTCAAAAATAAGGACACAGAGAAAAGTTGGAGGGTAAGTGTAAAAATAAAAACAATGGATGCGTGCAAGGCACACAAGATATTTGATGTGCAAACAGTTAAACCAATTGAATGCCATATACATAAGCTCACATATGTATCGCCATTTATAGGGATTTGATGTATAATCTATATGCTTAGGTAAATAATTCAAATTAAAAGAATTCCTTTATAAACTTAAAAATTTATTAGATATCATTATCATTTATATATTTGTAATAGCCCAATTCACTATAAATTGCAAATGGTCTTGCATCATTGCAAATGCAAATTTTTGTTCCGTATCGCATATATTTGTTGTTGTGATAGCAGAAATATTTTGTATTTGCACCAAATCGTGAATAGGGCTGATATGTTGTAGTTGCATCATTTTTCTTTCACTCAATGCATCGGGCACGATATGCTCGCATATACGCAACTGCAATTGCATATTTTTTTCCGCGCTTTAAGTTTTTCTTCCTGTCGATTTGAAATTTTATTAGATGTGAAAATTTTACATAACGTCGGCTGAGAATTGATTTGGCGTATAGGTATATGAATTTGTACACACATACGCTAATTCTCAGGCGACGATAAGTGCTTTCCGCATTTAACCTTACTTTTTAAAAGCACCACAAAAAGATTTGTCTTAACTGCATTTACTGAAAATAAGAAACAATGTATTTTCATTGAAGTATATAAGTGATTTTATAATAAATAAGTTTGATTTTTTCTTTTGAACATTTTTGCTATTGTATTTACATAGATAAAAAAGTGTTGCCATTTTAAGGTTAATGGACAAAGCAAAATTTGAATAATGCCGTGGTCATTATCACTACATTTTGTTTATACATTTATTGAAACCTAGATTCTTAATTACTTATCATTTTTCATTGTTTTTATATTTTAAAAAATATTTAATTTTAATCCAATCTTACTAAACGAATTCAAAACCTATCAAGCACTTGTGTTTGCTACGGCGACTTCTCTGCTTGTATGGTATAGTCGACCCCCACATGTTTAACACCAACAAATAATTCTGCCACGAATAAATTTACACACACATTTTGTTTTCGTATGTACATATATGTGTGAGTAAATTGATAGAAACATAAACAAACAAACTCCGCTCGTAGTTTAATTTCTCCCTCTCTTCTCTCTTATCTTTGTTGTTTAGAGTAGCACAGTCATGCCGCGCAGTAGTGCGAGCGAGAGGGGAACTGGACGTTACAGTTATTCTTACATTTTACACATTTGAAATTTTGTCCATACCGTGAGCTAAAATGTTTATACATCAAAAATCTTTAACTTTTTATAACGAGCAATTTTGCATGAGGTGCCAAAGGTATACTGAGAAAAAAACAACCGGGAGCTGGTTGAATCAACTCGGGATGCTATATGTTTTTAAATTAACCGCATATCTGGTTATTTTAACAAGCTATCCGTTTAATATTATTAAAGAGGACCCCCTTTACTTTTAGCAGGAATCTGGTTAAATTGAACAGCTGTTTGTTAAAAACTATAGCCGGTAATCTAGTTAAATTGACCGGGTATCCTTTGAAATTGAACAGATGATTGTTAAAAATTATAACCGGCAATCTGGTTAAATTGAACGGGCATCCATTTAAATTGATCAGGAATAATTTAAAAGCAAATCTGGTTGATTTGATTGGGTACCTAGTTCAATTAATAAAAACATTTTATATAATTTAGTTACATTATTATAAAGAAATTTTACATATATGTATATTGATGTGCATATATACAAAAATGTATATTTTTTATAAATATTTATTTCTAAAATAAGTTTTGCAATTGTTAATGGTATGAATAGATTCAAAATAATATAATTTTTTTTCTTGTCTGCAGTATCAACAATAAGCTGTTCACTACACATGTCTTTTAGTTTTTGTAAAATATTTTTCACATCAACTCTGCATTTTATATATGACCAATTTTTTGGTCGTACGCCGTACGCCTATTTTTGCAAATATGTCGAAAATATTTAATGAAACCAACTTTTTTTTACATGCACATGAAAATAGGCATTGAGGCCTACATTTCATGTGAACAAAACATTTTTTTAGCTTTTGTCGTTTCGAAGATATAACCAGTTTTATGTGATCTTTAACGTTACATTTTTTGGAAGTGAATTTTGAGGTAGCTGTACATTTTGAAAAAATTAGCAAAAGTAGCAATGAAAAAACCTAAACTAAAGCACTGTATCGAGTAAGAGGGATCAAGTAAACTACTGAAATCAAAATAATACCAAAAAAATATTTCTCTTGCACTTCTAAGATCCAAAATGTCCGGTCTTTAACGTTACACGAAAAAGTCTATAGCGTTACCCAACGATTTTATTTTGAAAAACAAGAAAATATGAAAAAACAAATATTTATTGAAAATATCATCGTTCTGTTTGTTTTTCACTGGTTTCCAAAAACCAGTCTTTCAATATCACATTTTAGTGCTCTTAATCCGCCGTTACTCACGCGGGGTTTATTTTACGCCCCACTACTTACAATACTGTAAGGTATTTCGGGTTTTTTATCTGGGGAATTGGGAATTGAAATTAAGTTTTTCTGAAAGCTTGGGCTATATATAGAATATCAATTTCTCAGTTTTTCCAGGTTGGCGATTTTTTTCATTTTAAAGTTGCTGCTTTAGTCTATGGTCGCATCGGAGTAGTATCATTTAAATGCAAATATTTTTACCATCAAAAGGTATTTTTGGGGGTTTTCGGGTACGAGAAATCTGAATTTGCAGCTTATTTTTACCAATAACGGCCGCTAGGGTGTGCTTTGGAGCAAAAAATATGAAAAGTTCCATATTTTTAGGGGTTTTTCGGCTAAGAAGGTCATAAAATCAGATTAAATGTTCATTAACTTAGACAACTTTTTAAAACACTTCTTTGACGTACATCCATTTCCAGATCGACTGACGAAATTTAAAAGTCTAGTTTTCTCGATTTTTTTTTTATATAAATTCCATACAAACTGTATTTATTTTTATCTAAAAAATTAGTATATTGGACTTGAATTAAATACAAAAATCAGTACAAATCAGTACATTTTCCAGGTATATATAGATTTTTACTTGTGATTATAAGCTCACTTTATAAACTCATTAAGGCAAGTCTGTGTCTTTCTTTCCTCTAAAAAGTGAACAATAAACGGAAAGTTTTTTCAGTGAAATCGAAAAAAATTTACAATTTTACAATTGGGAATATTAAAAAACTTATATATCTGTCTAGTTTTCATTAAAGGAATTCAAAATAGATATAAATTTTATATAAAAAGACCAAAAATTTCATTAAGATTACAAAACTCAGTGCTAAAATAATGCAAAGTCCAAAAATAGCTAGGTTTGCAGATTTCAGAATTTTAAAATCGGTACTCTGAAAAAAATCCCAGAAAATCAGTGCACGTACTGACTAAATCAGTACGTCTGGCTACTTTATGCACGGCTCAGTGGTTTCTGAGAATAGTAACTTATGTTTTTATGTCGAATCACAAAGTACAATTTTTTCAGCGAAATTGGTCTTTAACGTTACACAAGTTTGATGGCCAATACAGCAAGGAAATTGAATAATTTTCAGAAAAATGCATTTGTATCTAGAACCAAGGTCGAAAGTTCTCGAAAAAAAGTAGGTCTTTTCCAATTTTTGTTTTATTAGTTTTTTGAGAATAAACTTTTTGTAAAAATAAGTCTTTAACGTTATATGAAATTTGCTGTACATTTCAGAGCCATCACAATCAACAGAAAACAATGAATTGAACTGTATTTTGAATTGTTTTATAAGTTTAAGTCCTTTTCTATTACACAAAGCTAATGGCATGAAAAAAACTAGAATAATATAGTTATTTTTACTTTTTTGTTCCTATTTGAATTTTGGACCATTTCGATTAGATGCGAGTCACAAGTGAAAAGAACATGCAAAGTGAAGAGCGAAAGCAACCGATTGATTTGACATTTATGTTATCCGGTGGTATGGGATATAGATGAATGGAATTTAGTCGACATAGTGAGAAATTCAAAAAATTTTGTTTTTTCGCACGCTACTCCTACAGAAAAAATTGGCCATATAGAAGTTAAAAATAATAAATTTAGTTACCAGTTTCTATGAGATCACCATAGTGACCTTGGAGCCCTTTTGAAAAAAAAATTTCCATTTTTGATGGAATTGATCAAGGCATTGTCTTCGTTAAAAAAATCATTCAAGCATCATTAAGGAAATCAACAAATTCTAATTTGTTGTTGTGTGTAAGTAATCATTGTGGCTAATCTTGGGCTGATTCCTTTACATTTAAAGAATAATTTCTAATGACCTAAGCTCCGAAAAAAAAGTTCGACAATATTTTTTTAAAACTGTTGAAACTCACTGCATTTGCCAAAAAAATTAGACGAAATTTGTGGTGATTCTAATAGTTTGGCAGCATACTGTAGACCACTGAATAGAGCGCGATATTTAGGTCTACAAGAGGTGAAAAATGGTAAAATTAAAATTTTGGACTTGATATACTTTTGCTATAAGGTGCGGTTATGAGTTTTACTTTTTTCGGCAACGCTATGCCTTCAATTTCCTGAAATATTCTGGTGATATCTTCCGCTGTGCTCATGTAAACATGTGCTAGCTGTAAACATGTCCAAATTTTGTGGGGAATAATCCAAATGGGAATGAAAATAATAGCCCTATTCACGATATGGTGCAAATGAGCTTACATGATTGCAAAGAAATATTTAACCTTCTTTTATTTTTGCATTTCTATGCTTTAGAAATATCATTGTAAGGTATTCAAAGTTTATTCCATTTTAGTTAAGAGCTTCCACGAACCAAGTTTAATATGAAATGGTGACTCAATTATTTGTGTCTGTAATAAGGGAAACTTATTTTTTATGGCTAACCCAACCATTATATTTTCATTTGTGCAATTAATCTAATTTAAGAATTTTCCAAATATTCCATTTAGGAAACTTTATGTGAAAAGGACTTTTAAGGCTTTTAACTTACAATAAGGTCTAATATACTGTGTGTGTTAAATACATTTGATCCCAGAGAATATTTATTGCACATGATGTAGCTGTAAGTTCTACTTTTAGGTTTTTAATTTTTTCACAGGTGGTTACCTTATTTTCTTGAGGCCCAAAATTATTTTACTCTTTAAAAATCAGAAACAAATTTTTTTTTTTTTTAAGTACCTAAATTTCTTACTGAATTGGGCTTTGAAATATTCCAAATCGGAACATGACATCTAGTACTGGTTCAAAATGAGTTACAGATCTTTTAACAAGTCTGTAAGAACTTTATACTTATAAATTAAGTAAATAAGAACTGAATGAAACTGGAAAAAAAATATCAGTTAACTTTTAACTGAGTCGCCCCTCATTCCGGTATTTTCTGTGGTTTTAACTTTCTACCTGAGAATTGAACCCTAGTTCACCGAAGCCACTAATTTTATTATTTCTTAGAACAATCTTTACTAACATTTTTTTAAACCCTTTTTATCCCACGCAGTGACTTTGAGTCGCTATTGTAATTGAAATCGTTATATTTATTATGTTTTTTTGTAAACAATCTATACATTTATTAGTGTAACTACAATTTTATTCCAGAAGATCCAGAAGTGCTGCACTATCATATTATATATCAATGTGAAGAGCTTGGTAAGTATTAATTATCAGATTGAAAATCGGTTCAACCAATTCCAAAATATTAGCGTCGGTCGGAATTTCATTAAAATTCACTCATTGGCCAAAGCATTGCATTCATCGTTGTAAAAATCATTGCTTAAGCGGGAGTAAATAACAAATGAGAGAGAAAGAGAAGACACGAGGAATGGCATTTCTCAGAATTATCTAACGAATTATCTGCATCAGCGATGCCAACTTGCGGGGAATTCCCCGATTTGCGGGGAATTTTACTTGGTACGGGGAATCGGGGAATGAGCTGTTTTTTGCGGGGAATTTGAAGTCTTTCAGCTTTTAGTAATTAAAGTCAGTAGAATATTATTTGTCAAATTGTATGTAATGTAAAATGTTTAACTTATGAAATATTTCATATTTTGGGTCTTAAAATCTTCATCTTAAGCAGGCCCTGTAATTTATTGGTTTGGAGAAATCGATTTTTAAAAAAGTTTGCTATTTGAAAGTATTATATTTCGAAAGAATTTTGTAAAAATTTCAGAGAATGCAGAGTGCTTTCGTAGATACAGACGATTATAGCGCATAGTGTCAGTCATGCCAAAACAGTCGCGCAGCGCTTCGACTTCCCTTTCGACCGTTCAGAAAGGCTTAGCTATGCCTTCGGCCAGCACCTCCTGATTAATAACTTTTTAGCATTGCTGATTAATCTGTAAACTTACAAATTATGGTCAGCCATTATAAAGAAGATGAAGTATATTTTATATATTAAAAACCGATAGTCAAACCTTTGAGCCCATTTTTGTCAAAAGAAACTTTTTGACATTTTTTATTTGTGTCAAAAGAAATTCCATGTCTGTTGAGAACTTTGATGTCCAAAAGTGGGCTAAAGCTTATATGTTAAGAATTCCGGAGTCAGAAAGTACGTTTCTATTAATCTACCAGTCCCATAACAATTGGTTAAGTTTTGCACCGAGAAAGTTCAGGGTCGCCTTAAAATGACACTGACTTAGATCAATTTCGTTTATGTAAAATTTTTATATGGAAAGTGCGTGTAGCGCTGTTATAATATGAAATTATACCAATGCGGGGAATTCGATCGAAAATCGGGGAATTTCTCGAAGGTTATCGGGGAGAGAGAAAAAATGAGTTGGCATCCCTGATCTGCATACACAAATAACAAAACAAACACCAACGAGTAGTTTGGTTCTCTTTTGATATTTGTTTTTTTATAAAGAGATTTCTTCCGCAAAAAAATAGCCCCAGTTACTGGGGCCTTACCGACTAGTGCAAATTAAATCTAGAGGTTAATGTCAATTTCGTTATTTGAAGTTATATATAAACAGGTTAATGAACAAATGTAGTCATCACAACAACAATGTATATAGAGACGGGCAAATCAGACGGCCGTTTCGGAATCAGCCTTAGTGATGGTTCTTAATTTTTCAATATCCTATATAAGCTACTGATATTTGAAATCGTAACCCAGAATTGAGATATTGAAAGACCACTACCTATACCGTTCTGTATACTTATTTGTTGTTGTGTTTTCTCATTGTTACTAGTCAGCATAACCGTTCCTTATTGAAAGTCTAGTACATAAGTGTGTGTTATATTGTTCAGATTTCTTATTATTTCACGGGAAGAGCCTAACGTATTTGTTCATTTACCGGTTATCTTCATACAAATGGATTTTTTGTTTAATTTTGTTTTTCTTTATTAGTCAAAAATCATTGAATAAAGAAAAAACTGCATAAAGTCTCACGTAGTGACTGTGAGTCACTGTATACATCTGTATTTTGTAATAGGTACTGTACCACGAATGAAACCCGGAATGATAGTAGGGAACGATGTGTTTGAAATTATTGATAGATGCAGATATAAAAAAGCATAGCATTGTCGATTATGGAGAGTTTTATGATTTTTTATACGGCAATTTGCTGTTCCGTGCTTGTATTTCAAGACATAGATTTACCTATTAATCGCGTTATTTGTCATTACCACGATATCAGGACGAAGATCGCATCATAAATTTACTTCGATTGGAAAACTTTTGAATTTATTAAATGAAGACGGCTACATAAATATAGTATGAGCATTTGGTGAACTTGCGATAGCGGATTCTAAGAGCAAAGAGTTAAATATTAGCACAGCGTGTAATAGAACAGCTCTGTGCGCCATATGAACGGCCAGAGAGAAATATAACTTCCAAAAATACTGTACAAGTTTAGAGCTGTCATAAACCCTGTTGACAAAGCAATTAGCTTGTACTGGTACGATGCAAAAAATAAAAGGTGCATTCCAATTAATTTTCTTCCTAGCAAGAATATAGAAGTAGAGTGCAGCATTTTTGCAGTAATAAAACAGAATCGTTAATAAGTTATGTGCCAAAGAACAAAAAAAGTGCTAACAACGAAGACACAGCTCCTGACTTTTTCTTGTGGGGATACTTAAAAAGTCAGGTTTATGTTAATATACCAGAGTTTCTTGAACAACTTAAGGCCAACATACGCAACTAAACTTCAAAAAGTGAAAAATGCTGAAGAAATGGCTGAAAGGGCGGAGAGAGGGAAAGGAAGATCTTCAAAGGAATTCTGTAAAATCTGCAATAAAAAGTTTTTGTTTCAATACCTGCGTTCAAAATAAATACAAATTATTTTTGTTGTTTATTTACACATTTTCAAAAATTTCAGAAAAAAAGTTGAATGAAATGAGAATGGCTGAATTAACTCTATATAGTGCCTCTAAGTCACTACTTGGGACTTTACGTTATAAAATAATGTGGGATGAATTGGATAAAAGTAATTACTCCATTTCTGGGAATAGAACCTGAGGCAGCTGCGACTCCTGTCTATCACTCATTCACCAGGCTACCCAAAGTTTTCCAAAGCATAAAGTTTTAATAAATTCCTTCAATTGTGTAAATTTCTAATTTAGTTTATGAAAGCGTTACTGAGTTTAGCTTATGCCTTAATTGTGATTGTTAAAATTGACTTTTAATTTAAAGTTTTGATTAAATAGTTTAATATTATTTTAATTATAGATAAATTTCAAGTAATTAACTTCTTCATTTTAATTACAAGAAATCTGACTGATGGAAGTAATCAAATATAAAACTAGTACACAATACATACGTATATAGATATGTATATACATATGTATAACTGCATTGCATATGTAAGTATGTACGCCGCAAACTGGCAATGTATCTCTGTTGTCATGTTTGTTATGTTGTTGCTGTCGTTGTTGTTGTTATGATTGTAAGTTGCTGCTGTCGTTGTTATTCTAATACTAACATACTGTAATATATATCCATACTTATATGGTATACATACAAACATATCTACTTTCACACACTGACATACATGGAAAGACAAAAACAAAAGTTTACTCTTGCATGCATATACTGCACATGTGTATATAAATGTATGTATGTATCTATGTATGTGTGTCTACATTTATAAATGTACTCCCATTTGGGGATTTAACAGATTTTCATCAATTGTTTATTTGTAACGCTGTTACAAATGTTATTTTGTTTCATGCTATTGTTGTTGTTTTTATAGTTAAAAATGGTCAAGTATTAGAAAGACATAAAGGCAACAACAATCAGTATCAAAACCAAACAGCACAACAACAGAATATTGTTGCATGCAGCATGAAAATTAGTACACTCGCATTCACTTGTATTCATTTCATACATTCATACATACATACATACAAATGTATGAGTTTAAGTTTTAGATTTTTGTTATGTTTTTATCAGTTTTATTGTTGTTGTTTCTGTTTTTGGATAAAGTTAGCAGTAGTAAATTAGGTTGATAACAAATGAGAGATAGATAGACTTTGTTGGCAGGGAAGTATGTACTTTACAATAGAAGTAGTTATGTAGTAACGAACAACAATGACGACAAGACAACAACATCAACAATTTGTAGCAATGTCATGTTGCACTTTATGACATAGCAATTTTACATTTCTGTAATTTCAATTGAATTTCGAAATGACAAATTTTTATTAATTAATTTTAAATGGAATAAAAAGTTTTACTCTTAAAAATTTAATGATTCAAAATTTGTGGGGGAAAATATCTTAAAAATTTTATGGTTTTAGTGGTTATGAGTTGGTTTTTGTTTTTAAAAACTTTTGTTAAAGAAAAGACAAAAAATTACTAAAATGTTTGCAATTACAAAAGTACAATCAAAAGTAAATAAACTTTGACTTTGGATGCTCTTGCGTAAAGCGATCGAAATTTGGCAAGTAGTAAACTAAATTCTAAAAATTTCTTTAATTCTTCAAAAATAATTCGTCGGCAAAATAGTCAAAATCGTTCAACTTTAATTAGTAAGTGCTCCTAAAATTATGCTATACTCTCTTTACATAGATTAAATCTTTACAAAAGTGTGGACGGAAACCAAATAACACGAAACGAGTTTCAAACGAAAAAAAAGAAGAAAATAGCATCATACATACTACACAACACACGTTTAAACAAACACACACAAATACGCACACACTTCTCTACTATGCAGCAAGCAGAAAGTCTCTCGTTTCCCTATTCACTCACTCACTTATTCGTCACACAACTTCACGCATTCACATTTATTTTTGGCATTGAGGGAAGCAAAGTGCTCAAAAATAATATACACTGACTGTTGCGGCTCTTGAACCCTGATGTTTGCTTAGTGATTTCCACCAGTAGTGATGAGTTTTGTTGATGAACGTTCTTCAATTGTTGCAACAAAAACACAACGATGATGATGGGGATGACGAGTCCGCCTTAGCTGATGAATCTGGTGTGGTAGCAATAAACTGTATTTATGTATAAAGTGTTTTAAACAATTCAGTCCTTTTCTCTAATGTCGGCCACCCTATTTACTTACGAATAGTTAAGTAAGTATCAAAGTTAAACCAGCACTCAGAGATACTTTGAATATATTTTGAGCAGGAAAGGACGAAATTAATATTTGATAAGTATGAATATTTACTATAGAAAACCAATCAGTCTTTCAAGTCATTGTCTTTTTTATCAGGTGAGGACTAAAGATAATAATCTTCAAACGAAAAACTTTTACAGATGTTAGATGTCAGTAGATGAAAAACAAAATCATTAATATGAAGATACTTTAAAAACTCCACTAATTACACTGTGCGATAAACTACGATGGACGACCAAAATTGACAGAGGATAGAGTACGGTTGTTAGATAGCGAAAATGCTCCTGAGTGCTGTAGTTAACTCCGTTTTTGAGCTTCTACGTCAAATTTTTTTTACGTGGTCCTAAAGTTTGACCATTTCTGAACATGTTACTATAATAATCCATAAGATCTCTTGGTTATTTTTCCATCTCAGAACGATTACGTGCTCAGCACATTATAGTAAAAACTTATGTGGAAAATATTTTTGAAATGTCTCCATTATCTCCATCCTTTATGGGATTTTGCTATCTTTATCTAGAAAAATTGTATTTAATCCACAGAGGATTAATACCTTCTAGAAAAATGTCACTCACAAAATTTTACTGTAGGCTACTAAGCACTAGAAGCATATAAATTCTTTTTTATTTTAAAATTACCACATGCAAAAATTAAACAAGCGAAATAGGAAGGAAATAAAATATTAGAAAAATAAACAAATGAAAAATTCAACGTTTAAAATTGTACATTATTTCTTTTCTAAATATTCTAGTTTTATAGTTCGTTAGCAATTTTTTCTCATGGTAATTCTAGGCACCACGAAATAACTCCTAAATGAAATAACTCCTAATCGAAAAAATGAAATAACTCCCAATTTTTATTGGGAGTTAACTCCCAATCGGCAAATATTTTAGGAGTTATTTCATTTTTCCATTAGGAGTTATTTAATTTCTTCATTCGAAGTTATTTCATCTCATTATGAAATAACTCCTAACATTATGAAATAACTCCTAACATAAACAGAAATAACTCCTAATGAAAAGATGAAATAAGTCCTAATATTTAGAAGTTATTTCAATTTCGTAATGTTGTTTTTGGAATACAATACACATTTTATACTTTGCTATTTCGGTATCCAAGTTTGATTCCTCGTACTAAAAATCAAAATATCTCAAATCCAGATATCTCAAAACGGGGAACAGAAATTCGACCAAAGGAATTTCGACCAAAAAAAAGAAGAAATTTCGGGCAAAATTTTTTAAAAAGGAATTTAAGCAAAAAAATCATTTGGAAATTCAACCAAATAATTTTTGGTTTCTTATTTCGTTTTTAACCCCTTCTTATCAACTTTTTTATTGGGGGTAAACATTTTTGTTTTTTGTTTTATATTCGTATATTTGGACTTTTTTAAGAATAAAAACCAAAAAAATTATAAAAAAAGTATTTGGGAAAGTCTGTAGAGCTTTTTTAATTTTGTACATTCTAATGACTAAAATGCATGAAAGGAGTAAAAATTCGAAAAAATTGAATTTTTGAATTGTTTTTGTATAAAAAACAACTAAGTTTTATTTTGCAATGCAAAATAAATTTTTAGTTTAGAAAATACTTTTTGAAAACACACTTGTTCACTAAGTATAAATGGTGAAAATTTGAAACATTTTTGGAATTTGGGTTTATTTTTACTAAAGTCAAGTATACAGATTTTTATTGTTCAGTGACCTATAGCAAAATTTCATGGGCAGCATATTTCTTAAACATATTAACCCTCTATCAAACCTCGTAATGGGTCAAAAAGGAAAATTTTTCGTAAAAGGCAAAAAAGACCCACAATGGTGGGTGCCAAAGGATTAATGTGTAGGAAGAAAATATTCTACAGAAAATTCCCGATAGGCTTGAAAAGAGAAGTAGTGAAATATGAACATTTTTTTGTACAATATATTAGCCAAAAACAACGAAAGGGTTAAGGCTTCATTTCATTTTGTGGGGCCTTATTTCGTATTTTGAATTTTTACTTCATTTTTCTAAAAAGGAATATTATAAATTTTTTTGGGGCTTTAGTTAAATTTACATAAAATATAAACTAAACAAATAAAGGTTATTACGCATTCTATCGTTTATAAACAATTTAAATTTTAATCCGAAATTTGTTTCAAACATATGTAAGTTTTTGAGAGTTTAAAAGAATAATAGTGAAAAATTCGCGCGAATTTAATCACAAAGTTTTTGAGAATTTAAAGAACAATAGTAAAAAATTCGCGCGAATTTTTTACTAATTTTTTTTTTTAAATCTCAAAAACCTATAAAAAAAAAGAAATTAATACAATTTCTTGTTTTCAAAATTAATTAAATTTACCTTGATTGAAAAATTATTTTCTGTAACTACCGTTGTAGTACCTCATATGGTTGTTGTTCAAGTCACAAAAAATGTAAAATTTGGCTCAAATTCCTTTTACTTAAAAAAATAATAATAATTTAGTTTCAAATAAGTATTTGGGTCGAAACAATTTTTTGGTCGAACTTCCTTTTCTAAAGTGCATTTCAACCAAAATAAAAAAGGGACTGCAACCAAAATGTTTTGGCCCGAGTTCCTTGGGTGAATCTCCAAAAAAAGAAGGAAATTGGGCCAAAAACTTATTTTGGCCTAAATTTTTTTTGTGGAATTCCTTTTTAATTTCGGTCGAATTTCACAGAGCCTAAATAGTTTCTTTGGATTTATTCCATTCGCAAAACCAAACAGTGAGATGATTAGACGTTTAGGTGCCGTCACTGTAGAATGAATTTATTATAGAGGGTGGAACAATATCAAAATTAATAATATCCATATTTAGCCTAAGGACCTCGTGGTGTGTCTTTGGAAAGTTTACAGGATAAATTTCATTTATGTTTGCTCAAATTAGTAGTTATTTCATTTTTGAATTATGAATAAATTTACTTTTGTATTAGGAATTTTTTCATTTCATTATGAAATAACTTTTAATTGCAAAATAACCCCTAAAAATTAGGTTTTATTTCATTTTTGAATTAGAAGTTATTTCGTTTTTTGTTAGGAGTTATTTCATTAGGACTTATTTAGCGTTAGGACTTATTTCATTTTTCAATTAGGAGTTATTTCATTTAGGAGTTATTTCGTGGAACCAATTCTTATACCAAGCTCACACGTTTTTGATATCTAGTAACTCATAATTAAATTTTATGAGCAACTTTATTTAGAAGGTGTTAACTTTCTATGGAAAGTTATCTGGTAAAAAAGCGATTTCTCTTAAAAAGATCCTTAAGCGATGGATATAATGGGTAAATACATTCCAAAAATAGTTTTACGAAAGATTGTGATTGTGATCTTTCGTACAGATGTTTTATTATTCCAACAAGTTCAGAAGCAAATCAACTTTAGTAGAACCACGTAAATAAATTGACTTGAATTCAAAAACACCACTGTAAAACACCAACAAGCATACTCTGATCCTGATCACATTTTTCTTGTCGCTTTGGGTTATTATTAATTTTAGACTGTACTAAGTATAACCAATAAGTGACAATCACACCCTATACATATTTAAAAAAATAAAAGAAAAAAACTTTGCATTTATTAGATTTTTAAATATTTTAACGATACTCGAGGTATATATGAAAAATGATGTATTAAAAAAAAACCAAATACCCAAAGTTACCCAAAACAAAGTTTAATTGAAATTTTGTCAAAAGTTTTCATTTTATTTTTCCCTATTAAACCAAAAATGAACAAAATTTTATTTCATTTCTCATAGTAGCATGAGTTTTGAAATGTTTTTTTTTTTCGAAAATCGAAAAAGTTCACGCACACATACACACACGCACATTTCTAAATTGGAACTTTGTGTTTCGATTTTTTGTTTGTTGTGTTTGTTTTTTGCTGCAATATATCAAGATTTTCTTATTTTTGGTTTCTTTAAAATGGTGTAATAAATTTTGACATCATAAAAATGCTCTAAATTAATTTACAAGTGTACGGATTTTATAAATATCTTTATCAAGGTTCATTTAAGATAATCTTATAAATAATACAGATTTTGAACCATTCTACGAGTTATTATGCTGTACCAAATCAGTTTAAAGTCATACTCTTCATGCTTGCTGACCGGGTTCTCGAAGTGAGCCTTTCAAAGTTCTGTAATAAGAAAATAACAAGAAGAAAACATACGCAAAACAAATTACCACATAAACGTAGCTTCCTTCGATCTAAATCTAATTGTTGCGCTTATCATTCTTATCGTTTACATGAGTAATTCCACTCTCACTTGTCCAATAATTTAAGTTAACATTAGGTATCAACATCTCGTCATAACAAAGAACCGTCATCGAATTTCTTGCTATGGGTCCCCAATAACTACTATCTACAACCACATTTTACCACGTTTATATCAACTCGTTTTCAATGGTGGCTGTCTGTTTGTCTGTTTGTCTGTCATTCTGTTCGGTACAAATTTTGCAATCGATTTGAAACTAACTTCCCGATGAGCTAGAGACTTGAAACTTTAAATATAGTTCAGAACTGGAAGACAATGCAATATGAAATATCTAAAATATATATATGTAGGAATGCAACCGTGGCAGAACAAACGAGAAACGGACGAGACCTTAAAATACAACACTGGGAAACTGGACGAAAGAACGAAAAAACAGGAGTGTGAGTTGAACTAGCGGACGTGCGTGTCGTTATTTTTTTTTGAATTAAATTTTAAGTTTGTAAATTGAATATGTTTAAGTTCTTTTATATTAAATAAACATTATAAAATAAACATTAAAAAGAGAGTGTGTTAAAAACTACATATAAATATAATAATATTTAATAATTAATTGTGACATTGCTTAGACAATTGGTTTTGATTCAATGTGTCAACAATTTCAAAAGCAATTGAGTTCAACTGACTTCAAAACCTCAATTGACTTCAAGTCACTCAAATTTAGTGCAAATTGTCGGTTATTAACCATGACTTTAAGGTATTGCAATTAAATTGACTGCATTCTTTTACAGCTCTGGTCTTTACTTAAAATCGATTGCAAAATTTCACACACACAAGACTAAAAAGTAAAAAATTATAATTTAAATAAAAAATATTTTTAATATACAACGTTTTTAAAATAGACTAAAAAGTATAAAATAATTTCTCCTAACCCCATGCAGATTCACAACCAAATATAGATTCCTAATCCCATACAGATTGTCTTGAAAAATTGTAACTGTGAATTTTAATAGGACGAAAATACTTGAATGATTTAAAACGAAAAACGTGGGACGCATATGGATAGAGATAAAATTGCTAGCCATTTAGGTGAACTATTCATCCATCAATTTCCTATTGCATGCGAACTACGTATGGCTCCTCACGTACGCATTTTTAAGCATTTCGTTATTCCAAGAGTAATTCATTATAGTACTCTCGAAACTACAAACTTATGCTCAGGACTGCGCCGAATGAAATTGTCTGTTACATTTCTTCCCATGCTGAGCTATTGAAAGATTCATATTCAAAAATTTTTATCTTGTAAGCTCTGAATTAAATGTGAGAAAATATTTTGTTTCGCTTATATTCAATAAAAATTTATTCAACGCAAAAATCGCAAGCGAACTGAAAGTGCGGGAAAATATTATTAAAATTTTTCAAAAGTAGCTTCAGTTGTTTTTTAAAAAAATTGCCGAAGAGGAAGGGACTACCTCTAAAACCATTTTCCGCGTTATTAAGCGCTTTAAGAAAGAACTGTGTATTGCTCGGATGAAAGGTTCTGGTAAAAAGAAAGGGGCACATGAACGTGAGAAGGCGAAGAAAGTTGTGACCATTCTCAAGAAAATGCAAGTATTTTGGGAAGGAAATTGGTAAGGAAGGCTGATTGCAAAAGAAACTTTCGTGCGCAGGACTAAGAAGGAAGCTGAGTTGAAGACGTACAAGGTGCAAAAAGTTCCGGATGGAAACGCTGTCTAGAATGACACCGCAGCTAGCTGCTAAAAAGCTGAAACAAGATTTTGTTAAGAAATTCGAATGCTGTATAATGGACGACGAGACTTATGTTTTGACTGACTTTTTCCAGCTTTCTAAGCAAGAATTTTATACAGCCGATTCTCGAGGAAATGTCGGAGAAAAATTCAAAGCCAAAAAAATGACAAAATTCTCAAAGAAATTTCTTGCTTGGTAGGCAATTGCTTGCAAAGGAAGTTGCTTTTTAATTTTTACGCCAACATAAAGTATCCACTTTTTTTTGGCCTAACCTCGCTTCATGTCACCCTGACAAAGCGGTCTTAGAGCGGTTTTAGAGGAATGAAGGGATTTTGGTGCTTAGATAAGCCAATCCACCAAACTGTTTAGAACTATGGAAAGCTTTAGTAAAAAGGGAGATGAAGTTAACAAAAAAAAAGTAGCCAAATACCTTCAAGACTATAACGACAGTCTGCTCTACAAAAATCCCAAAAATAGAAAAAAAATTAAGTAGTAGTGGTAACCAACCAACATCAAATATGCATACACAAATATCTAACGAGATAATACTTTGCATATGCGCATGGGCTACTTGGGGTCAGTGCTTAAGTAGTAGAATGAGTATGCGAATGTGGAGAGAACCGACAATCTGATTGACTGCAATCGTGTCGTGTTACTCAGCATAATAAGGATTCAGCAAACAGTATAACTAAACGGTCTCTATGTATGAAAGGTATCTATGTAGGATCATTAGAAAAATACACCTAGCAACAAGAAGTTGAAGTATTGAGACCACAACCGACAAACGGCAATCTAACTCTATATATATATATATATAATAGAAAAACAGGATAATTTCCAAGGGCTAGAAGTAAAAAAAAAAATTTTTTTTTGCAAATATTTGATTTTTTTTGTTGAAACACCGTCGGTGGCCTAAGTGATAGAGTGCTAGACTGGAGTTCCAGCTACCTCAAGTTCAAATCCCCACCGGTGCACACAAAACTTTGAAACTTTCTTTTGATTATTTTTTTTATTATTATTATTTTTTTTGGATTTTAATATTACAATATAATAATGATAATGGTTTAAATAATGAAAATGTATGGCTAAAAATTGTATACTTAGGTCGTCATAATTTTTAACCTTTGTTTTTTTTTTTTTATTTATTCTTCATTGTTTTGAATTTATTAATTATTTTTCAATTTAACTTTTTTTGAACTAATAAAACACATGTACTTTCTTACATTTAGTGTTTTCATGTTTGCATATGTATTCCCGCATCTGCGTTGAATGCAACCTCTTAGAATACCAATACAAAGCAGTATGAGCAAGTAAAGTGTCACCACGACTGGTGTAGGTGCCACACTCTACGAGTGGCGAGGATAATCATGTGCGGACGGACATTGACTAAAGACGGTCTTACCAGCAAAAATTGGGAATAACACAAGAACCCGAGGAACAGTGGTATTATTCATGGCTGTATGCTAGATTTAGCTGCAGGTGGGGAGGGACGGACGTTTTGTTGGATGATATGTATTTGTGTATTTTGGTATGATATTAGTATGAGTAGGTGCTGAAATAACTGCGGGTTGATAGGTAGAGGCGTCTGAATGTATGTGTGATGAGCGACGGAGTGTGATATATAGGTGAATCGGGTTGAGTGCAAGTAAATGGTGAATGTGAGGATGAATGTAGGCAGTTAGGTTAGCATGGAATAAATGTGGACGTATTTGTTTTTAGTTTTCATCACCCTGTCTCTAACTTCTCTCTCTCTATCTCTTTATTAAATTTAAAATTTCAACCTTAATAAAGATTTCAAATGGCACGACGGATAATTATTTTGGTGAGTGTCTGTTGGACAGTTTGAGTGGCAAGAACCACCCCATCCGACGAGCAGCCGAGCCGATCACCGTGCCACCTCTGCCACACCAAGCTGTACCCATTCAAGTCAGACACATAACAAGACTTGAAAAGAAAGTGGTCATCAGCAGCTGTGAGGGTGTCGGACACTACCATAAAAATATTAATGAACGAAGTTCCTTAAAAATTAAAACTTTTTATTAAAAAATAATAATTCTTGGTTTCTATAAATAATTTACAAAATGAAATGCTTTGGTTTATAAAAATTGGACTACTGGTTCAAAAGATTTCATCATTTTTGTAGCGGACAATTTTTTTCGGTCCAGTCCTCATATAGTTTGCATGAAAGCTGCCCTCTAGTGGTACAAATTTGGCAGTCTGATATAGCCTACATTAAGAAGCATACTAAGAATAATCCCAGTATCGAAGTGCTTTCAAATTTATCTTTAAAAATTTCAGACCTATGGATTTATATCCAGCTTATATGGCAGAGTTTGGGCTGACCTCTTTCTTTAGCAATGCAAGTTGAAAGTGAGCTAGGAGTTGAATGAAACATACGTCAGCGTCGAGAACTTTCTAGTTTCTTTCAATTTGAAAACCGCAAATTTTCTCCGTAGGGAGGATGCTGGGATTAACCCATTAAGTCCGAGAGCAAGTCGATTAAAAAACAAAAAATCTTCAATCACACGTCCTTATTGTCACAAATTCAAACAGCAAATTGTATTATTTAATTTTATTATTTTTTTTAAAGTTTCTTTCTTCGTGTGAGAATCTGCATTAAAATATACTCCTTTGTTGTGCGTATACGCATCATTAGGACTGAGAGAGAACTGAACGTGATTGGGGAGCATCCTGTGATGATGCGTCATCACTTCCACCAGTACTTAAGCTCCCCTTCACCTGCATCCGGTAATACCGTTCTTTGAGATTTTGAGCAAAAATACGTAAATTTGTTTTTCAGTGAGGGGGATAAGAGTGAGGATAGATAGATACGTTATTACACCATAGGGCTGCATCAAATTTGACATAATTCCACTGTTTTTTATTAAAGTACTAAAACTAGAGAGCTTAGTTTCGAACCGAAGGTATTGTCCAATTTCGAACAAAATTTTTAAGTGCACTGTCGGTATGAATGTAAATTTGTTGGCGGGTATTACCATTCGATCAAAATAAAAAGTTGTCAAGAGTAGCTGGCTAACCTACACTATGGTTAATATAATATTTTGCTCTACACACTTCTTTAAAGTATTTCCAAATTTTGTTTATCTTTAAATATTAAAGAATAAAATATAAAAACATATATGTCTAAAAAAAACTGAAGATACCTTTAAAAATATAAAGTGGAAACGACTAAAAGCAAATGGAAATTCAGAACAAAAAAATACAGAGCAACAATGAAAAAAACAAAAGACTGAAATTCTTTGTATACTGGGAAAATCTGTAAATTTATGCGTTATCCTATTACGTTTGCCCGCCTAAAAGCATGCGTAAATTTCTTTGCACAGTTATTGTGCAAGTAAACAACAACAAAACAAAAGAGCAAATAGGAGAAGAAATCCTATTTGACAAAAAAAAAAAAAAAAGAAGAAAAATAAAAGAAAAAACAATGAGAATGAAAATAAAAATAAAAATCCAAATCCGCTTATATCCTTCTGCTGTGCGCGCGTATCCTTTTCGCTAACATGCTTGTTGTTGTGTTACAAAATAAAAGAAAAAAAAAATAGAAAAGAGAAAACTAAAACTATTGCCATATATTGGCATTAGTCGCCACTGAAATGCTGCTTGCATTTTGTTTTACTACACTACACTTTTTCTATACACACATAGTTACCCGCTTAGCTTCTTTTGTACTTTTACTATATTTCTTCGCGTATTTTTTGCATCTTTTTTTTTGTTATTTTGTTTGGTGCTTTCATTGCTGCATACACATAAATCCTAAGAGAGTTTGTTAGCTCTCTAAAAAAAAAAAAGAAGGAAGAACTTCTACACTGTAAGTGTAGCATTTAAGTTGTTGTGCTGCTACTTCAAACAAAAAACGTACAAAAACCGAATAAATAAAGTACTTTGTTGACGCAATCATTTGAATATGAACTTCATGCGAACTTCGCACATACAACCACGGAAAATGTGAGCACGCTTTCCACACATACATACATACAAACACACCCAGAATGACCTATAAGCATGATAAACTAACTAACTTTCAAACTGGCAAATGCAAAAGTACATACATACATAGCGGTAGAAGCAGCCAGCGCAAATGATACTTCCTTCGTTTAATTGTGGTATTTGTATATGTTGACATTTTTATAGTTTATCGTTTTTTATTATAGCATACTATGTGGCGTTTAATAAAACCAATAAACCGAGGGTAACATTACTTATATGTTTTATTTTTATTTTTTCACTTAAATGATTTCGCTAATAAATTCTGTAATTTTTATGAATGCAAACGAAGTGTTAAATAATACTTAATTATGTATATGTCATGCCGAAAATCCTACGTTAAAGAAATTACTTAATTGCGAAATTCCTATGAATATGGAATATTCAAACAAAATACAATAAAAACGTGTTCGCTTTTCATAAACGTGTCTCATTCAGTTTTCGAGCTGTCAATAACTACCTCGACGTCCAAGGTAAAAAGAAATTGCTGAGTTTTTACGTTTTTGTTTTCTTTCTGTATTTAATCCATGCTATTATTGTTGGTTGTTGTTATTATTATTGGCTATGCTTTTCCAATATAATTTTCCTTTCTTTTTTTTTTTCTTCGCCAGCAATATTGTATGTATATATAAAATCTTATAATTAATGTCATGCTTTGCTTGACAAATATCAATAACAAAAGCGTAAATTCAATTGTCAATTGCAGCAGTAGCAGCAGCACTGGCAGCCAGCAATGCCAAGTTTATATTGTTGTCATTTTGTGAAAAGTTGTCAACAAATAATGTTGGTTTTTTTATTGCTTCAAAGAAAAAACTCTGGGCGTTTGGGAAATATATGTATATGAATAGAATAAATATGTATTTGTGTGTGGTATATATACATATATATATATATATATATATATATATATATATATATATATATATATATTTATGTATATATTTGTCCTCTTATTTGTATGTGTATGTGTGTTTTTATATAAGTAAGTACAAGGTGCGTATGATGGATTTTTCTTATTTTGTCTTTTAAATTAATTCATCATCTTCATCAGTGACAACTGATGCATTTAATTACTGTCATTGTTCTTGGTGTAAATTGAACGGTTGCATAGAAATTGTTGTGCATAAAGACAAGGTATATTTAAGGATATTGTGGCTGAGCAATCATTATTGAATATTTAAGTAAGAGATTAACGTATCGTTACAGGTAAAAGAAAATGATTAAAAATATTTTCAATGAGTTTTGTGAAAACTTAAGAAATTTATGTTAAATACGATGTACACAAACTAGACAGGGGAAATACCAAAGTTGGTTTGTGTCTTCTTTTAGCAAGGTTAATATCTATTTACGTTTCGATAAGTACGAAAAGGATTTAAACGAAAAATTTCTCAGAATCTGTCCATATAACATTAACATCACCGCGTATTGATGAAAACTATATTTGAAAACAATGTAAACATTTTTATTAACGTAAAAATTTTAGTTGACAAATCTCTACTACATTTTGTTAACTTGAGATCAATGAGAGGAAATTTTTTTCTTACTCACATACTAAAAAAATATAAAAAAATTATTCAGTATACTTTATGAGAGGCATTACGCCCACTCGACTGCCTTTACCTATTTTAGAACTGAATTTGTATTTGGCTATAAGAAATATGTATGCTGTTGTGATTGCTCTCGTTGTGTTTAAATTATTGCGGTCACGGCAGACAGACGAAAGAAAATTTTACTTTTATATGAGGTAGGCGTGGATATCGCTTTTGGTAATTTCGCAACAGATTTAAGAGTTTTTTTTAACGATGCGAAGGTTAGGTTAGATTAAGTGGATGTCCAGGGATACAGAATGGCCCATTGAGATACCGCATGATTGGAGCAGCAGTTTACCGTAGGTCCTAAACGACGGTGTTGCAATTTTTTATCACTTGGTAGTTTTGCTATTGCCCTGCAATTTATAATTCTCATTCACTTCAAATCGATATCGAATTATCCATCAGACCAAGACGGGAATCTAGTCCGCAAGCTTCCGGGTGCAAGTCTAGTGCGTTACCCACTAACGAGGTTGTCATGAAGCATACAGAATTTTTCTTCATTTATTTATCAGTTTCCTTTCATATAACTTCCACACCCAGGCAGTATTTAGGGGGAGGGTTTTGGGGGTTCTGACCCACCCACCCCCCCGAAATGTGGAAACTTTCTTCTAATTTTTTATATTAATTTCCAGTGGATGGAAAAAAGTAGAAAATAAAATCTATTGGACGATTTTTGAATATTTTGTGCTTCCATCGATTTCTTTCCAAAAATTCAAGTAAATTTGAAATCTTAGTTACACTATGTGACCAAATCTGATTTGTTTTCTTTGACATGAGGTTTAATTTCGGATTCAAAAAGAGAGGGTGATGTTGAGCAATCCTGCATTCATAGTTTTTCTATGTCAGTAATTTTGTTTAATTAAAGTTTCGTCGTGAAGCATTTTGAAAAGTTTAAAAATTAATAAAAATGGATCCTAGTAAACTCGTCCGCCATTTCTGATTCGGAATTTTGAATTTTTAAAATCTGACTGCAGATTTGTAACCAGCGCCCATTAAAACACTGCGGACCACTGCACTTTTCATTATGTCTGGCTGTGGGTGTGAGTAAGTTAAAATCCGTTCTTTGTAAATTTTTTCCTGCACCCGTAGATATAAACATAGCCCCTGCTTTAAGGGTGCATTCAGCTCTAAAATTTCTCAAAAATGGCCAAAAACGGTATTTTTAGGAATTTTATGCCCAATTTTTCTAAAACGTGACGTAATGCGAAATTTCTGACCTCAGATTTATGTTCAGCATGAAAAATTCATTCGCAAATACTAGGAACTATATTATTCGCCAAACCCATGCAGGGCAGTGTTATTGGATCAGCTCCAAAGTTTTTGGAGACAATCTTAAAATGTAATTAATTCTTTAACCCATTATTGCTCAGAGCACCCCAACTCAGAAGATCCCTTTTAATGCTGTGACTGCATGAATTTAGGGAATACATATATGCCAACTTCATCCGGGTTCCTAATAATTGATAATGGCCCGAATTCTCACAGATAATCATTTGAAAAAATGAGCCTCTGAATATATAATTTTTTAACTTTGGGTAATGGAAAGTCAATGAGTTATCGAAATTATATCCTTGACGTTAAAAAAATGTATTGGAATTCACATTGAATAATATTTATTTGAAAAAATTCAAATTGATTATTCTGTGATTTTTTTGTAATTTTCGGCCATTTTTTTTTTTTGGTTAAGATTAAAAAAAACTCGGAAAGTACAATTCCTCAAGCTTCAAGGCATTTATCCACTCTTGTCCCTTGACTGATAGAGTCCATCAAATACATTATGGTATCTAATTTATGTATTTAAACATCAGTTTCATAAAAATTATTTATGAATATTTTCTTCGAATGAAAACCCCCAAATTTATTTGTAGAATAGAGGGGGGTAGAGGCGGGATAATTTATTCTTTGATATCTTGTGATCGCTTTTGTAAATACAAAATTGTTTTTTAAATTTTTTTTTTTCATGATCAGAACGAGTTACCGTCATGAATCGAATGCACGTTCCGAATGCGGGAAAAATGGTATAATTTTTTCCGACGTTTTCGTAGTTAACATTGCCCCACTATCTGAACTTAGTTCGACTTAGTGTTTTCAACTATTAAAAGTAAAGTTTTGATGTTTTTGTTTACATCGTTGGCAATTACTGAACTATAATCAAGTTTTTTTGAAAATTTATTTTAATTAATTACACAGTGCAACATATATTTTCAAGACAAAACCAAACCAATCGCAAACGATAGTATTTGACCTCAGTAACAAAAGCTCCAATCCCTTTTTGCTTCACTACGTCACAATTCTTTTTTACAGTGATTTGAAATTTTGATTTTTTGGTCAATAAAAAATTTTCCTTAAGATGGTTCTTGTCTTGGACGACCTAAATTAAAATTTTCCTAGGAATATTTCCTTGGAATATTTTTACCATCTAGCTCCCACCAGTATGGGTCATTTTGGACCCTTTTATTAAAAACTCCTTAAAAGCTAGGTTTTAGGGGAGGTAAAGGGTTAAACTTTGAAGATTGTTGTTTTTATTTATTTTTTAGTTTTAAGTATATATGTACATATTTAAGGCATATAATTAATATTTGTTTTTTATTTTATGCGAACAAAAGAACCTATGTTCATGAACACAAGAAAAAGTGGCGAAATTCCAATTCCACCGTTCCTTTTGATTAAAAAAAAAAAATTTTGTGTCTGCAACAGTGTTGCCATATTTTTTTGCCAAAAACTGTACGGCTGGGGTCACGGCTGCCACTTTGGTACAATTCTACCAAAACTGGTAAATTTTTAAACAGTTTTCAGCGGTTGGTACATTTGTACATGTTTTCAAAATTCGGTACATTCTGTGGGCAAAGTTAGCTTTTATAGTAATCAAGAACTGTAAACATATTTTCGAAATACTTTAGAAATTAGAAAATTGTTCAGAATTAGCAATTTTTTGGCAAAAAGGATGTAAGTAAGTATTACAAACTGAGTAGACGAAATGCGGTTTGAAGAATTAACTAAATTTATATATACAATGTCGGACAAAACTAAAGCAAGGATTCTTCCTTGTTTGAATTTTGTTCAGTAATATTGTAAAACATGCTTAGACTGAAGTTTTTGTTATGAATGTAGTAAGAATATACACTCGTTATAATAAAATATAAGAAATATAATGTTATTTATCACATAAAATAAAAATATTAACTCAAAAGTAACAAAATGCATAAAATTGGCGCAACAAAACTAAAGCACATATGGAATAAGTATATTAAGAGAAAAGTTCGATTTCTTCACTATTTTGTAGCGTATCCATTATTTTTCAGAGCTGTTGTACATTTACATGGCATGGACTCAATAAAATTGCTCAAAACGTCCACAGAAATGATATTCCATACAATTTCCGATTGGCAGAAAATGGAATCCTTGTTTTTATCATTTATGCACTGAATTTTACGATCTATAATTCCCTATACATTTTTTGGGATTGAGATTGAGTGAATGGGAGGGCCACTATAAAATACTGATCTTATTGACAACAAGCCACTCTTTTACACATCGTGCTGGGATTGTCATTGTGCTGGTAGGCTTGCATTAACAGCAGATCTTCCGCAGTTTTAGGTAACATAACATTCTGGGGAATATCTTTGAACATCAGACGGTTCATTATACCTCCTATTTTATGAATTGAACCGATTCCGAAATTATACTAATGCGGGGAATTCGATCGAAAATCGGGGAATTTATCGAGAGTTATCGGGGAGAGAGAAAAATGAGTTGGCATCCCTGCAATCTATCCTTTTTGTCTGCTATTTCAAGGGAACGAAACACAATTGTGTCGTATGACAGTATATATTAGAGATGGGGTTTTCGGTACGATCGTAAATTTTTCAGTACACTTTGAGGTTCGGAAATACGTCAATACATAAGCAAGATTTTCAGTACACTTCCGTTCAATAAATTCTTTTTATCTGATATTATTGCAAAGAAAAATAAAACTGTGCTACTTTTCTTTTTTTGTTATCGATTCAACAGTGCAACACGCAAAATTTACGAGGGCTTAGGCCTATATAGTTGTTGGATTGGCAGTAAAAAATTTCACACATACAAAACTAAAAAGCAGAAAATAATAATTTAAATAGAAATTTTTTTTAATATACCACGTTTTTAAAACTGACTAAAAAGTTTAAAATAATTTCTCCTAGCCCCATACAGATTCATAACCCCATAAAGATTGTCCTGAATAAACGTAATTGTGAACATTTTCAAAGAAAAATTGTCTTGTTTACATTAATTCGCACAAGGGTGTACTTGACAACATAAAAACTACTATTTTAATGAAATAGTCATGAAAAATATATTTATCAAAAAATAGTTCTTGCTTAATGTGAAAGTTTAATAAATTTCATTCAAAAATATTTCTCAATCAAAAATTTCTTGTTCACACAAGTGATTTCTACTTATGCAAGAGATAATTTCAATAAACGTACCTACAATCAGTAAAATTTTGTTGGAAAGAAACAAAAAAAAAAAAAAATGTTCTTATGTAAAATGTAGGAGAGTAAAATAAAAGTTTTATACTGTGAAATTTACTGTATTTGAAGAATTAATTCAAAACTTTATGTAAATAAAAGTGTGGTTGGTTTTTAATATTCTTTAAAGAATGCAAATACGAGTTTATGTGATTGTTATTAATATTACTGGAATAACTGTTTTATTTTCTTTTGTTTTTTTCAAAGGAAAAAACCAGTTTCCAGAAGAGATTGTAAAAATATTAAACTTATTAAAGTATTCTATTATAAATTTTACGTGAAAAATATATTCTACCTGCAAGTATAATTTTTGTCCAAGAACAACACTTATAGGAACTTTTTTTTAATCAGAATTAAAAATTCTGTGAAGTAAAATAAGAAAAAAAAAAAAAACGTTTTTGGGGCGAAAAAAGTGAAACGGTCAGCCAAAAGAAAATTTTTCTCGAATTTCTAGGACAACGATGTTTTCCGATTAAGGTACGAATATCTTCTTACTCCCTAAAAAAATTTCAAAAAAAATTTACTTATTTTGCAAACAATCGCGAGTTGTAAATTTGCGTAGTATATTTTTTATTTATTCATATCTCGGAAACGAAAAGAGATAATTAAATGATTTTTTTCCTTAAATGAAGCTAAATATATATAGTTTTAATAAAATTCATTTTTTTCTTGTACAAATTTAATTTGCTCCAGTTATAAAGCATTTCTCTAAACTATTGCGAATTCGACCATTATTTCAATTTCATCCGACAATTAGATTTAGATTTTTACATGCGTAAAATGACACCAAGTAAATCAAAACAAAAAAAGATAGTAACCTCTTATATGAAAGAAGTTATTCCTATTTTCTGATGACGCGCGAGTACTAATGCGCTCGTTCTTAGTAATATCCATAGCAGAAAAACCAACTGTGCAACGAAATTTCAAAAATTAAGTTGCAATAGAAATAAGTTTTAAATGAATTTCTAATAATTTTGTGCGATTAAAAATTAAAGCCGTTGTATTTGCTAGTCACGTTTACGCTATCACCGTAATTTCAAAAATGCCGCGCGCAAATAGTGGTTGCATCCATTCGGTGTAAAGAAACATCGTTGGAGAATTTCTAGTGACAAAAAAGTGAAATAATAAATTCCATTTTCACTAAGGTGGTTCGATTTCAGATCTTTTTCGAATTAGATCGCTGCCCATGGTACAAGCTCTTGTACATATCAAGTAAATCACAAAAAACCTTAAAAATATGGATGTTGTTGTTAAATCCATCACGTGCTTTTCAAATACAGAAATAAAAAAACACGATTTTTTGGCTTTTTTAGTATTTCTGATGGTTTAATTTTTTTAATAAACCAATTATAAAAGCTCGTCATCATAAATTAAGTATAAGAGGAAAATGAGTGGTCAGATGTTTATTCTAATTTATTTTTACAATCGTATTGGTTATAACACTTAATAAAATTATACGAAATAATATGAGAAAACAATGCTTTACAATATTTAATTCTACATATAATTCGAGTAATTTTTTTTAGAATTTGGTTTAGAAAGAGCTGTTCTGTATGAAATTGTTGCATACATATTTTGATTTCGACTTGATTCGCCTACGACCTTGGCTAATACATATAGCACTAATCAATTGTATTGATCTCTCCACTGTCTGAATGGGAATGTCTTTTACTTTATCATTAACCCAGTTGGTGGCCGATTTGATGTAATAGGTGGGTCAAATGGCTAAATCTCTACTATTTCATAGTACACTGGCGTCTTGAAGTTAATTATACAGCCAATAATTATTGGCTGTAAAAATTTTCGTATTATTTTGTTTTAATTTTTGATATCTTTGACTTTCTTTCCAACGTTTATATCTTCGTCGGCTAGCATTGAAAGAATAATGTTCTTTAAGCCGAATGGATTGCAAACCAGTATTTGTACGCGGCATTTTCGAAATCACTGTTTCACTTTTTTCGACCCAAAAACGTTTTTTTTCTTGTTTTACTTCACAGAATTTTTAATTTTGATTAAAAAAAAGTTCCTTTAACTGTTGTTCTTGGACAAAAATTATACTTGCAGGTAGAATATGTTTTTCACGTAAAATTTATAATAGAATACTTTAATAAGTTTGATATTTTTACAATCTCTTCTGGAAACTGGTTTTTTCCTTTGAAAAAAACAAAAGAAAATAAAACAGTTATTCCAGTAATATTAATAACAATCACATAAACTCGTATTTGCATTCTTTAAAGAATATTAAAAACCAACCACACTTTTATTTACATAAAGTTTTGAATTAATTCTTCAAATACAGTAAATTTCACAGTATAATAACTTTTATTTTACTCTCCTACATTTTACATAAGAACATTTTTTTTTTTTTTTTTTGTTTCTTTCCAACAAAATTTTACTGATTGTAGGTACGTTTATTGAAATTATCTCTTGCATAAGTAGAAATCACTTGTGTGAACAAGAAATTTTTGATTGAGAAATATTTTTGAATGAAATTTATTAAACTTTCACATTAAGCATGAACTATTTTTTGATAAATATATTTTTCATGACTATTTCATTAAAATAGTAGTTTTTTTATGCTGACAAGTACACCCTTGTGCGCATTAATGTAGACAAGAAAATTTTTGTTTGAAAATGTGTTTAATTCATAAGATAAATAAAATTAGTGACAATCGTGGCTAGTGGCTGTCCATCAAGACACACTTAGGTTCGTTAGTATACGTCGTAAAAAAAGTTTTAAGGTTCTGTGCCTACGTGAAAATTAAAACGAAAATTGTTCAAACTTTATCATCTGCCCATTATAAAGTGGTTTCGGTGGTTCTGGATTCTTGCATTAGAGATGGTTTGATGTCCCATAGTAAAATTTCATGAGAAATATTTTTTTTTGTGCAAAATATGAAAATAGAAAACTAAACTAAGCTCTCAAACAGTTAACAGTTTTCATTTTTTCTTTTAATTTTCTATAAATTTTCAATAATTTTTCACATTGTCTATTGAATTTATTATAATTAATTTGCTTCTCCAAGGAAAATAAATTATTTTTTCTTTGAAAATCGGGTCTGATATTGTTATCATTTAATATCTGCCCTCAGTGCGCAATATACTTGCTGTTTGCATAACCTCACTTTCACTGTCACTCATCACCCACCTGTTGCTGATTCTGCAATTGTTATTGTTTGCTCTGTTCTCCGCATTTCCATCATGTCTGCAGCAGCTAAACGCAAGGCCGACTTGGCCCTGGGTACCTATAATACACCAAAATCAGTCAGGTTCTCTCAGGTGCCACCTCAAACTCCACAGTTGATGCAGTATGAGTCACCTTGATTGTGGCAGCTCATGGATGAGCGCTTAGCTAAACAAAGCGAAATGATTGCAGCAAAAATTCATGAGTCCGAAAAGAAAATTATCGATGAACTGGGTCAAAAAATTGCCAACATACAGCGTGATTTGTCCGCTGTCACTATGCTAGTCACTAAATTAGAAACTACCACTGCAACCGAATTGCATTTATTAAAATCGGAAGTTACCACTTTGAAATCGCAGCTGGCCAAGCAAGAAAATGCTACGGTAGCTTGTGACCTCCGCCTGCACGGAGTCCCATTTAACAATGACGAAAATCTATATGAATTGTTTAAAAACATCTGTAAAACAATTAATATCAGTACACCACAAGTAAAAAACATTCACCGCCTTGGTCGTTTTAAACCACAAAACACTAAAACCGACGCCGCGATATACATTAAATTGATGACTCCCTTCGACCGAAACATTGTATTAAAGTCTATAGGCAATTTTAACAGCGCAAATAATGATTTGCTTCGACTTCACCACGTTGGAATCAAATCTGATGATCCAATTCAGTCGGCAAAACGACCACCACAACACCTACAACACCAATAACGAATTCACCACCCATAATCATGAAACCAGCAGCAATCAACAACCTAATGAGAACCGTGAGAAAGATTAACACGAAGAAGGGCCTAACCCTTATCGTAGTATTTATGCTTTATGTTAACTATTCTTTACTACTTGTTTATATTATGTTATGTCATGTTAATATTTTACTAGTTTTTGTTATTCTTAAGTATTTCAAACACATATCATTATCATTTAAATTTTTTACTGCATGCGTTGCTAGGGCTTGTTTTTTAACTTTTAATTTCAAAGATATTGCCACATAAAACAGGTGGTAGTTCCAAAGAGTGCTCTTTCAACTTAATTAGAATTTTAACTAAACAAAAAAAAGGTTTAAAAATCTGTCATTTGAATGCTCAAAGCCTAACGAAAAAAATTGACGAGTTTAGGTTTATTTTTCAAGATTCAAAAGTGGATATAATATGTGTATCGAAAACATAGTTTTTGCCCTGTATGAAAGATGATGTATTGAAAGTAGATGGTTTCAAAATGTTTCGGGCTGATAGAGAGAGTCATGCAGGAGGTGTAGCTATATTTGTTAGAGATGGTATTTTGTGTAAGTTTAAATGTAAATCTGTTGCAAATAGTCCTATTGAATACCTGTTCATTGAAATTATAAATGGAAGTAACAAAATGTTAGTTGGATGCATATACAGACCTAATCGTGGTATTGATATTTTGCCACTTATAGAAGAAATTGAAAATCTTTGTCTGACTTATACAAACTTAGTTTTAGCTGGTGACTACAACAGTAACATTTTGACTGAAAATAACTTGTTAAATAGTATGCAGGCTATAGGGCTTTATCCCACAAATCGTGTTGTCCCAACTCATTACACAAATACTAAGAACACTCTTTTAGATATATTTTTTGTGGATGACAACTCAAAAACCTTGCTATATGACCAACTTTCTTTGCCCGTTTTTTCAAAACATGATTTAATATTTTTAATTTATGACTTTCAGATTACATTAACAGACAACATATTTTATTACAGAGATTTTAGAAACATTGACTATGCTATGCTTTATAATGAGATTCAGGTTATAAATTGGAACTATATACGAATTATGACTACCGTAAATGAACAAATACTTTTTTTAGACAGCACCTTAAAATACTTATTTGACAAATATGTACCAGAAAAGAAGGGCATAGTAAGACGGAACAAACAGCCTTGGTTTTCTATCAAAATACAAAATTTAATATCCGAACGAGATGAAGCTTTTAGTCGCTGGAAGAGGTACAAAACTTCAAGCTTGCATGAAAAGTATAGACAACTCAGAAAATTGGTTACAGAAGAAATTAAAACCTCTAAAAAAAAATTTTATGACACAAGGTTTACAGAAGCTGTAGGAAGTAAGCAAACATGGAAACAAAAACGTAGTATTGGTATCGGTTGTAACAAGACCCCTGCTAACCTGAATCTTGACGTAAATGATATGAACAAAAAGTTTCTCAATCTACCGACGTCGCAAGGAAATATTAGTCACGATTTAAAAAGTTTACCAATGACGGAATCTGAATTTAGCTTTTCATGTGTTACCCAATTTGAGGTTCTCGAATCCTTCTTGACTATAAAATCTAATGCTATAGGTCTTGATAAAATACACCCGGTGTTCTTAAAATCATTACTTCCTCAACTATTACCACATATAACACACATTCTTAACACTGTTTTAATGACATCTGTTTTTCCACAAACTTGGAAACGTTCTAAAATTATCCCCATTCCAAAATCTTCAAATGAATACCGTCCGATTGCTATCCTGCCATTTTTGTCTAAAGTTCTTGAATCCATAATGCATAAGCAAATGAACAAACATCTTTTAGATAATTTTTTAATCACAGATAGGCAATCAGGCTTTTGCTCAAAAAGAAGTTGCGTTACCGCACTCATCAATGTATGTGAAGATATCCGTATAGAGATTGATAATAAAATGGTAACTTTTCTTGCCCTTCTCGACCACTCTAAGGCTTTTGATACCGTGGATCACACAATTTTATGTTCAAAACTTTCACATTTATTCAACTTTTCCTCTACAGCTACCAAATTAATCAAGTCCTATCTCACAGATAGATTCCAAGCAGTATGCATTGAAAACGAACTATCTAGTCTTCTTCCCGTTACTAAGGGAGTGCCACAGGGTTCCATTCTGGGTCCTTTGTTATTTGTTACGTACGTGAATGATCTACCACTCATCTTGAAAAATTGTAAGGCTCACATATATGCAGATGATGTGCAATTATACACATCCTGCAAACTGGAGGAAATTAATACTTGCGTTAACCATCTAAACGAAGACTTGAAGCGTATACAGGATTGGGCGTCATTAAATTGTCTGTGCCTTAACCCAAATAAAACTAAATGTCTAGTAATTGCTAGGAAACCGATAAACACCATTAACATCCCAAAAGTTAAATTGAATAGCACTGAAATTGACTATGTAGATTCAGCAAAAAACCTTGAAATCATATTTAATAAAACCCTTACATGGAATACTCACATTTGTAGTACAATAGGAAAAGTATATGGAATGCTTCGTTCTCTTTGGATAACACAATATTTCACTCCAAAGAAAATACGAATTTTACTTGTGAAAACTTATCTGGTCCCAACTTTGTTGTACGGTTGCGAGATATATGCTAATAGTGACGCTGTGAGCAATAGAAAATTGAATGTCCTTTACAATAACATTGCCAGGTATATCTATGGATTAAAACGAACAGATCACGTCTCCCGCTATGCTAAACAGATTTTCTCTATTAGCCTTAACAATTTTCTAAAGTACAAAAATCTAATTTTTTTGCATAGGATTATTTTCACTAAGGAGCCTAATTATTTATATGAAAGACTTTGTTTTACGCGCTCACAGCGATCTAATAATTTAATTATATTTAAACACTCGAACTTAACATCTGAACGTCAATATTTTATTTACACTATGCGTCTTTGGAACTCCCTTCCTAGTCATTTACAAATAATAAGCAACGCATCGCAATTCAAAATTGGTCTTTTAAAACATTTTTCTTAATAATTTAAAACACTTTTCTTAATAATTTTAAATTAAGTCAAACTTTTTTTTTTTTTAAATACTCTGTTTTGTCAATTATATAATTGTTTTATTCATTTTAAGATACTTTGACTAATACTATAAATTATAAGATATTTTTTAATCTTGCTGTATTAGGATGTTGTAAAAATAAAATAAATAAATAAATAAATCGGAAAGATTATTGTTTAGTGTGTCAATCCTTGGCTTCCAGCATCATCTGAATACGTTTTCGCATAGATTCTATAAACAATTCGCAGATATCATCGAACTGTTTGTCAAGTTTTTATTCAATTTGTTTTTCCTCATAATTCACTTAAAAAATATTTAACAATTGAGCCTTGACGTTAAATATATGAACGAATGCACGTAGGTGCCAATATTTTTTATATATTAAAATATTTATAAATAAATAAATTAAAATTTCGGATGATATTTTCAACACCAATATAAAATGTAGGAACAAGTTTAATGTGCAAAGCTAAATTATTCTCTCAAGTTTATTTTATTTTTGTTTCTTACATACTAAAGCTAAACCTACATAGCAAAACATTTTAAGCACGCTCAGTTTTTTCTTCTTCGGTTCTTCATTTAAATTTTCCTCTTTCAGTTTTTCAGCATTTAAGTTCTCATTTGAGTATCAACTAAACAAAAATTCAAAAACTTCTTAATGACAACTTAAACTAATGAATACATTTTCTAAAATTATTATGACACAAATCTACTTAAGTAGTTGACGAAGAAGTATAATAAGAATGCGTACAACATCAACAACAAAATCAGCAGCAACAGCAAATATGAGGAACAACCACATCGACAACCCAAAATAAAAACAGTGTTCTCACTTGTCAGAAAATTCCACCCAATGGACTTATAAACATAAAATTACACTTTATTTCTGCCTACGTATGTGAATGTATGTGTGAGATGAAAAGTCTATTTCTGTTTTGGGTGTAGGCATGTTGAAGAAAAAGTGTTGTTCACCCACAACTAGTAAAACTTTTCACACATAATTTCTTCTTGCAAAATTGTAATATGAGTTTTTAGGTTTTATTTGTGTGTTCAAATGTCTGCATGTGTGTGTGTGTGTGGGTGTTTGTAGTGCAAATATATGAAGTTCAATTACTGCTTGTATAAGTCTGTATGTGTTTGTGTTTCCATATAAATTTTTCTGGGGTATATATTGAAGTGTCTCGAAGGCATTAAAAACTTTAAATGGAAACAGTTTTCATTTTTGCTCATTTATGAGCTAAACTCACACATACAACGTTTCTTAGCATGCATGTGTAACTATGTGTTTGTATGTATGGATTTTTGTAATGTTAAGAGTGTGAGTGTATGTTTTAGTATGATAAGTTAATTCTCAGCTATTTCTTTATTTCTTCATACACACATACTTACGTTTATATATATGTGTATAAGTGTAAATGTATCATTGACAAGGACCTTTATTTTTATTTTTTTTTTTTGCATAAAAAAGTACTTTGGCATATATTTGTAAAAAAAAGTACAGTTTTTTGTGGTACTTAACAAATACTCGAGAGAGAGGGAATTCATTTATATGTGAATTTGTTATGTTTGTATGTGTGCTTATATGTATTTGTATATATGTGTGTGTTTGTGAGAATGTGTGAGCAATTATGCATAATTTACAACTGAAATTTATGACTTATATATGTAGATATGCGTGTATAAACACATACACATATATATATATACTAGCACATTGATAATGTTTGTTATGTTGATTGTGTGTTAATGTCATTGAACAATTTATTATCTTGGGAATGTGCTTATTTTCATGCATGTATGTATTTATATATTTATGCATGTATCTATACACATAATTATATTATCTTGTACATATGGAAATGAATATGCTAGTAAATGGTAGTGACTAGATAGAAAAGTAGTGTAACATAATTAGTAGTAGATGCGCAGCGTTGTCATAAAAAAAGTTAATAAATATCACCCTTTCTGAAGCTTACCCTTTTACCTGCATATCATACAGTTTAATAAAATTTTTAAACAAGTTTTTTTTTTTTTTTTAATACAATTATTAAATATTTATTTATCTACAGAATATTAAACTATGAAATGTTTGACTTGTTTGTGCAAACATCGCAATGTGGTTCAATGTACGACTGCGTAAATTTGATAATAATTTTCGTATAATTTTGACTTTTATCTATAACTCATCACTAAAGGGAACTTACCACATAAAATAAAATGGTAAATATACTTTAACTTTTTACGATTTTACAGTCTCAATAGAATAGGTAGAGAGGAAAAAATAATGGGAAAATAGAGATAATGGAGGTAGGAAATGGTAGAGAAGAGAGGGTAGAGGCAGAAGCTAGGAGAAGGGAAGAGGAGTGAGAAGAGTAGTGAGAGAAGAGTTAGGATGTGATGTGAAAGAATGAGTTAAAAGAGAGTGTGAAGAGGGATAACGAGAGGGGTGTCAGGAGGGGGTGATATGACAAGTGAGAGGAAGAGTGAAAGGTGAAGTGAAAGGAAGGATGAGAGAAGGAGGAGTGAAAGGGTAAGAGGGCGAGTGAGAGGAGGAATGAGATGAGGGTTGGGAGGGGACGTGAGAGGAAGGGTGAGATTAGGGATGATCAAGGCCACTCGCAAAGCGAGGTATGGGTAGTAAGCCCCCCTTGAAGCTAGGTTAGGTTAGGTTTGTTAGGTTGGAGTGGCTGTCGAAAGACACACTTTGGCCTGAACGATCTATTGTGATACCAGATAGTTGGACCTACAGTTTAACGCCAATTCCAAACGGCGGTGAGGTAATTTTTTATCTGCTTGGTGTTTTTGCCATTACCAACCTGTAATGGATTTTGGTGACTCAACAAAGTATTTTAACAAAATCGTATGAATATCTATTGTGAACTATAAAATACTGGTAATATCAAAACTTTTGACTATTGTGAATGATAGTATTTCGGATTAATTTCCACAGAACTTTAAATTTAGAAAAACCACGCTGTTCTACTTTCGAAAGACGGAAACGCCATTCAATCGGTCTATTCGTTCCAGACCAGCATACGAACCAGTTTAGTTTTTTTTAACCACTAATTAAATTGCTATAGTCAGTGTTCTGAAATATATATATATTTTCCGAAAAAAATATTAAAATAAAATTGCAATAGCAATTTTACTCACTTTTTGATACCTTCAATAATCATATCATCAAGCTAAATATCACCCAGAAACAGCACATCAACCAATTATCCAATCCAGCTAGTTGGCCATAAGAGCCATAAGCTAAGCTTAAAAACTGCAGGATTAGGTAACTATTTCCATTCAAAATTTCGTTCATTTCAACATCTTCAATACCTCTAGACAAGCGTTCATTTGCAAAGACTTCAGGCAATTTTTACCATTTCATCGAAGCATTAATTTCTTAATTGCTAAGACGCGCTGGTCGAGAGTGGATACAGACATACACCATACTCTAAACAATCGGACATACTATAACAATTTTCTTTTTTTTTTGTTACTCTTTTTTTATACTAAAATTAATTTTTAATCATAACTAAATTTAAAAGAAAGAAAATAATAATTTTTATGTACAGTAGTATTTAAAATCAGTAATCAGAATGATATAAGTCTTGAATTTTGATAAGTGTGGAAATTTGGTGTACATAATTTAAAACAATTATAAACTAGCAAGTCGAAACACCTACAAATCAACAGCAACATCACCGAGCTTGTTTGCGCAAACAACGAGGGATATCGCCTGTGTGAGTAATCTTGTATTTCTATTTATATTAAATTCATTAATTGTTTTGATAAAATTTACCTAAATTTCATACACTACTTATTATACTAAATACCTATACCTAAATTGATATTACTATTTTTACATACTACTATTTTTAGATACTACTACTTTTTTTTGCACAAATATTTTTAAGGGGTTCTAAATTTGGTTCTACCTGTAAATTTAAAATTAAATATAAATCAATGACTATAATTAAGAATAAGCAATATGAGAAAATAATGAATATTCGCCTCTCTTTCTTTACGTCATTGATAAAACGTAGGTTAATGTAACATTAAAGTTAATATGAATAAATTGGATTAAATGTAAAGCGAATGTGAATAGTGTTGGTTTAGCATACATTGGTTGGGATGGGAGAGTGTATCGCGCTCTCATTATTAGGTTGGGACGGGAGAGAGCTGGAAACTTAATAACACCTAGCGTTTCCACTCGTGTTGTTGTTACACTCCGTTGTCTTATTCATGCGTTATACCTAGGCACCCTACACCTTGCATTTAGCATGCTGTAGGTCATGTCAGAGGTATCACTCGTATGTCAATCAAGTGTTTGTGAAATTTTTCGTGTATTATTACACGCTCAGTGCATGAATATTTTTTTTTGTATCTACATATGTATATTAGTAGTGGCGTAATCATTTGAGTAAGATCCCCACCCATATCCGAAGAGCATAGACCTGGAACCGCTAGCATGCACGCCCTCTCAAATTATCCCTACTTCAAAGAATATACAGCCAATCTTATCTAAACACCTAAGATTGGTATGCAGCGCAGAAGAGGGTTAGGTGGTTATTTTATTACAAGAAAATGGAGCCTAACTTGAAGCTGTGACGTAGTCATTACAAACCAATGTGTGTACTTGTACACTATCTTATAATTCTCATACACTTCATATTGATAGTGAATATAAGAAAGTAATGAAAATTAACCACCAGACGAAGACGGGAATCGAACCCGAACTTCCCAGAGGAAAGTTTGGTGCACTATCCACTAGGCTATCGAGGTCGTCTTTGAAGCTAGAAAGAAACGACAAATTTTTATATATAAAAAGTCCCAATGAAAAAGTTCTGTGGATAGGTCTGGGGTGATAGAGGGGTGAGAAAGGGAGGAAAGAAGTGTAATGGAAAAAAAGAGGGAATGGTAGAAGCAAAATCGGGTGGAAAAAAAAATTCTTAGAGAAAATATTGGAAGAAGAAAATGGAACACGGTAAAAGAAAGCGGGGGAGGGTAAAGTAAAATGATGAAGAGAGATGAGGTAAGAAGAAAAAGGAACCGAGAAAAGGGAAGAAAAGGACATATAAAAAAAGGCAAAGGTGACGAGAGTGAGGAAAAAATAGAGATGTGAAAAAATTAAGGGGAGGTGGAATAGAAAGAAAGAGATGACGGAGCTGAATAGACGTGAGAAGGGTAGAGAAGGAAAGAGAGAAGAAAATAAGAGATAGCGATCATACATAGAGAAAGAGAAAAGGTAAGAGAGGATGTAGTAGAAAGCTATTTCAATTAAAACCAGAGTTACTCTTTGAGATTTCGAGCAACGTTTGTTCTGTTCTACGTGTTTTCAAATAAATCAGTTTAAATTACCGCAATTTCGATTTACATGGTTGACCTCTGTAGTAACCTTTAAGGATTATCTGCAGAATAAATTGAAATATATATATGTAATAATGCTTAAAAACAATTATTTGCTGTTATCCCATACCGTTTGGCACAAATTTTTTATGAAGAAAATATATTTGTTACATAAAAATTCGAAAATGAAAAAACAAAATTTTTGCAAAACATGCTTCCGAGTTAAAATTAACTGTAATTATACGATAGTTGTCATTTTTCCATTCTTTGAATTGAATTTATAAAAAATGATTTTTTCGAAAAAAAATTGCATACTTTTTAATTTGAAAAACAGTAAAACCTTTTTTATATGAGACTTTTTTCCGACGATGCAAATTTGCATCAAAAACCATTTAAGGGTTAATGGAGCTTTATTTCGGAAGAGAGAAATAAAAAAAATTAATCTCTTCGGTGTCCAACGTCACATATTTTTTGCAAGTATTTTTTTAATTTGTGGAATTTATATTTGTTACTTTTCTGAAATTCTAATGAAATTAGGAGAAAATATAATTCATATTTTGTTTCCTAGAACTCGAGAAAAATAATCGCAATAAATTAAAAAATTTTTGATTTTGATTGATTGATTAAAAAAATCGCAATTGATTAATTTTGGCGTAAAAATCATAAACTGACTTAGAAATCCAAAAACAAACTAATGGGCGTGGTTTTAATAAATTGTGGTTGAAAGAGCTTTTTAGCAATCTGTTTTAAGTAATTAAATATTTTATATAAAAACTTCAAATTACCAGCTATCCATAGCTAGTTTTTTTTTATCTGGATAGCATGACGGGAAGTATTTTATTTATATTTTTTTTTTACTTTTATCTCAAATACAATCAAAATAATTAATTTTCCTATTTTTCACAAATTTTTTACTTTGACTGTCACTAACTTCTGTAATACGCAACATCGGTCATAACTGATGCATTTAAAAGGTTGGGGAGCTCCCTAAACGATATGATAAAATGTAGCAACAGAAATCTGTTATGGTGGCAATGTCATCCTTTTGATGAAGGCCGTCTAGTGGCGGGCTTGGGAACTAGAGGGTTCAATGATACGCAAAAACTTGAGTACACATATACTTTTTCAGCGAAGAGTTTAAATGCCTTTTTTTATCATGTCTGATATTTTTTAATTTTTTTTTTTAACAATTGAATGAAGTAAACGAAGGCGATATAGATATGATAGCAAAAGAGACTGGAAAAGGGATATAGGAAGGAGTGGAAGGTAGTAAGGAGAAACGGAGAGGTACCAGATTTCTTTTGCTTTGAAATTGAAGATGCTATTGTTTTTGCTCGTTGTTTGCCATGACGATTGTTAATACTGCGCTGGGCTATTATGGTCGGCATGATCAAAATTCAAAGACACAAATTTTTCTACACAGCACTACCTTTTGACTGGCAATGGCAAGCCCCCAAGACTAAAAATTGCTGAAGGGAGGATTCTTATGTAGGGGATTGGAAAAATGATTTTTTATGACATAAATTTATAGGAATACGTTACCGTTAATGATTTTGGTCAATTTTCATAAATGGTGACATGAAATCATGTGAAGGTAACTAACCTCTGCTCTGTTCAGAGCCTTTCCGAGACTTTAAACACGATTAACTCCAAACTTTTTTTTTCAATGAGGTGAAAATTGAGAAGTGTATTCACACTTATCTGCTTTAATATTGTTTTGAGCCATATTGTATTTGTATTTAAAATTCATAAAAGCACTACATGAAAGCTATGTGTTTTTCAAAAAACTTTATTTAATGACTTAATCATATTGTCGATTTTTGGAACTCCCTCAAAGCACTGCTATGCATATAAACATATGTTGTGGCATTTATGGTAAAAACAGTAAATATAATGAAGCATACACATGTATTTACATTTCAATTTTTTTCCACCATTATCAAAATTTTATACACTTTCACTCTCCCTTTAGAAGTTTTCTCTATCTCATCACTCTTTTCAATTTCCCACATACATTTCATTCTCAACTCAAACTCATTTGGATGAATTTAAAAAAAAAACTCCATTCTCGTCTGCATTTGTTTGCACTGCTGCTGTTTCTACTCTACTCTTTCTACAATAAAAACGACATTTCACATTTCAAAATTACAATATTCTAAAATTTTGTGGTAACGAAAACTTTTCGCTTTTTTCCCCCATTTACTACAGCGAACCCCCCTCCTTCTTTTCCCTTGCCTCTCTTTCTCGCAATTATTCTAATTACACAATTAGAAGCGCAACGTAAACATTATAGCACTACCCTCAAAAATAGTACGCTTGCTTTATCATTTCAATTTAAATTACATGCACATTCAAATGAGAAACGCACAAATATTCTCAAAAAACACACAGACACATACGCACACATAAACACCCAAATATTTCTAGTTTGTTTGTTGTTGAAATAGACATAGAGCCATACAAACAAAAACACATACATACAAACACTCACGCATACGAGTATAAACAAACTATGACAAAACTAAAAAGAAAAGTTTTTTGACAAACCAACACAACTCAACTCTTAATTACATACACAGTTCGTTTTAATTAAAATGTTGCTACATTTTGCAGCTACGTACATACATACGTATGCGTATTTGCATGTATGTAAATATGTGCATGTGTGTCTACAAAACATACATACATATATGATAAATCTATGCATGGATATGTAAGACAAATTTGACTAAATTAAATAGCTTATATTTTAAATACTTAAATTTTGTAGAAACCTTTCACACTTTCGGTTTTGTTTGTATTGATCTTGATGCATGTATGTGTATCATAATAATATTATTATACAATCACACACAAACATAATTTATGAAAAATATTACCCTCAAGCGGTGCATAATAAGCTCATCAGTTGCAATGCAGCAGTATTTGATTAATGGATACCAAGTACAAACAACAGCAGTAGTAAAAGGAAAAATTAAAATATTAAAACATCAAAACAATATGCTTCATAATGAAGAAGTGAAAGAAGCTGAAAAAATAGTAGTTTGCAAAGAAAATAGGTAATAGAAAGTATTATATGAAAGAAGAAGGAACAAAAAATTATGTAGAATTATGTATGTATTAAAAGTTACTCATACGCAATGTTGTTCATTTCGTTTCGTTTGCCTTATGTGTTAACTGAACTGTAGATTTTTAACTTTTTTTGCGGAGGTTGCAATTTTCAAAAGTTCAAGGGCACAAAAGTTTGGAAAATTATAAAAAGCAAACATGCAAGTTTAAAAAGTATGTGTGTTTATAAATTGAAATCAACACATTTTTTCTGCACTAAAATCAATTATATCCAACGAGAATATAGTAAATACTTGTACATATCGTCTAAATAGATTTTTAGAAAAAAAAAATTGTATCAAAAACAACAGCTTCTAATAACATAGTTGAAGTGGGTTTAGGTTACTCTTTCTAGAGACTTAAATTTTAATCTAATTTGGTTTGAATCAACCTCAATATTCCTGTCATTATAGGTTTATTATATAAGCGGAGCAGAATTTAAATATACTCTTAAGGGAACCTTCTGGTCTAGCGCCCTTGAATTTGAGGAGTTTTTAGATTTTTTTTAAGTGAAATAATGAGCAATAGAAGCTTTGTAGCTATACTTATTTTATTACTTTAACAATATACAAAAATAATAAAAAAATAAATTATAATTTTAAGTAAACTAAAATTGGTGTTGCATCTTCAAAAAAACGGATCTTACTGGTGTAGAAGAAGTTACAAACTGCCATGAGTGTAATTATCGCAAGAACAAAAATGAAAAAAAAAAAATTAAATTGACAAAATGGCGCGTTGTTGAAGTTTACGTTACGAAAATAGACCGTTTTTTTATTATTTTTTTTATTATATAAAAAGTAAGAAGTATTCAACGTAGAAAGTTTTTTTTAGTTCCTACGATAAGCACTGGTTTACTATAGTAAAATTTGAGACGAATCGGTCGATTAATTTTTGTTTTTTTCTCACGCAGTGCAGAAAAATATAGTTTCGAGATAAATGAGTTTAAACTTCGGTCGGCACTTTTGCCCGCTTCTGCGCTCACCTGCTAAATAGGCTGTAGAAGTCGAAATACTGGAAATATTGATACGAAAATTATACAGTATACTTTTAAAAGTCTATACTTTTGAAATATAAGTCTCTACCCACGAGCGATAACATCTTAAGTCGATTTTCCTTTTTTTGAGGGGAGCAAAGATACTGAAAAAATTTAAATTTAAAAAATTTGCGGGTTAATTAAAGATTGGTAGAATCGATATTAAATACCCATTTTTACGTGTTATACAATGGAAATTCGTAGGACAATTAATACTCGAAGAACTCCGCGCAATTTGATATTTTGTGACTTAAGATATTATTTCAAATGAACAAAAGAAAATAAAATTTTTATATGTAGCTTAAGATGATATTAATAATTTTTTGTTTGAAATTTTGTATTCTTATGTCGACTTAAAATGATTTGCAGATTCAGTTGTTAAAAATGAAGCTACATAAGATACTTTTAACAAATCGAAACCAATTTTATTTTAGTCAGAAACAAAGTTAAATAGTTAAAATGCAAAAAATTAAAACAATCAATGATTAAATATCTTCTTCAAAGTCGGAATCAGAAGTTAAGTCCGGGCGAATGTCTGGTTTATATTGAAATGGCAAATTTTATAAAACTCAGGAAATTTTCATAGAATGGTTTTAAATCGGCAATTGTAACTTTTTTAATACCTCTAGTAGTATGGATATGTATGTTTTGTTTTCCTTCAAACATGATTTTTTAAACGACTGCTCTAATAAATTACATCCAGTCTTGTAGATGGTGAATTTTTATATCTGTTAGTTTCTTCTTACGTTCAATTACAGAAAGACCTACATTGCACTTCATGTAAGTATGTCCAGGATCGAAGAATTTTTGATCAATAGCTTCAAAACCATTTTCACTCTTCATAAATACAGTGAATACTACTACCACAAAGGAGTTTTTATTTTGACCTACACATGAATCAATATACAAGATCAAAGTTCAGTCCTTCAACAAAAATCTTTAATTGATTAATACATATTATTTTATTGCTCCTTTATTGTAGGAATAAATAATAAAAGTGATTAAATAAAACACTTTATTATATGAAAAATATCTTAACTCTGCCACAGCATTTGAAAAAATATCTGATCTATACTTAAGCATGGAAAACAGTGCATTTTTTAAAATCAAAAAACATTGTATGTAGACTTAAGATGATGAGCCTTTTTAAATTTTAAATATTTTCCAAACCAAATTTTTATAAAATTCATCTTAAGTCAACATGAATTGCTTTTAAAAAAATATCTTATATTGAAATAAGATGGTTTTTCTTTAACAGAAATTGATTGTGTCTTATGATTTCTAGTGACTGATTAATATCTTAAGTGAACTTAAGATTTTATAACAAATGTACAATAAAACAAATGTGGACATAGGATATTATTACTTTTTAAATACCACGGATCCAAGTGTAGTAGCGAAGTGCAGATAAGACAGAATTGAAAGTATCTTTACTGCAAATTTATTGCAAAAAAAAAAATGGATTTTTACTTAAGTCGACTTAAGATGTTATCGCTCGCGGGTAGAGATATATAAAAAAAAATAATTTTTTGAAAAATCTAGACCAAAATGTGGCCTTAGGTACTCTAAGAAATTAGGGTGAGCTATAAAACAACAAAAGGCTTCGTAGACTATGTAGAGAAATGTAGTCAATATAAAAATTATTTAAAATCAAGAAAATCATTCACTGTTAGTCAGTGTTTACATTTTACCCAGTCCTGGGGAAGTTGTGAAGGTAGATAGAAGCTCTCAACATTTCTATGCCCGTATTGGTTGTATAACTTGAAGATGAACTCGAAACAACGGGGCTATTTATAATATACCCCCAAAGTACACTATTTGGAATACACTCGCTTGCCTTGCACCCATTTGGTCATTAGTTATCTTGATACTTCTGATATATGACATAAGAACAGGGGATGAATCCTGTAATTGTAAAAAAAAAAGAAAGGTGTAAAGTGATTAAAAAAATAAAAAGAAAAGGATACCAAAATTAGTCATAAGGTGAAGCTTAAAAACCATTAGGATGTGATCTAAAAGCTGCAAAATCTTTTAGGGAGCTATTTTGAAATGCAGCTATAAAAATAGTGAATACCTTTACCCAAATGAAATATGGCTCAGTTTATTGAAAAGTAGAAATTATGAAATATGGTAGATTTTAAAACCAGAAAATTCGGAGTATAATGTAAGTTCTTATAGAATAATCTCCCATTTACCTCAATTGTTTGAGCAATTTGTGTGTCTCCTGCTAAAGAGATCGAAAGGTAATACCAAATCACTATTTTGAATTCAAAAATATGCAATATACATACAATTGATTAATTCAACAAGATATCCACAAGATAACTAATAAAGTACAAAAAGACTTAAAGAAAAAATAAGTTTGAATAGTTTTATTTCTTAATGTCTCTCAGAAGTTTGCATACTATAAAAATTCAATTTTTTTATTTCAATCCATGCCGTTTATATTTTCACCCACATCAGTGTTATCACAGTCTTAAAGTTTGATGCAATAAAGCACACTCTAAGCTAAACCTGCTGTACCTCATAGATTTACTTTATACTTACACACACGATCTGTCATTTCTTCTAAACTGCATCATTGCCATCTTTGCTGATGATACTGCCGTGTTATCTGTTGAATGAAACGCTGAAAAACTTGTTTATAAATTTTTAATTTATTATGTAGTGGTTATTTGGTAGAAAATCACCGTTATCTCTCCGTAATCAGTTGGTTTTATATATAAAAGATTTGGAGCCAAAATGGACGTACAGAATTCAAATTTGGGTATGTGTGAAGATCACAGAGTGGCTTTCTCTCTCCGATGTTGTGGTTGCTGCTGGTTGGCTCTCTGCTTGTTTCCCTAAATGAGTCGAGTCTCTACACACAGGCCTATACCAATGATGCTGCCTGCTTAGTCATGAGCCAATCGGTCATGTATGTTTGTAGAAAATCCCAAACTGCGTTGAATATGATTTATCCTAGCTCAATTGGGCTACGGTTAACCCTCTTAGAACTCTGGTGTTATTCTTTTCACTTTCTTTTCACTAGGAAAAGAAAATAAAATTCGAAAATACTAGTACTTAGAGGAATCACTATTCAGCTATCCCATGAAGTGAAATATCTGGAATTATTCTAGATACCAAACTCATGTTGAGCTAAAGGTACCAAGGCACTGGCAGCTTTTTGTCAATGTAAGGCGAAATACGGGGCTATAACTTTATAAAGTCTTATGACTTTTTAAGGCTATGATTAGACCAAGGCCGTATTTAGGGGAGGGGGGACAGTTTGGGGGTTCTGACCATCCCCCCCCCCCCGAATGTGGAAACTTTCTTCTATTTTTTGATATTAATTGCCAGTGGATGAAAAAAAAGTCAAAATAAAATCTATTGAACAGTTTTTAAATATTTTTTACTTCCATCGGTTTCTTTCTAAAAAGTCAAATATACAAAAAAAAAAAACTTGAAATCTTAGTTACACCATGCGACCAGATACGATTTGTTTTTTTTTGACATGAGGTTTGACTTTGGACACAAAAAGAGAAGGTGATGCTGAGCAATTTTGCATTTATAGTTTTTCTAGGTCAGTAACTGTTTTTGATTTACAGTTTCGGGTGTAAGGCTCATTTCGAAGGCCATGATTCAGCCTATAATTTCTGGATTTCGTAGTTTGTAGCACGCCAGTGTTCAGCTCTCCAATCAAAAAAATGGCCAAAATTCTATTTTAGGGTTTTCCATCCCATTGCGTGATGGGAAATTTTTGAACTCAGATTCGCGTTCAGTATAAAAAATTCATTCACAAACACTAGGAACCATTTTATTCGCAAAGCCCATGTAGGGCAATAGTAGTGGCCCGAATTCCCACTGATAATCATTTGAAAAAAATGAGGCTGTGACTATTTTTAGTATTTTTGGAAATTGTTTGGAGGTCGGGCTAATCATCAGTAATGGCAAGTCAGTGTCAATTTTCTTCGAATGAAAACCCACCTCCCCCCCGAAAAAAAATCCTGGCTACGGCCCTGGATTAGACCCACCATAGTAGTAGGGATATGTATGTTCTGGCACAAGGGGAATGGGGAATGGGGAATGAGGAATGGGGAATGGGGAATGGGGAATGGGGAATGAGGAATGGGGAATGGGGCTTGTGCCAGAACATACATATACAGTAGTAGGGATATGTATGTTCTGGCACAAGGGGAATGGGGAATGGGGAATGAGGAATGGGGAATGAGGAATGGGGAATGGGGAATGAGGAATGGGGAATGGGGCTTGTGCCAGAACATACATATACAGTAGTAGGGATATGTATGTTCTGGCACAAGGGGAATGGGGAATGGGGAATGGGGAATGAGGAATGGGGAATGGGGAATGGGGATTGTGCCAGAACATACATATACAGTAGTAGGGATATGTATGTTCTGGCACAAGGGGAATGGGGAATGGGGAATGGGGAATGAGGAATGGGGAATGGGGAATGGGGATTGTGCCAGAACATACATATACAGTAGTAGGGATATGTATGTTCTGGCACAAGGGGAATGGGGAATGGGGAATGGGGAATGGGGAATGGGGAATGAGGAATGGGGAATGGGGAATGGGGATTGTGCCAGAACATACATATACAGTAGTAGGGATATGTATGTTCTGGCACAAGGGGAATGGGGAATGGGGAATGGGGAATGAGGAATGGGGAATGGGGAATGGGGCTTGTGCCAGAACATACATATACAGTAGTAGGGATATGTATGTTCTGGCACAAGGGGAATGGGAAACCGTTTTTTTAATAAGTAAATATATATATTTTTCACAAAATAATAGACGAGAATTGCAAGAACCAATAATAATTTATATGAAACCTTTGAATAAGAACCAGGCAAACAGAAAAAAGAGAAAGCATAAATAACAAAAAATATTTTTTAACCCCGCACATCATTGTGTTTTTTTTTTTATATCTGAAGTTTGTTTTGTGATTCACATATAAGAACCAGACAAACAGAAAAAAGAAAAAGCATAAATAACAAAAAATATATTTTAACTCCGCACATCAGTGTTTTTTTTTTTTTTTTTTTGTTTTGATATTTGAAGTTTGTTTTGTGATACACATAGGATAGGATACATATTAGCTGCAGAACAAATTATCAGAACAGGAAAAAGAACTGTATTCTCATTCCCCATTGGCATCATATAGAAACAATATACAAAAAATATATTTCAACTCCGCACATCATTGTGTTTTTTTTGATATTTGAAGTTTGTTTTGTGATACACATAGGATAGGATAGGATAGCTGATATGCTACAAAACGAATTTCCAGAACAGAACTGTATTCTCATTCCCCTAATCCCATTTGTGCCAGAACATACATATACAGTAGTAGGGATATGTATGTTCTGGCACAAGGGGAATGGGGAATGGGGAATGGGGAATGAGGAATGGGGAATGGGGAATGGGGATTGTGCCAGAACATACATATACAGTAGTAGGGATATGTATGTTCTGGCACAAGGGGAATGGGGAATGGGGAATGGGGAATGGGGAATGAGGAATGGGGAATGGGGAATGGGGATTGTGCCAGAACATACATATACAGTAGTAGGGATATGTATGTTCTGGCACAAGGGGAATGGGGAATGGGGAATGGGGAATGGGGAATGAGGAATGGGGAATGGGGAATGGGGCTTGTGCCAGAACATACATATACAGTAGTAGGGATATGTATGTTCTGGCACAAGGGGAATGGGGAATGGGGAATGGGGAATGAGGAATGGGGAATGGGGAATGGGGATTGTGCCAGAACATACATATACAGTAGTAGGGATATGTATGTTCTGGCACAAGGGGAATGGGGAATGGGGAATGGGGAATGGGGAATGGGGAATGAGGAATGGGGAATGGGGAATGGGGATTGTGCCAGAACATACATATACAGTAGTAGGGATATGTATGTTCTGGCACAAGGGGAATGGGGAATGGGGAATGGGGAATGAGGAATGGGGAATGGGGAATGGGGCTTGTGCCAGAACATACATATACAGTAGTAGGGATATGTATGTTCTGGCACAAGGGGAATGGGAAACCGTTTTTTTAATAAGTAAATATATATATTTTTCACAAAATAATAGACGAGAATTGCAAGAACCAATAATAATTTATATGAAACCTTTGAATAAGAACCAGGCAAACAGAAAAAAGAGAAAGCATAAATAACAAAAAATATTTTTTAACCCCGCACATCATTGTGTTTTTTTTTTTATATCTGAAGTTTGTTTTGTGATTCACATATAAGAACCAGACAAACAGAAAAAAGAAAAAGCATAAATAACAAAAAATATATTTTAACTCCGCACATCAGTGTTTTTTTTTTTTTTTTTTTGTTTTGATATTTGAAGTTTGTTTTGTGATACACATAGGATAGGATACATATTAGCTGCAGAACAAATTATCAGAACAGGAAAAAGAACTGTATTCTCATTCCCCATTGGCATCATATAGAAACAATATACAAAAAATATATTTCAACTCCGCACATCATTGTGTTTTTTTTGATATTTGAAGTTTGTTTTGTGATACACATAGGATAGGATAGGATAGCTGATATGCTACAAAACGAATTTCCAGAACAGAACTGTATTCTCATTCCCCTAATCCCATTTGTGCCAGAACATACATATACAGTAGTAGGGATATGTATGTTCTGGCACAATGGGGAATGGGGAATGGCTTTTTTTACGCCACCAGGCAAGCAGGAAAAGTAGAAAGCATAAATGGAATACAATTTTGCTTTATTTTTCCCTCCCTTTCCTTACATACATACATACATACATACACACTCATTAAAAAGACTTAGTGTTTTTTCTCACGATCATTGTTTACATTTGGCACAGTGAATTGAGAGGAGTCAAGTGCATATCAGCCGCAAAATCAAATTATCACATACTGTGATTTGTAAATATTGCCTTTAAATGATACAGTCATACATTATGAAAAATTTCATGTTTAAACATGTTCAATAAGTTGAAAAGCACCAAGCGAACAGGAAAAAGGACTGCATTCTCATTTTTAACTATTCTTTCTTGCATAACAGTGGGAAAAAAATCTTGCATAACAGTTTTGTTTGTTATCACATACTCTGATTTGTATATATTGCCTTTAATTAATCGATTTCAATTCTCCACGATCATTGTTTACATTTTGTTGAATGTGATACACACACTCAATGTTCAATAAGTTGAAAAGCACCAAGCGAACAGGAAAAAGGACAGCATTCTCATTCTTAACTATTCTTTCTTGCATTGTGGGAAAAAAATCTCACAATTGTTTACAATAAACTTTCGTTAGTCGATTAATTAACTTCTCCACGATCGTTGTTTACATTATTGTGCTTGTGGTCTTATGTGTGGGCAGAAGTGCAGTATCACTCTAAGTATTCATTATGCTTATTTACGCTTATTGTAAGTATGTATTTATTTGTATGTTTATACGTATGTATGTTTGTATGTACGTTTATACGTATTGGCAAAAGTGGAGTCTCTTCCATTATGTATGTATGTAAGTTTGTGTAGATTGATATTATGTATGTATATATAACAATATAAAATTTTATGTGACAGATACTATCTAACAGTGCTAAAAGACGATACTTATTTTTAAAATTTACGCGCAACGCGAGTTTGTTTAAAGTAATAAAGTTAAAAATGGATAGCAATAAAATAAAAGAATTTTTAATAGAATTTGATTTTATTATTTTGGATGAGCATAGAACACAATTGTTACATTTGCAAGCAGAGCTAGAGGAGAAGGAGTTTGAAAAATCATTTCTTTTAAGTCCTGATGATCACCTTCGAACTTGTCCATGGTCTGACAAAAATGCAACAGAAGGACCAGATACATGTAAATGCCAAATGTTTGGAAATAGAAATGCTGAAAAACTTATGAAATTGTACTATAGGCTAACCACTAATTTTCCACCTTGCTGTAATATATGAATTAAATAAATAAAGAAAAGATACTTGTTTGGGTTAATTTAAATTGGTTTTTTATTTTATTCATAGGAAAAATATATTTAACAATAATAAAAAGGCTGTTTACGTTGACATGAAATATCTCCTGCGATGCAAATTTCGAAGTTATAGGTTTTGCCACCATTTGTTGATGTTTTAATTAATTCAAAGCCACCTTCATTAACCGCCGCTAAAGTTGTGTCCAAAACTTCAACGTATCGTTCAGGAAGAATCACACGAAATTCTGCTAACTCCATCTCTAGTCTCATTCCGTATGGTGTAGTTTTACGTACGACGATAATCACTGAATATGGTTTATTTTCATCCATATCTTTAACAGACAGCAGCTGCTTCTTATTTTTACAATTGAAATCATTAATTGCGGCTGTCGTCATTTTAATTTTAGTTCGCTGTACTATGCTTGTCAAAAACTGATCGTTTAACTTATTTGCAAAGACCTTTTATACAAAATCTTACAATGAAAATATTTTACTAAGATAAATATAAAAAAGAAATCGGAATTATTTTATATTCATCCTTTTCTAACGCATGCATATATATTTTCTTTCTCATCTGCCTTATGTGTTATATTTAAGGGGTAATTTTTTAGTATATATAAATATGTATATTAGTAGTTCAGAGAATTTCGTTTTTATTTATCCATGAATTATGTTCTTTTGTGAATCCTAACCATTTCACAAAGACCTTATCACCTTTACATTTCAACACTTTTTCAACGAGATACAAGCTAGGATATTTTGTTTTCATTAATTCCATTTCATAAAATCCTCCTTTTATTACATTTCCTTGATAATCTTCTAATATGTATGTAGTAGGATTTGTTACTTGTATAATTTTAATTTTAAAAATTTCAGTGGTCCAATTAGGTGTGTACCCCTTCTCAAATAAATGTTTATATTTACTAATTCGCACATAATCACCAACACCGAACTTAGGTATGTGAAATTTCTTCAAGTTGCTATACACAGTGTTTAACAATAAATTTTCATTTGAAGAATTTACATAAGAAGGTGCCATTTTTATGGTTCGGTGACGTTTATTATTATAATTATTTATTAAAAACTTATAAATATTTAGCCATTGATATGTACCATTGAAACTAAACTCTTTCCACATCATTCCTTTTAACGTTCTATTGAATCGTTCGACGATTGAAGCTTTTAATATGCTGTATGTTGAGTAGTGATTTACGTTTTGACTTTTCATTAAGTTTTGAAAATGTTTATTAAAGAATTCCTTTCCATCATCAGTCTGCAAATTATTTGGTTTTCGTCCCGAATCAAATATTCCTTTCATTGCTGTTGTCACATCTAAGGCATTTTTTGATTTTAGGGCTACACCCCATGCAAATTTTGAAAAAGTATCAATAACAGTTAAAAGATACCGATGACCTTTATTATATGTTGAAAAATTCCCCATTTCAACCAAATCTGCTTGCCATAAGTCATCTATTCCTTTTATAATCACCCTACGACGCTTAAAATTTTTACGAGCTTGTTTGTGTAACTCTTCGACTAATTGTCTTTTACTCATGATATTAAAATTTTATTGTTGGACTCGTTGCGGGAACCTTTGTGACTGTCGACATGTGACTAAACATATAATCTTCTAGGTCTGTTATCTTGTTATCGACATCATTTGTATGGGACAGTAGTTTTTTATCAATAAATTCTTCAAGGGTTCTTTTTAATTCAATGTTGTCATATCTAATACGTTGTAGTACTTCAATTCTTAAATTGTTAATATTTTGATTTAAATTTTGCGAACATAAATTAACTTGATCGTTAACAAATTTTTTCGTTGTAGCATCGTGTTCTTTTAACGGCTCTCCTAAATTCTGAATGCATTTTAATTTTAAATCAAAATTATCATCTTCAGTCAAGTTGAAGCCATAACCACGGGGCCCAACTGGTCCTCGCTGCTTATGATTATTCTTGTTAGAAAAACGTCCAAACTTATCTACACTCATCGGGAAAGTGTTATACATCCTCAAAATGTAAATCAATTTATGTTATAATTCCTTCTTCTTTTAGCTCTTCAATAATAGAAATTATTTCATTATTATGATTATTGTGTCCAGCTTGTTGGGATGATATTAAAAGACGTAACCTATCAACCAATTCATTGAGATCATTCCAATACACATAGTTTACTCTTTTTTTACTTAATTCCATTAAACCGCTTCCCTTAGGATATTCCTTGGGTTTTTCATTTATTAGATTTTTAATAATATTTTGATACTTAGATGATCGCGTGCCTCTATTTTGTTCTTGTTTATTATAATTTCGCTTATGCGCATTTGTATCGAATAAAATTTTTTTATAAATATCTAAATCATCATCAGCATATTCTTGGGGTGCTTTGTAAAATATTAGTTGATATAATCCTGGCGTTAGATACCATTTCTTATTATTTATACGAATTTCATCATCATTTAAAATGAATGAAGCATTTCCAATTCTCCATATACCATCACTGTCCTTATGTGGCCCATACACTACGTCTAACTCATTTTTCTGTGCTAATTGACTTAAATCATGTAGACGCACGCCAGAAGGAAAAGTTTGATGGCTTTGATTTAATTTTGTAGTTTCATCAAGACTATATGTTTGATTTGGTGTTGCAAAAGTATCGTCAAAAAGTTTAGGGTTTTTCAATGGTGTACTTGTTGCCTTCAACTTCTTATAATTAATCTCGTCATTAAAAACTGTTTCGTCTGGTTTAATATTAATATTTTTGGATGACGCATCAACAAATTCTTTCAATGGTTTTGTTATTGGCTTAAAAGTAGTTTGAAAGAATGCTTCTGCATTAGATTCGCCAATTTTGAGGGCTTTGTGTTTTTGACGTATTACATTCCTAGTTTTTATAATGTCTCTAAGTACTTTTTCATCCATTTTAACAGGTCTCTCTTAAAGTTTAACAGCTTTCTAAAAAGTTCAACAGCTCTCTAAAAAGTTTAACAGCTCCCAAAACAGGTTTAACAAATATCAAAAACAGTTTTTAACAGATCAGATATTAATTACAGCATTCGAATAGGTTATAATAAGAACTGATTAAATATATGATGTTGTCAAATGTTTTATAGTTGAATGAAAATATCAAATCCCTTTCTATATCGTGATGTATCAATAGAATCATCCTTGCTTATTACCAAAAAACCGTATTTCTCCTTCCAGCATTCAGCGCATATTTCGCGAAACTTTTCATAAGACATATCTGTAGTTACGTGATCACTATAAATATGTTTCATATTCATATCATCTTGTTTAAATATAATAATAAAGTTAGCATTATCTCGAATCAAATGTTTTGGTACATGTGTGTAAGTTTGACATAAATAAAAACTATCAATATCTTTATGTCGTCCCATGCAAAAGTATGAACGTATGTTATTTTGTTTCTCACAAGCTACATCATCAAATATCATAATGGAGTTGCGTTTGGCATTTTCTGGTGGAAATACATCAGTATTTTGAGAAAATGTGTGATATCCTATTCCTTTAATGGAAGATATCAATTGTTTCAGATATTCATATTTTGGTTGATATAAAGATTTCGAGAATATATATATATTTTCAAATTTGAGTCCATTAGGGCTTTCTATTAAACTTAGCATAACATTCGTCTTTCCACAATTTGATGGTCCCACAATAAGTGATCTTATATTATTTGGTAGTAATGAACTATGTTTCACAACCCTGGAATTTTCTGTAGAATGATCGACATTTCTCACTTTTATCGTCTGATTTTGTTTAATTAACCGCATTATTGATATATATCAGGAACTTGTATTGCGTTATCTTCATTTATTGAGTGTACTTTAATGAATAAACAATGTATTATGAAACATTTTTATAAATATCCTGTCAGTCGAAATCAAGCACGTGAAGGAAAAGGTTTTGTCAACAATTTAATAAACAGTCTACCGGTTGAACTTCACTTGCCTGGTTATCAATTTTGCGGTCCTGGTACAAAACTAGAGAAGCGGTTGCTAAGGGGTGATAAAGGTATAAACCCATTAGATGCAGCTTGTAAAGCTCACGATATAGCTTATTCGCAAAATAAAGACGTACAAAAACGTCATATAGCAGATCAGATTTTAAAGGAAAAAGCGTGGAATCGTGTCAAATCTAAAGATAGTAAAGTCAGTGAACGTGCAGCAGCTTGGTTTGTAACAAACGCTATGAAAACAAAAGTTAAATTGGGTATGGGTATTAAGACAAAGCAAAAGTACAATGCAGTTGAAAGGAAACTATTTAATAAAGCAGTTACAGATGCTAAAAAGGTTGTAAAAAAATCTTATGATATTAAAAGTGCCATATCAGCAGCTAGAAAAACCATATCTAAAACTTTTGGTGAAAATAAATCAAATGTTAAAATACCTAGGATAATACCCATTCCAAAAGTTGGAGGATTGCTACCTTTAATACCACTATTCGCGGCCTTATCAGCTCTGGGTGCAGTAACATCTGGTGCATCAGGTGTTGCAAAATGGATTACTTCAGCAAAGTCTGCAAGGGAAGAATTAAAAGAAGCTAACCGCCACAACAAAACTATTGAAGCTATAGCTATGGAAAAAGGACTTCATCTCAAACCTTATAAAAAAGGATATGGTTTATATCTATCACCGAGTTCAAAAAACTTTTAGAAAGACTACCCAAAAGAGCCCTCAATGAAAATGATATAATAAAATATACACGTCAATTAGCTAATTTCAGAGGAGTTTTCATGCGCAACTCTCTACCGAAAAAACCTCGCAAACATGAATGTGGTATAGTTAATTTGGATGACAGCTCTGGTTTCGGCACACATTGGGTAGCATATCATAAAAATTGTAACAATAATGAATACTTCGATAGTTTCGGAAATTTACAACCTCCATTAGAGATAATAAAGTACTTAGGTCATAACATTAGATATAATCACACCAGACATCAAAAATATAATACTTTTAATTGTGGACATTTATGTTTAAAATTTTTATATGAAATAAATATATAAATATAATTTCAATACACACAAAAAGCTATTTCATTTTAAACCATCAACATGTCGATGACATTTATTTTGAATGGAGATACTTCAGTATTAACTGCAGATTATTTTCCACCAATACAATTAAAAACAAACTACTTGTGCGGTCTTGTTGATTTTCAAACTTATAATTCTATACCTAACGTCGATGAGACTAATAATTTGTTTCATTATGAAGGTGGCGTTGTTGAAATACCTGTGGGATCTTACGAGGTGGATGATATCAAAAATTATATTGTGTCGGAATTGCAACGTGCAAACTTGTCAACTACATTGTCAATTTATGCAAACAACAACACGCTCAAAACAGAAGTCAAGTCCAATAAACAAATCTGGTTCAATAGAGATCGAAGTATCGGTTCGCTATTAGGATTTAGCAAAAGAGAACTAAACGCAAATACATTACATATATCTGACAATCCTGTTAATATTATTAAAGTTAATAGCATACGCATTGAATGTAATTTGATAATGGGATCATACATAAATAACGTGCCTGTGCATACGCTTCATGAATTTTCACCAGATGTTAGCCCAGGCTATAAAATAAACGAAGTTCCGAATAATGTTATATATTTACCAGTGAACGTTCGCGAGATAAGTTCTATATCAGTTAAGCTGGTAGATCAAAACGGTGATCTAATAAATTTCCGCGGAGAAACAATCACTCTTCGTATCCACCTTAAACCTCAAAAAGAATGATTATTTACAATAAAAATTTTATGAAACATGTACCTTTTGTCAGTTCTATGTCAACTGTTGAACAAAGAAGAGGAGTCATAGAAACGAGAGCTCAAAACAAAATATTAACAAAATCAAATACGGAATTTTTGAAAACATTAGGATTCAAAATAAAAACGCATTATGAGTGAAATAATCAACATTTTACAAAAACCTTTGTATGACGACAGTGTTATCAGAAAAGAGTATCATAGCTACTCATCATACTTACAATCATTTAATAACAGCGATGAAATCCGTATACCTATTCAACATCAGGATCTCTACATTTTACCTAGCGAAAGTTTTATTTTTATTGATGGTTTAATAACAGTAGATCCGAAGAAAGTTTCAAATAATATTAAATTCAAAAACAATTGCATAGGATTTTTATTTGATGAAATTCGTTATGAAATAAATGGAATGGAAATTGATCGGACACGTAATCTAGGAATCAGTACAACAATGAAAAATTATGTTTCTCTAAGCGGTAATGAAAGCAAAATGCTGCAGAATGCGGGATGGTCAACTCATAAAGAATTAGTACCAAAAGAAGGACATTTTAACTTTTGCATCCCGTTAAAAATGTTTTTAGGATTTGCTGAAGACTATCATAAAATAATTTTGAATGCGAAACATGAATTAATTCTACGACGTGCTAAATCGGATGAATTTGTTGCTCTTTCTACTGATCCGAATGAAAAGGTTAAAATTCAAATTTCAAATGTTATGTGGAAAGTTCCACATATTCAACTATCAGATTCAACTAAGCTAGAGATTTACAAGACAATTAAAAGCAGCCGTCCTATCCAATTAGCATTTCGTAGTTGGGATTGTCATATAAACCCCACACTTGTTGCAGGTACAAATCATATTTGGAATGTTAAACTTGCTCTTCAAAATGAAAGGCCACGTCAAATAATTATTGGATTTCAATCAACTGATGGAAAGAATAAAAATACATTTCAACATTGTAATCTCACTGACTTGAAAGTATATTTAAATTCAGAAACATACCCATATGAAGATCTAAATGTGAAATTTGATCATGATCGTTATGCTATATTATATGAAATGTATTCAAAATTCCAACAATCCTATTATATGAGAGATCCTCAACCACTTCTAACTTCCGAAAAATATAAATCTGATGCACCGTTAATAGTAATAGATGTGACATATCAGAATGAAAGTGTTAAAACTGGACCAATTGATATTAGAATCGAATTTAAATCTTCAAGTAACATTCCAGCAAATACGTCTGCATATTGTTTATTACTTCACGATCGTCTTATTGAATATACTCCTCTAACAAATGAAATACGAAAAATTGTATAAACACAAAACGGAGAAATATTGGAACCCTCTGAAAATGGAATACTTACTTTGGCATAATCATCGTTGCAAATAAAATAAAAACATATGTAATTTTTTATTTTTATTAAACATTTTATTAATAATAAAGAATTCATTTTGAAATAAATACAAAGCACAACATTTTTTCATTTATTTACATATTTTTCCTTTTTTTTATAAAAGGGATCAAAACTTATAAAATAAAGAACTATACAATCACAATATTCAAATAAAGTTAAACTTATAAAATAAAGAACTATAAAATAAAGAACTCTTACACATCTATTCTATAATGCCCCCAAGCGTATGTATTGATGCCATCAGATCTAATGCACCTTTTGTCATCGTTACAACTCAAAGTTATTTTGTTTAATGCGTTTGTATACACAGTATGCATGTTTGATTTAAATGTATACATACATCCACGAAATACTTTTTTGTTGTAAAGACACTCTTTATAGTCAATTAGACCCATATCTTTAAGAACAGACTTCTTTACCCCTTTAGCCTTTGTTATTTCATTGCAATTTTCCACATCAATGGAATACATTTTTGACCTTAAGCCAATGAATTCTTTCATTATTCTCCCTTGATTTTCGTCTTTCATCATTCCCAAAACTTTTTTATTTTTTTGAGGAAATTTGAAACGATTTTCGGGGGGATAATCAGAAGTGTCAAATTTTGAATCGATATCATTTGCAATATCACAATAAAAGTCTTCAGTTTTTATTGTGTATACAAATGAATCTGTATCCATATAGTTCAAACACAAATTTTCATTATATTTAGGTTTCATGTACTCATAATGGAAATCATACATTTTCCACTTTGATATTTCAAGCACACAGAAACCTAAATATATTGGTTTATCATAGCATATATGCACTCTATTCATTTGAACCGCAACCATATTTGTAATGAATTCGGTACAGCTATGAAAATTAGGCTTGGCAATTAGAGCTCTCGCCCCTAAATGTCTCCCTCTATTTTCCCATCCTGTCACTATTTTAACATCTTTTCGCTTTTCTACATTTTCCATTGTTTTTCCATACACGGCATTGTTCAATAGCTTAAAGAAATTCTTTTCAAACTCATTTCTTGCTAGTGTTCTATGGTGAGTATTTAAATCAATGTAGTCTTTCAACCAACATTTTTGACTAAACCGTAGAACTCTATGAATTTGTGACAATTTTAAACCATATTTTAGGCATTGCAGTAAATTTTGAGAATGAATAATATATTTGGTTTTATTTCCTAAGTTGGGTATTAACTTCGCAAATTTGGAGTCCCCAACTGTTTTGATTTCCGCACAAAATGGCAAATCATTGTGGTAATCATGAATAGCACTTGGATATTCTAAATCCACTTCCAAAATATAACCTACACTCAAATCAGAATTTATTTGAGAGATGTCAAAATCGATTGCATCAATCCACTCAAAATTACCATATGGTAGCGGTTGTGACATAGCCCAACCGTACAAATTATTTGCATCTAAATACATGAGATATTCAGATGTTTTATCATCATCATAATTACTCAAGTATTTATTGTTTGCTTTCGAATGCCTTTTAGAACATTGAACAATGCCTCCCCGTATGCCCCTTTGGACAAATGTCTGCATATTAATATCACTGAAAAGTTCAAGTTTTATTTCAGTTATTTTTAACATGGCATCCCATGACAGACCAGGTGCTGTATAATAATGACAAGGGTCAAGATTATATATTTTTTTGCAAATTTTTCTAAAATTTTCAAAAATATCTGTAAGCAGAAGCACGTCAGATGTTAAATATAGTTCCAGATAATCCCACATTGATCTGCACTGGAAGGAATCCCAAACATTTTGAGCATGTTGGAAGTCCTCCTCAAAGCATTCAATGTTGTTTAATCTACTGAAAAATTTATCGCGAGATGGGAGACAATTTTCATTTAATTTTTCCCAAGAGTCTATGTACTCATAAGGGAATACTCCTTTTCTAGTAATTAAATTAAATTCGTTATCACTTTCGAACTTTGACTTAACTGCTTGAAAATCTTCTTTCATGAGATTTTTAGCTAAAGATTCTAAACTTGAGGGCATGAATCTAAAGGAGTCTAAAAATCTTAGCTCTATAGTTTGATTATCACTCACAACTATACGCTTTGAAAGTGATATATATAATTCCTTATTTAAAGGAATTAATGTAATGTCACCTGGAATATTTGCTAATTCCTTAACAAATAAATGGCAATCATAGCCAGAAAAGTTATGAAAAAAAATTGGGAAAAATTTAGGGGAAACATATTTTAAATTGCACTCTGAATGTGCTGGTCCTCTATATTTGCCAGTTAGATGACAATGATCAGAAACTCTATCTGTCTGATTTAAAAACTTTTTACAAATATGGCAAATGGGGCTATTAATTTGAAATATTTCTTCTTCTAATGATAAAAGATTCATTGGCTTTATAATTGAGGTGTATTTATAATAGATATCTTTGATATCCTTAACTAAGCTCTCAATAAATACGCTGGGGGCATCATCCCCTTTATATATTATGTGCTTATTTAATGCGTCATTATATGAACATTTGATAAAGTAACTGAATGCACAAGGGACATGCTTATTCACTATATTACTATAACTAGATGTCGGATTTTGAGTGCATGTGTCAACACTTTGAAGAATGCATTCAAAATCCGCATATATAACGAATGGTACATCTACCATTTTATTATAGTTTTTAAAGCTAATTACCGATTTATCCGCATTCGGCATCCTGCTCACAATTTGTCTGCACTCCGTTTTGTGGATGGTTAGCTGCTCCTCCCTCAAAAAATGTTGTAAACATACATTGCATATGTACAACTCCGTAGAGTGGGCAGTCAATTGGCTCCTTATTAGTCTAAAATAATAATAAATAAATAAAGTCAGTATGATATATAGTATGATATAAAAAACTGAACTATGAAAAATAAATAATATAAATAAAAATTTGAAATAAAAATTAATATAAAAATTATTTTTACCTTGAAATATGTTTTATCCACACGTAATGGAAAATGTCATCTTCTTGAAGTAGCAGCAAATTGATGTGAGTATCTCGTTCACATTTGGTCGTATAGTACGGACCCACTATTTGTTTTGAGTCCGCGTCGTAACCGAAAACGTTTACACTAATCGGGTTATTATTTTCAAATGTTTTTATCCCGGTAATTTTAAGTGGAAATTCTAATCCACTAAAATTAATATTTTGATCACCGACTTTTATGATATTGGCATTAATGTTTATTGCATACGATGCAACTCTCTGCGGATTATTCGCGACATTTTTTAAAGCTGATATCACAGCCCACTTAAAACAAAAATTGTCTTCGTTTTTTATATTTATGCATGCCCGTTTGTCTTCCAAATGTTTTGGAAGCTTAAGGTAAGACGAACCTCTAAGCGCGGCGTATTTATTTATGCTAATATCGAGGTAGCAGATACTGAAAAGCGACCAACCGCTACCTCGTTCTTCAAAAGCACTTAATTTATTTTGGATAATATCCTCAACTTTTTCGGTGAAAGATTGAGGTATTTCCGTATTGTTTTGAATAACGCGCATTTTCGTTTGAAACGTTTTCAAACTTAGCTCAATGTTCTCACTTTCGAAAGCGTCTTCGCTTTCGTTTTCAATTGTTTTAATGTACACGCAATACAACTCGATATTGTATTTGCATGCAATATGTCGCAATAAGAAATCACTTAAAAGTTTGTGCGTCTGATTTCTTATTGCGTTAAAAAAATTCATCGGATCGAGATTATACTCGTCCTTATTTTTTATTCGGTAAGTTACAATACGGTTATTGAAACTTCCGGTTCTTATTTTAAATAGATTATCTTCTATTTGAAACAAAGAATTTTTTTTGTGTTCATTGGTCCTAATGTGACCACTCCACTCGTTTATCGCAATGTTCACTTTGCACATTGTGCAATATTTCACTTTTTTTGTTATGACCTTATTAACTTCTAAGCTAATAAGGTCTAAAAATGAAGACGCACCCGATTCGGTGTGGTCATGAATTTTTTGTTTTAATTCTTCACATATTTCATTATATGTCGGATTAATAGCGCTTTGATTGTTAATTGTTTTTGAACCCGTTTCAAAAGTTATTTTTTTGATAATACCAGTGTTGTCGTACACTGGAATATCTTCACAAATTAGTTTTGCTTTGAAAACTATTTCTTTATGTTCAAACAACAGTTCTTTCACAACTGTTGTTACATCTTTTTTAATGTTTTGTAGGAAATCGCGGTTCCCATTATTTTTAAAGTTAAACTTTTCATGTTCACCCGTTGGAACATCAATTATTTTTGAAATATTGGCACTGTCTATGGTGACATCAACTTGCATCGCGTTATGCGAAGTTGAAGCACCATTATTAATCACTGACTCCACTGTTTCTATGGGTGCCTCAACTTGCATCGCGTTATGCGAAGTTGAAGCACCATTATTAATCACTGACTCCACTGTTTCTATGGGTGCCTCAACTTGCATCGCGTTATGCGAAGTTGAGGCCCCTTCACTTGCCACTATTGAGTGGACAGCTCTTTTGTGACGTAATAAACCGTCATTTCTCATGAACGATTTATTACAGAGCTCACAATTAACTTTTTTTTGATCATGGACCGACCTCTTATGGCGCAACAAATTAGTGTTTGTTAAGAACGACGCACCGCACTCTAAACACTCGAAGGTCTTCATTTTTTATTTTTTCTTGATATGAATAAACTCGCGTTGCGCGTAAATTTTTAAAATCAGTACCGTCTTCTAACACTGATAGATAATATCTGTGACATAAAAGTTTATACAGTTATATATCCCTCAGCATCTACTAATATACATACATACATATTATCAATCTACACAAACTTACATACATACATAATGCAAGAGAGACTCCACTTTTGCCAATACGTATAAACGTACATACAAACATACATACGTATAAACATACAAATAAATACATACTTACAATAAGCATAAATAAGCATAATGAATACTTAGAGTGATACTGCACTTCTGCCCACACATAAGACCACAAGCACAATAATGTAAACAACGATCGTGGAGAAGTTAATTAATCGACTAACGAAAGTTTATTGTAAACAATTGTGAGATTTTTTTCCCACAATGCAAGAAAGAATAGTTAAAAATGAGAATGCAGTCCTTTTTCCTGTTCGCTTGGTGCTTTTTCAACTTATTGAACATTGAGTGTGTGTATCACATTCAACAAAATGTAAACAATGATCGTGGAGAATTGAAATCGATTAATTAAAGGCAATATATACAAATCAGAGTATGTGATAACAAACAAAACTGTTATGCAAGATTTTTTTCCCACACTGCAAGAAAGAATAGTTAAAAATGAGAATGCAGTCCTTTTTCCTGTTCGCTTGGTGCTTTTCAACTTATTGAACATGTTTAAACATGAAATTTTTCATAATGTATGACTGTATCATTTAAAGGCAATATTTACAAATCACAGTATGTGATAATTTGATTTTGCGGCTGATATGCACTTGACTCCTCTCAATTCACTGTGCCAAATGTAAACAATGATCGTGAGAAAAAACACTAGGTCTTTTTAATGAGTGTGTATGTATGTATGTATGTAAGGAAAGGGAGGGAAAAATAAAGCAAAATTGTATTCCATTTATGCTTTCTACTTTTCCTGCTTGCCTGGTGGCGTAAAAAAAGCCATTCCCCATTCCCCATTGTGCCAGAACATACATATCCCTACTACTGTATATGTATGTTCTGGCACAAATGGGATTAGGGGAATGAGAATACAGTTCTGTTCTGGAAATTCGTTTTGTAGCATATCAGCTATCCTATCCTATCCTATGTGTATCACAAAACAAACTTCAAATATCGAAAAAAAACACAATGATGTGCGGAGTTGAAATATATTTTTTGTATATTGTTTCTATATGATGCTAATGGGGAATGAGAATACAGTTCTTTTTCCTGTTCTGATAATTTGTTCTGCAGCTAATATGTATCCTATCCTATGTGTATCACAAAACAAACTTCAAATATCAAAACGAAAAAAAAAAAAAAAAAAAAAAAAAAAAACACAATGATGTGCGGAGTTAAAATATATTTTTTGTTATTTATGCTTTTTCTTTTTTCTGTTTGTCTGGATCTTATATGTGTATTACAAAACAAACTTCAGATATAAAAAAAACACAATGATGTGCGGGGTTAAAAAATATTTTTTGTTATTTATGCTTTCTCTTTTTTCTGTTTGCCTGGTTCTTATTCAAAGGTTTCATATAAATTATTATTGGTTCTTGCAATTCCCGTCTATTATTTTGTGAAAAATATAGTATATGTATGTTCTGGCACAATCCCCATTCCCCATTCCCCATTCCTCATTCCCCATTCCCCATTCCCCATTCCCCTTGTGCCAGAACATACATATCCCTACTACTCACCATCACCTATGCACCTATAGTCTGGTGGAGTAGGCTTAAGGTTGACAGCATTAGGAAAGCTCTTCCTGCTGGAAAGGGCTGTGGCGTCTAAACAGAATACGGTTCGGGTTTTAGGGTCTTCATTGAAAATGATGGAGTGTACTTTAGTTTCTTTCTAGGGTTGTATGCCTCTGTTTTTTAAGCAGAAATCTTTCAAGGTAGTAGATCATGCCATTAATAGCGGTTGGAGAGGAAGCTGCTTTTGTAGTATTTGGTGACAGCCAGGCTGCGATTTATCTAAACTGGTTCTAATTTGTAAATCCAGCCTTGATTGTGCTGGAAACGTTTTAGCCTGCATATTACCTCAGAAAATTAATCTGCTGACCTTCAGGTCAAAAAACTGGATTCTTGGCCTTTGTACCTGTACTTTCTTTGTCGTCTACATCCATCAAGACTACCATTAATGATTGGGTCGATTTGACCCATAATCGTAAATGGAAGGTACTGAGGGGCTTTGGACTAATGAAGATCCCGTTACCTGTAGTCTCGAAGCGTCTAACAGATTTTCTGTTATCACTTAAGAGAAAAAGCTGTAGGCAGGTGGTGGGATTATATGCAGGTTACTTCTGTTAGGCCAAAAAGTTCGGCCTGGGAGCTAGTGCCTTCGGTGCTTCCTTTAGTTTAGAGGAAAAATGCTAAGAAACGGCAGACCGCTTTTTTAATGTCTGCCTCGCTTTCTGTGGGATCGGAGTTTGCGTATTTGGCACTGAAGTGTTGAGAAATGAGCACCTGAGCTCTTTGACACCGCAAGATCTGCTCAGCTTTATTAATAAACTACCGTTCTATATACTTATTTTGTTCTTTTTTTTCCCATTGTAGCTAGTCTGCATAAGAGTTCGTTATTTGAAAGTTTAGTACATGAGAGTGTGTGTGTATTTGTGAGAAAATGATTCTAGTTGCCATTTTTTCTGAACGGGCCCCATTTGATCTGTTCATGATAGTTTTTAGGAGACTATGAAAATTAAATCTAGATATTAATTTTTCAAAGTCATGACTTAAGTTCATGTCAATTTCTTTATTTGAAGTTATATATATAAAGTGGTAGTTTCTTTCAATATCTCTATTCAGTGAAGATATTTGGAATCAAATCCGTAATTCTGGGTTATGATTTCAAATATTAGTAGTTTATATGGGATATTGAAAGATTAAGAACTATCACTAAGATCACTGATGAGGAATTGTGGCGGATTCCGAAACGGCCGTCTGATTTGCCCGTTCATTGTTGTTGTGATGACTACATTTGTTTACTAACCTGAAAGGTTTCTATCGAAATGATGTTTGAAAATATTGTTCATTGAAGTAAAGTGTCACAGATAAAACTGAAGTCATCTTTCATAAATGTATACATAGGTCATTTCGATACAAGGTATTTCCAGCGCTCTCTGTTGGTTAAAAGTTAAAAGTAACCGATATATATATATATATATATATATATATAACGAAAAATTTTTCCATAAAAATTAAGAGGTTTAAAAAAACGATCTAGCTCACAACAAAGACGAAATAGTTTAGGGAAATTCATAACATATATAAAGGCGTATTTTATTTGTCTATGATTCCAACTTGTTTTTTGTGTAGAATTGGAAGCGATTTGAATCCAAAACTCTCTGCTCTTTTGTTATCTTGCAAGTTAAGCGAAAATCGTTTTTTATAACGAGTATTCTTTTACAAATTTAAATTAAATTAAGTACAATTAGATTAGAGGGTGTTAAAACAAATACAGCTAGTTACATGCGTGATCAACGTCTCACAGATTAAAGAAGGAAAATCAAGTACATGCAATAAATATAAGGCCAGCTTTGAGATATGGGTGAAGATTAATCAATCAAGCATGCCGCTTAAAATCAAAATAATAATTTGAAGTTATATATAAACAGGTTAATGAACAAATGTAGTCATCACAACAACAATGTATATAGAGACGAGCAAATCAGACGGCCGTTTCGGAATCGAAATTGACATGAACTTAAGTCAAGACTTTGAAAATTAACCTCTAGATTTAGTTTTCATAGTCTCCTAAAAAACTAATAAAATAATAAATAACATTTTTTTATTCGTATAGTAACAAACTATAACTTTTTTTGAGATTGAGAATAGTGGTTTTTTCTTGTGAGGAATTTTTTGTAATTGGTTTAGGAATTTAAGTATCTGAAAAAAAAAAATATTGTCAGCTGGAAAAAGTGTTTTCATATTAAAATGTTAAGAAAAAAAATTTTTTTTTATGGAAAAAAAATTTTTATAAAAATAAAAACACAAATTGTAAATTTTATTCTCTAACAATAACTTTGATGTCTCAATTGCCAATTTCAATTGATCAATTGTTTACGAGAAATAAATTTGTTAAGAAAACCATGTGAAAAACTTAAATTGTCACTAACTTTTAAACTTAATAATTTTTTTCGATAAAATTTAGTGACTGTATAATTTGTTACTAAACGAATAAAAAAATGTTTAATCTGATGAAAAATTATTATTTTTGTTTTTTTCATATACTTTTTGGCACTTTGTAAAAACCTTCACTCATTTACAATTACGAAGCTGAAAGAAAATTCGTGTATTGGGGACCACTAGCTAACTTCTTAAAGATATCAGAACTTTTGAAATAAAGTTGAAAATTATATTTGCTAGAATTTTGGCTTGCGTTTAACCACAAATCCCCCTCTATAGCCGCTGGTGGTTATAACGAATATCAAATTCATGATTAGTGACAATAAGTACGATTAAAAAAGAAATACAGCAAACAAAATAAAACTGATTTTTTATTTTGAATAAAAAAAAAAAAAATAGAAATATTGATACCACAGAGTATCAACAAGTTAATTAAACCGTCATCTTTTATGATGATAATCAACAGATATTTCTATAGCGTCACACATGCAGACATACAAGTACATATATATGTATTTGTATCAGTGTATCTTTTTTTTTGTATGTGTGGTTATAAACAATTAACAAAACTGTTTTTCGATTGAAAAGAACAACAAGCGGTAAAAAAGCATAAAAAAAATAAAATGACGAGAGAAAGAAAGAAAAACAAGCAATAGCAAACAAGTCAGTAATAAAAACAGCAAACAATAGGTGTATATTCTGGCATATATGAATGTAGATAGGTATATATATGAATGTGTGCTTGTGAGTGTGTGTGTATGTGTGCTAAAGCATAAAGTGCTTAAGACTTTTTTTGTTTGACGTTGAATGTTGACAGGCAATTAAAGTGTACAGTTGCAAGAAAAGCGGAAAAAGAGCATACAAAACATAGAGACACAGAGAGAATAAATGTTAGAAAACAAAATGTGCGAAACTCAACTGTCATAGCAAGAACAAGAAGAGCTACTAACACATACATATATACGTATCTATGTGTTGAGAAATACAAAAGCTCTACTCAAAGACACAAATAGACAACTACTGTATACATATATAGAATAATTATCAATTACATACATATATTTATACAAGTTTCTGAAATATAAAGCGCAGGAAAATGAGTTCCATGAACGTCTGTCTGTATGCCTGTGCACAGAAGTGGCAGCTCGAAGTTGTTGATAGAAATAAAATAAAAGAAATCGAAGAAGAAAATAGAAGAAAAAAAAACTATGCAGACAGAAAAAAACACACAAAAAAAATAAAAAAAGCAGTAAAAGAAATCAAATAAAATAGAAATCGATAAGGGTACGATTGCAAAACTGCTTCATAAAAAAATATGTTTACAACTTCAACAACAACAACATTAATAGCAGCAACAACGATGAGTAATGCTAACGAAAGCAAGCATCACATCAAGAGCTAAACATCATCAGAAAGCTTCCTCAAAAAAGTGAATAAAACAAAATGTTTTCAAGTATAAATTTCTAGAGACATGCCGAATGAAGAATTTTTTTTGTATTTTTTTTTTTGTTTGGTCTATAGCGTGCATAGCAAATAGAGCAGTACTAGTTTTTGGTCAATTTCCAAGTCAGTGACCAGAACGTCCAACAAAACAAAAAAAAAACACACACACACACTCACACAAGTAGAAAAAACTTATATATAGATATATATAAAAAATAAACTACAGCAAAGACCTACCTGCCTGCTTCACTACTGCTACAATTCACCGACTCAACTCTAAAAAGTATGCAATATAAAATTGCTTTACTACTCCAACTTACTGGTATACTTTATGGCGGAAGTTTTCATAAAACGAAAACGAAGCAATAAAAATGGTATAAAAATATATAAAAGTAGCAGCCGAAATAGTACAGATAATTTATCATTCTCTGTGTGAATGTATGTTTATGTGTGTGTGTGTGTGTTTTTGTTTGTGTGAATGCAGTTAGTGAGCCATATTGGCACACTTTGACTGCTGCCCAAAAGTATGCTTTAAATAAATCATGTTTCAATTAAACTTTGTACACTTTTTGAAAACACACTAACACGAGCGTTTTGTTGAGCGAATTTCAGAGCGTATATTTCTGGTGCCTTTTGCTATTACTTTCCACTAGCGATAGCTGTTGTTTTTTTTTTAGTTTGGGACTTTTTCGAATGATTTTCGATTTTTGTGTCATAAATTTTGTTTGTGCGTCGTTGTTGGCGGCAAAGTCGGCGATGTTGTTGCTGCTATTTTTTTTTTTTGGCATTAAGTTTTTCATTTTGCTTTTAGCTTTATAAACATGTGTGTGTGTGTGTATGCGTGCATGTGCTTGTTGTTTCTTTGCCACAAAAATAGTGCAGCATATAGTAGTAAAATTTATGTAGTCTATTTTTAGGAACACCAGCTCAAGCACAAGAAATTGCTACATTTACGTCGCAAATGTTATCAGTGATTTTAATATTTCTTGCTTTTTGCCGCTTCTTACAACTTTTTCTTCAATATTTTTTGGTCTGTGTTTTCTTCTTGTGGATTTTTTGTGTCTCCTTCATCTTGTTTTTTTTTTAAATTTTTTTGTCTTTATGTGAAGCAGCAATTTTCGATTTTTATGGTTTTATGGAAATTATATTGTATATACACTTTTGACTCACACTCTCGCAGCTAAACGCAAACACACACACACACACACTCATGTGGTTGCGACATATAATGTTTGCCATTTTTTATGAGGGCATTAAAATATGTCATTAATTGTTGTTGCTCCTGCTGCTAGTTGATGGCCGTTTTTGTGTTCTTGTTACTTCTGTTGTTGTTGTTGCTGTTGTTATAATGGCTTACAATAAAAAACTGTCAGAACTTAATTTCCTGCATTTCTGTTTTTCCTCCATAAAAAATGCATGTATTTTGGTATGTGTTTGTGTGCAAGACTTTGCATGTAAAGTGAAGTGGCGTGCATATTTTAATTTATCAGACTTTAAAAATCAATAAAAATCATTATTTATCAATTCTTTTTTATTTCATGGAATTTTTTAAATACCAAAATCTTTACTGATTTTGCAGTACTCAGAAACTTGGTTTTAAATTCAAGTTATTTGATTCGTTATCGTATTGAAGTTGAAAAACATAACAACCTCGAAATAATTCTGGGAAAAGTTTCCATATCTTGTGTATCATTGGTCATAAATTGTGCTTGTCAATTTGATATAATTACTTTAACCAGTTTCTATTGTGTGGTTACGCTTATGAGCTTACTTATATATAGCCACACTGACTTTTGTAGTAATTTTCCACCATACTCGCTTATTCTTCATAATTTCACTCAAATTGAAAGGTAATATCAATTATTTCTGTTTTTAATTCTTCACACTTTCTCTAGTTATAGTCATCCAATTTGTTGCAAAGCATTATCAAAGTTTACTTAAAATGAACAGATTTTAAAGAAAAGTTGTCAATATAATCAAATCCTCTCTTATTATTTCTTATCTCTGTTTATTTGGATTTTGAGTAGGGTTTGTCGCACAAGAAATAACTGTCTGAAGCTCTAAACAAAAGCTGCAACATACTGTAAGGTTAGGTTATTTGATAAAGAAAGTCTCACCTTAATTTTTTCCCGAAAGCAGTGGCTATCGCAAATAAAAGACGTTGCCAATATCTGGATGCTTCAGAGTCGTTATCTCTGCTACCACTATTTCAGTTCATGTTCGTGGAATTTTATTTGGGAACAATTTCACAATATTCACGCAGAGAAAATAGATCCAGCTAGACTGTTTTTGAAGTGAAGGTTAAATGAAGTTAGCTTGGTGACTGAGTGAATCAGGCTATATGAATTATGGGCCAAACCAAAATGAAAAAAGGCATCAACAACTTTATTTTTCAAATTTTATTGAAACGAAAAAATACCCCAAAAATTAAATAGAAAGCCTATTTGTATCATCTACCTTACATTTGCAACAAGGACCATTAATGCTTTTCATATTATTGGCAAGTGAAGTGGCCTGCAATTTAAGGATGAAAGTGATAAAAATATTCATAAGGGTAACAACGAATAAAGAACTCCCGCAGGCAAAATTTTTTTCAGAAAACAAAAGGCGCTCTTTTTTTTGGGGGGTAATATTTGCTGTTCGCTTGTTAATGCTTGTTGATTGACACTTTTCAACGCATTGATTCACTGATGTTGGCTGCTTGAAACTCATTCAAAAACTCTTTGTTTTCTTAGATTTGCAATGCATTGACGATTGCAAAAACGAAATTGCATTAACAATAATAAATACTGTTTACCACGTCACTCCAACTTGGCGATTTGCAACTGTTCAAAATAAGCAAAATTCAAAATGAATTTAAATTTTGATATTTGTAAACTCTCTCTCTCTCTCTTTTAGCTTTCGTTAAACACAATAGCAGCGATTTTTCCGATCCCTATACAAAAAATTATTGTATAATTCTTTTGTAAGATCTAAATTAGAATACGCGGCAATTATCTGGAATCCTTTCTATGAAATCCATTCACAACGCCTGGAAAAAGTTCAAAAGAGATTTTTGAGGTATGCTCTTTCCTCTTTAAGATTCGAAGAACCAATTCCATCTTATTATTCCCGATGCCTGCTTATTAGCTTGAACTCTTTAGTAAATCGGAGAATAATACAATCGTTAATGTTTGTGTACGATGTCATTTGTGGTATCATATGCTCTTATCACCTGTTAGAACTGATTTGTTTCAACATACCTGGAAGAAGTTTGCGGAATTTCAATACTTTCTATATAAAATTACATAGATCAAATTATGCCTGTAACAGTCTAATAACTAGAGCCTTAAGAGTATATAATTCACTGTCCAATAATCGTTTTATTGATTTTTTCGTGCCCAGAACTGAATTTTATAAACTTATTTGTAGTATATAATCATAATTATAAGCATTCATAACATAAAATACTATTTTTAAAATTTTTATAATTGCATTTCTAGTCAGTAAGATTATTATCTATTTGGCTTAATAAACTAAACTAAACTAAAATCTTTTGAGGAAAAATGGCCCAAAAACAATTTGAACTATTACAGCAGATTTTCGAGCTTTTGTAAATAATAGAATATTTTGGGGTAATTTTTCACTTTTGGTTTTGAAGCTGTTTTTTCTGGCAACGTATTCCATAGAGCCAGTTAATCAAACTTAACAATTTGATCCAATATTCGCAGTTAATGCAGCTTTAATGCTAAAGAAGAACTTCTTAATACATTTAATTAGACGACCTCGATAGCCTAGTGGATAGTGCACTAGACTTTCATCTTGGAGGTTCGGGTTCGATTCCGTTTTTTCATTACTTTCTTATATTCACTATCAATATGAAGTGTATGAGAATTATAAGATAGTGTACAAGTACATACATTGGTTGGTAATGGCAAAACCACCAAGCCGATAAAAAATTGCCACACCGCCGTTCGGAATCGGCTTTAAACTGTAGGTCCAACTATGTGGTATCACAATGGGCCGTTCAGGACTAAGTGTGTCTCTCGACAGCCACTCCAACCTAACCTAATACATTTAATTAGCTAAAAATATATCCTTTTTGAAGCATTTTTAGTGCTAAATGAGTTAAAATGGAACTTTATTTCCTTTGTTTATTTCTTTTTTTTTTAATATTTAGATAACCAATTTCACCCATGTTTTTTTTCCGATCCATAGTGACTCGTTTCATAGACAAAAATCGAGTATTTCGTGGAACCCAACCCCAATAATTTAGCATCTACTTCTACTAAGACGAAGCCGAAAAATCTGTTTCATCAAACTACTACTGTGATTGCTACAGCTGCTCAAAGTCGAGTGACTTCAGGCAAAATTTTGTGAATGTTCAATTTCACGTTTATAGATGTGGATGTAAAAAATTTTCAAAAATACTTTTTTCCCGAAACAGTCCATAGTTTGATGTGTTATATTAAAGATATTCCGACAATTTTTTTTTTTTTTTTAAATAATAATTTTATATATTTTTGCAAATATTAAAACTGGAAATTTTCATCTTTTAGTACAAGTAGACGTCGCTTAACACGTACTTCTTATATTACGGCCTCGCTTTAACACTTTTTACTTTTTGTGACATATTTTCGCTTACCACGGTAAAACATACCAGTGTAAACCTAGCAGTCCCTCTAAAAACATAGAAACTAAAGAGCACCTAATTTTTAATTGCGAAAAAAGTTGAAGCGGGCTTAACACTTGAAAATCTACCAGAACAAGGACGTCAGAGATGTACAACAGGCGTTTAGTGAGATTAAGCAAACAAAACCGTAATGAAAGTACTAGTTGAATTGCCTCAGAATGGTCATTTGAAATTGACAAACCCATAAGTCTATCAACAATACGTCGCACAGTGTAACGAAGGTGGAAACCATTCAAAAAAATCAAGTTCGAATATTGATAATATTTGAATGCAGTTCAATTGTAAATACTTCAATTATTTTGGAAATTACTTTTATGTTGCCATAAAAAAACGTATTGAAAGTCAAGCATTTGCAACAATAACATTTTTTTGCAGCAAATACTACTTTTGTAGGTTCACTTCTAACTCCTGTAACTTTTTTATTTTTGTTTTAAATATAATGAAAATTTTTCACAATGTTAAAACCATCTTAAAACACAAAAAAAAACCCAAAGTTTAAAGAGCTTTTAAATAATCGTCCAAAAACGTCCTCTCTAATTTTTACTCATTTCTTTCAAGTGATATCTCTACAATAATAAGAAAAAAAATTCAGTTTCATATGCTTGCATATTCAGAATATGGAGCAGTAGCGTGGGCAAGGAGAACTCAACTAAAAACAGCGAAAGCTAAATTAGGGAAAGTTCAAAGGTTGGCGTGTATCTGTATAACAGGAGCGATGAGAACATGTCCGACTGCTGCACTAGAGGTACTATTGGAGCTCACTCCATTACACCTCGTGATAGAGAATGCCTCCAAGGCAGCAATCGTAAGAGGAACAAGAAATAAAAGGTTGACGAGGAGATCTATAGGGCTTGGAGACCGAGATAACCCGACGAAAGACAACTATCTCTTGGACTGTCCCCAGGACAGAATGGACAAACAGTATAGTTTTGAGAAACACTTCGTTGCAAAACTTAGTAGTAAAAACGAATGGGAGGGTGTAGAGTATAACTACACACTCAAAGAACACACGATTAAGTGGTATACAGATGGGTCACGTACCGAGGATGGAACTGAGCCGATGGGGAAGTACCCCAGCATCTTCCAAGCTGAAATTCATGCAATTAGCATATGTGTGCAATTCAATCTGGATAGAAAGTACAAACGGCAAGATATCGCTATTATGTCGGACAGCCAAGCAGCCATTCGAGCATTATGTTCCTTTGAGATCACCTCTAAGTTGGTGTGGGACTGTTTGAGCAAGCTCAATCAACTGGGCAATAAAACAAAGTCGCTCTATGTTGGGTCCCTGGACACGCAGGAATTGAAGGTAATGAGCAGGCAGACGAGCTTGCAAGAAAGGGGTCAGCAACCACTTTCGTGGGACCTGAACCCTCTGTGGAATAGGAGATAGCGTAATCAGGGAATTACTTAGGCAAGAAGAGAGGAACAAGAGGCAAGAACTCTTTACCAATCTTACGGGACTGAGGCAATCCAAAGCGCTTTTAGGTAATTATAATAAGAGTAGATACGCATTCTGCATTGGTCTCAACAAAAACAGTTTGCGCATATTAGCTGGTATTCTGACTGGGCATTGCGGGCTCAGAGAACACCTTTGTAAGATAGGGGTTGAGCAAAGCTCAATTTGTAGGTTTTGTAATGAGGAAGACGAATCATCAGAACATATTTTAGCTCAATGTGGAGCACTGATCCACAAAAGAAGGAAATGTCTGGGCATGCACCAAGTGCCCAGTACCGAACTGGCATCCATAGATCCGGGCGCAATACTCAAATTCTTGAGGGAGACTGGACTGGATGAGGTACTCTAGGCAGATTAGACTAGATAGAAAAGAGGGACGTACAATAGATCTTATAGGTCGCGGTACAACGACAGAAACCTCTATAATACAATACAATATATTCAGACGTAGTAACCAATTTTCTAGCGGAACCTCGAATGAAAAAAGCATTTATTTTTAAAATGCGAACACATACATATGTAAATATATATATTTTACATAAATAAATATACTTGTATATATGCGTATTAGGGCGTACCAATTTTTTTTTAAATCTTCAGATAATAATTCTATATCAGGATCAAGTATGAAGAAAGTTTGGCAAAAAAATTATCATACCCCGTAAAACTCATAAAAGTTCCAAATGTTTTATATGAAACTAATAAATAAAACGAATAAATTCATATAAAACAGTAAAAACATTTACGAATTGTACGGGGGGGTGTTTCATTTGGAGGATGCCTTAGAAGCAAGACACAAGGAGTTTAGAAAGTGTCGATTAGAAAACACAAGAAAAACTTCTAGAAAAGCGTGTAATAGGGATTTGTTAGCGCAGTTATTACTATCTTCGAAGCCACTTATTTCTGCTAAACGAATAACTTGCAGTAAAAAACAAATGAACGAAAAAGATATTAGTCAGTTCATTTTCTTAGAACCAGAAAATAGTGGTCAAGATATAGATTTAGAAATTGTTTTCCCGTCTGATTCGTCATTAGAATATGAAGGAGGAAATGAAAGGGAATAAATTTTAAGCAATTTCATTTTAGTAAAATTATAAGTTTAAATATTTAAAAAATTGTATTAATGAATGAAATAAAATAGTTTGATAATACTTAATTACTTATGTATATTACATCAATTGAATGAATTACACAAAAATCATAATATAATAGATAATCATAATAATATAGATAATCATTGCAGCATTAATATATACCGTAAAATACTTTGACTATATGGGAGATGCCACGACTACTTTTTTGATTTAGATAGTTTTTATAAATTGTTATCGTACTCCAATTTTCAAGGCATGAGATTGGGTTCTACGACGGTTTTGAGCCAAAAAACTGATTTAGGCGCTTGTTTTGTATGGGACGTGCCACTCCCATATTTCCAATCTTGAGCATTTTAGTTTTAAGAAATGCTTGCAGCATCAGTAGCCACTGCACAAAAATTCAAGTCTATTACTTCAAAAGTTTTTGAGATATTGTAATTTTTTGATTCAGCTTATATGGGAAGTGGGCGTGTCCATTAACTGATTTAGTTGAAATTCGCAATATTTCTTAATATTTACATAAAAAATATCTGTGCAAAATTTCTTTGCCCTACCACTACTTCTTTTATTTTTGTCCACCGGTTGTGTGGAGACGCTACACTGTGCGTCGTTGGCTTGTTGAATACGATTTGAATAGCTACACACTGAAACGTCGCTCATTTCGTAATAAACTACAAACAAAAATTAGACTAAAATGGTGCAAAAAAATATAAAAATTGGTCCACTCATGATTGGGAACAAGTGATTTTTAGTGACGAGTCTCATTTTGAGTTGCTAAACAGAAAGAACCGTGGTTTTGTTAAAAGATTGAAACAAGAAAATGATAAATCATTCTGCTTTTAACCAATGGCACAAAAAGGTGGAGGACAACCCTATGTCTCCTGCAACCTGGGCAACTCCTGAGCCTTTGGAGGCTGAGATAATCCCTGTGGCTGGAGACATTGAGTTGTTGTCAAACACGCCTTTGGTAGTTCCTGACGTTACACCAGTGGCCGGCTTGTTGAATAAGATCCAGCTTAAAACTGTTCCTAGGAAACTTGTGGTGATTCCTCCTAAGAAATCCGTATTTGTTTCCAGATTTGCGAATGATACTACTGTGGAGGGCATTAAATATTATATAGATTCGAAAATTGAATTATCCGACTTCTTCGTATATAAATTTAATTTTTCTTATGATCGAAATATTTCCTCGTTTAAAATTAATGTGCCGAATAGATATTTTGAACAAATTGTCAAAGGGGATTTTTGGCCGGAAGGAGTGATTGTTCGGGAGTTTATACAAAAACCGAAACCTGTTTCTGAAAATGTGGTACGGATTACTCGCCCTTCTGCTTCAAAAAACTGACAGAAGAACTAGCGATTCTTTACCAAAATGTTCGTGGTTTAAATTCGAAGCTTAACGATATTTATTTAAAAAGTTTTGGGTGTACGCACCAAATTTTAGTGTTCACAGAAACTTGGCTTAAACCAAGCGTTTTTAACACCGAAATACTCTGTGACACCTTCCAAATTTATAGGAAAGATCGTCTTTCTAAAATTGGTGGAGGGGTCTTAATTGCTGTGAATACTCTATATTCATCTGAACAAATTATCTTATCAGACGTTAACCACTTCGAATTTATCTGTGTTTGCATTCAGCTCGGTAATCGTTATCTTTTTATCACCTGCTCTTACATACCACCAAACTCTGACCTATATATTTACTTATGCCACGTTGCATTTATAAAATCCATTTATTCGAAAGTTCGTGAAAATGATACTATTTTAATCTGTGGTGACTTTAACCTACCACACGTTCATTGGAATTTATGTAACGATACACAAAATCTAATTCCATGTTCTAACCGCGAATACTTTGATGAATTTTTGGACTCATTTTCAGAGTTATGTTTGTTTCAATTAAATAATTTGGTAAATAAAAATGGCAAAATCTTGGATTTGATTTATGTTAATGATACTTCTAAGTTTACACTGTCGATTACTGAACCGTTTGCAAAACCTGAAGACCCTTACCACCCTACACTTATTTTACTTTATGAATTAAATAGTGTCAATAACAACAATAGATGCTCTTATAATCCACCCTTCCGGGAAAAGTTTAACTTTAAAAAAGCAAATTATTCAAAATTGTTTAAATTAATGTCGGACGCGAAATAGCCTTCTACTTTTGATGACATTGACAATAGTGTCTTGACTTTTAATAATATTTTATACGACAGTTTTAATTTATGCGTTCCTAAACTAAAATCAACTCCTGTTAATGAAAACCATCCGGTGTGGTTTAACAAAGAATTAAAAAAACTTAAAAATAAAAAGTCCCGCAGTTTTAAATTGTTTAAAAGATCTGGAAATCAAATTGATTATTATCACTATTCCTTATTACGACACAAATATCAGGTACTTTCTAAAAAATGTTACCGAGATTATATTGAAAAAGTCAAGTCGAATATTCATGTCGATGCTAAAGCTTTTTATGACTTTGTCAACACTAAACGTAAAAATGTTGGTTTCCCGTCCGCAATGAAATATAAGGACCAAGTATCTGATGATGAAACTCTTGTGGCAAATATGTTTGCAAACTTTTTTAAATCAACTTATTCATCTGAAACTTTAAATAATAATAACATATATAAGTTTGATCCTGTCACGTATAACAATATTATGAATCCGGTTATTCACCCTGAAGATGTTTTAGAACATTTAAAGACTTTAAAAATCTCTTTTACTTACGGTCCAGATGAAATTCCGAATAGTATCCTAAAAACTTGTGCTGAGTTTCTGTATTTGCCTCTGTTTAAAATTTTTGATTCTTCATTACGTAAGGGATATTTTTCCAAAAGTTGGAAGCGTTCATTTATAATTACCTTACATAAAAATGGTACGAAATCTAACGTTGAAAATTACCGTGGTATCAAAATACCATCTGGTGTTCCACAAGGAAGCCATCTGGGTCCTATTTTGTTTTTGTTGTTTATTAACGATCTTCCATCTGTTATCAAGCACTCTAAAATATTAATGTTCGCTGATGATGTGAAATTGTTTAAGTCTTACAACGAAATAGAAGGTCAAAATTTACTGCGATCTGATCTTTTGGCATTAAATAATTGGTGCCACTGTAATTTAATGTCTTTAAACCTAAAAAAATGTAAGTTCATGGTTTTTTCTAGAAGGCAACCTATTTTTTCTAGGTATGGATTAGATGATCACGAGTTGGAGCAGGTTTTTTCGTTCGTTGACCTAGGTGTCACAATGGACACCAAATTAACTTTTAATTTACATATCAACTCAACTATTAATAAGGCTAAGGGCATCCTTGGTTTTGTTAAAAGATGGTCTAAAGAATTTAACGATCCATATGTCACGAAATCACTTTACACTGCACTTGTAAGACCAGTTCTGGAGTATGGTTCTGCTGTGTGGAGCCCTCAGTACAACTGTTATGCTGATAAGTTGGAATCTGTGCAAAAACAGTTCCTCTTGTTTGCTCTACGTTCGTTACACTGGAGTCCATCACAGCACCTCCCGCCTTATGAACAACGGTTAAAACTTATAAGCTTGCCAACTCTTCGGAGCAGAAGAGTTATGCTAAATGTGATGTTTGTGACTAAATTATTAAATGGTTATATTGATTCTCAATTTTTACTCAATGAAATCAAAATTAATGTTCCAAATCGCTGTTCTAGATATCCAATTCCTATTAAACTTGGTGCTTGTAGAACAAACTATGCCCAAAATAACCCTTTTCGTTGTATGTGTAATAATTTCAATTCTCTGCACGACATTTTTGACATTTCCGACTCTCTCCAGTATATAAAATTAAATGTATTAAATTTTCTTAATCGTTAAACAGCTGATGATTACTAATAATCTGTAGCTGTAAAGAAGACCAAATAGAGATTTATTCTCCCCAATCAGCGCTTTATCAGGGCATTCCGGAATGCATCTGAGTCGGTCATCAAATCCGTACGTCATGCGGATGTGCCCCTCGTGCGGATGGGCGGGTAAGTGGGTCCGTTGGGATTAAAAAAAAAAAAAAGTGTTAGCGTTTCGGGCTGCATTTCTGCGAACGGTACAGGCTTGCTATTATTTTACGAAGGACTTTTGAATGCTAGAGGCTATGTGGAAATGGAAATTATTTCTGAAGTATTGCCCGAATACTTGGCAGCAATTGTTGGAGCTCATACTGAGCAATGATATTTTCAGTAAAACAACGCTCCGTGTCATAAAGCAAATTTTGCTATGGACTGGATCCAAAACAGTGGACCATTAGTGATTTAAAGAGAGCGATCGAAGATGTGTGGCCAAATATTTCAGTTGATGCATGCGTTAAGTTACTCCATTCCCTTCCAAACCGGATTAAGGGCGTTCTAAAAGCACGTGGAGGTAACACTTCATCATTCTAAAGGTAAGTTTCAGTACTAATAATTAAATATTAATTAATAAGCTCAAATTGCCCTATAATTTTGGCACACTAAATTTCTAAGTGCTTACGAAATCATTCAAAATATATTCTCTTTCTGTTTTCAGAAAACTTTTTAACTTTGTAAATATAGTGCCAGTCATAAGTATCATTTGTAACCAAAATCACTTATACTTTAAATGACTTCTTAAGTTCATTTAAATAATTTTTATCAAAAATCTTTTTTATTCAAAACTAAGTGCATTTATTGCCATATATTATAAAAAATTAAAAGTACAAAATTATGTTGCAAATAAAAAAAGAAAGAAGTTATATGAAATTAAGGTTTGAATTGAAGAGGTCAAAACATTTGCAACTACGAAAAGTTAATGTGGAAATTGACGAAAAATAGAAAAAGTTATCAAAACTTTATTGCATATCCATACTATTGCACGTCTACGTGCATTGGCTCTATTAAATGTTTCTCCTGATCGATTCGAACTCGCTTCCATTGCTTTTGAGCATCCTCATACAGATCTTTCAGTTTCTTAAACGTACTTATGCCAATATTTCGCTTCACGAGCATCCACTGGCTCCCAATTGGGTTCAAATCGAAAGGCGGAGAAATAGTTTATCTCAAAAATAAATTTTTAAAAAATATTCAATACACAAGTTGACGATTTCGCGAATTGTTAACAGCGGTATCGTTGATCTGCGTCATAGAGGTGGAAGACCTTACAAAGAAACGTGCACAAAAACTAAAGAAATCACAAAATTTATTTATTTATTTCATTCAGTCAACAATTAAAAAATTACTTACAGACTAGTGACATGAAAAAAAAAAAAAAAATAATTAAAAATTTTTAATAAATCTAGCTTAAATCTATACTCGTTAACATTGAAATCAATCACATGGGAAAAATTGTTACATGATTTAATGCATCTTGATATTGGTTCGTAGAATGCATAATTAGTGCGGTGTGAGGAATCGACAAACAAATGATTTTGACGTAACTCGCGAAGCGGCACATGAAAGCGAAATAAATTACTTAATTCCTCGGAATTGATTTTGCCATTGACTAGTTTGAATGAGAACAGTAAAGACAAATAGATCCTTCTATCATTTAAAGACTGCAGACCGAGAAGTTTGCGTCTACCAAGATAGGAACGAATACCATCAGGCCAATGATCTTGTATAAAGCATACTTAGTGAATACTTTTTGAACTTTTTCGATTTTGTTGCTATGAGTATCGTAATACGGGTCCCAAACCATTGAACAGTAGTCTAAGTGACTTCTCACTAGGGAGATATACAAGGCTTTTAATGTTGTGGGATCTTTGAAGTCCGTAGTATGTCTTTTGATGAAGCCAATCACAGAAAATGCTTTTGAGACAATATAGTCGATATGAGAATTAAAGGTCATTCAAATATGACACCTTAATCTTTCGTATCAGTCTTACGATCTATATTAATACCGTTTATTTATCAAAGAGCAATAGCTTAGGTTTTTTTGAATATGAAATAACACAGCATTTGTTAATATTTAAATATAAGTGATTATCAGAACGCCATCTTTGGAAAGAGTTAATATCCAGTTGAACATTCAAGCAATCTGACAACTGAGAGATTTTTAAATACAATTTCACATCATCTGCGAACATTAGACAATTAACAAAACTGAAATGTTGTGGTAATTCATTGATGAATAGTAAAAAAAAAATAAAGAGCCACTATGGGTACCTTGTGGTATACCAGACCACGCGTTTACCATTAAAGACGATTTAGTGGAACCAATTTTAACGAAAAGTTTCCTGCCTTTTAAAAAACTTTTGAAAAAGTTGAGAAGCGCATCATTATTAATGCCGTACAATTTCAGCTTGTGTAAGAGAATTGAGTGATCAACTTTATCGAAGGCTTTGGAGAAATCTGTATATATTTTATCCAGTTGTTGTCGTTGCTCCATAGCACTAACAATTTGGTTAGTAATCATCAAATTAGTACTTGTAGAATTTTAGGAAATTTATGAAAGCGAATCAGGAAGTGAAGCTGAGAGAAATAAAAAGTGCACTTCAGTTGATTATATCATTATCGACCATCAAGGGATGACCTAAAAAAAAGTGGATCAAGAGCATATAATTTTGCCGAAACGCGTTTACGCGTACGGTAAAGCATTAAGGAGGTTGTATTGTGGTCTGAGGCTGCTTTTCAGCTAATAGTATGGGTCCAACACATCACATTCGGGAATAATAAATACAACGATTACAAAAACGTTTTAGGATACCTTATACTTCTGCATGCTTGCATGGAAATGCTGTTTGATTGGACGTTGCTTTGTCGCAAAAAAATGTACAATTTCTCATTTGTCCAGAATAGTCCCTGGATCTAAACCCAATTGATAGTCATTTGATGCTCGTGAAGCTAAAGATTGGCACGCATACGTTTATCTAAATGGAGGGTCTGTATGAGGATGTTCAAAAGCAAAAGACGCGAGTCCGAATCGATTACATGAAACATTTAATAGAGCCAATGCCACATAGACGTGCAACAGTGATCGCTAATAATGGATATGCGACAAAATTTGGAAAACTTTTTCGATTTTCCTTCAATCTTCACATTAACTTTTTCTAGTTTTATTTTTATTATTATTTGAAGGGAGGACGACTCGAAAGTCAGGCACTGCGACCTATAAGATCTGTTGTGCCAAAGCCCCAAGAAAGAAAGAAAAGAAGAGAGAAAGAAAGATAGATAGAAACATACGCAAGCCGAGAATCGAACTTGGGTCTCCAGAGACAAGAGTCTGGCACTCTGCCACTAGACCACAGTGGTGATGGTAGGACCTACAGCTTAACGCCGATTCCGAACGGCTGTGTGGCAATTTTTATCAGCTCGGTGGTTTTCCCATTACCAACCAAGGTGTGTACGTGTACACATTCTTATAATTCTCATCCACTTCATATCGATAGTGAATATAAGAAGTTTATGAGAATTAACCACCAGACCAAGACGGGAATCGAACCCGAACCTCCCAGATGAAAGTCTAGTGCACTATCTACTAGACTATCGAGATAGTCAAATTTTTCTAGTTGCAAATGTTTTGAACTCTTCAATTTAGACTTTATTTTAATATAACTTCTTTCCTTTTTTTTTTTTTGTAACATAATTTTGTACCTACTGTTAGTTTTTTATAATAAATGGCAATAAATTCACTTTGTTTTGAATAAAAAAGATTTTTGATAAAAATTATTTTAGTGAACTTAAGAAGTCATTTAAAGTGATTTTGGTTGCAAATGATATGACCGGCACTGTATATACAAAATAAATTACAGTTTCAGAAGAAACAAAAAAACGATGCATTTTCCTTTGTTTGTTTCGAAGATAAGGTGTGGTCATTCTAAATCCGCATTGAACAGAAAATGTAATTATTCCGGTAAAAATTATTGCAAAGCAATATATTTATTGTCAAAATATTTGCAATTAATTGTAGTTTATAAAAATAAAGAAATTAATTTTCAACAACACCATTGTGGCGAATTATATCTATTCGTGACTTTGTACCAGCTGCTAGGCCCTGTACAACGTTTGCACCGATTTTAGTCAAGCAATACTTTATCCGGGCAAATAATGGGGCAATATTTTCGACTTTCCTGTTCTTTTAATGCACTTTTGTTTCTAAAATGACCCAAAAATTCTCAATTAGTCACGCTTTTGGCACATTTGAAGGGTTGTCTAGTTTCTCCATATAAACTATGTTTGATTGCGTAAAAGTTCCAACATTTTTGCATATTGGACGCTCGCAGGATCCAGCCTAAACACATATTTACCTCTCGAATAATTTTTTTTATAAAAGGTAACAATCGCAACCGTATACAATCTTTAAGGCAGGTTTTTGTATTAACCCTATTCATCCCACGTTATTTTATAACGTAAAGTCCCACGTAGTGACTTAGAGTCACTATATAGAATTAACTCGGCTATTCTCAATTCATTTAATTTTTTTTTTAAATTTTTAAAAATCTGATAATCAAACAACAGGAATAATATAATTTGGGTATAATCTGTATTTACTTTGAACGCAAGTAGTGGAAGAAAAACCTTTTATTGCAGATTTTACAGAATAGGTTTGAAGCTCTTTCTTTCTCCCTCTCCGCCTTTTCAGCCCTTCTTTTTTAGCATTTTGCACTTTTTAAGTATTTCATGTGAAATTTTGGCGATTTCGTTGCGTATGTTGGCTTTAAGTTGTTAAAGAGACTCTGGTGTATTGGCATAAACCTGACTTTTTAAGTATCCAGACAAGAAAAAATCAGGAGCGGTGTCTTCGATGTTAGAACTTTTTTCAAACGATATTTTGGTCGAACGTTGCGTTAACGTAACAGACGACTGATTTTGAAAATAAAATGGGAAAATTTGTGCTGGACTTGAGTTTAATACATGAGCTTTCAGATGACGATTTGACAGCTGCTGTCATTGTTGTTCCAGTTTAACATCGAATCACCTGTATAATAGCATTATTTTTTTTTGCACATAACTTATTAACGATTCTGTTTTATTACTGCAAAAATGCTACCCTCTACTTCTCTATTCTTGTTAGGAAGAAAATTATTTAGATTATAATGACAGGCTTTTTGGTCGAAATTTTCATACGCAAATAGTTAACTATTTCATACTTTTTTCCCAACGTTTCGGCGCAAATTTTAGGCCTTCTTCAGGGGATTTTTATTTATTTATAGTAAATACTATTTGTAAAACATTCAGTCAAGTAATTAAATTAGATCAAATAAAATATAGTCCTTAATTAACAAAAGACAAAAAAACACGAAAAAAACTTTACAAAACACGTAACATTTTTTATCGCCGAATATTATTATGAAAATTTCGACCAAAAAGCCTGTCATTATAATCTCGTTAACAATACATAAATTGGTCTAATAGAAAATTAAAAATAGAAAATTATTTATTTTTTGCAACGTACTAGCAGAAGTAAATTGGTTTGACAACAGACTTTACGACAGTTCTAAACTTGTAAAGTATTTTTCGGAAGTTATATTTCTCTTTGGCCGTTCCACTCCATACTGTGCCAAGATTTAACTCTTAGCGCTGCCTTCCTTAGATACATACAGTATACCCACAGTAAATATCCGCTATCGCAAGCTCACCAAATGTTCATACCATATTTTTGTAGCCGCCTTCATTTATCAAGTTTCAAAGACGTACCGATACCGTGGTCCTATAATCAAATGCCAAATAACGCGATAAATCGGTAAATCTATGTCTTGACATTCAAGCACGGAACATCAAATTGCCGCATAAAGTATCATAAAACTCTCCATAATCGACAAATGCCATGCTTTCTTACATCAGCATCTACAAACAAATTTAAACACATCGTTTTCTACTATTATTCCGGGTTTGATTTGTGGTGCAGTACCTATTACAATATACAAATTTATATAGTGACTAACAGTCACTACGTGGGACTTTACGCAGTTTTTTGTTTATTTAATGATTTTTGATTAATAAAGAAAAACAAAATAAAACAAAAAATCCATTTTTATAATTTTTATACATTAGACCCTGCCCGTGGAAAAATAAGAAATCTAAAAAATATAACGATTTTAATTTCAATAGTGACTCAAAGTCACTGCGTAGGATGAATAGGGTTAACCGCGTACACAGACCGACGTATTTGGGCTCCTGACAGTCTTTTGGGGCTTATTTATATCTGATATTTTGCTCTGGTTTGAAACTTCACATCTTAGATGGCAAAAGAGATGTTAGATGAGTAAAATCCGCCATTTTCATACACTTTCGAGTTCTATAGAGTGAAATATGACTAATTTTCCAATATGAAGTTTTGGTCAGAGAAATTTCGGTAAAGTCGACCACAATTTAATTTTGCTGCAGTAAATTGCTGTAAAGTAGGTTTCGGGATTTTCTGTTTTTTCTTACATCGAATTTTGGTTTTATTATGTAAAATTTTGTAAACATATTTTTTGGAAATGCCAAATTTTCTGGCCTCAATACCTCTGATTAAACATTTGTTTCAAGCTTTCAACTTTACTCTGAGGTATTTTTACAGCTTTCCGTTGTTGTCTGACTTTACTTTCTGCTCGCAGACCACTTTTAACTATAGAATAAGCATTTTTTTTAGCATTTTCGCGCAAAAAATGTTTTACAGTAAATAATTTAATTCAATTTTCGTGCTCCGAATGAAATTTGTATACGCCCTGTCTTAAGTTCTCTTAGTTATTTGACATGTTATCACACAGAAAAGTTATTGCGAACTGTGGATTTTGGAACAAATGTAGACAGCACAATCACAAATCTAATGGTATATTTTCTATCCATTTGTAATCAGAAGTTTTAAAAATATTGTTATTGGAATTTAGAGCCGATTTAGAGTGACCACACCTTATTTAACTCCCAACATAGGGAGTACAGAGTGCGCTGTAATATTGAACACTACTTTATGGTATGGATTGGAGAATGTACTGGTGTACGTAAAAAAACTTTGAACTAGAGGTGTTGCCAGCTTTTAACGCAAAAACAAGGGAAAAAAGAGAAAAATCTCCAAGTTTAGGTGATCGATCCCTGTTTTTGTTTTTTTCTTATGTACATTTAATAATTCGCTCTTCATAAATTGTAATATTTAGGATTTTTTCAACTAAAAAGAGATATCAAACTGAACATTTTTCATGCCAACTGCGTTCATTAGTGTGGCTGGAAAACCTAAGCCATGTTTTTACCTTAAGGGGGTATTCTACCCGAGATGGTCCGAAAAATCGATTTTTTTTTATTTAATATTTTTGACAACGAGTTTTATGAGAAAGAAGAGGGGGCAATGTATGGTCCTGGAATCGCTGATTAACCGTAAGTTACATCATTTGTAAATACCATGTTTGTAAATCTTTAAACTCGTTTTTCTCGAATCCATTTTTTTCGGGACGGTGGCCACGATTCACAAAAAAGCATTTGTCCGATTGACTTGAAATTTTACAAGGCTACTTAGCAAATGCATAGGTATGGCCTTATCTAGGATTATGACGAAAGCATTTGTTTAAATAATGTTTTTAATACAAAATATAAACAAAAACAAGGCAAAAAATCGTCATTTTTTTCAAACGTCTGATTTAAATTTTTTTTTTTATTCCCTAAGTCTCACGATTACAAAATGGGTTACATTTTGTGTTTCAGAATATTAAAACCGGAGATATCATGTTCACCATGGAGCACCTATTTTCGGCAGGCTCAAGTTCGAGGCGTTGAATGAACCATTATTAACAAAGATATTTTTAACATTAAAAACGAAAATTATTGTTCAAAACCTGTAAAAAAAACTCGCAAAAAACTTCGAATAAAAATATTGAAAAGCTTTTCATTTACAACGATTTGAAAACATCGATATTTCGCACCATCTCGGGTGGAATACCCCCATAAAGAACATATGAGTATATTATTTGTTAAGAAACTTAAACCGAATGAATTAAATAATTAATAAAAGAACATTTTCTGTAATGAATCTTTCAATAATGTAGAATAAATGTAGATGAATAGTCGGAAAAAGTAAAAGCTCTTTCAAGAATTCAATATATGTTTTATCCAGCTAAAGAAAGTAATTATGATCATGTAGAATTTGTTACTCAATATAATTATCTTCGAATTTTTCATCGCCTTTACCTTATATACACTAGAGTTCTTTTAGTATTACCAACTATTATGTTGCAACAGCCAAAAGATCTAAGCAAAGTTTTTCCTATTCATTCACTTTTATGCGTGTAATATTTATACACGACCGAAAGCATTAGTTAATTTTATTTTAAATTTTCAAATGCATTATTTTCAATACTTGCAAAAAGTTCTGCTCAGAGCTGCGCATTTATTTCTTTTGCATGTAGAAATAGTTATCAAAACAATTTTAATTAAATACCAAAATCGAATACTAAATCTTAAAAATATGCAAACGAATGTTTATAAGTATTTTTAATTAATGAAGGTCATACTATAAAACACAAATTTATTATCAACTTAACACTCTGTAATTTATGTATGTATTTCTATTCAATTCAAGCACATTACTTAGTATATAATTTATGCCCATAGCGACCTTCAAAAGATTGTCGCACACATAAAAATGTTTTTTTTTGCAATGCTTAGCAAAAAAAAACAAAAAAAAACTAAAAGAAAAAGAAAAACAAAGCAACATTCATAGAGAAAATGTTTATATAAAAATGACATGACATGCGTATACATTTACATACATAAATACTCGCACTCATACTTATATACATAGAACATGGATAAAACAACCTCATCAACAACGTTTTAAGCATTATTTGAATTTTTATCATTTTCTATAAATGCCTACAAAATATGTATGTATGGTATATATGTACACACATTAGAATATACTTGTATATAAGTTTGTGTTTTGCATGTGTTTGTTTTTTGTTTTTGTGGTAGTAAATCGTTATAAAAACAAGCCACAAATATACAAATATACACAAAGGGAAAAAGAAATAGACTTACGAGCGTATACAAAAAGTGACTCTAAAAAACGGATTTGTTTTTCATCATCATGTAAATCATGTGTGAGAGTACAATATATATGCATACATATGTGTGTGTGCGTGTGAGTGTACGTATGAGCTTACTTGCATATTTTGTTGGTGGTGTTGCTGATGTATTTATGTGATATATATTTTAAAATTTTTTTCATGCTTTCTTATCAAAAACATCAGCATCAACAACAACACTAACATCATCATCATCATCATCCTCATCATTGTCATCGTCATCTCATTTCAACACCGCAAAAAAAATGACTGCGCGTACGTACGTTAATGCTGCGCATTTCTTCTGGCCCTCTTTTGCTCTCTCACTCTGTGCCTTTAATTTTACTTTTATAATGCACACATACATAAACATATAAAAGATTCTTGCTGCTATGTATGTAATAAAAAATTTAGCTTCTTTTCATTTTTTAAATATTTTTCCTTTTTAAGCTTTGTTGTTATTTTAATTTTTTTTTTTTCAACAAAAATACTCACATAGAAAAATCTATATGTACGTGTGGTAACACGTATCTATAAAACACACATACATTTATGCAGTACGTCCACCTCTTCGTTGGTTCGTTCGTTCGGCATTAACTGTCATTCGCCATTTTTATATTCAAAATCTATGGCGTATGTCGCGACACTTGACATGCGTTTAGCTGCTCTTTCTACAAAAATAAAAAAAATGTTAACAGCATTGAGCTGTTGATAGTAAACACTACTACAAGTACACATATATGTACACATACATGTACAGTGGCAGTTAAAGGATTTCGATTTAAAGGGCTGATTTTTGTATGTTAAAAAAAAATTAAGCACTGAATTTGATTGATATCATTGAGTTAACTAGAATCCAAATTTAAAGACAAATCCAAACCAAATATCACACCAAAATTTAGTCTAAATTCCGACCAAAACTGATTCCGATATTCAGATTGAAACTTTGATCAAATCTCAAACGAAAACTCGAACTAAAATTCAGATCAAGATTTATAATAGATTTCAACCCAAACTATTCAAAACAAAAAGCAGGCTCAATTCAAATCAAAATTCCGACAAAAAGTCAACCCGATATTGTAAGAAAAGCTAAAATTTAAAGCAAACTAAAATCCAAACCATTTTTTAAACCAAATGCAGATCAATTTTTTTTTGTAGAAAGTGAAGTCAAATCTCAGCTAAAAATTTTTTTTTGATATTTAAATCAAAATTCAGACCAAACACAGACTAAAATATTCAAACCAAAGTTCAAAATAAATTTCGACGAAAATTAATTTTGACATTCAAACCAAAATTCAAACCAGATTTCGGACCAGAAGGCAAACCAAAAACTCAAACCAAATTTATGTAAAAGTTCAGACTAAAATTCAAACAAAAATTCATAGCAAATTCAAAACAAAACTCTAACTAAATCTCATACGAAAAGCAGATCAAAATTCAGGCTAAACCTTGGACTAAAATGATGCGAAATTTCAGACCAAAATTCGAAGAAAACTCATTTCGATATTCAGATTCAAAAGCGAGCAAAAATTCAGCACAAAAATAGAGAAAGGAAAACTCAAACTCAGACCAAAATCAGGCTCAAATTTCAATTAAATCTAAAATAAAAATAATTCAGACCAACTTTGAAATAAAAAGCAAGAAAATTCTGACCAGAGGCAAATTAAAAATCAGATAAAAATTCAAATTCATCTGACTAAATTCATTTCAAATCAATTCCTAAATTCAGACCCAAAATTATATAAAAGCTAGATCCAAAGCTGTTCAAATTTCATATAAAGTTTCAGATCTAAAACCTACGTCAAATTCAATCCAAACCAAAATTCAGACCAAATCTCAAATGAAAACTGAACCAAATTCAAATCAAGGTTCAGACGAAAAGTTAACTCTATAATTTAACTGAAAACTTAAACCAATGGTAGACAGAAATTCAGAGAGAAAACCAGGCCTAAATTTTGACAAAAAATCAGGCCGATAGTCAGACAAAATCGGAGCAAAACAAAAAAAAACTGTTTTGACCAGAAGTTACACCAAAACTTAGATGAAAAATTACTCCAATATTCAGACAAAAGCTGAGATTTAATGCAAACTTGAAGTAAGACGACAATTTTCAGACCGAAAGGACTCCAAATAAAGGAACAATGTCAGACTGAAATTCACACTGAAAACCAGAACCAATTTTGACTCCTCTCTCCTGGTCGTAATGCAACATAACAAAACATACGACCCCCCCTCTCCTTTCTAGAAACGTAACAAATTTCTATTTCATCATTGTAAAACACTTCATACAGCGTGCAACTTTAATATCTAATCGAATTTTTAATTGGTTAAGCGATTCAGGAATTCAAAGAAAATAGTTTAAAAATCCAAATTGTCAGCTGATTCTGTGGCCACAGAAAAATTAATTGATTAAAAACACCTGGTTTCTCTTCAGGTATTTAATGTTTTCTTTGCTTACTGTGACGTTCTTCCTTTCTGGCCAGTATTTTCTATAATGATGATCACTCCGCTTTTTCCGTTGAAAACTCGAGATCTCTCATAAAGCAATATTTTCAAAACATTCAATAATCCTTATGTAGCACTTCGTAACAAATCAACCAAACCCTCCTTGAGGGTTACGTAATATGTGAGCGGCCCCAACTCTGAAATTCAGACAAAATTAGACTAAAACACAAATCCAAAATCAGACTAAAAATCAGAGGAAAAAACTAATGTCAAACCGAAACCCAAAACTAAAACAGACCAAAATTCAGATTAAGACCTGATCAAATTCAAACAAATATCAGATCACAAATCAGACCAAAAAAATTAGTAGTCGAAAGGTTGTCGAACATGCGAATATACAAGTAGGCAACCAAATAATAAAGTTGAAGTCGTCAATTAAATATCTGGGTGTGATGATAGACAACAGACTGAACTTCAGAGCTCACTTGTACTATGTTAAAGAAAAAGCATCTAGTATCCAGGCAGTGCTGTGTAGAATAATGCCAAACATTGGTGGACCAAGATATGGTCGAAGGGTGTTACTGTCTAGAGTAGTAAGCTCAGTCTTGCTTTACGCTGCCCCAATCTGGGCTGGAGCTTTGGTGGCAAAGGAGTCACGTGTATACAGGCAGAGCGCTCTAAGAACAATATGTGGTTTTCGGACAATTTCGGAAGACGCGGCATGCGTCGTAGCTGGTATGATACCGATCGATATACTAGCGGACGAAATGAAACGAGTCTATTGCAGAAGGAACGGAAATCAGTTGCAACAAGATATTCCAGGCATCGCGAACGAAGAAAGGCTAGCATCATTACCCATTTGGCAGAATAGATGGGAGAACTCATCGAAAGGCAGGTGGACGTATATACTTATCTCAAAGATTGAAACATGGATAAATAAAAAATATGGAGAGACAAATTATCATATAACCCAGTTTTTAACGGGTCATGGAGGGTACAGAAAGTATCTGTACAGATTTAAACATGACGACTCCCCACTTTGTCCTATCTGTAGCGACCAAGAGGAAGATGTAGAGCACGAAATTTTCAACTGTCGGCATTTCAGCCCAACAAATACGACGTTGCCAAGCCCATCGCGCATTATAGAGTGTATGACCCAGTCGGAGGAAGACTGGTCAGAAATAAGTGGCTTCATCACTAATGTGCAAAATGACCTAAGGAGAATTGAACGTCTTAGGAGAGCAGACTTGACGAATACAGCCTAAAGGCTAACCAGCCCCGCGAAGTAATACCTAACGGCAGTACCGCGGGGATAGTGGTTGACGAGTACGGGGGTGAAGTTTGGTACGTAGGTGCATTACTGAGCAGATCCAGTCAGTATGTGAATCGTGCATGCCAATAGTACGGACTACTGGTATCTATGAAGATTCCAAACCTCCAGGGCGCATCAAAAAAAAAATAATAAAATAAAAATCAGACTACAATTCTGATCAAAAATTGTGTAAGGCTACATCCCCCACAGCACCCGCTCTGTATTCGTTACTGCGTGTATATCTATTTGTTTGAAAATGTTACTTTTTTCACTGTATTCATTACTTTACTAGAATTTTTTTTTAAATATTTCTGAACTTGTTTATTTTTATTCTCGTTCATTTGTGTACGAACCTATGTATGTATTTATGTGTGTAGTAAAACTGTTTAACAAAATGTCACATACTATCAGAAATTGTTATTGTTTTGTTTTTTGTGATTTTGATTTTTTATTGTTGTTTATGTTATTTGTTGTTTGTTTTGTATCATTGTTTCTATACATACTAGTAACCAATGCTCGTTTGGTTATAGTTGTTGTTGTTATGTTTCATTTTTATTTTTTTTATGAATTTTTTACTGTTGCTACTCTATGCATATGATTCATTGTTTCGGTGTCAGTATATTTGTAAATTTATTTACCGTAAGTAAGTTAAAGTGGTTAAAGGATGCGGAAATAAATAGAAAATACAGGAAGCATAAACAACACTGTTTTGTTAACAACGAAGATGAGTGATGGTTCAGTATTAACTTAAAAAAAAAAATAAGTATTTTCTTCTATTTTCATGTATTAGTGTCAGAAACCATTTTTATTAGTGTTTGAGGTGCGACACAAAATTTTAGTGCAAATAGTGCTTGCTTACTTATAGTTAATTTAAAGCTTTTAATTTAGTTGAAACTTACAGAAAAAATGTGACTAAAAGTTAAAATAAAATAAACAAAATTAATTGACAGAAATATAAAAGAAAAATTGAATGCCTATTTAAAAATACAACAATGCAAAAAGATTGTTATCATGCACTAGTTTTGGGTTTTTTTTTACTTTTCGCTTTAAAAAAGTACTTAAAAAGTATTCCGATTGAAATTTTGAATTTTAACAAATTTTTAATTAAATATTTAGTTTTGTAACTTACTAAATTCTTATCATATGGCAAAAAGTTAACATAATAACGTGCAACATTAAAATAAATGCTTGTTTTATCCTTTCCTTTTTTGGGGAAGACAACAAACCAGCAAAACACTCATAGCTAAACCGCTCTCTAATAGTTTCGTATTCTTAGAATATAGTCAAATTTGCGTTTAACTCAAATGAAATAGGGAAACTACCATGAGCTTCCAACTTCAAAACTTAACTTCAACATCTTTTAACATTTTAGAGTAGTAGCAGCAGCAGCAACAGGAAACTTTCAACAGATTTTACTTTACAAACATTCCAAAGATATTCAACCAACAAGAAGAATGTCATTAAAATTTAAACATTTCCATTGCAGCAGCAGCCAACACGCTAATGTTTTAAAATTTTAACCAGCAGAAAGTTTTGCTTTTTGAATGAAATTGTTTACTACTTACATACAGACACATATACGCTCTCACACACACTCCCACCAACATACAGAAATTCAAAAGAAGGAAAAAAGTGCAGCTTACTGCTTAACGCTTTAAAATGTTAAGTGTTATGTTAGTCATTTTATTTACATTGGTTTCATTACAGGTGAGCAGCACTAAGTAGAGAGATGAAGCTGCTAGCAACCAACATACACGTCTATGTATTTTTCTGTATGTATTTCTGTGTATGCATTGCGTATTCAGTTTAAGTGTCACCTTTCACGTCTACTCTTTTGAGGCACTTTTAAGACTTTAGATGAAAACGGAATAAAACTTGAGCATTGCCAAAATTTTAATTAAATTATGCTTTTGTAACTAATTGTAAGCAAAGTGTGTATGCAATCATATATATATATGTGCATGCACGCACACAGATACATTATTGCATCTAATACTAACATATATGTACAAATATATACGAGTACAAAGGTAAACTTTCAAGTTGATTTTGTTGCATCGTAAATATTCACAAGTTGTTAAAACTTTTTTCGAGTAAGTTAATTGAATTTTCAAAAATCTTAAATTTAGTTTTTGAAGCGATTTAATGCACGTTTAAAGTTTCAATATGTTTTGGGAAAAACTTTTTATTTTTTTAAGATATTTTGACATCATTATTGATTTTGGTAACTTTAAACAATGAAATGAAAATTTCATAAATTTCATATTTTTCATATTTTTCTTTAAATAGAAAATCGTGAGCTAAGTATTGAATAGTTTTTATTTTTTATTTTGCTCAAAAGTAATACGAAAAAAATATTAAAAATAAAACACAAAATCACGGCACCAGCAACGAGACTATCTGAGAAATCAAGCGAATTAGAACAATCAGTAAATTACTTCTTATAATTGACGAAGGCAAGCCAAAATATCTATTAAATACCAGAGACGAAGGAAAAACCACTGATTGAGATTGTTTTCTCTTGAAAATTCGAAATGTAGTAAACGCTTCTTTCTTTTATTTGATTAGCTTTTTAGTCTTTATAGATATTTAAATTGGTTTGGGAAATATATTTAGTTTATTTTGGTATGGACCTGCGAAAGATTTCAGGCCCATAATATAAATAATCTTTTATTTATAAAATATTAGAGCACATCTTACAAATTTTCCTATAAAATATCAAACCCACATCTGGTCTATCTCAACGGTAAATCTCCGAAACTTCTCTGCATGAGGTGACCAGAACAATAGAAAACTCAATCGAGCACAAACAATATTGCTTAAATGCCTTCCTAAACATAGAGAGAGGATCCACAATTACTTCTCTATATCAGTATATAGAGCGGCAATTGTAATTGCATAGTATGTTCTGGTACTTATTTCTTATACTCCTGTGAGAATTGTGAGTATAAATTAAAGCTAACAACCTGGTTTTTCGAGAATGATCAAACCTATTCAAAAACTAACTATTAATGGGCAAATTAAATTCAAAAAGCATTTTGGGGAGTTAAAAAATATTCTTAAACTTAATACTTACGTTAACAACTTGGAAGGTACGCTTGTAGTATTTCAGGGACCGAAAGAATTGTTGAATTTTGGTTTTTGAGTCAAAACTTGAATGTCATTAGAGATTGTTCAATTAGTTTTTGTGTCTTATCTAGGAAATATATACGTTCATAATTTATAGAATGGAATTGAATCAAACCACATAAAGTTGGCTTGCAAAAACATCACACAATTAATTAAACAAATAAGTAAATAACAACAACAACGTTACTACTACAACGTTGATACTAAAAATTGATATTTCACTAAAAATACAATAAAAACAACAACGATGGTATAGGGATCACTGAAGTAACTCACATCAAAAATTTAATTCAAGCCTAAGCCATCAATCATAAGGTAGTGCCAGGGTACTGTGTGATACTTTGAACCATTGGTATTCAAACTATTCGCCATGGAGCTCTGGAAATTCGCTGAAATTTTTAAGGGGTTTCCCGGGAATATGATCAATTTTTAAAAGAGTGAGTTTATTTTCATAAGTATCAAATCATTTATGTTTGTTTTTTCTTAATTAAAAATTAATTGAAATCGAGTTCCGTCCACAAAGAATTCGCAGGCGAAAAAGATTGAAGATCACTGTTTTAGATAACTGGGACTTCAGAAAAATACCAGTTTCCTTCCGTTATGTTTAATTCCAATAAGGGTCGAGATCATAAACAAATTTGAGGTATTATTAATGATTACCTAGTGCCCCGAATTTGCTATTGGAAAGAAGAACTTGCAGTTACCTCCCACCTTTGAAAAGACCCAGCTTCGAACTGGGTTTCTCACTACCATCCAAGTAGGTCAACTCCTTTGAGTTTGGTCCTTCGTGAGAAGTGACACCATCTGCTAGCATCGGTCAGTATTAGTACAACACAACGATGGTCGTTCGAAAAGTTGTACGGACCAACCAACTACATTTAAAAAACAAATTTTTGGACCACCCTAAAAACACCCAAAATAATTTTTTTTTTTGTCATAACTTTGGTATTTGATGACCGATATTCATAAATGATACATTGTTATGACAGTACTTGTCATTTCAATTTTAGATGTTATTCATCTCCGAAGTCATATTTTATTAGTGAAGTCAGTTCTACCTCCCTAAATGCAATTCTGTTTTTTACAAAGCCCTTGAGAAATCATTAAATTCTTGCCCAAGAAGTATTCCAATAAATCCATAAACAAACAAGTTATAGGTACTTAAATTTTTGATGGCAGAATACTTCTTGGGCTAGAATATAATGATTTTTTATGGGCTTTAATTTTGTGAAAAATTAAACTTAGGGGGTAGAACTTCGGAGACGAATAACATCTGAGAAGGAAATATTGTACTTGTCAAGGCGTTCACAACAATGTATTATTTATGAATATCGGTCCTCAAATATCAAAGTTATGATAACAAATTTACTTAGGCTGTTTTTAGGGTGATCCAAAAAATTTGTTTTTTTGGGGTCGAGATACTCTCTACTAGTGTCCGACCGAAGGTGATTTTTTGGCCGAAGCTGAAGCCGAACTTCAGCCATTCATCAAACTTTCGGCCGAATTCGAAGACCGAAGGATTTTTAAAATATAAAAATCTGAAAGTAAATTTTTGCAAACATATACAGAAAAATATAAATAGTAGATACTCCAAATAAAAAGCTGAGTAGCAGTAGCACTAAATAACTGTTCACTGTCGAAAGAGCTGACAAATATTATTTATTTCAAGAATCACTTAAAAATTTGTTAACGTCAAAATATACAGTTACATCGACTATATATCTGTAGAACGACTGTCGTTCAACGAAACCTGTGTCAAAAAAAAAGTTGGCCGATGGCTGCCATGATTCTGCTTATCTTAAATCAGAAATTGAATCAGCGTATTAATCGGTAGCCGGAACTAGAATTAACTCTTTAGTTCCCAAATTTTTGATTGATTTAAAAAAATTGGGATTGATTAATGTTAATGTAAAAAGCATAAATCTGATCTCAAAACCCAAAAAAATTTAATGGGCGTGGTTTTATGAAGCCTAAAAAGTTGAATGCCTAAACGTATTTGTTGCTGTATAAACTTTTTATCAATTTTTTTAAATAACTAAATATTTTGTATAAAAAATTTTAATTCCTAGGTTCTCACAGCTTTTTTTATCTGGCTAGTATGATGGGAAGTATTTTATTTATTTTTTTATTTTTATCTCAAATTCAAACAAATTAATTATATTGTTTTTGACAAATTTTGACTTTGAATGTCGCTAACATCATAATAACACATAACATAAAACTAGTTTCAAAGTTCAAATATGCATGACTGCAGTATCAGGGCCTGCAAATAAATATCTGTAACTTTCAATCGACTGTAAATTTTAAAGAATCTCTTTACACATATATTGTAGAGCGATTTTAGTCAAAACAATTTACTTTTTTTTTGAGCTCTTTGAAAGCAAAAAAAAAACAGTTAAGCGCCAGTAATGGAAAATGTCGGCTTCTCTAACAATTCACGCTTCAAGTCTTCCTTAAAAAGTAAAAAACTTTGGCTGGCTTCTGCTGCCTCTAATTGTATTAGCTCAAGTAGGTTGTTCGTTAAAAAAAATCACTGATAACTGTTTGTACGGTTGTAAATCTGTGGGTTACTTCAAAAGTAAAAATGGGACAAGTAAATGGAGAAAATATATCACAAAAATTGTAATATAAATACATAAAGTATTTATATTACAACCACTTCACATTTATTTAGTTGTATACATTTTTACAGCCAATCTATAGTAAAAATTATTATAAAATAAAATGCTTATAATCTTCGGCTTCGGCAAATACTTCGGCCAAAACTTCGTCCACTTTTTGCCGAAGCCGAAGGTGCAATTTTAGGTCGAATAGCCGAACAACCAAAGCCGAAGCCGAATAATCGGTCGGACACTACTCTCTACATAAGCTTTCAAATAAGGGGTGGGCTTTTCAAACTTTTTTCTTCGACCCACTCTAGTGCACACCCATCAGATTTACTTATATGTTGTAAAAAAAATAAATCAGTAAAGACCTGAACAAAGGAATAACGACTCATTACTTGTAACTAACCTTGGAAATCGCAGAGTATACATCAGCTATATAATTCACGCCGTTACACACTGACGCATGTTCAAATGCTTTAAATATGAAACATTTTGGTGTTGGTATTCTCTTAGTAAGTCTAAGAGGCAGCGTAGTTCATTATTTATAAATCAGATCATTCGTTATGTAGTCTAATTAATCTTCGATTTGTGTTGAATATGCAATGAGGCAAAGAGTGACTAACTTAAAAATTAGCCACTTTGGTAATAAAAATTAAGCCTGATTTTTTCCTGATCAAGCAATAATTCTATATTACTGCACCATGAAAGAATTTTGAGTAGAAAGGTTTGATAAATAAAAGTATTTTATGAACCAAAATGATGGAGGAAATCGCATTTCAAAAAAAAAAAAAATATTATGGAGAATGGATTACGTTACGGTTAATAAAGTTCATACGCCATTTGTCTCCGTGTTTTCAGAAAATCAGAAAACTCTGAGCTAGTGATTTTTAGAGAACCTACATAGTTATATATCATAAACTACAAATTTATCTTGGTCAGAAACTGTCCATTTTGTGGACATGGGCACGTTAGAGTTCAGAAAGTCAAGATCTACAATATACTGAATTTTCAGCAAAAGTAATTGATTTTATGAGATTTCATAAATTTTTTTTTCTATTCCATATTTTAATCATACTGCCGAATTATAATTTCTTTTTAGTTGTTTTTGTACATATTCATTCATTATTGTTATTTATCCCAATCTATAAATAAAAGCAAAAAATACATCAAATGTTAACTGGAGCATAATCAAATATTTATGAAGCTATCAGCGAAGGTAAAAAATAAAAATAACAATAACAAAGAAATAAAAATTTACAAATAAAAAAAAAACAGACGACAATATTTCAAATATGAAAAATATACGGGTTTTATATGTAACATTAAGTAAGAAATAACAGCGAGTTTTAATAAAAATAACAACAACAACGATAACAACAGTATAAAACCAATCACTGCCAAATTGGCAAATAATCAAGGATATTCAAGGATTACTATGTTGAGAGAAAATACTAATAATATTGCAAAAAAAAATAATACATCAATTGCACAAAATAAAAAATATAACTAAAAATATAATTCAAGTAAGACTTGGAGATGAAGCTCAACAATGTACTTTGTCAATTTGAGTATAAAATAATGTGAAAAACGTATACAAAATGAAGACAATGAAAGGAACATATTTTTTCCTTTTTCCGTTGAGTTCATTCTAAAGCAAAAACAAATAACACAAATAAATATTTATGTACAGGAAACAATATATATAAGTATATAAAAAGAAACAAAACCTGATTATTATACTTATATGCCAATATACATAATTCAGACTGCTTTCAATACTCCTTCAATTTGTTTGGTATTTTTTTATAATTTCTTTTTTTTTTTCAATTTTTTATTGAATATTTTGCAAAAGCTTATTGAAAAGAGTATTTTTCAAAACAAAACACTCATAGAGAATTTTTTTTCTTCTTGTACTTAATAATAAATCTACTGCTTTACTTTCTTTTCAACATACCATAATTTTAACGGTATGTAAAGTAGCAGTAGAAAAAAAGGAAGCACCTAGAGGAAATATATATATATATATATATATATATATATATATATTCTCTGTCAACGGGAGACCCCCACACCCCCCTCCCTCCTGTTCCTGTTGGTTAAGGTATTTTAGGGCATATTTGGGCTCAAATGAAACAAGGCATTTTTTGATTTGACATGATGGCGGACCAATATGGCGGCTGCAAGCTAACGACCACACCTTGGGAGAATAGTTTTATCAAACATACGTTTACCAAAGTCATCATAAAAGAACAGATAAAGCCTTTCTTCGTCAGTTTTTTTCGCTGAATATAAATTTAATATTGTTTTTCACGGGAAATGTTACGTGTTGTCTCTAACCTCAAAAAAAACTCGGTTGTGTGCTAGGACCTTCAGTTCGCACCATGTTAGATTTTGCGATGAAATTTTTACCTCTGTTGAATGACGCCAGGTGGTACGTGGTCTAACAATTCCACATCCTACTTGCTGGAAAGGATTATAACGTAGAGCCGGCTTGGCTAGGTTATCATCACCTAAGAAGAAAGCATGGGAAATAAATAAAGAAAGAAGAAACTGCCCACATACACTTGAGTTTGGTTGTTGTTGTTGTTGTTGTAGCAGCTAGTTTCGCTAACTTGAAGGATTCTTGGTCAATGTAAAACGAGTAGTTCCGGGGTGTAGACTCGATAGTTATTGGAATCTTGGTGATTTTTTATTGTATATTTGAGATAGTAAATATTAAACAGGGACATGGTCTTTGATTTGAACATAGATTCTTCTGAAACATTCCTATAGTTTCTATAATATTTTTTTTTTTTATAACTACCAAACTCGGCTGATAAGAAAATATACATAAGCTGTTATTTCTTTTTACCACAGATATGAACATGGTGGTAAAACATAACAATCCACCAAGTTGCCTAAAGCTGCGGTTCATTTGAGCAATTTTAAGCACGCATGAAATCAAAACTAAGAAACGTAAATTTTGGCTTCATTCCTCGGTTTTGTACTGATTTTGTACTGTTTTTTAAAAATTATTATCTTAAGGATTTTTGTGCTTACCCTTAATGGTCTTTAAATCGTTTTTGCAGTTAGTCTCATCCTGTTTGTTTTTTTTCTGATTATTTACAAAATAAAATATATACGCGTTGCTGCTATTGAGAGCAGAAAAGCAATATTTGCTTGAAGAGAAGTTGGTTAACGTAATTTTTTTAAAAAAGTGAAAGCAATTTGTTATTAATTGAATTTGATGATTGTCCTTAGCTCTTAAAATTCTCTAAATATGGGAACTGAGACGTAATCAACATTATCTACTGATGACGAAAAAAATCTAAAACAAACACACAAGATCGGAGAAAAAGTTTCAGAACGTTTATATCACTATATTACATTGAAACTGCCTATAAAAACATTAAAAATTTTACCGATTTGTACTGATTTTCACTGATTTCCAACGTCTAATCTACTGATTTCGCGGTTCAAAAATGTGGCTACCCTATTCCCAATACAAGCTTAATTAATCAAAGAAGATGATATTCAAACGTTTAAAAAAATGTTAAGTATAAATTTTAAAATACTATTATTTCAGTGAGGAAATTCATTTATGTTACTAATAATTTAAATTTAGTTAATAAATAGAGAAATCTTAACCTTTTTACTGGGTGGTACTTCACAAATTTCTAGGTCACATGTTCCATGTAATGCCTTCCATGTAATACGTTCGTTTTCCTCTTTTCAAATAATTTTATGCTCCAACATATCCCAAAAGTATGCAACAAATAATTTATGTATTTAAAAATATTTGTGGAATATTTTTGAAGTATTGAAAAAACTATGCACACTGTTGCATTTGTCAGTAACTTTGCCCATAGTACAAATCGTGTAACATCATGTGACGAGTGCAGATGGGACTCAAAGGGGAAAAACCAACAACATAAGTGTATAGAACGGTAGTGGTAGTTTCTTTCAATATCTCTATTCAGTGAAGATATTTGGAATCAAATCCATAATTCTGGGTTATGATTTCAAATATTAGTAGCTTATATAGGATATTGAAAGATTAAGAACTACCACTAAGATCACTGATGAGGAATTGTGGCGGATTCCGAAACGGCCGTCTGATTTGCCCGTCTCTATATACATTGTTGTTGTGATGACTACATTTGTTCATTAACCTGTTTATATATAACTTCAAATAACGAAATTAACATGAACTTAAGTCATGACTTTGAAAATTAACCTCTAGATTTAATTTTCATAGTCTCCTAAAAAACTATCAGTCACTAATTTTATTTTTTTTTTAAGCTGAGTTCAAGGTCAAGGTGGTAAACTAAAGAAAATGGGTAAAGTCTGGGGCAAAGTCGTTCATTGTGAAAACATCAGCGTGTTTTTCTTTTTAGGATTGGTGTGGAATCAGAGTAACTTTTTTTTAATAAGCAAAGAATAATATGTGTACTTACTTGCAGTCACTTCACTTCCGTGACTTTGAACGCGCTATAAAATGACATAGTGACGTAGCAGATTGTATGAGTCTTCGAAGCAATTGATCAGAGCAGTGTACTCTTTCAAAAAATAATCCATTAGTATTTACAAAAATTAAAAACTCAAATTTATTATTCAACATTATCATTTCCCAAAGCTAGTTAAGGAATTCAAGTAAGACATCATTCTCATATGGATTCCCGGCTATAGGATTATTGATAGGAATGAGAAAGATGATAAATTGAATTGTTCGGTGTCTTTTCTTTACTAATTTTTAGGGGTACCTATTTCATCAATCCTCTTGGAAATCGTCAAGCCAAATTTGTACCTGCACTGTTTACAAGGCGCCAATCGAAGCTGGAAGTCATTAACTTCTTGTATCACCTCGCATTCAATATGAGTTTCGAGTTAGCGAGGGCTAGATATAAGTTTCTGGGAAGGTGTTTCTTCAAGAACTTGTCTGATTGCTTGGCTGGTAGTTCAGGTGTGGACCTACGCTAAATCAGTGTTCAGTGATGGAATGATGGCATTTAACAGTCATTTTTAATGTAAAATTGCGCGCTGAATCCGAAAATGTATTCAAAACAATATTCAATTTAAGTAGAGCAATTTTCGAAATATCGCCAAATTTCTATATTTTTAGTTCTGAAATAAGTGTTTCTACTTAAATGTCAATTTATATATGGAGGTTTCATTTCAAGGGGTTAAAATTTTCCATCTAACTAGTCACCTATTGCATTGTGAAAATTTTGCCTAATACATTTTCGAAAGATTTTTATTTATACTTTTGAAAAAAGAAATAAGAATTAAAAAATTTTTTTTTCAGAAAGTAATGTTTTTTTTTTGGGGGGTCAAGAGAAAGCTCAGGTCTTTTCCTTTGAAAACTTTAAGGTTCAAAAGTGGGCTGTGACTTGTTTATCTATCAAAATGACGCAATCTCCTGAACATTGTAGTGCCCTTTCGTATTTTTCAAAAAATATGCTCATTTTTGCCATATTTTTTCCATATTTAATATACACGGGAGAAAAAGTAAAGATTTTTTTTTGTTAATAATTTTATCATTAGCATTTTTATTAAGTTTTTGGATAATCCAAAAAAAAAAAATTAATGTCGAGATTTCGTTAATTTTCCAACCAAACATTATGGACACATTTTTTTTTTTTTTGATCTTGGTGTACTCTGAAAACTTATGGTACATTTGACCAAAGGTTCGCAAGTTTTTGCAGATAATTCTATTAACACATTGAAGTAAACTCTATAGGCTACCATCACATATATAATTCACAACGGACGAGGCAACTTCCACTCTACAAAACACAGACACTTTTGCCAAAATATCACGAAAAAACTTTGCACTTGTTCACATTTATTTCTCATAAATCACAAAAGTTTTAGGAAAACGACATATTAAATCTTATTAAGCATACCTTTCCAAATAACTTCAATTTTTTCCAATAAAATTTATTTCTTTTATGTTTTTCCAGAACGGTTCATTTTACTTCGTTAACTTTTCTTTGATATGAAATGTCAAAAAGCAGAGGTAATAAAATCGTAATTTCAAAATATCGGTAAAAAAAGTGTTGCAACAATATGGATCAAATTTTGTTTTTTATGAATACTCAATGCATTTTCAATCAATCGATGTAAATTTTTCATATTTAACCCTTATATTGTTACCACGGTCTGGCCAGACCTTTTTCACTTTTGTTAACATTTTTTTATTATTTGTAATATCACCATGATCTCCAAAATCGATGATATCCTTAAATGACTCTTTCTAAATAGATTTATAAAAAAATTGGTGTTCTGAGGTATTAGTGATTTCAAAATTTTAATCATATTCGTACCACCACGGTCTGGCCGGACCGCATGCATTTTCTCATAGTTTTTCCAATATTTTTGCTTTACTTCGTCATTGTTTGTATGTATAAAAACATTATCATCCTTTCTTTTTGAAATAAAAACTTATTTTACAATGAAAACAAAAGTTTTGAATCAACACACACCATCAAACAAATGACCATTGGAATTATAATTGAAAATTAGAAACCACAAATTACACTAGATTATAAATAATTATTTTTTTTTCTGGGCCATGAACACCATTATCCAATTCCTATGTAAAATTGATGGCTTAGTCCGAAAATCAACTTTAATTTAAATTCTATTATGTGGTTTTGGAGATATCACCAGTTGAATTTTTTTTATCGGAGAAAAAAAGTTTGTCCACATAATTACAAATATTTTGGAAACTAGGAACTTGATTTGAACAAAAATTATATGAAATTAAAGATATTAAAATTTCTAATCTCACGCTTATTCATCTTGATTCAATTGGATAATTAGTTTTGGCACAATTAAGTAAATTATCAGGAAATTTCACATAGAAATTGGATAGTGATGTTCATTGGTAATTTTGGCTGTAAACTAGTGTTACTATAGAAAATAAAACCTTTATCATCTTCTTACTTTGGTTCCTCAAATACACCGTTTAAAATATTTTCTTTGTATTGGAGCTGCCGTGCCCACTTGCCCAAAAAATATCACAAAAAACTTTGCGCCACTCCGTCGTTTTCAATTTCATATACATGTTTCCTGGAGCATGGCGTTGTCAGCCAACTCCTTTGCACCAAATCTCAGTACTATATTATGTGTGGTTTCGGAGATATACTCAAAATAACATGAAGATTGCATGGGAGGTGTCACGCTCGGTATCGGCAAATAATAATTCCATAAAACAAATGGTGCATGAGATATCCCATAATAAATATTCAGGTTATATGTTAGGTGCCACCAGTGGCGTGCCTAGCACTTACCGATGAGGTAAGCCCAGTGAATTTTTTTCTAAACTGACTTTTGATGTGTTAGAGAGCCTGTTGGAATATGGTGGGAGCATCAAAAAACTGAGCTTCCTTTATTGTTTGAAGCTTCAGAAATGATCTTACCAGTTCCAACCACACAAGTGAACGTAGAAAGGGCATTTTCTTCACTAAAATTGATATTGGCTCTGCAAAGATATCATTTAAAAAACAAATCGTTAAGAGAAATACTATTTGTTAATCTAAACGATAATTTCTCTTAATATAAGTCTTATTAAATGTTTAATAAAACAGCAAATTATCAAATATAAGAAAAATGTCAACGGAATGAAAAAATGTAAACTTAATGTATTGATGTATGCAAATAAGTAAAACTATTTTTTGAAAAACCTTGTTTTGCTTCATTTTTATTTGAACCTGAACAGGAACACACTGTTATTTTTTGCTTGAACCTGAACCTAAACACGAACCCAAATTTAACCGGTTCGAAACTTTGATAAAATCTTATGGCGCAAAAATATAGGAGCAAAAGAAAGTGGAGCAAATACTTTCCAAATGGCAAACAAAAACTGAAAGCCAGCTTTTAAATTCTATATAAAATATAAAGTGGAGCAAATACTTTCCAAATGGCAAACAAAAACTGAAAGCCAGCTTTTAAATTCTATATAAAATCATACATAGTAGTAGAAAATTGGTATGCTGCTACTTTTTTTGGAACTGCACATACTAAAAAAGCTATTGAACTTCCTATTAGAATAAGCGAGATAGCATGTTATAAAAACATACATTTTTAAATTTTAAAAGCCTCATAAAAGCCAACTTGATGAACTGCGATAGCATGAATGCTTGTGTGTATTCTATACAATCCACATTTTTTTTTGGTATATATACTAGCTATTGAAAAACAAGGGAATACCAATAAAAAATGTTAGAAATTATTCTTTCAGTTTGAAACAAAAGTAGTAATTTAGTAAATACTTTAGTAAATACTTATCGTACAAATTTTCAGTAAGGCAAGCCCGGCTTTTGGGCTTATATGGATGTACCGCCACTGGGTGCCACACCCCTTTTTCTAGCTCCATCCCCATTTTTACTGTGGTATTGTCAGCCAGCGTCCTTGCACGCGGGACGCAGTAAATTGCAGTACTGTACTATAAATGGTATACTTAAAAAACTATAAGGTTTGTATGGAAGGTACCCCGACGACTTGTAATTACAAACTTTTACCAAGTTAATAGTAAGGTCAGAGACATAATGCAGTATTATATAAACTTTTATGTCATTCAGGAAGTATAGCTGGATATACAAACATATTTTCACTTTTCTATATACATATATTATTGATTATTTTCTTTATTGCTGTTTCAAAACGTGAAATTTATTAAAAAAACTGAAAACATATTTTTTTCAATAAATACATATAGATAAAACTGAATTATTCTTACATAATATCTAGTGTTTTCGTACAGTTTAGATTGAAAATTCTAATAAACACAGTATAAATGTATGACGGTCTGGCTGGACTGTGGTGGTAGCAATGTGACAAGCAAAAGTGGTGCCAACAGAAGGGTTAAAATCAGAATTTGAAATCGACTTTCTACCGAAAAAAGTTTTCATCTGCACTAAGTGCGTTGATCTGAAGTTTAGATTCTATTTTTTTAGGAATTGTCAACGCATCATTGGTAAAAGCGTTTCCAGTATGTATTTCCTCTGAAATCACCATAATTTCAATCACAGTGAATTTTTTTATGAATGAAAAGTAGGAGTTATTTTGTATCAGCAATAAAATATGCTCTGTGTTCTTTTCGATCCACTAGCTTAGTATATCAGATTTTCAATATCTCGTTTATCTTTTCTACATTTTATAACAGCTACTCCAAACAAGTAGTGATTTACGCTGATCTTAGATCATAGTTACTACCAACGGATAATCCTGTGGCGACGACTTGCTATCCTCTTACTTCTTTATTCTGATATCTGCAGACTTCAGTAATTATTAATTATGCGGTCAGACACTTCATATACATGAGTTTTTCATCGGTACCCCTCTCTCGGATTCGCTAGTACTGATGCTGCATACTATTTTTGTGTAGCGTACGTATACATAAGAAGAAACAGTAAGCAAAAAAAAAAAAAAAAACAAAGGAAGAAAAGTGAATAAAGTAAACAATATGCAAACAGTAAAGTTAATAACATTTCCAAGCTATCCATGAATGGAATTGACAGCACCTTTCTATACCTTGATGTTTAACTCCACTCTACTTTTAATAATATCCAATATATATTTCATTTTTTTGTACATTTTTCCTGATGAACAACTTACAAAGTAAATTATTTGCTTAATGCCTAATTTTCCATATATATATATATACATATATGTATACATATAAACATTTCTTGAGCTTGAGCTTGTGCCTTGAGCCTTAAGTCTTACCATATACGTATAGCAAATTCTACTCGTACCTACAAAATAATATTTATTTATTCATTTGAAAATGAAGTTGAACTTATTTCAAGTACGAGACGAGTGCACAAGTATGAGGAAAAGGAAGAAATAAGCTTTAAAATGACGCTCGACAAAGCGGAAACGGAAATAACAGTTAAGTTCATTCAATTGTAACTGCCTTAAACTTATTCATTCACTTTCCTCTCGTGGCCTCCCTTTCTTCGTCTTCCTCTCTCTCTCTCTGTTAAAATCACATATTTCACTGACATATGTTATTTGCACCTTCACCTGCATTTAGCATTCATCATCATCATGATTCACATACACATACACAACTCTCCATCCTTCAGGAGTAGCACTACTTATACACATACTCATCTTTAACTTCAGTAGAGATTATACACAAGTATATATAATGAAGGAATATATGTGTAAGTAAATCTATTTGTGTGTGTGTGTTTATTCTGTTCAAGTTGGCTTTAAATTTTTGTTTCTTCTTACATTTCATTTCATTTCCATTCTCGTTTTTGCGACATCACATCTGATATTCATGCCAATCAAGCGTGATGTAATTCAATTTGATTTTGCAATTGATTTTCTGTTTTTTCACCAAGAATATTGAATATTTTATTCATTGTCGTCATCGTCGTCGTTGCTGTCGATATCGTCAGTTGTCAGTCACAATTTTTTCTTTATCTCGATATTGTTACTGTATATTTGCCATTGCTGTTACTGCCATTTCTGATGCTGTCACTGCCGCTGCTGCCTTCTGATCCTTATAATATTTTTGCTGGTGATTATGTGATGTGACAGCATCATTATTATATATTTCCTGAAATCGCTTTATCTCTTTTCCTCACTTTTTCTCTATGTCTTTCTCTTACTCTATCTTTTGTTTACTGATGTGACTATGTCTTTGCCTATTTTGGTTTTGAAAATCAAATCAAATTATGTGAATTAAATTTATGAAAATTATTATTCACAAAAAATGTTTGTTTCTTACCACAAAAAATTATGCAAAATATTTGTGTAAAGTAAGTGTTAAGCAGGGAACGCGCACATGTGAGTTGTTATTTTGGTATTAATTTTTTTTTTCAAATTTGGTATTCAGCTCATGTTATGTTTTTGCGAATTTCGCATCAAATTTTTTTTTTTTCTTGAAAATCTTTTAAATAAAAAGCTGAAATTTTCTTGTTGTGCTCATAATTAAGATTTATCGAAGAGTCATCAGTAGAATAAGAAGTTTTTTTTTTTTAATTTATTTCAAGAGCAATAACAGGTATACCTACCTACTTGTATAATGTATGTGAATTATATTGTTAATATCTGATTGCTGGAATAACCAGAAAATGCTAATTTTAATGTTCAGGCTCATTGAAAAGGCTTCACATTAGAACCTACCAGTTGACTTCCTCATCTGGTAATTTGGCAAGACTACCTAATTTTATTTGAAACCAAAAACAGAAGAATCAAATAAAGCAATGAAAATTATTTAATTAAATATGACAGATAAACTTTTTTTATCATTTCCATTGAAGCTTTTCAGACGAGTGCAGACATGAACGTCTGTCTAAAAGAGAGAGGTAGAAAAACAAGTACTCAGGAGATTTACTCCATCAAAAAAAAGACAAAAATGACACAGTACCAAAGAACACATTCAATGAGTTTGTGGTGTTCTAGGTCAGTCTAAATAAATCAGACTAGAGTATAAATAGAAAATCAAATCTCAAAAAGTAGACAAAAATTGGAACCAAAGCAATACTAAAATCAATTCAAAATTCAGACCAAAAATTCAAAACTGGACGAAATTTTGAATTTTAAACCTAAGAAGAAACCAACATCAAAACAAAATTCAGAAAATTCTGACCAAAGTTTAGACCACAAGCCTGACCAAATTCTGGCCACAACTCAAAAATAGAATACAATTCGCACAACTCAAACCATATCTAGACTAAAACTCACACTAAATTCAGATACAATTCAAACCAAAACATCGCCAAAATATTAGACAAAAATACTAACCGAATTTCAAATAAAAAATAAAACCCAAAATTCAAACTACTTAAAATTCAGAATAAATTTCACAGTGGAATTCGTGCCAAAATTTGGAATAAAATTAGACTAAAGTCAGATCAAAACTTTTAAACAAACCTAAGACAAAATTTCTTATCAATAAAACAGTTTAACAAACAAAAAAATAAAAAAGTTCTAAGAAAGTGTACAAGTACAAATATTGGTAAGCAATGGCAAAACTACCAAGTGATAGCAAGTTACCACACCGTCGTTCGCAACTGGCGTTAAACTGTAGGTGCAACCATCGCTACTGTGGTTTAGTGACAACCTACCAGACTCTTGTCGACAATGGCGCGAAAACTCACCACTAAATGTGTGATTTTTAAAGATTTTTATCCGAAGAGCGGTGAATGATATTGACAATGAAATTATTATGTTAGTTCTATACGAATTTCAGAAGTAAGGTAAGCGCACCTAATTCCGTGCTAGTGGGTAATTCCGTGCTATTTTACTAAAAGAAGTAAAATAAGAAATGTCGTATACTTTCCAAAAATATTTTTATTCGAGGTTGTTTTCTATACTTAAAACATTATGTACCTGTCACTACTTCAATCTCGTTAGTTTTATAAAAATCTGCATTAGTTTAACACTTTACCGAAAATCCTTATAAAGTGCGCAAGTTTTATTGTTTCGCGTAATGAAGCAGCATAATTTGGATAAGACTATTAAGAGTTATTTGTAAGTATAAATCCATTCTTATTTTACTAGTTTGACCAGATTTGATGTCATCTTTCTATTTCTGTGTATTTGATTTTAATTTGAAGCATAACAAAAGCTAAAATCTGCATTTAGTAATGGCACAATATTAGCTGCATTTACTTTTGCACGTGAATCTAATTGCGTGCATAGCACGGAATTAGCAAATATATATAACATTTAGATTTGTTATTCTCTTACTTATTTTGTTTAACAGTTGTGAAGATGTTTATTCCGGTAAATAATATGAACCATAAATATACTTGGGATCTAATTCCGTCATATCACATTAAAAACCATATTGTTATTTTTTAGTTGCAAAGTTGACAAAATTAGCAAAAGTTAGATTAAAAATTATAGAATGTCTCCTTTCTAAATCACTTATATATTGGAATTTTATTAAATTTACGTTTTTTATGTTTTTTCATTTAAATTTATTTTCTAATTGGCTCTTGGAGTAGAATCACATAGGACCGAAATAGATTCACAATATATCCCAACTTTGGTAATTCCGTGCTATATGCCGTAATTAACAACCATAATTAGGTAATTACGTGCTATTTTATTTCAACAGCGCCTATATCAAGTTTGCAAGTGGATAAAGAATAAATACACACAAAAGTGTTGTAAAATGGGTTCATCATTTGGCGGAGATTGGTTTCCCAATAACTAAAGGACAGCTAGTAGGTTGTGTTGCTAACTTAACCCTCTAGTTCCCAAATTTTTGATTGATTGAAAAATAAATTTATATTGATAAATTGTGATGTAAAAAGCATAAGTCAGAAGATCTCAAACCCTTAAAAAATTTAATGGGCGGGGTTTTATGAAGCCGGAAAGGTTGAATGCCTAAAGGTATGTATTTCTTGTTGAACACATTTTTTAACAATTTGTTTTAAGTAATTAAACATTTTGAAGAAAAAGTTCAAATTCTTTGCTACTCATAACTAGTTTTTTATCTGTCTAGTATAACGAGAAGTATTTTATTCATTTACTTTTATTTTATTTTTATCTCAAATTCAATCAAATTAACTGATTTTCTTGTTCTTCGTAAATTTTTTACTTTGACTGTCGCTAACTTCAGTATAGCCTGGGGAATTCTATAAACGATTTGATAAAATGTTGCAACAAAAAACTATTAACGTGCTAATTACACCTGTTTTAATAATTTCTGTCTAGAGACACGCTTGGGAACTAGAGGGTTAATGAAGGAGCTGAATTACCCAAATAATTTAAGGAATGGTCCACCAGACGATATTGGTACGAAGGATTTTTGAGGAGAATTCCACTGTAAGCCAAAGAGCTTCAGAATTCCTGACTGTTGCTCATGTTTCTGCCACAGAATTCTTCAAAGACAGTATAATAGTTTTCTCAACGGCCATTTATCGTAAAAGGGTGTATAAAACCCAATTTTTGAGAGCAAGGGTGGGAATGGAGGAAAAATGTGTATCCGAAAATTGTTCATCTCTTTGCGCTTAACAACTTTGCTTCAGACATCAAATTCTTATCTGTTCAGATAAATTCGATCACCTCAAGTATTTATATATAGCAACATTTTTAATATACCTTTTAAAAAGTTGATACGCTAAAAGCTACATAATTTTCTTACATTTTTCATTGTTACGTTTTCTCAGTTTTTTGAGTAAAAAATTTTATAAATTTTCTTTAATCTGTTTTATTTTTTACAAGAAAAGTCTTAGGAATCACTGAAATCTTCCTTCATTAAATTTCGAACGGAATTATATTTGCATTAGCACGGAATTAGTTTTACTGACAAAAATTTAGCACGGAATTAGCGGCAATTAAACGTTTTGGAAAATTGAAAATAAATGATTCAAATTGTAAAAATACTTAAATGTTTAAACTTATAATTAAACAAAAAAAGTTAAGTATTACATGAAACCCAAAATTTGTATCTTGGTACCGTTGGCATGATAACAATATCTTTTGAAAGATCAAAATGTCTTAGCGGCACGAAATTAGCTGCATTTACCTTATTGCCGATTTTTTTTTTAGTCCATAGTTTATATCGACACATTTCCATACCCATTACAGTGGGACTTGTTTTCAATTTTTGCCCATTTGGAATTTTTTTAATTTTAAAGATAAAAAAATAATACTTAATATTTTTTTTTAAATTGTGAAACCTTGCAAATAGTTAGTTCGATTATTTATCTTTCAACTGGGAAAAGAAGTGAAAAGTGTGAAGATTGGTTTAGTTGTTCAACTGTAATGTTTCAATGAAACTGTGTGGTGCGAAAACGCACTATTGTCAATAGACGAGTTCATTTTTAGGGCAATTTCAATAATGACAATATCAGAAAAAAATGATTTATTTTGTTAAAGCAATCACTTTATTTTTTTATTATTGGGAGTATGAATGTATAAACTCGTAATTGTGACTAACTTCATATCTATCATACGCGCCATTTTTTTAACATTGACAGCTATTCTATCTCGAAGAACGCCAAAAATACTATAAGAATTGATCTGTCAAATAATTTTCATAATTTTACAAAAATGTTTTACTATAGCTGAAAATGTCGAATTTCGTGCCAACAAAACAACATTTGCGGGAAGTTTTAATTTGCTTCTTCCATTTGAAGAAAAACGCAACTGAAGCACATCGTTTACTCACTGAAGCTTATCCTGACTGTGCTATAGACGTAAGAATGTTTCAAAAGTGGTGATTTTGATGTTGAAGACAGGGAACGTTCAGGCGACCCGAAAAAGTTCGAAGATGAAGAATTGAAGGCATTACTCGAAGAAGATTGATGTCAAACGCAACAAGAACTTGCAGAACCTTTAGCAGTTGATCAATCAACCATTTCTAAACGATTAAAAGCATTGGGAATGATTCAAAAGCAAGGAAATTGGGTGCCGTACGAATTGAAGCTGAGAGACGTCGAACGACGATTTTTCACATGTGAACTGCTGATTGAACGACAGAAAAGAAAGAGTTTTCTGCATCGTACTGTGACTGGCGATGAAAAGTGGATACGTTACGATAACCCAAAGCGTAAAAAATCATGGGGATCGCCCGGACATGCATCAACATCAACGGCAAAGCCGAACATCCATGGATCCAAGCTCATGCTGTGTATTTGGTGGGATATGAAAGGTGTCGTGTATTATGAGCTGTTGTAACCGAATGAAACAATCACTGGCGACCGCTACCGACTACAATTGATGCGTTTGAGCCGAGCATTAAAGGATAAGAGGCCAGAATAGACACGACGAAGTTATTCTTCAGCACGACAATGCTCGGCCGCATGTTGCAAGGCAAGTAAAAACATACTTGGAAACGCTGAAATGGTAAGTGCTTCCCCACCCGCCGTATTCTCCAGACATTGTTCCTTTTGATTACCACTTGTTCCGATCGACGACACATGGCCTGGCTGAACAACACTTCCGTTCTTTCGAAGAAATCAAAAAATGGGTTGATTCGTGGATAGCCTCAAAGGGAAATAGTTGTGGCTAACGATGGACAATACTTTAAAGAATAATCACTTTTTCACAATAAATGTCCAAATTACGAAAAAAATACGAGTTTATACATTCATACTCCCAATACAACAAAATATATGTAGTTATTTTTATTGCAAAGAATGTAAATGCAAAGATTTGCTTTTTGTTCATTTTATTTCTTGTTTTAATTAAATTCTTTACATTTCCCACATGACATATGCAATTCGCACAACTTTTAGTGTTAATCGAATCTGGAAATTCATTGGCATATTGCTTGTTTCGACTTATAACTCATTTCCCGAAGCTGATTGTTTTTGGTCCATCTAACCTTTTCTTGGAGTCAAAGCTGGCAAAAATTCCTCTTGGACTATAAAAAGCCACCAATGCCTAAATTTGAATTTCGAGTTTCAGTTACTGAATTTATTCTTTTAACCGACAATGTTGCTTGTAGAAGAGAAGTCATTAACAATGCCGTTTGACTTGACCGTGTCGTCCATTGGTTAGCTGCGGGACCAGATGGTTCCCGTAGGAGATGCAAACACTGCCACAATCATACAACAAAATGCAATATATAGTTTTTTTTTTCAAAATGCTTCCAAGACACTCACTCCAAACAATAGTTTTGAGATCACTCAATTTTTTTAACGTTTTTTTTTTACATTTTTGTCAAAAATAAATTACAAATAATTTTTTTTACCCTAAATTAATTACGTACTTACTAAAAATACGTGTTAAAACAATTACAATTACAAATTTAATGACTTTTTTAATCCAACAATAATGGGCTAATATCCTTAAATGTTTGCCAATGCGGCAACAAACACCAATGTGTTATGCCGTATTTAGCTTTAATCAATTTTGTAAAACATTCTTTAAAATGACGTTCATTAATAAAACTATACAAATAATAATAAATAAATAATGCGAATTCTGACTGGATTTGAACAAAAAATCAGAACAAAATTCAGACAGGAATTTTGTACCAAAATTTATAGGCAGAAACTTAAAAAATTCAGACCAAATTTAATTCACAATTTAGATAAAAAATGAGACCAAAACTCAAACCAAAATACGGACCAAAATTTAAACTAGATTTCTGAACTTAAATAAATAAAAAATTAGCTCAAAAATTCAAACTGAAAATTCGGGCCAAAGTTCGAACCCGAAATTCGAACCAAAATTCTAAACAAAATTTTGACAAAAACTCAGAAAAAATGCGGACTAAAACTAAGATCAAAATTCACACCATTTTAGCCTAAAAATAAACTGACCCTGAAAATTAGACCCAAAACTATACTATAAATTAGGCCAAAATACAGACCAAAGTTTGGACTAAAGTTTGACTGAATTTAAACCAAACGTCAGACCAAAATTATAATTAAAAACCAGACCAAAAATCAGACCAAATGTATACCAAAAATCAAATTAAATCTCGGTCGAATCAAAACGAAAACGAAAAGCATTCCAATCATCGGACAAAACCTCATTTTGATACGTAGATTGAAACGACTAAAAGTCGCATCATATTAAGGCCAAAAATCAGCACCAAACTCAGAACAAAACTCAGTCTGATAATTTGACCAAACTTTATCCCAATAGTCAACCAAAAAATTAGACTAGAATTTTGATAAAATTTGGACCAAACCCCAGATCAAAATTAAGACCACAAACCAGACTGTAAAGAAGACTTAAAATAAGAATAAACTGAAGTATGGAATGAATGAGAAAGAGGTCAAAAACTAAATCTCTACTTAGTGAATTTGATGGACAATCTGATAAACAGTTGAAAAAGAAAGCTTTGGAAAAATTTTAAAAGATCATGAGCATTTACATTTTTGGAAGAGGCTGAATCCCCCATAGCTTTACTCTGGAGCTGTCGTTGAATATAAAATAATTTTAGTGGGTGTGTGAGTTAAAGTTTTTGCAGTTTAATTTATTAAAAAATAAAATTTATTTTATTTACGGGCACTCTAGTTTGTTCGTTGCTTTAAATTTTTTTCTATTCATTACCAACGATGAAAAGATCTGCTAGTGCACACTTGTATATATCTTGCATTAATTACCAAATCCTATTCAGATATAAATATATACAACAAACACACGCATACCAACACAAACACTTATACCCATTGAGCTTGACATACACCCACGAAAATTGCGGTTTTCTCATTTGTATATGTGTGCACAAGCGCTACGAGTGAATTAACTTTAACCTTGTATTACTAAACTATACGAAATTTTGCAACACCCATACATAAACACAATTACATACAAACAATCACATTTATGAATGTGCTTTGTGTGAACGTGTGCTGGTGCACATTCCACAAATGTCACTTTGTCACAACGAAATGCGAAAAAGCAACAGTTTCATAACGCCAATGCTGTACATAAGCGGTGAGATGAATCTGTTTTGTAAATTTTTGGGGAGAAATATCCTTAGATTTTCAATTGCCAAAGCAACAGCAGCAGCAGTTACAAAATGAACTTAGTATTTTGCGAATAAACGAAAAACGAAACGAGCAGTTATATGCACAATGCCCATACAGACATGCACATGGAGACACACAATCATACACGTAGTTATAAAGCATCATCATTTGCAAAATAACCACAACACAAAAGCAAAAATGCCATGGTACACCAACAACAACGATAATAACGACGTCAACTACGACGACGACCTTCGATATATTTAAAAAAAAAGTAAAAAAATATCATGTATAGCGATGTTTGAGTTGCATCGGCCAGAAATAGCAGCAGCAGCAGCTACCACCACCCGTTTTCATATGCATATCCTGCTGTGGTGCATATCCTTTTTTATGCTGATGCCACTGCTGCTGTGCGCGTTTTTACGTGCAATTTCAGAAATTTGTTATTGCACTAATAAGCATGTTGCCAAAGCTGTTGCTAGTCGTTCTAACTGCGTGCCTTACTGCTGGCTCTGCTGTTGCTATTACTTTTCTAATGTTGTTGCTATTTCCACTGTAGCTGCTTTGGCTAAATGCTGAATGCTTATTAAGTGACAAAGTGAATACCAAAAATGCTGGCCATTATCCTTTTGTGTGTATGCGCGCTCACAGATTTTCAGAGCTGTTAAGCATAATATTTGTATGAATGTATATATGTACGTGCTTTGAAGGTGAAAGTTGAAAAGGGTTTATGGTTGGCTTCACAAATATCATATGACTATGCTTATGTAGTATGTACAACCACAGCTCAGGTATGCAGTGATAATAGCTGCTGTGAATGTATGCTGCTAGTGCTGTTACTGGTAATGGTGTCAAGGATTTGTAGCAGCGAAGGAAGTTAGCATCACTTTTTAGTATAAGTAGAAAAAGTTTCTTAGAGTTAGGAACTATTTTTAAATTTCTTTAAAATTTAAATGTATAATTTAGCAGATGAATACCATGCAAACTTTAAGAAAATTAAGTTTTCCTTTATGAAAAAAATTCTTAGGACAACTAAAGAAAAAATTTAGATTAACATAAAAACTAAAATATATATTATTTCAATAAAACAAAAGCTTATCAAAATATTTTCTGCTTTAATAACTTTCTACAAAAATCGCATTAAAAGTGCAAATTATAATAAAATTATTTCTATAAAATCATAATCGAAAAAAGTCTTACAATTTCCAAATTGTTTAGTTAAAGACATACACAGCCATACACCTAAATCTCAAGTTTATATAAAATTAAAGTAGAAAATCAATTTAATTTTTGAATGGCAGTAAAGCATACTTATAAGATTCAAAGTCCTTTTATGTATAAATGTATGTAATTTTTATGTGACAAAAGCAGTAAACTAAACACATAAACATTTGTATAAAAACTTTAAGATAAAATCAGAAATAAATGTATTTTTATATTTTGGACTCTGCCTGTCATTTCGTCTCGGTTACTTACTACTTATACATAGGACAGAATTCAAAATTGAAGTTCAAGGATTATAAAATATATATAGTATGCACACTAACACATATACATATATAAGTATAATTGTATTCATGTGTATGCATTTGTTCTATAAGAAAGTCGTTAAACTAATAGTTGATGTCATCTATTGTGTAAGATGATATTTTATTTGTAACTATATGCCAAAAAAATCTTTCATACAGGAAACTGTAAGAAGCATGAGATGATATGTTGTGATATTGTTTGACAAAAATACAAAAAAAAAAAAACTTAGTTAAATAGAAAGTAAATAATTGTTCTTAGTTCCTTTTTCACAGATAGAAATCAATTTTCAATTACCAACACAATAGAATTTAATACAGTTTCAGTTATTACGGAATAGTTCAGAAGGTTTTACATATTACATTGAATCTAATGACATCACATGAAAGAAGAAAATACGACAATAAAATGAATAAGTTTGTTATTTTTACATAGAGCAGATAATATTCTTAGGCACAATTTAAGAACAGTGAGAGATTTATTTGAGCCTTGACTCTCTCTCTCTCTCAGAAAAACAGAGTTTAAATAAACTGTGTAACATGACGAATGAATGAGTTTTTAAAATGAATTTAGAATTGGCGATTTTCTTTATTACGTCTGGAAATCTCGATATAGAAACTAAACCTAGTTAGTTTTGGTATATGTGTTGGCTAGTTGGTTTTCTAAAGTGGTAATTTGACTCATGAATAAAATTAGCGGTTGCGCATCATACTGATGCCACACATCCTCAGTTGACTGCTGGTGTAGATAGTTTTTTTGGTCTAATAAGAGGAACGTATCCATCCTGATAGGTTTAAAAAGTTTGTTACTGTTAATTAGTGGTGTGAATACTAATTCAGTTTCTGATTTCCATTGGCCAATTCGTTTCTCATTTCATTGCCCTGGGTTTGAATGATAGCAATCCGGTTTGTTAGCTATTTGTTGCCTATGCGGCATGAGTAGGTTAGTAAGGGTGAAGATTTTTTTCCAGCATCCCGTTTCTCTCAACCTCAACACTCTCATAGTTGCTGTTTGCTCTATAAATAGATCTATTGGAATTAGAGTGAATTTAATTGATTAATTGTACGCATTTCAGAAAAATAATTAATTTTTTTTTTTGTATGTGGTAAATTAATTTCAGCGCAAATCGACACTAAAAATAACGCTGATATTTTTGCTAGTATTGAGTTTTAGAATTAGTTTTTTAATCATTTTTGCAACAAATGTTAACCCAACTGATCTGATAATTTTGTATCAGAACTTGTATCTTAAAAGTTTTACATATAATGCCAAAGATTTAGTTTTTTTTGAAACATGGCATGATGTTGGAATTCTTTATAATAACTTCCAAAATGTATATTATTTATTATATTTTTTAACGCGTTAAAATATGTTACGTGTTTTGTAAATTTTTGTGTGTGTTTTTTTTTTGTTTTATTTTAAATTAATTACTTGACTGAATGTTTTACAAATAGTAGTTACTTGCGCCGAAACGTTAGGAAAAAGTATGAAATAGTTAACTATTTGCGTATGAAAATTTCGACCAACAAGCCTGTCGTTACAATCTCGTTAACAATACATAAATTGGTCTAATAGAAAATTGAAAAATATTATTAGTTGTCGGTATTGCCCTACAGAAGAAATAATAGCAGATATGATGACAAAGTTATAAGGGCCAAAAAGAGCTGGAATACTTGAGATCAAAATCTGGACTAAGAAGTGATGAAAATATACTTTCGTTATTACATTCTTGTTCATCTGCTTTATTTAATTTATGTTCAGATATTGTGATGGGCGACCTGTGCTTTCACCCCTCATAAATTTTTCTATGCATACATATATTTTTGAAAATTTTAAATTGCGACATCAACTTAATAGAAGGCATAAAGTATACTGGGTTGGTTTAAGTAAAAATTCGATTTACTCCAAATACCGGTAATGTCTTATACGCCTCATAAAATAAATATGTATACTGCATTAGCGGACCTCTATTAGATCCATATTGAAAAAAATTATTTCTTTTTGCTGTAGCCGTCAAGTGGAATAGTACATATCATAGTGAATTATATAAAGTTAAAATTTTTTTTTGAAGAGCCAAACCGCATGGTTAAGAATAACCTAAGCTTTACTTAACTTAAGTTTAAATTATTTTTTTTCTACAACTTAAAATAAAAGGTATACCAAACTTTTGATTTGAGACTCACAAAGATTCTAAAGAAATTTTTTTTTAGATTTTTGCCTGCATTTGCATAAGTAATTTTTCGCGGATCTTTGGAGCCTTAGTGGACAAGATCCGCGCGAGTCGATACTGCGTAGCAGGACAACTACTTCGGACGTTCTGGTAGGCGTCACTCAGCAACGTTTTCAACCTAACTTTTTGGATACTTTGTCACCAATTCACGCGAAAAACACACGTACCTTTAAAGTTTTTAGTTTTGTTGTTAATTTACCTCACAATCAGATCCTCCACCACCATCATCGGTGCTCAATTTGTTTGAAATTTACAAGTTTTTAGTTTTCTAATTTTTTTAAATTTCATTTTACTATTACTTAAAATATAGTTTTGATATATATGATATAAAAAGTGCTTATTTTTCCATACAAGTTTGAAGTTTGTTTAAAAATAATTTGTAAAAGAATAAGAAATTAATCGTAAAAACGCATCTGGGTTAATATGAATTTTCAACCTGTGCCATCATAAATCTCATTTATGCCACTAATATTGAAAATACTTACTTAGATATATAAATACACATTCTATAGAAACCTTCGTGACCAGGCCTGTTAGCGCTAACAACGATGGATACACGCTTTTACTCATGTAAGTTCAAGTAAAAACCTTTTTTTTATATATATATATAGTAAATAATTTTAATAATTAGTTGGTAAAAATACTATTGAAATTTGTATAAATATGAACCAATAGGACGTAATTACTTATTCTTAAAACTAAGCTAAACCTAAACTTTAAATTAAACATTGAATCGATCGCGCTTTTGATTATTATTTTTATATTTGGGTAAAAATTATTGAAATATCGTAAATTTCTCTTAAACGGAATAATGTTAAAATGTATTATATCGTAAAATTTTAGTCTCTCTCAAATAATGTTTAAGATCATGCGAATTACTGTAACATAATCTCATAATGAATAAAGAGTAGTTACGCAAATACGATGGTTGGGAAAGGGAGAGTAGGCGAAGCAATAACAGTTGCGCTTCTGCATTTAGTACACTTGGACTTATTCATTTTGCTACATTATTTATATCTAAATACCTAAGTTGACTATATTTTTCTTCTTTTAGTTTCCTCTCTGATTTTCTGGCGAAACCTATAGTGCATGAAAACTTTGTGTAGATAGCTCTTATGTGCAATAGCTGACTAACAAGAATCCACCCTCCGGCGAGTACAGTCCAGGTTAAAGCAAGCATGCACGCACGTTACGTCAACCAGCATAAGGCAAGGTCTATACAATATATAAACTTTATCATTTCATATCAAATATTTTCTCAGAATATTTTCACTCAATAAAACAATTTGTAATCGAATGGTTGGCTCCTGGCTTCAAGTTAATTTTATAATTAAGACAATATAACTCAATGTGTAATACAATAAGTTTCTTAAGATCTTTGAAAGAAAAAAATTTGTATTTCTGCATTAATCTTTTTAAAGGAGTGGCCTGAATTGGAAGGTTCGTTTTTTTTTTTAGAAAGGGAGGAGGGGGGGGGGGGGGGTAGGGAAATGAACCCATTGAACTTCAAGGTATATTTTGGTATATATTTCAAGTATTTACAAATTTTTTTGGCAGTAAAATAATAAATTGCAACAGATTTGTAATGAACCGTTTCCCGGTCTTAGGTTGGGGTAGTCTCAGTGGGCTCCACGAGGTTCTTCGCGTTACAAAATTTATATTTTGCAGGGGACCTTCACTTTAGTTAGCCACACAGGTTTTTATTTTAACAATAATTCAGGTTAAATTTCACTAATAAATTACACTTAACAATGTCACTTCGAATAATTCAATTAATTCAACTTAATATTTAATGTGCTGGCGTGTAACTGACGAATGGGATGGATCGCGCTAGCGTGCGTAGACAGTCGCGCTGGCGTAGCGCTGCTATGCATAGACTGGCGTATAACGGGTGAATGCAATGTATTGCGCTGGCGTAGCGCTGCTGTGCGTGTTCTGGCGTGTAACTGACAAATGCGAATGATTGCGCTGTCGTAGCGCTGCTGTGGCTAGACTGGCGTATAACGGGCGAATGCGATGGATTGCGCTGCTGTGCATAGACTGACGTATAACGGGCTAATGCGATGGATTGCGCTGGCGTAGCGCTGCTGTGCGTGGCCTGGCGTGTAACTGACGAATGCGATGGACTGCGCTGGCGTAGCGCTGCTGTGGCTAGACTGGCGTACAACGGACGTACCATGCGGTGTCTTGCGTCGGTCGTGATACCTTGTCTGTTAGACCAGGTCAGCTTGTTGTTCCTCCGACGTTCAACGGCAAGCCGCACACGTCTTCGCAGGTTAGGTTAGGTTAGGTTAGGTTGGAGTGGCTGTCGAGAGACACACTTAGGCCTTATCGGCCCATTGTGATACCACATAGTTGGACCTACAGTTTAACGCCGATTCCGAACGGCGGTGTGGCAATTTTTTATCGGCTTGGTGGTTTTGCCATTACCAACCAATGTGTGTACTTGTACACTATCTTATAATTCTCATACACTTAATATTGATAGTGAATATAAGAAAGTTATGAAAATTAACCACCAGACGAAGACGGGAATTGAACCCGAACCTCCCAGATGAAAGTCTAGTGCACTATCCACTAGGCTATCGAGGTCGTCCTTCGCAGGTTACAAGACTTGGAGTTTCCCCTGACTAATGACCAAGTCGGCTTATTGTTCCTCCGACGATCAACGGCCAGCCGCACACGTCTTCGCAGGTTACAAGACTTGGAGTTTTCCCACTACTTGTACTTACCAGAGGTACGTGTTGCTCCGATCCCAGCTGCCAGCCAAAAAGAAAGATATTTGATCACACAGCGAGCTATTCTGTTATTCCATTGTGTAGATTGTCGCCACTGGAATGTATTGTTTTGTTGTTTTGTTGCTTCTGCCAATTGTAATTTTGTAGTATACACCCACACGTAGTTGTTAGTATACATCTTTCGATGTTGTAGCACATTTGGAGTAGCACATTTGTGACGCGATTGTGCGGTTGGTTTTCTTTTCCCAGCATATGCTGGGACAGGCTTCTGTATTGTGCAGACATAATTTGTTGCCAAATTTGGCTCGTCACAGATTTAATAGTCTGCTTAATGAGCATCTTGTCGCTGCAGTCTTCAAACGACGTTATAGATTTAGCTCGATTGCTATATAGTTTTCTTTGGGTAAACCAAAAAAAAAAAAGAGAAGAAAAAAATAGTGAATCCAAATAATGAATAAAAAATAGCAAAATACTTTGCAAAAAAATGGCGCTTTTTATACAGCATGCGCCTTTACACCTGATTCTAAGACCAAATAAAATTTTTGGGTACACTACACTGCATAGTCGAGAAATTAGCGTCACACAATGCTTCACTTGATAATATTACAATTACAATAGTATTTCCTTTTTTTTGTTTGCAAAAAAGTGTTTGTGCTCTTAAAATTCTCGAAAACTTCCGCAAAAGTGATTATCCCATACTAACTAAAAACTGATATAATAATTTGTTACTAAATAAAACAATTATTTTTCAATCAAATTCTTCAGAGAATCGAATGAATATCTTAAAATAATGCGTGTGATTTTTCACACATTTAACTAATTTATTATTATTAATGTATCATAAGTATTTTTCAAGCGTTATAATCGCATGTACATACACAACAAAATCACTGCATACTTCCGGAAACATGCATAAATAAAATCGAAAAATAATATGTAGGTATGTGTAAAGTATGAAAATATGTGTTTAAATTACATAAATATAATGAATAATGATTATTTGATGAAATAAATTTATTTTAATGAAGTTAAAGCTTTAATTATATGTATTAACAAGAGTCAGCAAGGCGTATGAGTGATATTTAATTGCTTTCGCTATCAATTAATTCAATTGATAGCTACCATAGGTTTACATGAAAAATGCTCAAAAATTTAAGTTCATTTGAATGTTTTCAATATCTGCTTGAATATAAATTAGACGGCTTGATTTATGAAGCACAGAATCAAGATATGAAGGCATAGTTTGAGCTGAAACTAAAAAATAATTAGGAAATTATATTCACAGTTTTCACACACGTTATTCTTATTACCAGGGAATTAACGTCACATTCATATTATTTGTTCAATTTGTTTCAATTTTAGAAAGAACTAATTAACATATTTGACTGAACTTTTCAAGTTATTAGTAGTATGAACTAATGATATTTAAATTCATTTCGTCGTAGGTGTGAGTTAATGTAAGGGTATTCTAAAAATTTCTATATCTTTAGTATCAGTGTTTAGCATAAACAGCTATTTTAATGCTTTGATTATTTCTTTCATGTACAAGTATAAAATTATTGATGTATTAAACAAAACAAAAAAAAAAAAAACAAAAAAACATCTGCGTGATTACAAGGCGGAAATAACTAAAGTCAGACAAATGCTCAATTAATTCGTTATTGTTTTTCCACAAAAACACTAAAGTTTAACAATAAATGAACAGAAATTATGTGGTTCACTTTGGCAGAGCTCACATATTTTTATGTACGGGAGGCACCCTACATTGATGTTAAGCTATTGTTGTTTTGTTGGCTTTGTTTTTTTCTAGTGGCAGACGACAATTTTTGAAGCAACCAATTAGCGAACATTTGTCATATCATGACAATAAAAACTGTCTATCTATTTTTATTGTAAGGCAGAATTGTAAGAGAGAAAAAAATGGACAGGAAAAATGTGTGGCATTGATGTTAGAAAGATAGCAAAATAATTGAATTGCTTGAAATGTGATATACGCTAATGAGTATAAAAATAAGAGAAAGCAGGAAAAACAATCTATTAAATAGCAACGGCTGTTGATATACAAGAAGGATGAAGATTAATAAAGAGAAAAATATGTTTTGAAATTTAATACTAATTGAAAATGAATTGGAAGAAAAGTAAAAAATTATCATTGAAATTGCAGCGTTTTAAAATTTCACTTCGCGGTGTTTTACGCTATTAAATGTGTTGGTAGCAGCGTCCAGCTCTTTTGTCTTTTTCTTTATTTACTTTTGGCCTATCGTTATTTCAGACTGTTTTCTTATTGACCAATATCCTCACTTTTATAGTAAAATTGTGCCATTTAGTACTAAATCGTACTGGGAATGCAGATATGTTCACTTCTGTGAGACTGAGCACAGAATCGGATTGTTTGCAATAGAGAAATTTCATTATCCTATTTAGTTGATTTTCTTGAGAGAACAGGCATATTGCCGCACATCCACACATACATATCAATAAATCCCTAACACATATTTTTCAAATTTTACAGGAGAAGCAACATCTTTTTGATCCAGAATTATAATTTAAAATAAAAGAACATATTATAAGTTTTCGACATATGTATCTTTTCTGTATAGATGAAAGTGGGCAAAATAAGGTAGCGATGTACCAAAATTGTAAGTTCCCGTTTATAGATCAGTTTCTATGAAAAATTGCATAGTGTCCTGGTGATATAACAGATGATTATGCTTTCGTGTGTAGCTGAATATATGTGGTTTAACTTACTCTGTGCGAGCTTTCGCTGCGAAAGGGGCAGCTTCCTCTATGCGATATTTTTGTATGCAACTTTCTTTTTGCATGTTTGGAAATCACCAAGTCGTGGTGTTCCGGGATATATTAAATTTAATTAAAAAGATTGCTATGAATCCGCCCAGTTGTAGTGGTGCGTATTATTTATTATTATTCAAGTAATGTGAAGAGCTTAAAGTAGCAGACATTGCGCCCTAAAAAATAGTTTATGTCAGTTCCTACTTGAAGACAAAAAACGCTCTACTGACCTACCGAAAGCCACCACATCTTCTGTAGAAGAGGAGTTTAAATCCTTAACCGGAAAAAACTACTTTTTGGAAATCACCCTTCACACAAAAAGTGAGTTGTCTTTTCGTCACATACCAAACGCAGACGACACTCTATCTCACTGAATATGTCCTATCTTATTTAAGTAAGATCTGAAAACATAACGATAATGTAGCACATTATCAGTTTAAGGTTTGATTGAGTGTAAGTGATGCAACTTTCTTCGTGATGCATGATTGTCTGAGACCTGGAATTAGATTCCAATTTTTCAGCATTTTTCCTTAGTTATTTTTTCAACGATAGATTTCGTAAATTTGATTTGAGTCTTAAGAAAGGATGGGGTCAATTTAAATAGTCGATGAACTTTTTTTTTTAGCCATTTTATCGGCAGTCTCATTACCAGCAATTCCACAGTGGCCAACAAAGTAAAATTTTGTTATGTATAGACAAGCGCTGGAGACTCTCGAAACACTTTTTCAACAGTTTCAAAGAAAAAAATAAGAAGGAAAGTGCCATGAGGTCTGATTGGCTGTCACAAAAATGACGCTAACTGACATTTTTAATGTTTTATGTAGTTTTGCATTTGTACACGTCTCATTTGCACTAAGCTAAAAACCCAATGCGACAGAGATGCTAGTCTAGCCGGCACCTGAATCACAATATATCTTCGAAACGATAATATGTAATATACCTCTTTCTTATGACCTTTACCAAGCGGGGCTAAAGCCAGCATGCAGCTAGCTTTAGCCTGGCTTTTGCTCACCGGAGGGTGAGATCTTGCTTGCCAACTATGCTCAGCAGAGTCGCCTATACAAATACAAATTCATGCACAAAAAAAAAAACTACTAGTGAGAGATAAAAAAGATCAAAGAATGCCAAATGTAATGAAAGAAAGAGTGCAAATCAAACATACGGAAATCTACCGGTATTCGAAACTTAGCTGTTGATCGTTTCCTCTACTTACCCGTACCCAACCAATGAAGCAGAATCATATTCTCTCCAACCCAACCAAAATACCTCTCAAAAAATATAGTTCTCTACTCTTTATTCATATTAATTTTAAATCGTATAACACTTAGCGAATACTAAGAAGATAATGAATGCAAAAAAAAATTTAGATAACAGAGCTATTGATTTTACACTGCATTTCAAAACTTTAGATTACTCTTTTTCAGTTTATATTTTTAGATATTTATATATTATATGAATTTTTAAACATTTTACGAATAAGAAATAATATTTTATTTTATGATAGGTATGAATTAATGATATTGTTTTATTTTTTTAGATTAGATTACTTCATTATGTTTACTTAATTTACTTTATTTAATCAATAGTAAATTTTATACTCGTATTTTTTTCGTAATTTGGACATTTATTGTGAAAAAGTGACTATAAATTTAGTCTTTAAAGTATTGTCCATCGTTAGCCACAACCTTTCCCATCTTTCTGTAGCATACGGATTCCGCGTCGAAAGAACTCCTCATCTTTTGAGGCTATCCACGAATCGATCCATTTTTTGAGTTCTTCGAAAGAACGGAAGTGCTGTTTAGCCAGGATATGTGTCAGCGATCGGAACAAGTGGTAATCAGAAGGAGCAATGTCATTCCCATTCAGCGTTTCTAAGTATGTTTTTACTTGCCTTGCAACATGCGCCCGAACATTGTCGTGCTGAAGAATAACTTCATCGTGTCTATTCTCATATTCTGCCATTTTATCCTTTAATGCTCGGCTCAAATGCATCAATTCTAGTTGGTAGCGGTCGCCAGTGATCGTTTCATTCGGTTTCAACAGCTCATAATACATGACACCTTCCATATCCTACCAAATACACAGCATGAGCTTGGATCCATGGATGTTCGGCTTTGCCGTTGATGTTGATGCATGCCCGGGCGGTCCCCATGATTTTTTACGCTTTGGGTTATCGTAACGTATCTACTTTTCATCGCCAGTCACAGTACGATGCAGAAAACCCTTTCTTTTCTGTCGTTCAATCAGCAGTTCACATGTGAAAAATCGTCGTTCGACGTCTCTAGGCTTCAATTCGTACGGCACCCAATTTTCTTGCTTTTGAATCATTCTCAATGCTTTTAATCGTTTAGAAATTTTTGACTGATTAACTCCTAAAGATTCTGCAAGTTCTTGTTGCGTTTGACATGAATCTTCTTCGAGTAATGCCTTCAATTCTTCATCTTCGAACTTTTTCGGGTTGCCTGAACGTTCCCTGTCTTCAAAATCAAAATCATCACTTTTGAAACGGGCATACCACACCTGACACATTCTAACGTCTATAGCACAGTCAGGATAAGCTTCAGTGAGTAAACGATGTGCTTCAGTTGTGTTTTTCTTTAAATTAAAACTTCCCGCAAATGTTGTTTTGTTGGCACGAAATTCGACATTTTCAGCTATAGTAAAACACTTTTGTAAAATTATGACAACGTAATTAAACATAAGAAGAGATTCTGTGACTTCCCAAGAAGAAAACACTTTGGGATCGTTACACTTTATAACGATTAAATGATTTCCACCCACGTGGAAATAAAGTTTTAAATGATGGTAATTATTCTTGATACTTGTAATGTTGATCGTCCAAGATCTCCACCGGAAAAGAAAGAATTCTCGAAAATGTCAAAAGTCGAACCACTGGCTTAAGCAATCGTTTTCTCGAATGGCATTAATATACTCATCAATAATATTGATCATTATTGGTTTGTTTTTATTTTATTTATTGATAAATATTATGCTCATAATTTAACGAAATTTAATGAAATTTTATTGAAAGATTTAAATGGGCCATCACATATATATCAATTAAGAGCAACTTGGAGAATGGAACGGAAAGGAAATGAAATATTGAATATTCTGCTGTAGCATTTATCTCTAATCAGATGACACAGAGCAAATAAAGGTGTTAGAAATTTTGCACACAATGTTCAGATAACTTGCAGCTTCAAGGGGCAGTAATTGCTTCTATTCTTTTAATAAATATGTGTAACGGAATTGTGGCAGTTGGGTAGATACGCATTGGTTCAGTGCTGGAGAGACAGGTAATCCTTTGAAGCTTGTTAAGTTTGGTGATGACCGAGTTCCTCACACCGAAGCAACATGGACCATAAAAAGCCTATCTAGCAGATAATAAAGATTTAAATTTCTTTGTTGTGCAAAAAGTTCCAGTTATTCCTTTTAATGGACCCCATCAACCTTTGAACATTCGCTCTGGATACTTTTGCGGCTATTTGGTTCCATTTCAGTAACATTGAATTCACATTTTTGACAATACCTGCATTTTTCTTCAACTTAAATTTGATAATAGCCCAGTATTGGGTGGATTCATATATTTGGGCACCACATCTTCTTTATTTGTCTGATACCAGTCCATGGTTTTCTTAGAGTAGTGGCAACTAGTTAAATCAGGCCAAAACTTCACTAGCAAATGGCAATAGTCGTTTCGAAAGGCACTCTTTGATGTTAATATCAGACGTCATAGAAGAGGATGTCACAAATGCCCCTGGATTTGAGACCACAGCTGCAAATAGCCTACCACACCATTGCTTTCTTTGCAAATTTATCTATTTTTGTGTACTTGAATTTTGAGGGTACATTACCACGATACATTGCCATATATAATTTTTGACCTGGAAGCTGTTTAAGATCAAATTTTACGTATGATTCGTCATCCACAATAATGCATCCATTGAATTTGGTCACAACATTATTATAAAGAAGACGAGCACGTTTTTTGCCCAGCAAATTTTGTTTGTCTGTTTTATTTGGATATTTTATAGCTATCCGATAGTCCGGGATTGCTTTTGATGGACCTCAAGATCTTTGCCTTTAATTTTAGTTTGGTGGTTCCCGTTTTGTTCACAACTTTTTGGCTGTTTCAACACTAAGAGTTTCTTTATATCGTTTTATAACTCTACATACCGTTTTTTTTGAGATATTTAACATTTTCGCAATCTTTGAACCAGACCACGACGGATTTTCAATAAATTTGTTCACAATCAATTTTCTATTTGCAGCTTCCATTGTGCACACAATCACCAACTTGCGATCAATTAATATGAAAAATTTATCAACTAACGGTAACGGTATTGTAAACAAATCTCAGTAAATTTGTTGTTCTTATGACTAGGGGCGTGCTAATTTGGCATGAGCCGCGCTTTAGTTGAACCATATATCCCACAGATAATGATTTGTAGATTATCCGCCTGTCCAATTGATTTATATCCAAACTCATCTAGTTTGTTTAAATGGTCATCACTAAGACGCGATAAGACTCTGCCTAGCGGAGAGTCTTTTATAGATTTAATGCATACGATGACTTTTTCAAGTGTGGTTTGCGTGATTGTGCGCTTCCTTATCATATTGTTTGGTGGTAGTAAATCTAACTTTTTCGATTTGTGTTTTTCGCGAGTTCTAGTAAGAGCTCTAAATCAATCTTAAGCCGGGTTACTATGAATAATATTTTTGAAACTTTTGGGACTTTTTCGGGGCGATCTTATATGGTGCCTTCTGTGCCATAATCACAAAAGAGTATCATTGTAACAGTTTTTTGGTGGTAATTTGGTGGTATTTGGTGTTAGAAGCCAGTCGGTGTTGTATTTGTGGTGTAGACCTTCCTACTAGTAATTTTTCCTTCCACATTTCGTCGCCTGAGAATTGATTTGCCGTATAGGCATAGGAATACTTTCTCAATCAATTCTCAGGCGACGATTTGCTTTTTATAATTTGAAAATAGTGTATGTTTCTGTGGAGGATCAAATTAATTTTATTTTTGGTAAAATTGTGCAGTAGTTAAGTCGTCAAACCTAAAAATCAACCGTGTTTGATTTCTTATTAAGGTCTGAATAATTTAAGCTAGTTTCACGAATTAGTTTTCAAAATTTACAAATACTTTACTTTGGAAAGTAATGATGGCCGAGGATTTTAGATGCCAATCGAAGACAATCCAAGCTGCAGTTTTTGCTAATACAAACTTTAATCAACATAGTTTCTTATAAATAGAAAAAACTCTATTTTGTAAGATTAACTACACAGGCAACCTATAAACTTCATTGTATATAAGTTCAACGTGCTTGCAATATCAACAAAAGCAGCAGCAACAGAAGCAACAGCAGCCAACACATATTTAACTTTCAACAATCAGCAGCCAACATTTCTACGCCGCTGCCTTTAGGTGTCAGCTTGTATAAGCTGCATTTCCATCATTTCATGCACAGACTAGAGAGAAATTTATCTTTAAGCTTAGGAGAAACTTTTTACATTTATTTATTTTACAGCTTGTTATGCGTTTCAACTTTTTTTCTTTGCTTTTGCTAACATCTTTTGCATGTGTTTAATATTAATATTTGTGTGCGTGTATGTGTGTAAGAAAACAAAGCAAGTAATTTTAAGGTTAAAGCAAGCAAAACAACAACAATGACAATAACAGCAACAAAAGCATTTATAATACAAAAAAAAAAAAAAATGAAAGTAGCGACAGGCACCTAAACAAAAGCATAGCGAAAAGTTTCACTTGTGGCACAGGCAGAAAGAATAAAACTACAACAATAACAACAAAAAGCACAAGTATAAAAAAGAAGAAACTTTTATATAAAGCGTTACCATCGCAATTTGGTGGTTTATCAAATTCTCCTTAACATATTGTCATATTGTGCGTTACAGTCACATTGTCATCGGCCATGCGTATATCCTTGTGTGTGTGTGTGTGTATGTGTGTGCATTTGATTGTATGTGCTCGGATATATTATGGCATTGTTCCTTTTTCGTTGTTAGTAAAAAATTTAATATAGTTTCACTGTTATTTATGTGAAAATAATGAGATACATTTTTTAACTTTCTCTTTCTCCTTTATTTTTTTCTTTAATTATTTTGCTATTGTAAATTTTGAATATTTTGTAATAAAATTTTTTCTGTCATCTTTTTGTGTGGTATTTTTGAGCTTTTAAAGAAATTTTCTTTGATGTATTATGTTTTATTAATATTTCATACATAAATTGAAAATGATCATGTGAGGTAAGCAATAAATAATAAAGTTCTTATATGCAGTCACTTTCTTTTGCATTAATTAATGTCACTCATACGTCATGTGTCACATAAAAGGTGAATTTTTTTATAGAATTATATATGTTATTTTATACTAATACGTATTACTTAAAGATATTAAAATAACTCACAGTCACTGTAAACGGGTTTGCTGTTATATTTTCTGCATTAAGCTTCAACACAGAAACGTTTTAAGGTGTTTAGGATTAATTTAAAGCTTGCTGCTTTTTTAAGGTTTAATATTTTAAGTATATAAAAAAAATGTCTACTTCAAATATATTATGGCGTCTGAAAGAATACTGTAAATACAAAAAGGGGTCGAAGTCACATTAGTAAATTGATTTTAAGCAGGAAAGATTTGCAAGTACACAAAGATAGATATGTGCTGGTGAAACAGAATAATTTGTTAAAAAAGGACGTTATAAAATTGGAATTATATCTACTACTTATAAAAACTTCAAGAATAACTGCAACAAGATGAGTTTTGTGGAGAATAAATCCCAAATACATTTATATACATACGTTATATATAATTGGGTAATGGGTAACCATTGTGGTGTGACAACTTATTCCTGGTGACAAAGTGTCCAAACTCTTTTTCAAGTAGATGTTTGCAATGAAGCGTAATGTAATTTACAGGAGTAGGTTGAGAAATTCTCAGCCAACTTAAGTAAATAAATATCATGTTGGTGAAAATGGGAGAAAAAATTACAAAGTGAACTTTTGCAAAGGAACCTTTCTAAAAAATTCTTTCTAAAGAAAGGTCATAGTATATTGAAGATGTAACACCAAAATGTGGTAAAGCTATTGATTGCTAGAATAATAGCTAGAATCAGAATATTCAGTCCCAAAGTTTTGGCTTTTTTTTAATCCACCCGTCAATGGAAGTTTTAGTATGGATCCTACTTCTATGGAGTTAAAATTATCATCTGGTATTTGGTGGTCACCCTGATTTCTTTTACGAATACGCATAAGTGCTAGCCAATGTCCTAAGATGTGCTTTGCAGATTCTTTATCATTTCTGCAAATCGTACATGATTCATTTGATGTAATTCCCAGTTTTGTTAGGTGATAGTTCAACCTATAATTCCCTGTTAGAATTTCTGTAATGCTTTTAAGACTATTCTTTGACAATTTCATACATTCTTTAAAGCGTTTTGGATTATAGGTTCCTAATAAGGCTTTCGAATGCTCTAGTCCTGGTCTGTGTTCCCAGTATAATTTCTTTCTTCTTTCCTAATTAGTGTAGAGAGTATTCCTTTACCTATTCCGTAGAATGGCTATGGGTCTACGAAAAGAGTTGATGCTCCTTTCTTTGCTAGTGTGTCCGCAGATTCATTCCTTTTCATTCCAATATGACCCGGAACCCAAAGAACCCAAACCCGATTATATAACCTAAGCGTATTTAGTTTATCAAGACATCAGCAGTTTTGAGGTGACTTGGTGGGTTTTAAGTGCATTGATAGCCGCTTGGCTATCGGTTAGGTTCGTAATGTTTTGGTTTCGGTAGTTGCGCTTGAGATTAAAGTATGCACGCCTTTCTTTATATTGCGTATATTTCCGCTTGAAAAATACTGGTCTATCTACCCATGGGCTCAGAGTACTTTATCCTCGACCCTGATACTCCTGCACTGGTTCTTTTTTCAGTGAGAAAACCGTCTGTGTACCATGTGATCATAGGCTGGTCTATCTTATACGTTTTAGATATACGTTCCTATTTCTTTTTGTTACTAAGTTCTGTTTTGAATCGTTTTTCAAAACTAAACTTTGGCTGCATGTTGTCCCTCGGTATAGCAATTTCAGGATGCTGTCTCTCTAGAATATCAAACTTCTTTCAATTAAGAAATCCATTTGCCCCGATATCTTCTCCAGACACCCTTAGGATAGCCCTATTTTTCAAAGATTGAATGTAAATATGAAAAGTTGTAAGTTTTAATAGGACCTCCATAGATGCCGTTGGGAAAGTTCGCATCTCGCCAGTTACGCACACACAAGCCAATCTCTGCAGCATATTAAGACAATCTTGTTTTTTTCAGGGAATGACCATTTTTGTTTTTTAGATCCCTCTGTAATTTTAACGCTAAGATATGTGAACTCACTAGCAGTTTCAAGTGTGTTGCCAGAGTAAGAACTTGCTTGACTACATTTTTTTTTGTTGCAGTTAAAAGCCGATAAAACAAAAACGGCTGAGAAAACTATAATACTGTCTTTGCAGAAAATGTTCCTTGTAAAAATTATAGGGAGTCCCAGAACATTGAAATAACCTACGAGGCACACTTTTTCCAGAATAATGCAGAAACCGAAGTTTTTGCATTAGAACCAAGCCACTCAGAATCAGTAAGTAAATAATCAAAAAAAATTCTGCGAAAATAGCAGATAGTTGTAACGAAACTTTCTCTCTTTGGCCGGGGTAGAACTCAGCGGGCTCCAGAGGTTCCTTTTGTTACAAAATTTGTTGGTTGCAGGGGAACCCCAACTTTATTTATTGAGACACATTCTTTTTAATTCTACGTTTCTTTTAATTCACTTTACAATTTAAATTTAGAATGTTATTCAATATACACAAAAAGGTTTTACTGCCTCCGGTGTTGAACTGGATTAGTCTTTAGGATGAGCATACGGAGCGTGCAGAGCGTTGTTCACAGTTGATGAAATGCGCCTGGTAGGGCGAGAATACGGAGCGTGAGGAGCGTTGTTCACAAATGAGGAAATGCGCCTGGTAGGGCGAGAATACGGAGCGTGCAGAGCGTTGTTCACAAATGATGAAATGCGCCTGGTAGGGCGAGAATACGGACAGTGCAGAGCGTTGTTCACAACTGATGAAATGCGCCTGACAAGGCGAGCATACGGAGCGTGCAGAGCGTTGTTCACGAATGAGAGGGGTTAACGGTTGCGAGAGAGGCGTTGGCCAGATGAACCGATCCAAGGCGTCTCTACTCGTTCCGCCGTGTGCTCACCAGTCAGGTAGCGTCAAGTGGCGAGTGGCTGGGTACACCGCTCCGACGCGTCACTTGTCGTTTCCGCCTGATGCCCACTTTCAGTTCTTTAGCGTTTGTTGGGTCACGGGTGCGAAAGGGGCGACGGTCGGATGAACCGATCCAAGGCGTCTCTACTCGTTCCGTTATGTGCTCACCAGTCAGGTAGCGTCAAGTGGCGAGTGGCTGGGTACACCGCTCCGACGCGTCACTTGTCGCTTCCGCCTGATGCCCACGGCAACTAACAACCGTCCTCCACTACTGCTTGCTGGATACTAAACTAAACTAACACTCACTCGGTATTGTGCGTGTGCCTTTTATAGTTGTCATGCTTCCTCTTCCTTGTTTAGTTTTTGATTTCCAGTCGCTACTGGAATTGCTGTGTTGGCACGCTCTCATTGATCGTATGACAATATTCGAGTTTCTATCGCCGCAGGCTGTCTACATCATACGATCGTCCCGTTATTTGTGTGTGCGCTGCTGGCAGCATGAATTGTAGTTGTTGTTGTTTTCTTTTGCCTACTTGACTTCTTTGTTTGTTTTTTCCTTTTCTTTCACGCTGGTGCACAGTGGCGGTGTCGATGTACAGAGGCGGTGTTGCTGTACAGTGGTGGTGTTGATGTACAGTGGCGGTGTTGATGCTACTGCATAGGCTACAGCCGTATGTTGTGCGACCATAATTTGGGTCCCAAATTTGTGTCGTCACATAGTTGATAGCTGTAATTGATTTTTTTCATGGACTTATGGTATTACAAGTAAATACCTTTCATTTGAAATGCCAATTTCGGTTTTTAATTTTATAGACCCCCGTCCACACCTTGCAAAAATCTGAAAAAATTAGAGTATGAGTATTCCAAAGTGACTTATTTACACAAGAAAAATCAGAATAGTAAAGTATGAAAAAATCGCATGTAAAAAGTTTCGCGATTTTTTTTGATCGCGAATTACGCTTCTGAAAATTCGCGAATAAATTCCAAATAAATATGTTTCCTAAACCAAAGAATCACTGTGCATTTTTTCAAATTTTTCCTACGAATAGTTGGGTTAAAAATGTAAAATATGAAATTTACAAAATCCGCCATTACTTATTAAAAACTAATAAAAATTTAGCCAAATCATTCTTAAATTAAGTACTTCAAAAGAGTCTATGCAAAACTTGATTCGATTTGGGGGCATTTTTGACATGTAAATCCGGCTACGCCTTTTAATTGAATTTGTCATTCTGAAAACCAGGTATTAAATATAAATTTGCACGACTTGGTTAATGCAACTTAAACATAGTTTTATTACATATATAGCAAAAATTATGCTGTTATAACAACCACTCCAGAATAAGAGAAACTATCAGAAATCTTAGAAGAAATATTCTAAACTAAATTATGATTGTGAAACTTTCTATGAGCTTCAATTTCAAATAGTTAAACCAGTTTTTATAGTAACACAAAGTTTTCATTGGAGTGAGTTTTCGATCTGAGTAAACAGAAAAAGAGATTATTGCACAGGGATTTGATCCGATACAAATAAAATTAGAAGGAGCATTCCTATTTTGATGAAATTTCGTATGCTAGTGAATCTAAAGTCAGTCTTAGTTAACCTTTCTAGACTAAGCTTAAAGTTACAATTTTCGTCGTATTTGGCAAGAGATAGTAGAAGAATAAGAGGTTTGATCTCACGTATTTTATTTAGTTGCATTGTTATTGAACTTTTCAGAAGGTTAAAAAATTTTTGTTTGTTTAATGTTGGAGTAAAAGTGATATTAATGAATGTAACTTTTGGCTTTTCATACTTTTATTATTTTTTTAGTATGATTGCATACTTTTAGGGTTAATAAAAAAGTTTGATTGCAATTTTTGTGGAAAAAATCGTGTCCAGACTTATTTTCAATTTGAATAATTTTCAAATTGAAAAAAAGGTGCCTGCTAAAATTGAGAAAAAAACTTTTCTAGATTTTCTCCCCCAAAATTCATCAATTTTCAGTTTTCGTATTTGTTTTAGCAACAATGCAGAACTTTTAGCTTTTCAAATCTTGATTAAAAAGAGGCTCACTTACACTTTTTTCACAAATACGATTATTTTATTATATTAAAAATATTTTATCTTATATACTTTGTTTAAATAAAATTACATTTAAATTTTTTTAACTTTTGTAATTGCATCGTTTATCAATTTAATGAATTTAAATTAAGTTAAGCTAATAAAACTATTTAACTTATATTGAGCTTCCTTCAATATTTTATAACTACATAGTACATAACAATATAAACTCAATTTATTACTTAAACAAATTTTTCATGCATCCTACTTTCAAAATTTTTTCAATATGATCAATAAAGAATCCAATCAACAACACACCCACACGCAGACAACCACATACCTACATATATATAGGTACATATATATTTGAAAGTATTCAGAGTTACATATGTAAAATCTAACCTGAATAAATCCTACAAACACATGCTCGCACATATCATGAAAACTCTATTAAAAATTTAAAAAAGCCAATTAACTTGCGAATTGACAAATGTATAGAAAAAAAATATATGGATGGCAGCTCACACCAACTGATACTCATATATAACTACATGAGCATGTTTTCTTGTATGATTTTATGCAATATGAATTGAAACGCTAAAATAAATTGCTAACGTAGTTGAAATTTCGTAGTATAATGCTGCTGGTGATGTAGAACATAAAGATTATTTAATAATAATAAAAATGCAATTCAAAAACCCAAATTTTTCAAAGCGTTATAAAAAAATGCTATTAAAATTGCATAAATGCAGATATCAAAAATCAAAATAGCTTTGTAATTGTAGAGAAAGAGAGAGACGAAAAAATGAAAAAGTCCCAGATACATTCATTATAAATTGCTTAAAATATATTAAAGCCGCGGATAAATATTGCATGCGTAATTTATCAATATTTTAAAATTCAATTCGTACAAACGTATACTATGAAAAGAAAGGAAAAAACCAAAGCAACAATAACAAAAACAGCAGTGGTGCGTATTTTATAAATAGGGTATAAAATTGAAATTTTTTATTTATTTTATTTTTTGACATACATTGACAAATATTGCAAAATTGCCACGACCACCATGACCACGTTGACAATGGTTTTTTGTTAGCGCAGAAATATAAATAGCACACTGATTGAATTGTAATTCTGCATGTATTCATGTATGTACATACTATATATTTAAAAACAAAAAATGCTTCAAATTTGTTCTAGCATTTGTTGCATAAATTTTATAAATCACAAATAGCTGCCTGCATTGTGGAAACAAATATTCACATATATGCATACTAAAGTTAACAATTCTTATTTATATATTATGCAATAATTTTATTATTTAATTATAATCACATTATATTTGCATTTATATGTGTGGGAGTGTGTGTGTATAAAACCAAAAACCACAAATGTGCGCACATTTCATTAGATTTGTGGTTATAACTGATTTGAATCACCATTGAGCACACAGTGGCAGTACCAGTAGCTGCTGTGTTAGTCCTTTGCTGCTTTAATCACACGCAGTTTGGTTATGTTATTAACAACTGTCAAGCGAAATACTTTTGAATGACAAGCATTTACACTGTATGCATGCGCAAATGTCAAACTTACACCTACATGCTCTCACACATATTCATCCAAACATATATTTATTTGTGTTACTATCTATGTTTTATCACAAAATTTTATCCAAACTTTTGCTATAATAAAAAGTTTTCTAAGAAAATTCGTTTTGCTTACTGTGTGTGGTGGCGTATGAGTGATTTTAATTGAAATTAATTTGAAAATAATTAGCTTAATCGAATTTGATGTTATCTATGATTATTTTAGCTGAACGGGAGTATAGAGAGTAAAGAATTGTCTAAGCGTGTGAAGTTTATAAAAGAAAATCTTTAGCTCTACTCCTCTAATCAATTAACGTGTAGTACATGGTAAGATGAAAAGTTAAATGTGCGTTACTGCACTTTTTTCGCTTGTATTGTATTGCTTGATTGTAGTGTTTAAATCTGAGAACTATGTAGATGCGTATATGAACATTATAAAATATTATTGCACTTTATACAAATCTGTCAACGTGCTTCGTATAATTATCGAGCAATCAACTGAGAGGCATTCTCTACTATAGGTACATGCTACTAACATTACGAAACCTTTTGATTCCATTAAGTAAAGAGTAATGTGAAGAGTTATGAAAAAGTGGGTGTCAAAAAAGACTAGCTGAAAGAGAATAGATACATTAGTATGGCTGTGAGCTTTAACTGCGAGGATATTGAGGCGTAAAATACCGGCGATTTCCGTATTTTCATTTATTTATATCTGCGATATTAAAAAGGAAAGCAATTTTAACCGTATTTTTATGACGAAAGTTCCAAGTAGTGACTTAGAGTCACTATATAGAATAAACTCAGCTATTTTCGTTACATTAAATTTGTTTCTTAAACTTTTGAAAATGTGATAGATAAACAACAAGAATGATATAATTTGGAAAAATATTTGTGAAAAATGAGCAGAACGAACGTACAACTAGGACCGGACGACAATATTAAAGGGCACTATTGTACAATCAACAAGACATGCAAGCAACACTGGCAATAACGCGATAGTAAACAACACTGACATATGTATATGAAATGTTTGACATAGAAAAAGAGGCAGAAAAGAGTACGAAAACAGACACCAACAAGTGCGCACGTGCTATCGGGAATTTTCTTTCATAATTTTTTAAATAACTATTATTCTAAATAAACAATATTATAAAACAACAACACGCATTTTAGTAAAAGGAAATCCTACATGTATAGTTTGTATTTATTTAATACGCAAGTAGTGCAAAGAAAACTTTTTAAGAATGCTTTTTGCGAACATTTTTGTTACAGATTTGACAGAATTGCTCTGAAGGTCTCCCTTTATCATATGCGCAGAAGTGGTACCTACCGTGCATCTTCACTGGTAGAAGGACATTTTTAGCAGGAGTTGTTAGTGAAGTTTTCAAAGCTTCATTTACGATGAAATCAGATTTATAAACTTCTATGTTTGATATTGGGTATAAGAAGTTATTCTGCCAATTCTTTCAAAAATTTTTCTTTTTTATTTTGTTCTAGTTTGGTGAACTAAATAGTTTTTGAAGCTATTCTGCATGTCTTTGAAATTATAAAATTGAGCAAATCCTACAGATATAGTATCCCACATAAGGGATAGCTATTTCCACTATCGCAAGTCCAAAGATTTCTAATCGAAGCCAATTTGTGGTGCGATCTACGTATCAATATCGCAGTCCTGTCTTCAAATGGCAAATAGCTAAAAAAAAATCGATAAAGTTGTATCTTGACAAAAAAGCGTAGAACAGCTAGTTGCCTTACAAACTCCCCCCGAAACTCTCTATATTCGACAACGCAATGCTTTTTTACATCTGCTTCTTTAAAAAAATTTAAATATTGTTTCGTTTTTGTTTTATGGTACACCACCTATTACAATATTCATATATATATGGAGACTTATAGGCACTAGAGGAGACTTCACGCAGTTTTTATGCAGATAACCGGTAAATGAACAAATACATTCGGCCTTTCCCGTGAAATAATAAAAAACCAACGTGACTTAAAGTCACTGCGTGGGATGAATAGGATTAATAATAACATTGCTAAAGAAGTATTATATTGTATTATTACAGTCCGTGTAAAACTAGGAGCACTAAGGCTAGAAAGTCCATTGTACTCCGCGGTTTATTATTTTCAACAAAAAACTTATATTGAGCGAAATCGTTGGAGATACAAGGGTTTGAAAATGTAAAATGATAACGCAAGCGGATTCCGGTTTTAATAACCACAGGAGATGTGAATTTTTATTGAATAGAACGGATGTGCGCTTATAGCAGGAGCCACTAGATAATTAACTTAAAAGGTTCCCAAGCCATAGAAATTTATACCGTATGGCAACTGGTATAAATTCCTATGGGTCAAAGAAACCTATTACAAACTGGAAATATGCACAGAGTATGTACAATACCTAGAAAAATACTCATCTCTAGAGCAAAGAAAAAGTTTCCTCAATGTAAATCCACGAAAATTTCTGTCGTTAATGTAAATTTTCCTCAAAATTAAGAAAAATGTGCTCCTTTCATGCAACCATGGTGTTCAATTTGAAGTAAGTTTTTTCTTAATTTTTTGAAATTTAATTGCGGTGCTGCCCACCAATTGAAATCAAATCCCAAGTTTTAATGAAATTGTTAAAACTAAAATTAAAGAAAAGTAAGATAAAAAAGTAAATAAAACACAAGAAAATATGAGTGTGGTAAATGAGCATCTTCAAATATAATTTTTTTTCTAAAACTTAGTACTTACAATGCGTCTCTGCATAAAATTTTAACGAAAAAGCTTTTATGAATTATTTGGTCTATTGTTAACATAAATGCGCATGGAACAATGGACGTTTCCATTAACCTGTTTTTTCCAAAATTTAGTCGCACCAGCATATAAAAATTGAAGCACCATTTGGCTGCAAAACAAAAGTATCAAAATACCATAAAAGAACAAATTATCTTATTTAGAATAAAATAAGGTGGCATCATTAAACTTATATATTCTTTGTGCATAGAAAGTGTAACAAAGAGACGAATATACCAAAAATGTTCTCCATACAAAATTTTTATATATAAAAAAAAAAACTAGCTTTACTCTTTTGGCCTTAGCAGACAATCGCGTTCGCTTTGTTTTTCTTTTGAATTTTTTAGTCGGCGTCTCTATTTCAAGCGAAGTGGTTGTGTTTGTGGCTGTTGATATAATTTGTGAAAAAAAATATATATATATATATTGTGAAAAAAATAAAATATATTCAAAAGATATAAATTTCAATAAGGTTCAATTTATAATTTTTTGGTGGCCATAAGGATCTTTTGATCATTTCAAGGCGACGATGCCTGTAGTGTTTGTAAAAATACGTATGAATGTAAACCTTAATTCTTATTAAAAATAAAATAATAAATGAATACAAGTAAAAAAAACATGATTTCTATGCCTTTTAATTAAAACAAAATTGTAAAAAATATTCCATAACTTGAGGATTTCTTTTCCAAAAAGTAAATTGACTTTAATCTATAGAAAATTATTCCTCAAACTGAGGAAAATTTTACCTAAATTATATACAATTTCTCATATTTGAAAAATATTTCCTCAACTCAAAGACGCCAAATGGCGCCAAATCATTCCCATTTTTCCTCAATTTTATAGCCGTTTTTCTTCGAACCAAGTAAGTTTTTCTCTGGGTGCATATATAACACGTATTATACTAGAACAAATAACATTGTGGCTCAGATAAAGACAAATACTAGAGGGGTATTTTTTAACAAAAGAGAAAAGAGGTAGTGTAAAAATTAAATTATAACAAAAAAATAAATATAAAAAGCGAACTAGATAAGAGGATCTTCAACATATATAACAAACTTTAGAAATTGAAATTTTTATCCACATAAGAGGCGAAAACTAATATGATGGTATCAACAAACCAGCGTTGCGTTTGGACGATTGTATGTATATGGAGAAACAAGATCTCCTATGGGGAACATAAGTTTGGGTAATTTCACATAACAACATCACGCAGAAACTAAAAATATTCAATATGAAGCATTTTGAAGTCATATACAGAATATTCTGACAAAACCAAAGAACCAATAGTAATCTAGATAAATAAGAAAAAATAGAAATGGTTGGTCATACTCTAAAACAACCAGTCAACATTGTTACGAGGATGGAAATCAAAGAGAAGACGTTCCATATGAAACATATTGCAACATGTTTTGTTAACTCAGACACCACACTCTATAATTTGAATAATCCTTCATTACTATTTCCAAGCATATTGATGTTTCTTAAGCAGTCCCTTGGCTACACCTGGGGGTTAAATTGTTCATTTTGATGGTGCACAAATTAATCTTTAGAAAAATAGTTTAACTACCAGAAACCGTGTCATGCAGAATGAATGAATGGAATGTAACCCAATTGCCATTCTTAAAACTCATTATTTTTCTTTAGGAATGTACTCAAATATTGGTTTCTATGCGATGTATTTATCAAGCTTCTCCCATTGATTGGATATTAGAACATAATATTAACGATTTAATTTCGTGAAAACTCCCAGGAGCGTATGTATTAAAAGCATGCATTTATTTAATTTGGTTTTGTCATTTTGTAAATTTGAATTATCCCTCTCAAAATCTATTGCCGGTAGTACAGAGATAATCTAGACTCCCTTCGCGACTTATTGATGATGGGGTGAAGAACTTTTGAGCCTAAAAAAGATTTTTCTTGGCTTTTACGATTATTAATGAGGAAATAGAGAATTTTTGGTACTGAATAAAAAAAACGGATTTCCGAAGATTGAAATTTCTGTGCATCGGAGGCGTTCAATTTTTACATTTCGTTTTCAAAATCACATAGAAATTACCCGATATCATTTTTGAAGTCTTTTTGTTAACCCTATTCATCCCACGCAGTGACTTTAAGTCATTATTGAAATTAAAATCGTTATATTTTTCAGATTTCTTATTTTTCCACGGCAAGGGCCTAATGTATTCGTTCATTTACCGGTTATCTTCATAACAATGGATTTTTTGTTTTATTCTGTTTTTCTTTATTAGTCAAAAATCATTAAATAAACAAAAAACTGCGTAAAGTCCCACGTAATGACTGTGAGTCACTATATAAATTTGTATATTGTAATAGGTACTGTACCACAAATCAAACCAGGAATAATAGTAGGAAACGATGTGTTTGAATTTGTTGGTAGATGCAGATGTAAGAAAGCATGGCATTGTCGATTATGGAGAGGTTTATGATATTTTATACGGCAATTTGATGTTCCGTGCTTGTATGTCAAGACATAGATTTACCGATTTATCGCGCCATTCGGCATTTGATGATAAGACCATGGTATCAGTACGTAGATCGCATCATAAATTTACTTCGATTTGAGATTTTTGGACTCGATAAATAAAGACGGCAACACAAATATGGTATGAACATTTGGTGGACTTGCGATAGCGGATATTTTACTGTGAGATACTGTATGTATCTAAGGAAGTCAGCGCTAAGATTTAAATCTTGACACAGCATGGAGTGGAACTGCTCTGTAAGCCATAGGAAAGGCCAAAGAGCAATATATAACTAACTATAAAATACTTTACAAGTTTAGAACTGTCGTAAAGCCTGTTGTCAAAGCAATTAACTTGTGCTAGTACGATGCAAATAATAAAAGGGGCATTTCAATTAATTTTCTTCCTAACAAGAATAGAGAAGTAGATGGCAGCATTTTTGCAGTAATAAAACAGCATCGTTAATAAGTTATGTGCCAAAAAAAACAAAAAAAAACTATTATACAGGGTTATTTTTTTTTGTGGTACCCTATGTTAAACTGGAACAACAATGAGAGCAGCTGTCAAATCGTCATCTGACAGCTCATGTATTAAACTCCAGTCCAGCACAAATTTTCCAATTTTATTTTCAAAATCAGTCGTCTGTTACGTTAACGCAACATTTGCAGAGACCAAAATATCGTTTGAAAAAAGAGCTAACACCGAAGACAACGCTCCTGACTTTTTCTTGTCTGGATACTTAAAAAGTCAGGTTTATGCCAATACACCAGAGTCTCTTTAATAACTTAAAGCCAACATACGCAACGAAGTCGCCAAAATTTCACATGAAACAATTGAAAAGTGCAAAATGCTAAAAAGAAGGGCTGAAAGGGCGGAGAGGGTTTCTCCCTCTTCAAAGGAATTTTGCAAAATCTGCAATAAAAGGTTTTTATTCCATTACTTGCATTCAAAGTAAATACAGATTTTGCCTACATTTTTCCAAATTATATTATTCTTGTTGTTTTTTTTTATCAGATTTTAAATAATTTTTGAAAAAAAAATGAATGAAATGAGAATAGCCACGTTAATTCTGTATAGTGACTCTAGGTCACTAAGTGGGACTTTACGTTATAAAATAACGTGGGATGAATAGTGTTAAATATGTATTGAAAACTAGCTTTTGCACTTGTTTGGACTTTCCTCTAAATACCTATAACTTCGTGTTCTTTAGACGAAATACATTAGATTTCAATAAAAACAGATTTGTTTTAATAAATTTGTCTCCAGCCAGGAAAAATCGGTATCTCGTAAGAATCACCCATATGCCGTGAATTATCAACAGTGGGAGATTTGTACTTTTTTAACTCGAATCCTTCCTCCCCAATGTGCTATACTGCCATGTTTATTGCAGTTTATTGCATTAGTTAAAGTATTAATTCCAAGAGGATTCGCGTCACTTTGTTGGATACTCGAATGTTACATAATTAATTGTGCTGCTTCTTCCTGTCTACTCGTTTCTGCGTAGTTTCTTTGAGTAGATTTTTCCTCCGATATTTAGCGCTAGTCTTACTAATAACACATCCGCCTGATGACAAACATATTTTAACTGCTGCTTAAAGCTGGTGGTATTGTACAACTCCAAGGTACTTCATTTTTAGGCCCAATGATATCATGTAGCCCTCGGACGTTAGCTTTTGCTTTGCAGGTGCTCATCAATAATGCCTGGTTTTAATGGCTTTCCAATATTTGATCCCGTAGTTTCCATTCGGTTTTTCCGGTGTACTACCCGCAGATATTAAAGTCTCTTTTTGCCTAAATGTGGCTTATATACGGAAATTCTGTATTCGGATTTTGTAGTATGTGGATGGTTCATTGCTATCTGGGCTGTGTTATGACTTTCAGAAATGAATATCTTCGTATAAAAACTACGCCATTTCAAAGGCCAAGTCAAGGTTGTACATTCTTTAGATTATTTTATTTGTTTGCAAGGCGATCCATCAGAGTATTTCATTTTCATTTCATTTTCATTTATTGTTAAGTCAAATGGATACAAGTCCTTACTGATTATAGATAAAAATATAAAGCGCGGTTCACGCAAAATTGGCACGCAGTAAAGTTTCTATATCTTTTTAACCAGAACACTCAGAATAACAAATAATGCATTAAATGATAAGTTTAATATTGTATTTTATTACTATAATATTAAATATATAGATTTAAATTTCTTTGTTGTGCAAAAAGTTCAGGGTATTCCTTTTAATGGACCCCATCAACCTTTGAACATCCGCTCTGGATGCTTTTGCGGCTATTTGGTTCCATTTTAGTAACATTGAATTCACATTTTTAACAATACCTGCATTTTTCTTCAACTTATATTTTGTAATAGCCCAGTATTTTTCGATCGGTCGAAGCTGGGGCCAATTGGGTGGATTCATATATTTGGGCACTACATCTACTTTATTTGTCTGATACCAATCCATGATTTTCTTAGAGTAGTGACAGCTGGCTAAATCAGGCCAAAACTTCACTGGCGAATGGTGGCGACGAACAAATGGCAATAGTCGTTTCGAAAGGCACTCTTTGATGTAAATATCAGACGTCATAGAAGAGGATGTCACAAATGCACTGGATTTGAGACCACAGCTGCAAATAGCCTGCCACACCAATGCTTTCTTTGCAAATTTATCCATTTTTATGTACTTGAATTTTGAGGGTACATTACCACGATTCGTTGCCATATAAAATTTTTGACCTGGAAGCTGTTTAAGATCAAATTTTACGTATGATTCGTCATCCACAATAATGCATCCATTGAATTTGGTCACAACATTATTATAAAGAAGACGAGCACGTTTTTTGCCCAGCAAATTTTGTTTGTCTGTTTTGTTTGGATATTTTATAGCTATCCGATAGTCCGGGATTGCTTTTGATGGACCTCAAGATCTTTGCCTTTAATTTTAGGTTGGTGGTTCCCGTTTTGTTCACAGCTTTTTTAGCTCTTTCAACACTAAGAGTTTCTTTATATCGTTTTATAACTCTACATACCGTTCTTTTGGAGATATTTAGCACTTTCGCAATCTTTGAACCAGACCACGACGGATTTTCAATAAATTTGTTCACAATCAATTTTCTATTTGCAGCTTCCATTGTGCACACAATCACCAACTTGCGATCAATTAATATGAAAAATTTATCAACTAACGGTAACGGTATTGTAAACAAATCTCAGTAAAAAATTTGTTGTTCTTATGACGTGGTGACCACAACAAAGCGTGCCAATTTGGCGTGAACCGCGCTTTATATATACAATAGTTAATAAATTAGAAATGTGCAAAAGTAAAAGTTGAAGTAATAAAAAAGAATAACAAAATAGTGAATAAATAAATTATAGATTAATTATAAATAGATTAAATCTAAGCTAGCCTTAAATGCAGCTCTGCTTTTAGAGAAATGAATATCTGAACGAATTGCTAATCTATTAAATTCTAAAAGGGCCCTTGTGATTGGAGCATTTGCCAAATAATTAGTTTTTGCCATGGCAACATAGAATGGAGTAATATGACGAGTGATTTTGGAAGGAGCATTTAAACTGACTTGGCTTAACAAGAAACTACAATCTATGTTTCCAACAACTAAGTCATAAACAAGCATCAATGAGTGAATGATTCTTTTCTTTTCAAGCGATTTTAAATTGATGAGCAAACAGCGAGCATTATAGGAAGGAAACGGGTCACTAAAGCGCAAAGGTTGAAGAGCAAAACGAAGAAACCTTCGTTGAACTCTTTCAAGACGAATTTAATGCACATTATAACAAGGGTTCCAGATGAAAGAGGCGTATTCAATCTTCGAACGCACGAGACTGGTATTGCTCTAACTGTAACGAAAGATTGAATATATCGGCCCATACATAAGAACCTTTTTGGTTCATTTTTTTTTTTTTTTTATTAATTTTCACTTTTTATAAGAATACAAAAAAAACACATGTTTTACGATGTGGTTTTTTATGATAAGCTTCCAGTTAAGCTAAAAGTTTAAAAAAGAATCAGAAAACGAGTTTTATTGCTTTGATCGGGAATTATCACGCATTCTTGCACTTACTTTTACTTATTTATTCCATCCAAGAATTTTTAAATTTTTTACTGCATTTTATCACACAGTTACGAGAATATTTAAAAACTTTTACTAAGAAAAATGAAAAAAGAATTTTCTGTTTTTTTTCTCAAATCAAAGTTTCACTTGTCAATTTGTGGAATTTACATGGTAATTTTGTTCGATTTGTGTGTTGTGCGTTGAAGCTGAACGCGAGCGTTTACACTCATGCTTGATACTAAATATTTGTACGTAACTATGTATGTACTACAACCAAAGCAGTTAAAGTTCTTATGCGTTGACAAAGTTGCACAGTTGATGAATTTGTTGGGAGAGAAACTTTTTTCGTTGTAAAAATAAAAATAACAGGAAAATGTTATGAACTTGCAATTGTATTTTACTACATGCTTTTATTTGTTAACGATTTGCAAGTGAAGTTGAATAGTTTCCACAGTTGCAACTATGTACATCGTTAAAAGAAAATTAAAAAATATTATTTCAAATAATCGAAATGTGATTGCAATTGAATGCACAATGAAATTTTGTAAAGTAAGCAATGAATTAATTTTGCTGGGATGCTTCAAGTAATTTAAGAGTTGAAGTCCGAGTAGAGTAACTATAATTTACATATATGTACATACTCTATCAATATGCATGCAGTTTATTTGTTCTATTTTGTGGTAATGTAAATATGGGTTTGTTCAAAATATTTCACAGAAAAATACAATTATATAGCTATTGGCTTTAATTAAGGTAACTTTAGTTATACATACCTATAAAGGTGTATTAATTAACCCATAAGTGAGAGTATAAGAGTGGCTGTATAAATCAAGTTTACCTCATCAAGTTTAGCTTCATCAGAAGATAAGAGCACACATAGAGTTAGGTAGAGGATTGATGACGACAAAAATGTACTAAAGCTATTGAAATCTATGCAATATATAAGAATTGTTTATTGATGTTGGATTCATTGATGTAAACGTAGTGTTTACTTTAAATGAATGCAGTACCAGAAAAATATATTGGAAGCAAATTCGTGATTTAATTTTTTATCTGCTCATCATGAAGCAAATAATTTAATTTTGGAGGATTTTCGGTTTTTGTTACAAGATGATGTTAATGGTCATACATCTAGCACCACAGATCCGGTTTACAATGAGGAAGCTTTAGCAAAACGTACCGTCCAACTTTGGTTTGCTCGATTCCGTTCTGAAAATTTCAATGTCAGAGATACACCTCGCTCTGGTCGGCCAGTCACTGAAAAACCCTATGAAATTTTGCAACTGGTGGAGCAAGACTGGCATGCAAAGCTGTCAAGAGAAAGCGGTGGCATTAGATATCAACTATATTACAGTTTGGTATCGTTTTTAAAAAGGGTAAGTATCTCAAAGAAGCTCGATGTTTGGGTGCCCCATGAATTAACACAAAGAAATTTGTCTGACCAAAAACTTTTAGTGAAACCCAGCTGAAATGCAACGAAAGCGAACCATTTTTGAAACAAGTCATTATGGGCGATGAAAAATGGATTAAATACGAAAATATTAAATGAAAGAAATCATGGTGAAAGACCGGTGAACTTCTACAAACGACTCCAAAGCCTGGATTGACGGCAAACAAGGTTATGTTGAGTGAAAGGAAATTGTCTATTATGAGCTACTACAACTTGGCTAAACAATCCATTCTGATCTCTACTGCTGACAACTTGTTTGAATGAAACAATCAGGAAAGAGTAGCCAGAATTGGTTAACAGAAAAGATGAAGTGTTCCACCATGATAATGCCAGGCCACACACATCTTTGATGACCCACCGTAGAGCCCCGACATTGCACCGTGTGACTATTGTTTGTTTTGGTCTCTGCAAAACTCTCTTGGTGAAAAGAAATTGCCCGACAGAAGAGCCGCCGAAAATCACTTGGCCAAGTTTTTCGCCGATAAACTACAGAAGTTTATCAGAAATTTAATTGCTGGTGTGAACTGACGGATGAAAACTGGTTTGAACGAATACTAAACTAGAGGAATTGTAAAGGGCGTTAGAAGGATTTCAATTATGCAGATAATATTTTTCCTATTAACCGTAGATACACAAATAGGACAGTGAATTAAGTAGTAGTAACAGTGGTAAAAGAAGTGCTTAAAATGAACATCGGGAAAATTAAAGTCTTTTTATAGAATCTTTTCGCTACCTAAGTAATAAGCTAACTTGGCGGTTCAACTTTATAATCTGTAATCACAAAATAAAGTTGAAACAGTTTTTCGAGCAATAAAATAAGCATAAAATCAATTGATAAGTACAAACTGTAGAATACGTCATCGTATGACTTTAAGGTAAATCATTATATATTATTGTACAATAGATTCAATTACAATTATATATACAATAGATATTAGCAGAACTAATTTTGATTTAAATCTACAAAACAGCAGAAGAACAAAAATATTTATTTATATTCGGAGAAAGTAAATCGATATCAAAGAAGCAAACAACCGAAAAACGTGGATGAAGTCAATCAAATACCCTCGACTATATCTGGAGCTTATGTCTGGTTTTAGGTCAAAATTTTGTTGTCAGATTTAGTCTGAGATTTAGCCTAAATTTAGAATAAGTTTGCGCTGAATTTCAGTCAAAGCTAAGATTAAGATTAAAGAATTGCATTTGAGCCATATTTTGGCCTGATTTTTGGTCTGAATGGTTTGCATTCAAGCTAATTTGTAGTCGAATTTTGGTTGAATTTCGGTAAGTATTTTCGTTTGATTTTTTACTTTATATTTTGACCTAAATATCGATCTGAGTTTTGGTTTGGTTTTTGGTTTGATTTTTGGGCTGAGATTTGCTCAGACTTTGGTTCAGATATTTTATAAGCATTGCTTTGGGTAAGAAGTGAGATCAAAAAAATTTTAACATATATAAAATTCAATAATCTTTAAACGGTTGATCTTAGAGTTTTAATTTTTTTTTATTAACTTGATACTATTTTACAAATTACAGAAAAATATAACTTTTATAGTTCTAAACACTATTTATGAACTCGTGGACCTTTTTTGGTAAGCCTTCCATTAGAGATTTGATAGTTGTTTCAGACACCTTTTTGGAACAGTTTGCCCATCTCCTTTTAAAATCTTCTATCCTTTGGGACACATTTTTTGTGGTCTTTAAGTGTCTTTTCATAAGAGCCCAATATCTCCCCACTGGTCTTAGCTCCGGACAATTTGGAGGATTGTCCTCTCTTGGTCCAAAAACTATGTTATTACTTTGGTACAACTCCAGAGCTTTCTTGCCGTAGTGACGTAGTGATGCCAAATCGGGCCAAAAATATGTGATGTGGACACATTGTGCTCTCTTATGAAAGGAAGAAGTCTTTTTGTTCAAACATTCTTTGATGTATATTTCGGTATTTGAAGAGTCCACTGTAATAAATGACTTGCTCCTTTTGCCGTTGCCGCAACTGCATATAGCTTGCCATACCAGGAATTTTTTAGGAAATTTTGTCTGCTTTTGGATTCTAAATTGTTTTTCAACATTTCCTCCAGCATTGGCAACATAAAAATTTTGACCCGGAAGCTGCGTAAAATCTGCCAGTACATACGTTTCGTCGTCCATTATACAACATGAATATTTTTATATGAAATTCGATTTTAATTTACGAGCCCTACTTTTGGCGTCTAAATTTTTTGCAGCATTCCTGTGTGGAACTTTTTGGACTTTGTATGTTTTCAAACCTGCATTGGCTTTAACTTTTCGCATCAAATAGTCAGAGCACTCGGCTAACCGGGCAGCTTTTCTACCAGATGTGTTTGGAGATCTTTTCAATATGCTTTCGATTTTCTTGGCTTTTCCAATATCATGTGGTCGTTGTTTTCTTCCCGAACCAGGTTTCCTATCGATGGTCAAATTCTCCTGAAACTGTTTAATAACATTGGAAACAGTTTGACGGCAGACCTTCAATTAATGGGCCAATTTTTTGTAGGACCAATTTGGATTTTTTTGAAAATTTTTATTAATTTTAAGATGTATTTCTTTTTCTTCACTCATTTTGATCAAACTCACAATAAATCAACATTTTTGTGATTAAAAATAACAACTGACATATTTTTCAAAGATAACTAGATCAAAGAATTTTTTAAGCTTAACACCCAAAAAAAATTATTAGGTAAAACGTGTGTTAAGATTTTTTCAATCTCATTCCTTATTAGCTATTACACACACGCCAGATAATGAGCAATTCTTAAACTCTTGAAAACACATTTGAGATCCACCGTGAAAGAAAATCTACTTAATCGGTTATTATATATGAAATCATATATATTGTAATGATATATAGGATGTTCTATATAAGTTTCTAATATCTGAAAGCATTTAGAATTAACTAGCTCAATAAAAAACAAAAACTGTGTCTGGAGCATGAAGTTTTACTGTACTATATAAGGCAGTTATCAAAGCAATATAGACGAATAAAGTGTGGGATCAAATATTTAATTGTTAAAAAAAAAATTTAAAATCCCTCTTTACAAATGAACTCTCAAAAATAAAATGTAAATACAAAAATAGATTTCACGTGAATCTCAATTATCAGCCTAGATCCTTACTACAAATAAGACCAAAATCACGGCAAACAATTCAAATGAATCAAATTGAAATAATCGCCTATAGTGTCATCCGAAATGCAATTGAAAATTGCAACATTGAAAAATCGTTTTCGAAATTTTATAAGTTTACCGCTTCGTAGAATAAGCTTTTAACGCACTTGAACAACGTATCAATACCAACACTGCTACTTGCAGATTTATTTATATAAAGAAGAATATATATGCTTTGTAATGTTGAAAAAACCAAACGAAAATCAATTTCACATAGTTTTCCAATAGTTTAAAGTGATTAAAAAACGCATTTACAGTGTTTTCTCATGGCTATCGCAGTAAGTTGTTTCGGCTGTGGACTGTGATAATACAGTTAGATATGTTTGTTAAGGGGATTAAACTTTTTATTGTTATCCGAATTAAGCTATTTTCATCTTATTCGATGGGTCACACTTGGCACTTTTTACTACAAGATAAAATAAAAAAAAAAAAAAAAATGTGTTGAAAATTTTAGTCATAGATTTTTTTTTTCAAATATTCGTTAATTACTTGAAGTGGAAAAGATATACATACTTTCTTGCTCTGGTGTTAAAAAACTTTTACAAAATTTAACGCAATTTAGAAGTAAATTTGATCTTTGACATAACAAATAAATCCAACCTTGAAAATTTAGGACAATATGTTCTCAGTATTGATACAACGGTGGTGCAAAAGGATAATGACCACAAAGATAGCACCAAAAGACATATGAAACTTACAGAAAATGAGAAAGTTGTGTTGTTGAAATAGTTCCCGTAGTCATTAGATCTTAACCCTGACCAAAATTCAGCTAAACACACACACTCGCAAAAGCTCATCCTGTACAATTATAAAGGCCACCATATCGCAAGATGAGTATTTGAAATCATGCTGTCTCTTATATAAGATGCCGTAAAAGACAAAAAAAGACAGTAAAAACATGTATCCACATTTTTTTCTTTAATATAAGATTTTTGCATTTTGCTATACCGCGTCACAATTGAGTAAATGGCTTCTTAATAAAAATTAATTTTTTTTTAATTCAAATTGAAATTATATTAAATTTTTTTTCTAGTAAATAATTATGAAGCTTGTATTCATAAGATCCTTGTGCATGGAGCTGCAGTTGCTAAGAAAATACTTTTGACAATTGCCATAATGTATGAAGAAGCTCACAAAGACAGCAAAAAAATATTTAGGGAAGTCCCCGAAAAACATACTCGGAAAATCAGCAGAATTAATATATAGTAATACTGTAGCAATCCGACTCAGTCATATCTTTAGGAATAGGCTTATCAAAAATGAAAAGGGAAGAGTTTCCTCAAGAAGTTATTGCTTTATTCCTGGAATCGCCTGAAAGTAGAGATGATGGAAGCAGCAATAGCAACTTTGATAGCGATAGTGACTAAATATTGAATGCCACACCATGATAAAAATTAATTTAAAAATAAATTCTACAAATATATAATCGAATAGTTTAGTTTTTGCATGAAAATTGCTCAACGAGCTTTCCAGCTACTGCTCAAGACCCCCTCAAAGACCTCTCAAAGTCTCTAATTGTAAGATTGAAATAAACCAAACGTTATGTTTTCGAACAAGCATTCTCTGCGTAAAATTTCATTGAAATTGCCATATTATTACTTGAGGCACCACTGCGACCCCAAATATTAGTCCAGAAAAAAAATTAATTGTCAAAATCGAAATCTTGCATATTGAAAGCAGTTTTTGAAGTGAAACTTCTTTTCTCTTGTCCTAGTGTAAAAGCAACCGGATGTGACGTCGCGCGTAAGTTTGCAATGCGACATAATTTTATAGATCAGTGTGCATGAGGGGCTAAATATCAATATTCCGTAACTGAATTTACGAGCAAACTATATAATTAACGATTCATAAATAGTTTTAATTCAATATAACATTTTAATTGCACACACACACACACGCCTATGGCAGAAAGAACAATGTGTAGCGTCGCCATCTTAAAGTTTATGACAGTTATACATTTCACATACAGATGGCGCAAATGTCCAAGGAATTACATGAAGATGTCGCACATAAAAAGAGTTCGTCTACAATTGTCATCGACATTACCGGTACAGAGTTGTAATTTTTGTTCTAGCATTAATCCCAAAAAACAAAAAAAATTGGTTGTGTATTAACGAACACAAAGCAGAAGTGAAACTTCTGGTGAACTAAACGAAACACAAGCAAATGAAATTAAAAAACACAAGCCAATGAAGTAAAAAATTTAGCGATTGAAAAATTAAATTAATTAAAAAACACAAGCCAATGAAGTAAAAAATTTAGCGATTGAAAAATTTCATTTGTTTGTGTTTCGTTTAGTTCACAAGAAGTTTCACTTCTGTCTTATGTTCGTTAATACACAATTTAGTTTTTTGTTTTTAAAAGTCATCAGATCAGTAATGTCCACCGCGTTTCGGTAACTATCTGAAAATACCAAAAATCCGGTGGCCCTACTTACACGCACTTCCCCTATTTTATTTCTTGTTGTGATTCTCATTGTAACCACATTCCTTCAGTGAAGCTGACTAGTTCTATAAAAACTTAGTAAAGCAACTAGTTGCAAAGTTGTCAGTACTGGTTCCACTGCAACCCCCATTTACATACATGCTGTCAACCGCCTCTTTTACAACGTTAATAACATTTTGAGCAAATCAAAACTAGTTGCCGATTTTATTTTTTGGATGTAGTCATATGCCTTGTTTCGTAGTTACCAGTTATATAACCAGTTGCGAAATGAACTACATATTTCTACGAGTAAATTAAACGCTTGGTGTTTAATTTTTATTTCATTTATTAGTTAAACATTTTTTGATACAAAAATTTTTTCCATTGTAACTAAGCAATTCGTGCTATAAAATTATTAAAAATATATTTTAAAACTAATTGATTAATTTCAGTTTTGTAATGATTCAAAAAAAAATATATAATGTTACTGATATATGAAATCTTTATAAATATAACCGTAGAGCTTTGTGTGTATGTCATAGTGTAACTTCTGAACGACTGGACCGATTGATATTTCCAGAATATATTTTCTTAGGCGGAAGCATAGATCATAGCTATTCATAATGGCTCTTAGTAAAGTGGGCGTGGCACCTCCCATACAATCCTAATAGTTTTTTGGGTATATATCAAGAACCATTTATAGCACAGTAAAGAAATTTGGTATAATAACAAGAATTGACAATGCCATACTACAACAAAAATATAGGTAGGATTGAAAAAAGGGGTGTGGCACCTTCCATATAACCTGAATTTCCATCATGAGATACATATCATAGGAGCCATTTATGGTACGGTACTAAAATTTAGATTCTTTTAGTTTGTTGAATTAGTGGGACCATGCTCCCTTTTCATTTTCTACTACTATTTCTACTTTTAATTCTACTACTATTTCTACTACTATTTTCTCTTTATTTTAGTCTTCTTTTTTCTACAAATTTTCTACTAATTTTTCAACCAATATTTTCCACTACTATTTTACTACTTATTTTGTACTACTTTTTTAATACATTTTTCCTAGAATTTTTTTTTATTTTGTACCGCTACTTTCTACTATTTCTAATACAATTTTTTTTATTAGTTGTAGACTTCTTTTTTTCTACATTTTTCTATTATTTTCTACTAATTTTTCAACCAATATTTTCTAATACTATTTTACTACTTTTTTCTACTACATTTTTAATACATTTTTCTACAATTTTTTTTTTCATTTTTTACTACTATTTTTTACTACCTTTGTACAATTTTTTCTACTACCATTTTTTATTATTATTTCTAAAAATCTTTCAACTTCAATTGTACTATTTTTGTACTACTACTACGTTTATCTATTATTCTACTACTTTTTCTGCTACTTTTTTATTACTTTTTTGCAACAATTTTTAATATTATTTTCTATTCTTTTTCCTACTATCTTTTCTACTACTATTTTCTTTTATAGCTATTTTCTACTACTTTTTCTATCCTTTTTCTACTATCATTTCTACTATTTTATGAAACATCTTAAGACCCTGCTTCGCTATCTTAAAATCCGTTAGGTGGCGCTGTTACAAATGCTATATTTATAATAAATATCAAATTGGTTCAAATTTTTAAATAATTTTAATATAATTTTAGATATAATTTCAAGAATGGTCTTTGATATGAATATAGAGCCTCCTAAAATATTGTTTCTATAATTCAACTGAATCATAATAAAATTATTTAAAAAAAAAAATAAACTTTTTCCTTTTCTGTAATTTATATCTAACTGTTAAACTGATGACCCCGTTAGCATCAGCTGAGTTAATAGTCAGTTTATGCTAGCTGTTACTGCTTATGAAGGAATATTTGCAGCAAATACATTAGGTCGATTATACTACACTGTTCATCCAAGACAACGTGATTGCTATTAATAAATGTACGTGGACCGACGTCATATGAATATTTAAGAACAGTTAATGGTCAATTATGCACCACAAATCAATACGCTTGCCGAGAACTGCAATTGCTTGAAGATGACAACCATTGGGATACAACACTGGCTGATGCGGCACTTAGTGCTACTCCACATCTTTTTCATTTATAATAATGCTCTGTTTTCAATCTACAGTCCTGCAAGTTAAATTCTTTTGAAAATGTCAAATTTTATGCCTCATTTTTAAATCCAGGATTTTTTTCTAAATTCAATGCCCGGACTTTAAACTTGAATTGTCATTAACAATGCTCAATTTTAAACATCAAGAACTTAATTTTTCTTCATTCAAATAAAAAAAAAAATCACCGAAAAGGCAGAACAACTTCTGCCGGGTCAGCTAGTGTATATATAAAACTAAAAATGTAATGTTTATGTAAGTAAAAGAAATACTTTCTTATTGTACTATTATATCTAAATAAAAATACAAATAAAAATTCATGTGATAAAATTACACTGTGCTCGAATTTGAGAAAAAATTTTTGTAGCAGACGGGAGACATATCGTTTCTAACTAATTCGGGGTTTAGCAACGCTGATTATGAGAAGTGGAAGTTTATTTTTCAGCCGATTGTTCTGAAACTTTCAGAAACTATCTTTTTAACAATAACAATGATGTGTGCAAAAATGTAAGCTATTTCGATGTAAAACAAGGGTACCTCCCATACAAATTTTCCACTTTTTGGGAATTTTTGACGGTTTTTTGTATGGGCGGTATGTCTAAAATTATTTTTTTCAGCAAACAAATGTCAAATTCAGTTTTTTTCATCCCAAAAAACCCCTCGATACCAATTTTCACCGCAATCAGAAGAGGAACATGTATCTTCGTAGTATACCCCCAAGTCAAAACTTCAAAAAAAAATTTTGTATGAAACGACGATTTGAAATACACTTGTGGACATAAAATTAAGTCATACACTTATGAGAATTTAAAAAAAAATAAAGTTTCTATTGAAAACAAAAGCAAAATCAACGGTAAAATAAATAAATAACAGTTCAATATTTAAAATTATAAAAGAAACAAACAGTTATAATGTCCAAGATGTACAAAATTTCCAAATTATCATAAGTCTATGGTTAAATATGCGGTCATATAATTAAGTTATATGCAAAACAAAAATATTTAAAAATAATTACTTTGATGATTTTTAATTTTGAGCTGAAATTTTAACTTTGGTACTGTTAGTACTTTGTGGAAACCATTTTTGCCTGATAGTTTCTGTACATCTCTTCGACAAGTACCAGAGCATTGGGCAGCAGTTATTTGATTCTATTCCTCCTGAATGATAGCCCATAATGAAGCCTTATTTGCAGGTTTTTGCGCTGCCACGACCCTTTTTAAAATACTCTATAGATTTTCTATATGGTTTAAGTATGGACTTTGGGCTGGCCACTCGAGAATTTTTATTTTGTTCTCATTAAACCAATACTTAAAGACCCGATATATGTGTTTTGGGTGGTTGTCATGCTGAAAGATTCAACCCGAAGGTAAATTTTCACCGTATTCCCGGACAAACAATTAGACCAACCCCAGGTGAAGTGAAACACAACCAAACCATTACACAAGAGCCCCATGTTTCGCAGTTTTTTTCTAGTAAATTTTGGGTTCAGCTCAGTATTGGATGGATGCCTAACAAAGAGCCTTCCATCAATCCCAAACACATTTAATTTGGATTCATCGTTCCAAATAATAGTTTTCCAAAAATGCTGGTACTAGTAGAGATATCGTTTAGCGAACTGAATTCCCTGCGCAATATTTTTTTTTGGACCGTTGGGTTTATGTCTGCTAATTCGTCCTAATATTTTTTTTCATTTAATCGCTTTCGTATAGTTCTGGCTGATATTTTCAAATTATAATCTAAGTCCATTTGTGATCTTAGTTTGATGAAATTTAAGAAATCGTTCATTTTGCTGAGAGTAATTAAGTACTTATCTTCAGCTGGAGTAGTTTTAAGTGTTTTTTGCGTTGCAAATTGCGAAAGAATATAAAATGACTTAATTATAAGTTAAAAACCACTGAAATTCCTGAAGGTGTGATTTTAAGTAGTTATTAATATTGAATGATTACTTCACATTTCATAGTCGAAGTGGCTTTGTTATGTGAGAAAGTGCAGTTGCTAGCAAAGTATTAATTTATATTTAACATCTTTTAATGCTGTATTACAATAAATTCTTAAAACAAATTTAATAAAACATTTCGCGCTTAATTAATTAACATCTGTCGTATGTATTGCCGGTGGAACGAAATATCAAACAAATTAAATATAAAATTAACGTCATCAACAAGAGATGCAGCAATTGATATGGACTTATACATATATATTAAATTATGGAGCGAAAAATACAATTTGTAAAAAAATGAAGAATTTAAAACCACTATAAAAACAACAACTTCAACTTTTTACGTATTTGTAAGCAGTTATATTGTTTTCCTTTTTTTAAATGGAATTAATGACTTTTAAATAATATGCATTATATCATTCCATATACTTTTTTTTTCTCAAAATTTAATGAATACTTTTAATATCAGTTGAGCTGAAATGATTGATACTTTCACAGAAATTCACATCTATATATGTATATATGTATGTGTGTTCATGGTTATAAAAATATACATACTTATATTCATATTTAAATTTAATAAAGCAAAAACTATATTAATGAAATCTATAGGTATATAAAGTAAATATATTTGTGTATATGAAAAATTAATTAAAAAAAAGAATGAAAATGAATTGAAAAATTCACAAGTTGACCACAAGAATGATTCAATGCAATGCAGGCAAAAAATTGCATTACACATAAAAATATATTTTTGTACATAAATATGAGCAAAAAATTCATAAAATTATTTTCACTCAATTTTCATATATCGTCGCCTCAGAATTGATTTGGCGTATAGGCATAGGAATTCTTATACACATACGCCAAATCAATTCTCAGGCGACGATATACATACCGTAAAGTGATAATATAATTAAATATAAAATAATTGTTATTGAATGCTATATGATGTTGCAATTACAACGGCTGAAACACAATAACAAAAGTAACAGTATCTTTTATTCAAACGCAGATGCACACACACACAGTCGCACTTAAATTTATAGTCAGTATATATGTAGTTGCGCGTGTTATATATATAGATACTGTCATACTTAGCATAAACTCCTCAAATGTCATTTTTGAAAATGCTGCGTAGCGAGTATAATTAACAATAAGCTTAGAGGACTAACTTTCACAGAAAATTTGGGAAACGTACATATCTTTCACCCTTAACAATTAAAACCCGTAATCAAAAATTCCTATCCTGCAAATATGACTGCACTTTTTTTAGCAAAAAATAATCAGGAAAGATGATCTCTGGTTTAAATGATTAGTTGTCAACGGAAATTTGAAACAGCTGTTAATATTTTAATTAATTTGGGCAATCATAAATTAACATTAAAGAATCAGTATGCTTTGGAACAGAACAGAAGCTGCACAATATTTCAGTATTTCCAAAATATCAGATGAATAGATTGTGCTAAGTATGGAAATGCATACCAATTAATGATTAAAAGTAATTAATAAATTATTTGAGACATAATAATGTCAAGTATTCATTTGAATTTCATCTGAAACTGTATAGTAAAAACAATTAACAAATACCTGAAAATTTGCACACACACACACACATATTCGCACACATATATTCTTCCCTACATTCATGTGTCTCTTTCAGTGCTATATTCAAGTGCTACGCACTTATTACATACATTAAAACTGCATATACTTATTCATATTTGTGATTTATGTGCTTATTAAATTAAATATTAAAAATTATTAACATTAATTATATTTAATGTCTATTGCTGTGCGTATTTACTGCGCTCGAACTGTAGTTGTTTTTGTTTCATATTCATAAATACATGAGTATGTAGTATATATTTTCAATTAAAATATTTTCGCTTGCAGCAGCAGCAGTTTTCGGTTCCATCGAAAGTGTTTGCCAAAATTTGTTGCGGTTTATCATTTGCTGTTAATATGCGGTAATGTTGTTTGGCTAACCACAGCAGCATTATTGTATTAAATTATTGTATTAATTATAATTTAATATTTATGAAAAAGATAAATTTAAATTAAAGTATATATGAGTTTTCTATAAAATCATATATTTTCATTTTGTATTTTATAATTATTGTAATGCAAATAAAATTATCAGTATGATGCTTGGTAGAAAAGAGTTAAGTAGCTATAGAACTGTAACTCAATAGAGCACATAATACACTAAAAAAAATATCATTGTAAAAGGTCTCGAACTAATGGATTTAATTTATACTCACTGTCATTTTGTTAATGATTATCTGGTCTTTTGATTTTACTTATTCCATAGATTAGTTTGACCGTGCTATCTCTGCTAAGTCTATTACTTACTACTATTTTGTTTGTTTGTTTCTTTTTTAGTTCAGTTTTTAAAACCAAATGTTGTCAGCGCCTCCTGCACTTCGTCTTTTTAATACAAATTACTGCTTCCTTTCTGGGTATTCCACCGCCATAGCTTGAGTAGAATACTTTCCTAGCTGAAGTATTTTCTTTGATACCTTCAACATGACTCTGACTACTCGCTGGTTGGGGTCAATTATACCAATATCATCAGTGTATACAAGCAGCATGACATTCTTAAAGAAAATATTATTGTAGTATGAATTTAGATTGAAGAAGTTGCATATTGACGCGATCAGATTCATTTTACATCGTGCGGTTTTGTTTTTGTGTTTTTTTTTTACGATTGGACGTAGAATGAATGTCGGGTCAATGCTGGACTGAATGGTAGCTGTGTGATCTGCCGGTGACCTGCGGTTAGGTTACTGGATTGTTCTGCAGGATCACAGGGTTTAATGCTGGGCACGATAAAAAATTAAAATTGCAATGGCAAACCTTCAAGAATAATTGTCCTCGAAAATGTGTTCACTTCACTGTTTGGATTCAGCTAAAACCGTAGGTCCCTTTCATTCGTGCACAAATATAACTCGCACAACAGGAGTTTATGCAAAAAGATTGGCTTAGCCCTCCATGGGTCAAAATAGTAGTAGTAAACGGTAGACTGAGTGGTCTGAAGCCACTTTGATAAGTTCTTCTGGTTCAGCTTATTGACGATGGACTTTAGTCGTTCAGACAATATTTTCAATAGGATCTTGAATGCTAAAAAAACACAAAGTAAACGCTGTATTAGTCTCATAAACGTGTATGTTCATATTTGTTCGTTGCACCCCCTTATTCTAAGTCGTCGAACAGTCTCTCCGCGTTCTTTTCTGGATAGTAATTTGGCTCTAATCAAAGATTAAACTAATATGTACGGTCGGTTTCCCTTGAACTTTAGTCAGTGGTTGTGAATCGGCCTTGGAACTCATCGGGGGAACTGATGATGTATGTAGACAAAATTATAAAAGGATCTGTATATAATTCCATCATGAAAGAGTTTGATAGAGATGTCTTAATTTATCAAAATTTTTATTTTTTAGTATTTATAGTTATGTTTATTTAAAAGGAAAATACTACTTAAAATACTCCTTCTTTACAATTTTAGGTTGCATTTTCTATTTACTTGTTTATTTGATTTTATTTAAGGCCCCGACACATTGAGGTTATATAAGCCATATACTTATTTATAGTAAATTAAATTTAAGTTTAATGATAAACTAAGCTTTCTATTTTTCTTACTATAAACTAAATAACAGTAGCCAATAATAAGTTTAACCCTTTGATGCATATATATATTTCAATATTATAAACAAATAAATCTCATGTGAATTTCGAATTAAATGAGTTATTTATGTAACAAAATTTGATATTTTGTGAGCATATACATAAAAGCAATATTAAAATAAAAATGTCATTTTTTTTCACTAAAATATTGTAAAACCAAAACTTTGATTTGATATGCTATATAATAAAGTGTTAATCATTTTGTTTCGTTTCGTTGAAAATTAGTGCTTTAAAACAACAAAATTTTATATTTTTACTTACATTTTCATAACAAAAGAATTTTTGGTTCCAGTCCAGATCAACCAAACAATACATGCTTGCCGAAGAGTCTGAAACTGTTCTAAAAATTATTCTATTATTGATTTCGAGATATGCAAAATTATTTACAAAACTAAACAAATGCGCAAATATAAAATTATTACATGCATTTAAATTTAATTTTCCGCTAATAATAAAGCCATCTAAATTACTTAATTTACCAAAATATTAAATGTCCACAAGTTGGGTGTATACTGCAGTGCTATAATAACATGAATAATATTTTGCGCCTAAAAGTATGCAAATGAAATTATATATATTACCACCAACGTTTAATTGACAGCATAGGAAAAAACTAAAAAACCTAAAGTATATAATTAAGTTGAACGTTCGTATATATATATTTACTATATATGTAAATAAACTCAAACCATAGATACTTATACAAAACTTATATTTAGTGTACGCCCACACACACATTCATACCAATGTATACAAACCAAACGTACCTACCATACATATATACATAACTAATATTACTAAGCACTTCAGTTGTTACCTTGCGTGAAGCGTCACGTGTGTGCACACATACGTTGATCATAAATGCTACATCACACACACAGGCATACACTCACACTCAAATCAGTTTATTATTTCCCCCTTTTTCCAGGCTGAAGCTTACTATGCGCTAACCTCATCTTCATGCTCTTCACTTCTTATATTGTATATGTGCTAGAGAAAACACTATTACTTACTTAAAAGCGTATGGTATGCTTAGTTAGTAGCATTTACATTTAAGTGTCGCACTTTTTGGTGAAATACTCACACACACACACTGACTTATGGTATATGAGCATGTGAGTATCGCGAGGGTGTTTGCATGTGCTTGCGTGTGTGTGTTTCTGTAATTTTTGACGCATTCTCCCTGTTGTTAGTTGTTACTTTTACTGTCGTTTGATTATATACCGGATATTTTAATGTTAGTTAGTTAGTTTTTTTTTTAGCTATTCCTTCGCGGTAAGGTGAATGTGCTTCATTCTTTTACTTTTACACGCATTTTCTCTTTCGCCCTATCTACGCTTCGCTCTCTATAATTATATTAATAAACAGTAATATTTTTCTTTTGTATTCATTTTTGTAAGGATGTAATTAGCGCCACTTGCTGTAATATTGCTCGATATATTTAGCAGGCAATGTGAAGGTATCTAGCAATTCTATCTTCCTTCTAATGTTATTTTATGAACCTTAATTATTATGGTTTGTATAGTAGTGAAAGCGGCGAGAATGTTATTTTAAATATTAAGTGGAAACAACAGGTGTTTGATTGGTAGCGAAGTGATGGGTGTTGCTTAGTTAGTTGAGTGTGCAAAAGATTGAATAATTATTAATATATGGAAAAGGAGGGTGAAAAGAATTTCTTGGAATTTAAGAATTTACATTTGTGTTTCTTCAAAAATTGTTTAAAGTTGTTTTAATTAAAGCTGTAATATTTGATTTGTATATTTTAATACAATTTTTAGTTTGGTTTGTAACATTGGCAGTATTCACCTTGCTTGAAGTTCGTTTTACAAAATTGGATGGGTTCAATGACACCAAAAATTGCGGTCACAATTAGAGATCACTTGTTCTAATTGTGGCTGCAATCAAAATTGGGTGATAGGTGCCAATCTGTTCAATAATATCTGGTCAACGGTTGACTTACCAGACATGTAGCTAAACCTATAAGGCTCAATTAGTTTGTTGATGATGGGCCTTAGATTTGTATATTATGTGCTCTATAGAACCTTATATGCATTATTGACATGGCTTGAGCATAGTACGCTGGGGTTTCAATCATTGGGAATGCTTTAATCTTACCATAAAAATTCGTACATGCATTTGCTCAGTTCTTCATCTTCTATCTTAAACAGCTCAGTAGGCAGGAAATCTGTAACTTTAGCATTCTTGTTCTTGAGCCAAACAATGGCTGTTAAGACCTGGTTATAGGCGGGTAACTGTATACCAGCATTGTCATTGATGGGAGCTTCTGGAACAAGTTTCTTAGTGGTGGAATTATAGCTGTCATTTCCATTCAGCAGCTTCGAGAAGTGTTGCCTCCTAACGTCATTATACCCAGGACATCTCGCTTCAAATTTCCATCTTTGTCTTGCGAAAACAGACCCTGGTCTTCAGGAGACTTTTTTTCGAAAAATTCTCGGGTCTTCTTCCAACCATAAAATTTCTTGATTTCATCACACTCATGTTTTTCTATATCTCTTTTTTTTTACACTAGAAAATACGTTTTTCCTTCCTTCTCGTGTTATAACATCGTTCTGTAGCTGACTTTGGGTGGCACTGTACACTGCGTGACACTTTGGGTCGAATCAAAGATTTCTTTGTATAGCCTAGAACCTTTTTTACATATCATCCAGTTAAGTCGTATTACGTGATTGAGGGATTGCGACTGCCTGTTGTATAGCCTTTTGTCATGCAGTTTTCGTTGTGTACGTATCAATATACATTTCGCTGAACAGAGATTTATAAGGACTTTGGCTGCGAGAAAGTAGCTGTACGGGGAATTCCCCGATCATTGGATCAAAGATATCTTTGCCCACCGCCTAGGATGATTTTTGTATTGTGATGGTTGCACAACGACCTCGCAAATGTAATAATTGGATAGTTCGTCCTTATCTTCCATCAGTGTTTGGGCACAAATCAGAATGATACGGAAGAATTTTGCTGATGCGGATAGTGGCTATGAGCTCGTTCACCTCGAGACCAGACGGAACATTTTTTACCAGCCACGAATCCAACATTAAATTCATGTTTCAATGATGTCAGCTCGGTATTTATTGCAGACATCTACCAGCAAGATAGAGCCATCTATCGCGTAAGTTTTTTAGACTCCTTGTTCATATCCTTAACATTACAAGCGATACGTTTTTCGGAGTTCGTCAAGCTGAAAGAGCTTCTTTATAACTACTTTATGATTTTAGTGAAAACCTTTTTAACGTGGTGAGTTCCACACCAAATACTCGGTCACTGACGGGTATAAGATTACTAAGATTACTATCCAGGGGGCGCTACTAGGACTGTATACTGTGTATCAATTTGAGACCAAAAACGAATTGAATGTGGACTAACTCGTTTGTGAGAATTTCACAGATTTTATCTTATGTCCTCCGCCTTAAACTCCATAGCACTAAACAACAACTCTCTACAAAAATAGAGGAAACTTAAGGTTATCCTTATTTTATGAAGGGGTGTATTATTAAAAAATTTGGTTATTTGATGTTATATTTATGTAGATAGATAGATAGATTAGAAAGGGTGTGATGTACTATGACCTTAAGAGATCTATTGTACCCCCGATAGTAACCTGTTCACAGGTTGTCAGACAAGCTCATCTTGCTGAGGAATCTCAGCAACTGATGTGCCTTTAAGGCTATGATATCCCCACTACTTGGGTGGTAATGCCCCACGTACCTCTTCCTTCTGCGAGTGAGCGCCTCGCAGTGCATTAGGATGTGTTCGGATGTTTTCTTGCCTTCTTTGCAGAATCTACAAGTGCTGTCCTGACTTAAACCTAGGTTTTTCATATGCTCCCCCAGTTTGCAATGCCCTGAAAGGAAGCCCATTGTTGGCCTTAGTTGGCTTTTATTTAGCTTAAAACAGAGAGCCGCTCTGCTGGGATCAAACTTCTCAATTAGCAGCTTTGACTGTCTAAGCTTTGGGAAGAGTGCCCAGTTGGATGATCTGGTATTTTGTCCTTCCTCTTTTAGTGTGCCTTTTAAGGTTTGGGGGGTTCTGACCCCCAAGTCAAATATAAAAAGTCAAATATAAAAAATAAATTTGAAATCTTAGTAACACTATGCGATCAAATTCGATTTGTTTTCTCCGACATGAGGTTTGACTACGGATTCAAAAAGGGAATGTGATACTGAGCACTCCTGCATTCACAGTTTTTCTAGGTCAGTAACTGTTTTTGATTAAAAGTTTCGTCCTGAATCAGTTAGAAAAGCTTAAAAATTAATAAAAATAAAAAAAATTATCGGATCCTGGTAAAATAAGACTTGCTTGAACCCCATTTTTTTCCTTAAACGTGACTTGATGGGAAGTTTTTGACATCAGATTCGTGTTCAACGTGAAAAATTCTTTCGCAAAAACTACATCTTATTAGCAAAACCCATCTTAAAATTAATTTTTTAACGCATTATTGCTCAGAGCACCACAACTAGAATGATCTCTTTCAATGCTGTGACTTCACAAATTTAGGGACTATAAGCCAACCTCATCCGAGTTCCTTATCATTGATAATGGCACAAATTCCCAATGATGATCATTTGAAAAAAAAGAGCTTCTACAATTTTTGGTAATTTTTTTGAGGTTGGGTACATCATCAGTAGTGGGAAGTCAATGAGTTAATGAAATTATGTCCCTCACGATAAAAAAATGCACTAGAATGCACATTGAATAATATTTATTTGAAAAAATTTAATTTGATTATTCTGGCAATTTTTTGTCACTTTTGGCCATTTTTTTGAGGTTAAGATTTAAAAAAATCGGAAAATTTTTCCTAAAATTTTAATTTTATAGGGTCCATCAAATGTATCATTGATTTAGTTTATTGTATTTCAAAATCAGTTTGATAAAAACTATTTATGAATATTTTCTGAAAACCTCCCTCCCCCCACCCCCCCCGCCGAAAAAAATTTCTGGCTACGGCCCTGTCCTATACCTAACAAGGGTTCTGAACCAATGAAGGTCTTGGCCGCTGCGTTCCAATTATTAGTCTTGCCTAATGTATTTAGTAACTCTTGGCATTCCCATACTAATTTTGAGGTGGTCTCAATTGAATCTAGCGCTCTGATAGCAGCTTGACTATCAGAGTATATTACTATTTTTTGCTTTTTGTACCCACGTTCGAGGTTGAACTGTGAACAGAGCCAAATGGCAAGAATGAGTGTATGTTCTTTGTGAGAGGTATGGAAGGTTTGTATGTCCCATTCTCTCTTGTTACTAAGTACAACCTTGAAATGTTTTTCGAAGTTGTATTTCTTGTTCATATCGTCTCTAGGTAGCGTGGCTAGGGGAATGTCAGCAGAGATACTTTCGTATATTTATGTATGTAATCTGATATGTATTATACGTTTTTTCACAACTGTCTTATTGTCGTTAAAATCAAGAAGAGCTTTTTTGTGTTTAATTAAATAATTATTATTATTATTATTCGTTGGAGGATGTTGCACTGCGACCTATAAGATCTATTGTGCCCTCTTCGCGGACCTAGAGTGTATCTCTCAGCCCAGTTCCCTCGATGAATTGTAGTATTGGTCCTACTTCACAGAGTCTTAGTTCGTCCTCGGGTATGATGAATTCACCAAGGTGTTTCCTTCTCTTGTGCATCAGGGCGAAGTAAGTCGCTATCACATGTTGTGCGGTCTAGTCCTCTTCAGTTTAATTAAATAATTATATTACTTTTAAATACTGTTTATTTTTTATCATTCAATAATAGACTTCACTCAGTGAAGGTGACCTCTCAATTGACTGCAAGACTTCAAACCAATTTGAAGTCATGACTGTGACTTCAAACCAATTTTAAGTCATGACTGTGACTTAAAACCAATTTTAAGCCATGACTGTGACTTCAAACCAATTCAAATGACTTCAAGTACAATGTGAAGTCATGTGAGTGATTGTGACTTATTTGCATTGAAGTCTCGAATTGATTGCTATAATCATGAGCAGTCATTGGCTCCAAAAAAACTGGTGACTTCATTTTTTAAAGTCATAAGTCTCAAATAAAATCAAAGATAAAATCAGAAAACGTTATTCATTTCCAGTGACTTCAATGAATAAAGTTCGAAATGACTGCAATCTTTTACAGCTTTGGTTCAGAATACGTCATGAAAATTTGATTTTTCAAAAACACTCTATTCGGGAAATTGAAGTAGCTTTTGAAGATCCTCTTGCTTGAGTTCAAAAATTAATAATTTTTCCAAAAATTTTAGGCCTTATGAAACTTCGATTTTTATAATACTTGTGTTTTTTAAAGACGATATGCTCAATTATGTACATATATATACTAGCGGATCCAGACATATCCTAAGAGGGAGTATTAAGTTTTTCATCATTTATTATTTATTTCATTTTGTTGTGAACCCCCTGCAGATGTAGCATTTTGATTTTGAAGTTATGGCTTTTTGCTTTGAATTAAATTGTTCAAAGACCAAAAAGTTCAAATTTTGTTCCATTTTGATTTTCTGTTTATTTGGTATGTCATGAAAAGTGGTTGTTTTGATGTTTTCATTGACTTTTCACTAATATATCGAATTTGTTTATTGCATAGGCATGGAAATATTTCATTTTGGTCTGAACCAATATTTTTGGTGTTGAATTACAGTTAAATTATTGACCTTTGCATGGTTTATAATAATGGCTATATAGATTTTAATATGTAGAATTGAATTCAGTCCAAAAAACTAAAAACTTAAAAAGTGGAATTATTGCATTTTGTTATGGACCTGTATACCTACTTCGTTTGTAAAAAAAAAAAATGTACTACAAGTATTATTTGTGACTATGTATTGTCTTCATTTCAAAGTACAAGTCTATTGCCAAAACTAAAAGCAAAAAAATAATAGAAATAAAAAAATAAATAGAAACACATTTTCTAAAGTTTTTATTGAAATTAACATTCCGCAACGTACAGCAATGAAATAAAATTTATCTATTCCAACATTTCTTTTTTTGCTATACGGAGTGCCGGCAACAACATTGAAGATTCTGTGGCCTCCTTGCAGAAGGAGCTTCTTCTTTTTCAACTGGAACGTCTTCAATGCCTCGAAGTCATTGCGATGTGTTGCAGCACCAGCAACAGCAGCTACTCAATATGCTGACAGTATTGACTACTTTCTCGCTTACCTTTTCCTTGACTGTTGTGCTGCTCCAATTGCTATAGTTAATTCTGCGCTTAAATGTAAACACAAAAAAAAATAAATAAATATAAAACTAGGAAGTATTTGAACAAAACAGAATAGCTACAAATAAAAATGTAAGAAATATATTAGCAATTAAAAAAAACAAAATAACAACAAAGCAGAAAAATAAAAAGAACAATGCACAGAGAAAAAAAAATTAAAATCGTGCTGGAATTAGATGAACGCCGATAGATGCCGCATGCTGCTTGTCGGCACCGAATTGCAGAAATCAAAACTGTTGCCATCATTCTCATCATCGCCATCATCGCTATCGTCAGCATCATTTATAACAATTAGAAAGTGAATATCGCAAGCAAGCAAGCACCAGCAGCAATAGCCAAAAGCAAATGGCATGAATTGGTGTGAAGTCAGCTTGGAATTGCTGCAAATTCGTTGATAATTAGCAAAAGCAGTAGCGGCATTGGCTGGCTACAATTACAGCAATAACAACCAACAAAAACGTATGTAACAGTTGGCAATGATTTCTAGTTTTTGTGTTGTTCTTTTTTTTTGGTTTTTCGTTTTTTTTTTTTGGTTGAGAAAGAGGAAAGGGTAAATGAAAAGAGAAATAAATGAGTGAAAAATTCGTTTGTAAATAATGACGATTTTCTTAGCAGCGTTGCTTATCGCAACAGCTCTAGTAATTAGCGTTGGCTATTCTTTCACAGCATACTTTTAGGAGCACTCGAAATAAATTTCAGCAGTTTATTGAGCCGTGTTCATACACACATATCATCAAATAGTATTCTATTGTTCTTCATTCCATTATTCAGCAGCTGATTTTTTATTTTTTTAATGGGTAGTCTTGATTCTTTTAGTTAAAATTGAATTCAAAATGGACAGAATACTCTTATCGACATGTTGATAGTACTATTTTTGTTTTTTTTTTTTTTATGAAAATTAAATGACCTCTCTTCATCTCCCTTTCCTCAGCATTTTTTCCTGTTTTACTCCTATTGCCAATTTACCCGCTACTAGATGATCCTATCTGCTAGTGAAAAACTCTAAATAGCATTTTGAAAAACTTTACACTTAAATTCATTTTAAATTTTAAATTCAATCTCAGAAAAAATTTCAAACAAAAATGTACTCAACTAATCTAGAAAACCTATGAATATGTACAGTTTATAGCATTCAGCAGATATTTAACATTGATCAGATATTGGAATGACAGTGAATAAAATGGTAACCATGGTAAGTTACAAGATCTGTTTTATTTAGGACTGAGGGTAGAGTTAAGTCCTGGAATGTTATGCATTGTGATTTTTAAGTAACAAAAACTATAAGAGTCATGAAAACAAACGCTACTAATTTCTGTATAGCACCATAATAAATTATCTCCCCATGCTCTGTTTTTTTACTTGTAGTTTGTCCTTGTTCCATAATTTACCAAAGTCTTTGATTTCTTTTAGAGTGATAGGAAGCTTTTGGGGGTTTCTAGCTAAGCTGTTCATTGGTAACTGCTGAATCATGTTTTGAATTTTTTTGTAAGAGATATTTGATTAAATTTCCATAATAGTTTATCTATTGGCTCGTTCTGCAGGCTGAAAATGTCGGTAGAGGAACATTTATATTAAGCGTTGACTCTGTCTATAGAACACCGATTTCGGCTTGCTTGACGAACTACATGCGTATGTCGTCAGCAAAAATAAGGTTTTCAAGACGTTTGGAAAAATGCTAATGAGTCCTTGTCCTAGTTTTTTTTTTTTCAATGACGAATCAGAATATATCACCAATTACTATGATAAATAGAAAAACATATAGAAGGCATCATTGACGAACGATCTGGTGGTGAAACATTATTATAGATGTGTAACGAAGCTTTAGCCTGGGTATCACTCGCCGAGTCCAGGGTTCGAGGCTACAGAAATTTATTTTTTACAGGGACCGGGGGGAACTACCTTCAATTTATGAACACAACACTCACTAGAGGATCTTTCCCTTCTATTTTATTTAGTTTCACTTTTTATTCTACCTCAAGGCGTGGCCTTGTGGTTCCTCCTAGTGCGTGGGACTAGGGAGCTCCTACTTACGATGGTGCGCTGCACCTTACATTCCGCTGGATGATGGCGTTGCCTATCGCTCGAATCCCCCCTAGTGCGTGGCACAGAGGAGCGTCGATCTGAATCCGGCAAATGGACCCTTTAGTGCGTAGCACTAAAAGGTGACGAACAAAAAAAAGAACACACGTTTTAATTTCCTCTTTTGTTTATTTATTTTTTTTTTTGATACATTTTTATTTTATTTAACTTTAATTTATGTATTTGTCTTTGTGGGGTGGACGGCGTGGCCTATCCCGATGATCCTCCTAGTGCGTGGCACCAAGGAGCGTCGATATCCAAAAAAATGGCTTCCCCAGTCACTTTCCTTCACTGTTCCGCCGCGAGACACTCACCTGAAAATCCGTCTGCTTGCTGCTGCTGTTGATCGCGCAAAAAGAAAGAGTTTTCTTCGTTCGCCGCCATCTGCTTGTGGTTTCGTTGTCTTTTCTTCGTTAAGTTCTAAACATGGCGTCATTCAGCTAGATGAGTGTGTTCACCACTGGACTGTTAGTTTATGCAATTGAAGGGTTGCATTTTCGTTTTAATTTACAATTCTTCTTAGACTTGGCAATTTTACATAAAATAAAAATGTCCCTTCATGGGCAAATAATAAAAAACAACTTAACACTTAAAGAATAATTCAAAAAGAAAATAATAAAGTAAAATTAACAATTTATGATAATATAAAATGACTCCACTGATGAGACGCAAACGAGGTGGTGGGCCGACTTGCGTCCTCACAGATGTTTTAAAATATTTCCTTTTTAAAAATATTTCAGATCAGTAGCGTATCCAGACATTTTCTAAGGGGGAGGGCGTTTTAATATTTTTTTGGCTACTACATTTTTTTATTTAACGCCAACGGCTCAAATATATGAAATTTTCATCGGTAAAGCTTTTAGACCGAAAAACTTCCAAGAGTAAAAATTACCTATGAAAAGCTTTTCATTTCTCCGTTCTGATTTGGCACAAAACGGTAGGTTCCTTTCATTCATGTGCAAATATAACTCACACAGTATACATGGATGCAAATAGCGCGGCCTAGGCCCTCCATGAGCTGTAATAAAAGTAATAGCTTATAGGAGCCATTTTGATTTGTATATACATATGAATAACTCCCACGACGTGTGTACTTTTTGATAAAAAAAATTATTTTCAAATGGCGAGCACTATTTTTCCCATTGATCCTTATCTTGTTAGAAGTTTATTCCATGCCGCGTCAGTTGTTTCTTAGAGCTGGCAAAGAGAATTTACATGATTTTCTTATTATTTTCGAGTAAAATTCCGCTCTGAAATCAATAATTGAGGCCTGAAATGACCCAAAATTCATTATTCATATTGAATTCAATATTTTTTTTTATTCAAATTCCTCGATATGAAATCAGCTGTCAATTCAACACGATAGTGTTTTAAAATTGAGTGATTTTCATACGTTAATTTTGGTTCTGAAGTAATGGATTACGTGGGGTTTCAGACATTTTCCTGCCTCTACAACTACGCATGCATTGCTCGGGAATGGTGAAAGGCGCAATGAAAAAATGAATATTCTATCTCAGAGACAGTAGCAGTGACTCATGTTATATCTCACGAGGCAGGCACATTCATAAAATACCCTGCAGTACCAATATATTATAATATCATACAATGTCTTTACCACCTATATTAGACTCACTGAAAACTCCAAGCGATTTGGAGAAACGCTCAAAAAGCTATTGACAAAACAAACAAAAATTTATTTTTGTGCCAGTGACTCTTGGCATTTTGATAATTTGCTCTATTTGCTTTATTTAAATTAACAAATGACGAGGTCTAGTGGGTAAAAAATTATCGTTTGGCATCGAGCATCGACTAACAATGTTTGGAGATTGGTTTTCGGCAGCCATTGGAAACCTGTGACATAGTTATGTCTTGAGATTTGCTTATATATATTTTATATAAAAACTCGTTATTTTTTCCATTTTTATTTTAAATACATATTTATGAATATTAAAAAAAAAATAAGTTACAAAAAATATTAAAATAAAAGCTACGAAAATATGACACATTGTAATGCTGTAATTATTGCGAAAAACTGATGAAAAACGTGGATTCGGATTTTGTTTATTTTTTAAAAATGATTTATGAACCGTTTGTTTTGTAACTTATTAATAAATATTTCAATACAATTGTTTTATTGTCGTATTTATTGTATTGATTTTTATAATGTCATGGTATTTTATATCGGTTTCGGCAAAAAGTGGCCGAAGTTTTTGCGGAAGCCGAAGCTTATAAACACTTCATTTTATAATAGTTTTGAAGTGGTTATATAAAATATATATTCACATTGCAGTTTCTATGTTCTATTTTTTCCGTTTGCTCGTTCCATTTTAACGTTTGAAGTAGTCCACAGATTTACAATCTAATTTTTAGAGGAGACTACATTTTCCATTACTGGCGGTCCACTTCCTTTCGTTTTTAAAGGGTTAGTCTGGGGTGATGGGTCAAGAAAATCAAAAATGTTTTTTAATTATAGTGCTTCAATAACGCCTCTAGATTATGTGTGTAAGATTTTTTCAAATTCACCATATATTGAAAATTATAGGTGTATAACTTGGCAGGAGGTGGAAAAGTGATCATGCATACTTGAGCTTTCAAACACGTTTTTCTCAAAACTTTATTTCTTGAAATGACTGTCACGATATCTCTAAAACTAATGAACCGATTGAGCTTAAATTTTTATGACATCTTCAGTACATTTACAATTCAAGCCCTTACCAGGGTCAATATGATTTTTTCATATATATTTTTTTTTAATTTGAAATAGTACGATGTTTAAATTTTTGATGAGCAGCACAGATGGAATCATGGCATCTATCGTCAAATTGTTTTGAGACGGGTATCGTTCTAGAGATGTATAGTTGATTTAACTATATATCGCTACCTTTATTTTTTATGCACGTATCTCCACTTTTGCCGAAAGTAAGTTTTTTTTTGCTTATATTATATAAAATCACCTAACAATCCTGAGAAAAAAAATAAGTTCTCCGAGAGTTCGAATGAAAAAAATATAGAGCCAGTTTTTCAGACATTTAGTTTTTTCTGTTTTCTGAGAAATGGTAGTTTTTGAGACTCGCGATTAAAGAATAGAGGTAACGATATATTAAAGTGAAAAATTTTAAATTATTCTCGATATGTAGAAAAATATTTGATAGAAATACAGAGCTAGTATATTTTCATTGTTCTTCATAAAAAATCATGAAATTTGTCAACTCCTCCGACTAGCGTAGCTAGTGAACAATTATTTAGTGCAGCTGATCAGCTTTATATTTGGAGTACCTATTACTTTTGTTTTCCTTTTTATGTTTGTAAATAGGTAGAAAAAATGTATTTTCAGTTTTTTATTCTTTTGTATTTTTCAAAATCTTTCTATCTTAAGCTTCGGCCGAAGGTTAGGGGAATGGCCTAAGTTCGGCTTCGGCTACGGCCAAAGAACCACCTTCGGTCCGACAGTAGAAAATATATATGCTGCTGTGCGTAGTGCAAAAAACAATGCTGGTGCGCGGGTATGACTCTGCAGTGCGCAAATGTGAAAACAATACCGAACGTAGTGTGAATAACAATGCAGGAGCGCCAGTGTAGCGCCGCTATGCGTAGTGCAAGCGCAATGCTGGAGTGCGTGCTTCGCGTCGCTGCGTCTCTGGTGAGATTGCTTTCTGTCCATCGTCTTCTTCCTGGGGACAAAGTTGGCTTACTACCATCCAAGTCGATCAATTTCCAAGCTATAACACGACATGCATGGAAGTGAAACCTGGAGTTTTCTAACTTGGTTCGTTACTGCGTCATTGGCAGACGTCCGTCACTGGGTTGGGATTTTACTACTTGGTTATGATTGTCATTGGGTCGTCCGTATACTGTTAGTTACTCACCCGCACGTCTCTTCCTTAGGCAGCTACTTCCTCACTCGAGTTCTTTTTTTGGTCGCCACTAGTCAAATATCCATAACAATCGTGTTTAATTTGTCACAAAAATTAAAAATTTTATCGAAAAACGAGATTTCTGTGCTATGTGTACACTAGACCGGGTCGGTCCCCTTGCAAAAAAAAAAAAACATTTAAAAGTCTACCCCTATTTGAAAGCTTATGTGGAAAGTATCTCGAAACCAAAAAAAAAAAAAACAAAAAATTTTTGGACCATCCTAAAAACAGCCAAAATGGATTTTTTATCATAACTTTGGTATTTGATGTCCGATATTCATTAATGATACCGGCTTGACGATTTGACAATTTATCAACGATAACTATTATTTCCTGATCATCCTCAATTGAGCCAGGAAGGTAACCTTTGAAATACGGAGATGAACATCATATTTAAGCTCAATGTCATTTTCACTTTCAACATCATCAATTTGTTGTACAAAACTATCCAATGACAACAATCTCAGTACGCAGTGACCACTATGTATGGCATGGACGGGTTTGAATGTTGGATTCTAAACCGCACTTGCACTGGAAAATTTGCTTCGTCGTATTTAGAACGATGCTTTAACATAACATAATGTTTTTCCAACTATTGGAATCTTTGGTAGTTGTCCCAACTTTCAAAGAGTTTTTACTATATAACTACTGGAATATAATTATGTATGATTTTTTAAAGAACAATAAATATGGAATTTCGTTGATCATCTGGCGGTTTTAGTTTAAAATATTGGTTTTTTGTTTTGAGCTACAACAAAAAATTCTAACTTAATTTTAATTATAGGAAGTGCATCAAAAATTTAAGTACCTATAACTTGTTTGTTTATGGGTTTAGTTGAAGAAGTATTTCTTGGGCAAAAATTTAATGATTTTTCAAGGGCTTTAATTTTGTGAAAAATAAAATTGCATTTAGGGGGTTAGAACTTTGAGTAACAGACTTCACTAGTGTAATATTATCGGAGATGAATAGTAATAAGACGTTTACAAAAAGGGTATCATTTATGAATATCGAACATCAAATATCAAAGTTATGATAAAAAATTCATTTTGGCCATTTTTAGGGTGGTACAAAAAAAATTTTTTTTTGGTTTCGAGATACTCTCTACATAAGATTTCAAATAGGGGGTGGACTTTTCAAACTTTTTTCCTCGACCCACTCTAGTGTACACAGCAGCTTAAAAGTTAAAAAATACAACAAATGTGTTAACTTTGAATGTACGAGTGTACTAAAAAAAATTAAATACTACAAAAAAATGTTCCCAAAATTCTTTTAGAAACAAGCTTTAATTTATAAGTAAGAACAAAAGTGAGTTTCAGCGATTTTTTTCTTTGCAGAATGTTATTATTTCTTATAAAATATAAGCACTTCTGGCCAAACCTATTCCGACAAAAGGTGGAAAAATCTGTCATTTCTTGAAGGGTTGATATAGTTACTGTTATGCAAAAATACTGGTGCCTTGAAATTATCAATTTCTTAAGTTATTATATTTTGATACATATAAAAAAAGCCTAAAATAACTCCTTGGGCTTTAACCATAAAATAACAAAAGTTTACGCATACAACTACAACCACACACAATAAAAAAATAAAAAATGTAAGTTTAAATTAACAAAACTGTAAAAGTTTATAAATATAGAAATTTTATTCTGTGTTTCTATTGTATGTTGCTTAGTTACATATACATATGTAAATACATTTCAAAATGACCTTGCGTGTATATGTGCTTTTCGTTATATACACACATACATACATATATATACATAAACAAGTTTATCACTAAAAATGTTACCAGCAAAACTTTGGGAAAACTTTATATGTTTACAACAAAATTGTAACAATTAATCTCATTTAAAATGTGTTACTAATATCATTCTGCTGTTTTTTCATCATTTTCTAATTTCTTTTTAGCAATGGTAGCTAGTTTCCGTTTTACAAAAACAAACATAGATACATATTAACACTTGTATACATATACCTATATATGTATGTATAAGTTTTTACATTGTTTATGTAAAGAAAAAATTTTGTTATATTTTTTGCTTTTCGTTTTTAGTTGCTAATTTTTGTTACTAGGGAAATTATATTTTTCTATAAAGATTTAAGTTGTTTTTGTTGTTGTGGTTTTTGCTTTGTTTTGTTGTTATTTTATTTTTGCAATTAACCTTGACCGTTGATTTAGGGAAGATTTGTTGTTGTTTTTACTACTGATTGTGTTGTTTTGTTTTTAAATTAAGATTAATTATGCTGAGTGTATGAAAATGTTAAATTCATAGAAACTTGTATCGTATGCAATAAAGTGAGGAGATGGGGGAGAGTGGAATAAGAATTAAGTTTGTGAAATTGTGTATTTATTAAAGAGAACGTTTTTTTTTTGTCTGGATTCATGTGAAAATGTGTTTACCTGAATTATCAAAGGTTATCATAAAAGGTAAGTCTGATAGTAATTGAAATAACTAAAAAGTTAAAAAGTGAGACCAAATTGATCGCTTTTCAGACAGACTGAGGAAAGACAACAACCCAACGGAATATAAATTGTCTAGAATAATGGGAACAAAAAGGAAGACTTACAAAATTGTATGAGATATAATAAAAAAGGACCAGCAGAGAACATGAAAAGAATTTCTGATGCTCCAGACCATAGACTAGACTAGACAAGACCAGACTAGAAGACACTAATTGGGAAACGAAAATAAAAACCAGAAAAAACTCAGACCAAAAACGAGGGAAAAATCTACTTCAAAAGCAAACCAAAAGCCAGATTAAAAATTAGACTTGAGTTCTGGTCGAATACCATACCATACCATAAAAGAAAAATATTGTTCAGACCAAAACTTTGTTCAAAATTCTGACAAAATTTGGATCAAGTTTTACCAAAGACTTTTAACGATGTACAGGTAATAAAATTCAAATTAAATTTAGACCAAACTTTTACCAAAACATAGATCGTCTAATTTATAATCAAAACTCATCGATATTCAGATCTAAAGTCATATAAAAAATAAATAGAAATTAAAAAAAGTCAGACAAGAATCCATACTTAAATTTGAACCTACTATGAGATAAAAATTTATATCTATAATTAGTCAGAAATCTTGCTCAAAAATGAGCACAAATTTTTGGTAAAACTAAGACCAACCTTTACTGAACTTAGACCGAATTCTTGCCAACCCCATAATTAAATTTAGCCTGATTAGATATCACACAAAAACTGAGATCGATATTTAGATAATAACTGAGCAAAAAAGTCAAATTAAATTCAGATTAAGTTCTTAATAAATTTCAGAACAAAATTCAAGCTAAATTTAGCCTGTATTCTTGCCGAAATTTAAATCAATATTCAGTCCAAAGATAAGACCAAATTTTCGCCAAAACTCTGACGGATATTCAAACAGAATATTAGAACAAACACATACCACAAACTAGAACAAAAGTCAAACCAAAATTTAGTCCATAACATGAGAACATAATTCAGATCAGAAATCGGACTGGAGACTTCCAGAAATCAAAAACAATATTTCCCGAAATTTAAACCAAAAAAAAAAAAACAAAAATTAGACCAAATTAAGAAAGAAAATTAGTCCAAAACTCAAATGAATAATATATCAAAACTCAGATTGAAACTCATCCGAGAGCTCAGGTCAAAATTCAATCTGGAATTCAAGCAAAAAACCAGAACTAAATAATACCTAAAACTGGATCATTAAATCAGTTTTAAAAACAAATGAAAAACCAACCTCTTTAAAATTAGAACATTTATGAACTGCCATTGAAATTTCAGATGCATAGGAATAGAAGTGTATATGGCATTCAAACTGTGAAATGTTTTAAGCATTCGGATTTTTAAAGAAGACTACAGAGCGTGAGTTCGCCAATGGCATGGATCCACAGATTTTTTTTGAAGCTGGTATCGTACTTCCAAATACTTTACTAGAAAGTGTGTAAAAGGCAATATGCTTACAAAAAATTTTTATTCGGTGGATTTCTAATCCAATACACAAATTAGTATAAAGAATAGTAAAAGATTTCAGATGAAAATTAATCAACTGCTATTTTTTGAAAGGTCAGATCTATCCTTAACTTATTAAAAATGTAAATAACTAACAGAAAATTTGTCAAATCAAAATACTTTCTTTTATATTAAGATGTAAGTGAATAATTTACTATGAAATATACATAATTTACTGTGTATGCTGTTAGCTGTTACCAACCATAAAGTAAGTGCCAGCCAGCAAAAGCTACAAAATAAAAAAACCAAAAAAGGATAGCAATAAAAACAGAAAAGGGACAGCAACAGAGCAGGAGAACATTGATGAAGTGATGAGTTTACACAAAAAAAAACTTCCACTTGTTTTCGCACACACACACACACAAACAAACTTACAAACTACGACCAAATTAAATGCGGTCAATGCGCAGCAAAGCATTAAAAAAAATTCAAAAAATAATGAAGGAAATGCAAGCAAACTGAATGGTTTTTTTTTTGACTGTGTTGAAATTTCTGGTTGCAACTGTAAATGTAAATGCCAGCCACTATGAATATATATACAGTGGCGGTTGCTGTTGCTTTAGTTTTATTGCTGTTGAATGTTGTCAATTTATATTTGCAACAATAATAGCAACAACAAGAACAACATTTGAAGGAGGAGTGAAAAGTTTCACTGTTTTTAGTGTTGTTCTTGTTGTTGCTGTTATTATTTACCACAGAAATTTGTTGTAGGTTGTTTGTTTTTGCAGGCCACTTTTATTTGCACTTTCACTTTGGTTTTGCACAAAACTAAGAGCATTTCGTGTCTCAACTTTTCAACATCCTTCTACTCTTACCGCCATCACCTACAACTTACCTCTACACTTCTGTTATTTTCTCCACTTGGCTCCTCTCGTATTTTCCATGCTCGAAATGAAATTGTAGCGTGCATTGCTTTGATTAACATAGCAGCAACTACAAAATTTAGCTACAGTTTGCATAAAGTTTGACCTAAAATTTAGTGCTAGAAAAAATTCTACAAAGTACGAGATAAAGTTAAAATTGAATAAAAAAATTAAATTTTCAAAAATTTTCCACACATATACAGAGTCAATAGCATGCACGCGCTTTTAAATTAGTTGCAGCTTATGCTTTACATGAGCATTTATCAATGTATCATTCATTTGACTTATTCAATTTTCGTTGTGCCCAAACGGGTATAAACTAGGACTATATTGTAGTTATTTTATGTTGAAGCCCAGTTTTTACTTTTTTTTGTATATAAAGTATGTACGCAACTAAAATGATGACAAACCATAAGTTTGCGCAGCAATTAAACACGACAGGGTCAAAGCCCAGCATGTTTTTGCAACAGCAAATGTTTGATGCAGCAATAAGATTTTACTCTTAATTTTTTATTTTGCGACCCTTTTGTTTTCGTGGATACCCTACATCATTTCTCTGGGGTTTATTTTGAAGCTTAATTCTTTAGGATTTAGCGAAATGCTGCAATTGTGCTTTAAATAGTAAACTAGAAGATTGTTCAAGACTTCAAAACCTAGACATCTCTAAGACAGCAGAAGAAAGGATCTTTAGGATATTTTAGTTCATCCTCGGTGGTTTACTGACAGCGTGGTAGACTACCATCTCAGAGGTCCCAGGTTCAATTCTCGGCAAGGGCATGACCTCACAATTTTCTTAAAAACCAGTTTTCATGTTCTTCAAAAATTTTTCTAGTACAACCAACCCAAACAGCTCTAAAAGTTATATTATCTACAAATAATCAATTTTGCGCATCACCTGTAGACTGACTGAAGAACAAAAAAGCAATAGCGAACATATATACGTATAGTGACATCTTGAGGGCAATACCATAAAACGGTGAAATCCCCAACATTCACCACGCAATCGTATACTGATCCAAATGTCAGCCTTGATGCAAACCAGGTGCACAACAGGGTGGTGAAAACGCTGATCCTGAGTAACATCAAAAGATAGCAGACCTATGAACTCAAGATAATCAGGCGTAAGCAAATCATCCGTTCGTATGATAACATAATTAATGAAACTAATAATAGGCACGGCCTCGGATATAATGGGACCCGAATGACTATAGCATTTATTTAGTACACGAAATACTCAAGCGCTACAGCTAGCACAACTTGAGAAGCAAATGGCAGATTATAACATCGAGATTCTTGGCATCAGCGAAATGAGATGGAGTGGTAGTGGGTATTCTGTCACAGCAAAAGCCAATACACTGTTATACTGTGGTAAAGAAATAAGGCTCATTTCCTTACTTAGTTGGCTCTACAATCGATGGTCGGTCTTGGCCGCCTCTATAAAGCCTCGCCAGTTGTTTCTGTAATGCGCGCGCCGGCGCCAGTTAGTAAGGCTTAGTGCAGTCCAATCCCCCTGTACCTGGTCTTTCCAACGGAGATTAGGTCATCCTCTTTTGAGCGTTCCATTTCCGTTGCTTGAATTAAACTCCCTGCTAGCCGGAGCACTTTCATCCATTCGCTCAACAAGACCTAGCCAGCGAAGCCGCTGGATTTTTATGCGCTTGACTACGTCAATGTCGGCGTACACCTCATGGTTCCATCTTAAACGATACACGTCGTCCATGCACACTGGACCATAGATCTTGCAGAGTATCCTACTCTTGAACGTTCCAAACATCCTCTTATCTTGATCTCAAGGCTGACATTATTATTGGAGTTGATTCTGGATCCAAGATAAACAAATTTGTAATTGTCAACAGTGACATTTTGTGCAAGACGCCGTGACTCTTTGTTTGTTGACACAAGTTATTTTGTTTTGTCCTCGTTCACCACTAGACGCACTCGACAAGACTCTCTTTCTAAGTTGGAGAATGCTGCATTGACTGCTCGTGCGTTGGTGCCAATGATTGCATTATCATCATGATGCTCTTGAAAAGATAGTGGCAGAGATGTTGATTTTCGCAGCTCAAATTATTTTCTCCAGCATTAGATTAAAGAAGTCGCACGATAGAGAATCACCTTGTTTGAAACCTATTTTGATATCAAATGGCGCGGAGAGGTCAGTCCCACCAACTTGTGGTATCAGTCAGTGTCATTTTGCAAAGAAGAATGAGTTTTGCACGGATACCAAAACCAGACATTGCGGCTTTATAACCGACGAATAGATGGTGTGCGTCAATTTGTTTTTCTCGGGTCTTTTCCAGGATTTGGCGTAGTGTGAATATCTGGTTGATGGTGGATTTACCAGGCCTGAAGCCACACTGATAACGTTCAATCGTTGATGATGGGCTTCAGTCTTTCACACAGTACGCTGGATAGAACATTATATGCGATGTTAAGAAGGCTTATCCAACGGTAGTTGGTGCGGATCGTGGAACCACCTTTCTTGTGGATTTGGCAGAGTACGCTGATGTTCCAATCACTGGGGATACGTTCATCCGACCATATTCTGCATAAAATCTCGTGCATGCGTTTTGTGAGCTCTTTTCTTCCAGTCTTAACAAATCAGCAGGCAAGCCATCTTTCTTCGTCCTTGCAGGAGGAGGCGCCGGTCTTCAAGCCGTTAGTCAGGCGTATTATTTTTTCGAAGAATTTTCTACAAATGTTCTACAAAGAAAGCTAGTCCCCCGAGGTTCATTTGAATTTTCAAATCGATGTACGAGAATTCAGAACTAGCGGTACTACATAATGGTAACATCAGCGAGCCATTCAACACCAACGCTGCAATCAAATGGAATATTATTTTTCACCCCTTCTCTTCGCAATCATTCTGGATGGAGTTATGGCTATCTTTTGCTTCGAAAAGAGAAGCATATCGTAGAGCCTAACCTGTCAGCTCGAAGGTTCCAACTTCGTTGACGATATATGTCTGTTCTCAAATAAGCTCATAAGTACGTCTCATTAGACACGAGATCAACATCAAGAAAACCAAGGTCATGAGAATCAACAATGTTAGCACTGAATATATGTATTCAAAAAGTCGAAGGTCTCAAATTCTGCTACCTAGGCAGCATGATGACTACAGACGGTGGAGCAGAGGATTTTGGCCAAATACATATAATAATAAATGATGATCTTTGGAACCTAGACAGCGAAGGACCAATGACAACTAAGGTAAGGAGACGAAAATAGAGATGGATAGGACGCACCTAGAGAAAGCCAGCCGAATGTATCACGAGAAATAAAATAGTTAAAAATACAACTTCGTAAACCGCAAGAGTCATTGCACAAAATAAAGTCAGATAAAAATAAAAATGCCAAGAGGGAGAAGTTTCTTTAAATTCAAGAGGTCGTAGCTAAAGCTGTGAAATTTACAACTCTGCTACATTTATGATACATCGAAGCCTTTGAGATTAAAGCCAAACTTCTAGAATGGTAATCCAGAATTTGAATGGTAATCCAAAATTTGAACCTTTTTCTAGCTTAATTCCAATAGTTTTTCTACGGGACTCAGGTAAAGGAGTTTTTTTTACCCAAATAGGGCCAAACTCCTCAATGGTATTTCATTGGATTAGCGAATTGAACCAACTTTTTTTAGAGTTGAAGATAAAAAGTTTTATTTGATTCGAAAAATGGAGACATTCTAGGATTTACGCTATTGATAATTCATTTGAAAGGTTGACAGAGCGCCGGTTATTTGGTATGGTAAGCAATTCCAATATAGCAATATGATTACTATATTTAAATAACTAACCGACACAGGAAACAATAATGTTCTTAGTGCGTTATCATAATAAATAAAAAGATTTAGACTGATAAAAAAAAATCATCGAAATTCAGCAATAAAAAGTCGCTTAACTTTGCTGGATCAATGAAAACCCTGTTAAATAAATATTATCAAATTTTTAATTTAATCTTTTGGCAATATGCTTTTCTTACTCTCTCAGCTATGTTAGCTTTCCATTGAAGTTTAGAATCAAGAGCAAGTCCTAAATATTTGACGCAAAGGTAAAGCGAGGTACCATTAATTTTGGGTAGGGCAAAAATTGGTATTTTATACTCTCTAGTGAAGATCATAACCTCTGTTTTGGCAGGATTTACATTAAGATCGAATTCACGGCACCAGTGAGACAGAATGCCAAGTGAGTGATTTAGCCGTTCTGAAAGAGTGGGAATGATTGGGTTCCTGATATTAAAATCAAGAACCCTTTCTAATGTTTTTAAGAGCAAGGAGGACAGACCCTGCTTTGGATCTCCATGACTACACGAGCCTCTCTCCAGCTTTTGGGAATGTAGGAGAATTTTAGGCAAGTATTATGAATTTGCAATAGCTAGGAAGTTACGTGTTCAGCCTCTTGCTGATTATACGCGGAAATGATACCATTTGGCCTTGGATATTAACAAGGGCTGAAGGCTTTGAAGGGCCCATTTTAAATGAGTGTCGATCAATTGGAAAGGGTATTTAGGTATTTTACTTTACCAGAATCATTGAAGTCCTCTTTCCATATTCCACTTATAAATGCAAGCAATAAAAAATAAAAGCTTTCTTTCCCCGCTTTCGTTTCTGTTTTCGCGAAATTTTTACGCAATATTGAAGTATAAACGTTCAATTGTACAACAAACAGCACAAAAAACCAAACCAATTTTTGCATTCGAAATGATTGATTTCAAAGTTATACCACTAGCAATAAAAAAAAATAAAAAAATCCCACATTATTTTTAAACATTTCTTTGTCCAATGCGCTAACATATAAATATACTGTCCAGTTACCAAAATTTTGAGTAATTTTTTGGTAACGCGAGGTCATATTATCCCTAGCTTTTTGGTGTACGATTGCGGCAAACACCGCCATTTTGACTTAATCTGTAATTTCAATTGGGCAATGCTCTTAGCATTTTTTTGTGCTTATCGTAAGCTTAATAGTTGCTCGAAAATTTCTTAATCTGAAGATTGAGAGGCGCAGTCCAAAGTTCGTATCCAATTTTCCTCTTTTCACTATCTGCACAAGCGATTTTAATGTTTAGGGTCCTGCCCTCTTAAAGCACTCAATTTCGATTTCTTTTCCCAAACCAGTTATTGGCAGAAGATAAGAGTCTACGCTGATATAAATGGATTATGTACTAGATATCCAGATTTCAAGTAATCATGATTAAGCTGTCGAGACTCTGTCTTGAAAAGCATCCCCAAACATGAGCTTTTCCTGGATGCTTAACCATTTTACTGCACTCAATAGACAATGCACGTTTTATGGTACCTGCCGTCCATAAAAAAAATTTGTCTGTAAAGGCCACATCGCTCTACTCATTATCCATATGTTCGACAGCCCACTCCTGCCATTTTTTTTGTTTGTTTTGCCGTCAGTAAGAGTTTGGTTATGGTAGCTCATAATTCAATTTGGAATTTATTTAAAAGACTTTAGATTATACTAAGTGATATATTATTGACCTTCTGTGCCAGTTTTTGTTGGACTGCTTTAAGTGTAATAGTAGAATTGGCTTCAAAAACATATGTTATCACCGAATCCTGCTGCTGTGATGCTCCTCTAGAAGCACAATGATTTGGTAAGTCGTAAACATTCTGGTGTCTTAAAAAAAGTTGGATCCATTTCTTTACGAATGCCTTCAACTTCTCAAGATATTTGAAGCACCTTCCTAGAATATTTTGGATTCCTTTGGATGTGAGCAAAGAATGGCAACTTAAAAAAGTTTTGCTTACACGGAAAACGATTTAAAAAATTGCTGAAACAACGAAATTATAATTGCAATTGTTTGATAGGTTATACAGCGCCATTCGCAATGGAATGTTGAAAATAAAGTTCAACTTGATACTTAAAGTTGTTCGTGCAATTAAGCCGAACGCGCTCATGTAGAAAAGACTGTCAAATAAAAAATTAATATGGTCAGGGTCCTCTATCCTTATAGTAATGCTTAAGTTTTTCAATGTGGCATAATGTCTGCTATAAACTTTGGATCCAGGAGTTGTATTAAAAGGTAACTTAGAGCGATGATGCTGTATATATAGAACAAACGCATTGATAGCTAGGATCAGTATTTTAAAGAAAACTCAAGTAAAATGGAAACCATATCTTCTCTTTAACTTTAATTTTCAAACATTACTGGGATATGTAATCCCAGTAAAAGTGAAAAGGATAAAATTCAGAGTATTATAGCGTATTAAATAAGTCAGCGTTGACTGACTAAAAAACTTGTACTCATTTTTCTTATCCTTCCTTTTTTCCATTGCTCTGTTGTCTATTTTTATGGCAAAAGCTTTTATCGAAACGCATAAAATTCACATTAGGTTCTTTTATACACACATCTACATACATCTCACTATTTTTTTTCACATTTCTCAGCTTATAGAGTAGCATAATTTTGGTATCTGTGTATATAAAAATATGGTGGTCGCATATCGTAAAAATGACCATATGCCATTTAGAAAATGTAGAAAAAGAACCAGAAGTAAAGAAGCGAATGTAATTGAGTCATCTGTATATTTGCAACATTTTCCTCTTTACTTTTACATACTTTCAGTTGCGTAAAATATTTCTCGTTCTCTTCTTTTTTTTACTACTTTTTATGACATTTTGTTGCCAATTTGGCCAATGAGAAAGTGCAATGAACTTTCGATAGTAAGTAACACAGTACGCAATAATATTTGTATGTGTATGCGAATATGGGAGAATAGGTTTATGCACTTATTCGTGCCTGCTGTGCATGACTACATGGAAACACGTGAAAGTTTTCAGTTTTTCCAATAATAATTTAACAACAGTTGCTGAAAATTTCAGACATTCATCTTCATCGCTTTAGATGTACGAGTATTGTAATGAAATCAACTTGTTTTTTCTTATATTATTTATGCATATTTTTCCATGTGTCTTGCAATGAAATGCAAATCCTTTTTCTTTTAGAATTTATGGTAACTCATCAAAATTTCTCTTTCATTTATGAATAGCAAGCGAAAATAAGACAAAAAAAAAAATAGCAACAAAATGAAATGAAATGAAAAACAGCAGCACCAGCAGCAAGTAGAATTTTATGACTTGAAAATAATTTAATAAATTATGAGGCTCATTTTCGCAGCATGCATCCGCACATACGTAGAAAAGCACTATGATACACAGACACACACACAAACATTCGTATGTGTATGCAAAACTCTTTCAACTGTAAGTAAGTATTAACACATGTCAAATTGTATTGCAAGTGACTGCGTAAATGTGTGTGCGTGCGTGTGTTGGTATTTTTTAGTCTGTATGAGTGAGTACATATATGTTCATATAAGCAGCGTTCATTGCCTTTTAATCCATGCACATTTGTATACTTAATATTAACAATCTTTTCATCTTGTTCTCCTCGTATTTTTCCATTTTTTATTTGTCGTTGTAGATATATATGTGTATGCTTGTATACACAGAGGATGCAATTTGAGGCGCTGTTACTGCAGCCATAAACAAAATTGATGTTCTCGGATTAAGAAGTATGTGTGATTGTTGTGCATGCGAGTGTGGCTGTGTAGCAAGTAAAGTTCATACTCAAACGCAACGCAACTCAAATGAATGCAGTGTGCACATCATTTCCATACCCTTTCAAGTTTATTGCTCACATGCATACTCGTATACATGTACGTATGTGTATGTTTATATGTGAGTATGTGTGTCAGTATTTAATGCGTGCAAAATAAATTTTAACGCAGTAATAATCCATTTTTCCATACCTTATTTTTTAACGTCACCATTTTTTGTAGCTCTCTCGTATCTACGTGTGAGCTTTTTATTATTAAATACATATATTTCAGTACTCTACATTTGATGGTGATGGATGACTCAGTCAAGTGCATATGTTTGTGGCATATTTGTTTCATTTTTGTTTCCAAATGATTTCACTTTCAAATCGGAATACGCAGGTTAAGCTACAGTTTGCTTTAAGAATCAAAATACTAGCTGCTCTTGATGACTTGCACGTGTTTTTGTTAAGCGCGAAACTGCAAGTAAAATACAGTGCAGTTATGCAGCATTTGTGCCTGTTTACACGAGCGCAAGGGTGATAGATTTAATGAAAAAGCAAGGTAGAAAAATACGCAATGGGAAAGAATGAGGAGAGTTATGCAGAAAATTACATTGAAAATTAAAAACTGGCGGAAATGTTTTTTTTTTAATATTTCTTTCATTTTTTAAAGTTGAAGCGATATCATCAAGAAGTAAAATTCAACGAGGAACGAATAGAATAAATATATAAATATTTTTTGGATTTTTAAAGACAGATTCTTTGATTCTTGAGTATGTATGTATGATTGCCAATATTTTTATTTTGAACATAAGAAGAGCTAGAGTTCCTTTGAGTACAAAAAAATAGTTAAAAATCATTTAAATATTATTATTATTATTCATTTATTCCTTTTCTTTTACTCGCCTCTCACTTCTGCTTAGCTATTCTTTCTTTTTTCTTTCCTACTTCACTTTATCACTTCATATCACTTATCTCTCTAAATCTCGCTTCTTTCTCTCTGTTTTTCTCTTTCCTCATCTTACCATTCTTCTTTATCTCCTCTACTTTTCCTTTTTTTTTTCTTTGCTCTACTTTGTTTTCTAATCTCTGTCTCTCTCTACTCATCCCCTTCTTCCTATTCCATTATCTCTCTACCCTATCGTTTTCCTCTCCCTCATTCCCTTATATCTTTTTCTCCTCCTCTCAGTTTTTCTCTACCGCTCACAATTTAGTCTTTGACTCTCTTCCCTTCTCTCTCCCCATCTCTATTTTTTCTTACCAATCGCTTTTTTTTGCAAACCTCTGCCACCTACCCTCGTTTTTCATATCTCCTCTCATTCTATTCCTAATAAATTTGTTCCCCATTGCTTTACATTCTCTCACTTTCTACTTCCCTTTTGATGTCCTTCTACCTTATAACTCTCTTTCCCTCAACTTCTCCCTCTCGTTCTTCTTTTCCGCTCAACTATACCTCTCCTTTTAGTCTTCCCCTTAGCAGTCTGTTGTCTTTCAGTCTCTCCACTACTTCTTTACCACTTTATATCCCATCTTTTTTCGGGAGAGTACGGATCCTCTTTAATACCCCCTTTCTCTCAATATTTCTCGCCCTCTTCCCATTCTCTACCTTTTCGATTCTCCTTATCTGTAATTGCTTTTCCTCCTTTTTTCCAGTTTCTCTACTTCTTTTCTCTAACCTGCTGTTTCTCTGTTTCTGTATTCCCCCATTTCTTACCCGCCCACTCTCTTCTTTTTTCCACTCACCTTTCTTTTTTGCATTTCTCTACTCCTTTCTGCTTTTCAAATTCTATCAGATAAATTTGAGTTATCATTCTTTGAGGCCCAATTTTCAACCCGTACAAGTTTCACAGAAATCGAATCAAGCTTTCTTGTTTCATTAGGAAAGAAACACACAAATTATGCCCAAATTTTTCTTATATTTCCTCGTCATCATCTGAACTTCTTCTTCTTTTATGACACAGCTTATAGAGGGTCTAGACCGAGCATTTCTATACTTTCATAAAATTTGAGAGAAAGTATGTGTGTTAGGCTGGGAGAGTATTTTTTCGAGAGGTACGAAAGGGTTCTAGACTTCAGCTGCTTAGTGAGTTAAAAAACCGTCAAATGGAAAGATTTTTCTTCTGTAGACATTACTGAATTCCAGATATACATATGTATATAACCTCCTAAAATTCTCCAAAGTATAATATTCAACCATGTAAAGCTAGTCAAAATCTGGCAGCATCTTTTTCCTATCTAATCTATTTTTCTTTTTTTCTGCCTAGAGTTCAAGCCACTTTGCTAGCCTAGTAATCAGATTCGATTCTCAGGAAGTAATTACTTTCAAAACTATCCTAACAAATTGTGCTAATAAAATTGAACACACCGGTGACTTAGTGGTTAAAAGAAAGTTGAACCACTTGATGATATAAAACCTTTTCAGCTGTATCCCTAACTCGAATAAATAAAAGCATCAGTACATCAGTAAAATTAACGCAATAGCACTTATGAGGTAGTGCACTAAAATTTCGATCAGGCTGGAAATAAAATATTTTACTTGTTTACTAAATGCATTTTTTATTTTACCTTAAGTACATTTTTCCACAATCACTTTGGCTTTTGTCATTTGAGGTCATATAAGGGAAACTATGGGGCATGAGAAAGAACGGAAAAGAAAAAGAATACGCAACAAAAACAAAAAAAAAACAAAAAAAAATATTTAAAATTTATACATGCATGCGTGTATATGAGTGAGTGCGTAAAAAAGCATATGTTTGTGTGTGTTTGCAAATGTGTTGCAATCCCTTTTTATGACTGCTGCCGCTGCTTCTACTTTTGCTGCTCCTGCTTCATATTAAACGAATTTCTTTCTTTTTATTAAATTGGCGAAAACGCAAATAAATCACAAAGTGGTAATTTAAAAGTGTTATAAAAATGAAAAGAAGGAACATACTTGCACAGGTACGTACATAAATGGCTGGATATGTACATACATATGCAGGTATAAATATATATATATATATATATATATGGATGCATGAACAGGGAATATATTTATTATGACATATATGAATATATGAAATGCCAAATTACTCTTCTTGTTGTTTGTTTCTACTGCAGTTGAAAGAATTTAGATAAATTTTATTAGAAAAAGAAAAAGAGAAGAAAAATATTTATGCGCAATTATTAAAAGTATTATTATTAAAAAATTTTAGATAGAAGAGTACGTGTTTAGCCTATAAAGTTAAAAAATAAATATCCTTACATATTAAAAAAAAAATTGCTATAAATAAATTTTAGTACTTATTTGTATAAATTAGGGTAATCAAAATTTTTGATACTTGCATAAATTTTAATTTATGGCATGCCTTTAAATTTTTTTTTTGCCATATTGCTCGCCTTTGACAAACGTTAATTGATTTTTTTTGATACGTACATAAGTAGTTACATAAAAAATGATTTAATTTTCCATTTATGTATGATAAAATAAAGTGCTGTGTGGTGGGAGGAGAAGGTGCAGAATATATTGGTTGGGTAGGATAGGCTGGGTGCTTTGTTATAACCTCAGCTATAGCAATGTTTTAATTATATTTCGGCGATGATTTTTTTTTTTTTTTAATTTTTATGATTTTTTAATATCCTTTCTTCGAACCCTTGCCTAAAAGTGCCTTACTTTTTTTTTCGTTCTTTTTGTTACAAATGCTATAAATTTAAAAGCGTCCAATCAGCGAACAAATTATGCAGTGCACAGTGTCACAAAAAGAAAGGGGATGTTAAAATAATGTTGGTCATATTTGCAGTTGAAGTAATGTCTCTGGGGGTAATAGAGAGTTATTTTAAAAAACGAGAAGTCGTGCAATGATTTGGGAAAGACAAAAGCGAAAGTTTGAAGAGTTTTGAACTTTTTTATTTATACAATCAGTCCTTATTTGATTTTTGAAAATGCTAGGAAACAGCTAGTAGTATAAAAGATAGCAAAGTTAAGATAAATAAATGGATGAAGTAGATATAGAAGGAGTAGAGGGGAATAAGAGATCAAGCATGTATGAAGCAGAAAAGTTGCAGCCATATCTCTTATAGGAATATGCAGGAATATCATATACTGAATGAGAGAAGCTGTGGATTTCAAAAGGATAGTCACATATTTCGTGCATTTTGAAATATTAATTGATATGAGAGCGGTGATGGATCCAGAGGACGATATTGAGAGCTACAGTCGCTCACAAAAATTTTAATCCTTATAGCCTTTAAAAAATATGTTACAGTGCAACTTTTCATTTACTTTCTTTGAAACATTAAATTTTTAATTTCAAGGTCTGGTTTCAGGACTGCTTTTGAACTGTTATTATGTTTGATTTAATGGTTTGGTTTTAGGACTGAATTTTAGTTTTAATTTGGTCTTAACTTTGGTTTGAGTTTTGATCTGGATTCTTATGCTAGATTTTAGTTCAAATGAAGTCCCCATTTGATCATAGTTTCGATTCAATTTTTAGTTCAAATTTTTGTCTACCTTTGGTTTGAGTTTCATCTGCTTTTATTCTAAATTTGGGTTGGTTTTTGGTTTGAATTTTAGTCTAAATTAAGATTTGTAGTGATCTGGATTTTCCTTTAAGATTTGGTTTGGTCTCAATTTTGGTTATAAACTGGGTTTAGATTAGAAACAAGACTCTCTTTTTTGTCTTAATATTGGTCTTAACTTTTTAATAAATTTGGTTTGAATTTGAAACTGAATGATTTTAGTCTGGTTTTTGGTTTGAGTATTGAACTAAATTTAGTTTCCTTCCTTTGGCTTAAATTTAGTCAGATATTTGTTTTGAAATAGGCTCCTTTTGGTTTGAATTTAGATCCGAGTTTGGTTCTAAATTTTGATCTGAGTTTCGGTTTATTATTACACACAGAAAAAACTTATGAAAAATTGTCGTGAAATCTAGTATGAATTGCCTACAGCTTAGGCAAAATCGATCCACCCAAGTTTTTTGACAAGCTGACAAAAAAAAATTTAGGTAAAACTTCGATTAACTGAGCTTGGATAAATTATAAAAAAAATTTTGTGTGATTCACCCAAGAACTTGGGCAAATAATTTTTGGCAATTTGCCTAAGTTTTTTGTAAAATCTCTATAGCGCTCGGGTGAATATTTATCTTAGTTCTACTGCAAATTGCCTAAGTACTTTGGTGTTTTGTTTAAGCTCTTTCTGGAATTTTTATTCATAATGACTCTCAAACTTTTTTGAAAATAATGTTTTTTCTATTAATATTGATATTTTATGTCTTACAGAACAATCTAAACATATTTTAGTCAGAACAAATGTAACAAATGTTTGTATTAAATCCAAAAAGTAATTATTAGTTCGAATGAGGTAAGCTTATACCATAATGGTAAATACATATTGTAATTATAGATAAATAACTTAGGTAAAAAAAATTAACATTCAATTCAAAAGAAATAATTAAATCTAGTGAACAAAAATTAATTCTATGATAAATATCATGGAAACAAAACAGTAAGTAACAGTAAGACTATAGTCTAAACTTCGGTCTAATTATAGTGCTGATTTCGATCTAAATATCAGTCTAACTTTTTGTCTGAATTGGATTTAAATTTGCTCAGAAGTCTGATTTTTGGTTTGAGCTTTGGGCTGATTATTTTTGGCCGACGTTTGCGCTGAGTTTTGATCTAAATATTAATATGGTTTTAGTTTGAATATCAATCCAATTTATGGATTTTGAATTTTGATCTGAGTTATGGTTTGAGTTCTGGTCTACTTTTAGCAAACATTTTTGTCTGAATTTCGGTCTGAGTTTCGAACAGAATTGCGGTTTTATTTTGGTTTTAATTTATGTCTGAGGCTTCATCATAATGGACCAGTTTGTGGCCCACGTGGACGCTCAGTATTTCTGAGCACATGCCTCTTAACCTATGTCTGAGGCTTAATGGGATTTGTGGTGTACATTTTTGTCTGAGTTTTAGATCAAAGTTTGGTTTGAATTTTGGTCTGCGTCAGGAATGCATTTTTTCTGAATTTTGATAAAAATTTTGGTTACATTTTAGCTCTTGTTTTTGCGCTGATATTAGTCATATAACTTAGAGAATTATATTCTTCTCATACCCAAATTCTACATCTGCCACTGTATGAGGTGAAGTGTTATTGAGGGCAAATGATCTAAAAAAGGGAGATAGGATTAAAATAAATCAGTTATGCTTTAGGTGAAATATTTCGTAGGCTGAGAGAAGCTTAAAAATTTATTGAGTATGAGAGATGGTGAAATATGGAGAGAAGGTAGTAAAAAGAATGCATTCCATGATAAAAGGAATAGTATAATTATAGTGAAACGTATAACTAGGAAAGTTGGGCATAGCTCTGTATTTTAAAGCGACAGCGAAATATTTTATGGTTTCAGAAGCATTCAGTATAGAAAAAATTGGGATAAGCAAAGCACTGAGAAAGAGCCTACAATAGGAGTAATAAGTTATACATAAATATAAAAGAGCAAACTACATCTTCTGTGAGTCTAGAAGTGCGATCTGATAAATGGAATTGGTATCTAGAAATGGTCTATATTTTAAAGGACCAATCATATCGTTCGTGGGTTAGAAAACATTTCAAGGTATGAAAGATAGTCATGAACGGATTTAAGAGAATGGGTGAGAAGTCAACTAAAGGGTAAAGATATTCGTCATGACCTCAGAAGTACTTCATCTATGAGAAAGGAAAGAGTGCGATTCGAGAGGAACTCAGAAAGAGTGGAGACTTTGAAGGAACAAGACACTTTATTCTGTGATACAACTAAATATTTACTTCTTGGGTAAAAAGAATTTATGACATGAGAGGCGGTGTGGTTAAGGTAGGATTACAGTTCCTCATATGAAAAAAAACGACAATGTTTAAGAATTTTTTCGAAGGTATTTTACTACTTATTTAAGTCAGGTTTTTTTTTATAAGTCTTTCAAGAATACAAAAACAAAAAATATTTTTCAACTTTAGCTTTGCTTTATCTACAACATACAATTTTTTTTGTTTCAGAATGACCATTTCGGAGATTAACTGTCGGCTATGTCTACTTTTTTTGAGACTCGAAATTTGTTTTGTATTCTTGAAAGCCTAAATAGCCTTACAAAAAAAAAAACCTGACTTTAATATGTAGTAAAATACCTTAAAATAAATACTAAATTTTCGTTTTCGTTTTTTCACATGAGGAACTGTAGTCTTACCTTAACGAAGAACTGAGAGCTGAAGAGTGCCATTGAACCTCTGGATTTCAAATGATAATCTAAGTAGATATACATATATTAGTCTAATTTGTAGGTATGGTTTGATTTCTGCATTTGCCAAAGAATATATGAATTTAAGAAACGAACTATTAGAAGAGAACAATTAGAGGAGGAGTGAATTTTAATTGCCTTGACTTCACGTCTGAAAATGGATCTTAAAAATTGCAAATTTCGGTTTAAAAAACATATTTTTTCATTGAAACCATAATCTTTGAAGAATACTATACTATTTTCTTGTAAATATTTAAATATCTTAAGATTCTTAGGTACATAAAAAAAACTTGAGGGAATGTTCCTCATTTCATGGAAATGTTTTGAACATTGTATTGTATTATAGAGGTTTCTGTCGTTGTACCGCGACCTATAAGATCTATTGTACGTCCCTCTTTTCTATCTAGTCTAATCTGCCTAGAGTACCTCATCCAGTCCAGTCTCCCTCAAGAATTTGAGTATTGCGCCCGGATCTATGGATGCCAGTTCGGTTCTGGGCACTTGGTGCATGCCCAGACATTTCCTTCATTTGTGGATCAGTGCTCCACATTGAGCTAAAATATGTTCTGATGATTCGTCTTCCTCATTACAAAACCTACAAATTGAGCTTTGCTCAACCCCTGTCTTGCAAAGGTGTTCTCTGAGCCCGCAATGTCCAGTCAGAACACCAGCTAATATGCGCAAACTGTATTTGTTGAGACCAATGCAGAATGCGTATCTACTCTTATTATAATTACCTAAAAGCGCTTTGGATTGCCTCAGTCCCGTAAGATTGGTAAAGAGTTCTTGCCTCTTGTTCCTCTCTTCTTGCCTGAGTAATTCCCTGATTACGCTATCTCCTATTCCACAGAAGGGTTCAGGTCCCACGAAAGTGGTTGCTGCCCCCTTTCTTGCAAGCTCGTCTGCCTGCTCATTACCCTCAATTCCTGCGTGTCCAGGGACCCAACATAGAGCGACTTCGTTATGTTTCGAACATAGTAAACACTGAAAAGTTTGCAAGAATTTTTTCTCAGTTTATACCCTCTTAAAAAATTATTTTAATTTAAAAGCTCTATCCCTAGAAGAGATATGTTTGTTTAGATATTTAGATCAAAATTTGTTCATCTTCCTTCTATTTTTCTATTTTCAACAAAAAAGCTCAGCAAATACTTAGTTTTTGTTTTGGCAGTAAAATTTGGAAAAAAAAGTGAAGTGAAAAAAACTTTTAGCCTAGATCTTTTTAGCTTTTAGCTTAGATAATCTTGGAATAATGTTCATCTTGGTGGCTCTTTTTCAAACGCTCTGTAAATATCTAATTTGTTAAATATCCACGACAGGCTCTAAAAATCTAGTTGTCAAAATATACTATTATTTTTTACATCAATTACAGATCATTTATGCGACATAAAATCAATGCTAAGTGAATATTAAGTCAGTGGAATAGCCCAAATCGGCAATTTGGCCCTCAATAACGAAAGATCGACAAAGCAAAAGCTCAACCAGTTATCACACATTAACGACTTTGCCACACTGTATGTTATGCTAAGCCTAAAAACCTTTTTCCACTAACGCGCAATTCACAGCAAAGAATATTTTCTATTGAGGGCAAAAAGTATAAATTATTAAAAAGATATTTCAAATATTTAATAGCAAAGCATTCGTTAAATTTCACACACAAAACAAAAACAAAATTCCAATTTCAAAAAAAAAAAAAAAAAGGAAAAGCAAAAATAAAAAACTCGCTACTTCTTCAACTTCCTTTCTGTTTTTTTCTTTTAAAGCCGCTTGATTTTTCTTTTACTCTTCATGCATTATTAACTGGTACAAAACGGAAAAAAAAATTTACGCAATATTTTTCAATTATTGAAAACAATTGACAGTAAATACACTTACACTTACACAAACAAACAGACACGCACACAAACACATATAATTTTAAGCAAATCGCTCCTGCCTCTCTAACAAATGTATGCAAATACATCAAATGTTAATCCTCAATTTTCGCATTCTATACAAAATTTGAAACAAAAGAAAACAATGAAAGAAAAAAAATGTAAACTTTTTAATAATCATTTTCAGCAACAGTAGTGAAAGTTAAAAAAAGAGGAGAAGCAACAAAAATAAAGTAAATAAAATATATATATATATAAAAAAAAACAAAAATGAAAACAAACTTTTAAATAAAATTTTCTTCCAAAATACATACAAAGTCTTCAGTGCTGGAAAGTAAAGTGTTGTGTGTACGTGTGTGTGTGTGTATGTTCTGTCTACTTTTAGGCTTGTTGCTTATTTTATACTACCTTCTATTCATACATATAACGACTTTTACTTTCTTCTAGCTGCTGATTTTACTGGGCTGCTTATTTAATAAACACAAATACTTAAAGTTTCTCTGTGTGTATACAAAAGCTAAAGCGTAGCTGCGTGCAATATTACACAAGTTGAAATGAAATTTTTGTGAGCAATTTTTAGCAAAAAGTGAAAACACCTAGAGGGATTTTAGGCACAGCGACGGCTGCGGCGATATTGCACGAGCGTATGATTTTAAGTGTCTTGTCTTTTTGTTGTTTACTTAAGCGGCGGTGCTATTTTCGCTATACTTTTGTGGCTGTGGCTGACTGACTCTAGTGGTGGTAGTTTTGTATTTGTTTTTGTTTTGAAAAGTTGTCCTCTTATTTTAATTTTAAACTGATTTTCACTTTAGTTCTCCAACAAGTCTACGTGTATGCATAAAACGAGTGCATTTGTGTGTGTGTGTGTGTGCATGTTTTTTAAGGTTGCTTAAGGTTTTGTATTTAAAAGTTTTAAAGCTTGAATCCATGCAAAGAATTTTCTATTTATTATATAATTGCTTTCTGATGTTTTATTTAATAAATACAAGTACTAGTCAGGGCAGACAGGCGGGCAGGCATGGAAGAATCTCAGGCACATGTAGCAACTAGACAATGAGGGAGCGGTTTGTTCTTGTTTTTGTGTTTTATTGTATAAAATGAATAATTGTTGTCATGGTTTATGGCAGGATTTCGGTTACAATATATCCACACAATTTTCTGTGTGCTTGTAAGTTTGTATATGTATGTAAGTGTGTGTGTATATTACCATGCAAATTATGACAAGTATGCAAAAATATTTTTCATTTCGTGCTCTATATCTATACACTTAAAGGATTTTGTCATTTTCTGCTCTGCTCAGGAATCTATTGCCATAGATTAATAATAATTTTCTTGTACATGTAGAAGACTTTAGAATGATAAATTATATTAATAAATACATACATATATATATATATATATATATATATGCACGAGTATGTTTGAATGTATGTATACTTCTTGGCCTAACAAAACAGCAAAGCAGGTCTACTTTAGAGTTTTAATTAAATTTTGAATTTTTCTTTTATAAAGAAAGTTGTTACCATTATTATTATCTATTGGGTATATACAAATAATAGAGTGTATACAAGTAAATAATACATAATTTAAATTCTTAAGCTGAAATTTATTTGTGTTCACATTTTCATCTCTCTTCAGAGACTAAACATCGGCAACATTTTGTTGTCACTGCTTCCTTATGGGATGATTATCTTTGAAGTAGAGGTAATTCAAAATTAATGGATTTTAAATTAAATACACTATCGTAAAGGTAAATAAGTTTGGTCGATAACTGGGTTGAGTATTTCATATTAGATATATCAAAAAGTATGATAAATGAATAAATGTTCTTGAAATAATAATTCAGATTGTTGAAAGAAATTAATGAATAACATTATACACTTCAACTAAATTAAATTAAATTACTTAAAACTTGGAATATCTTCTTCTTCTTAGTTCATTTGTTCTCATTGGAACTTTACCAACATTGCCTCTTATTGGGCATATTCGGTGATATTTTTTACCAGTGATTTCTCTGGTGACGTTGCTGCTGCAAACTTTTTTGCGAGGGCTTCGTACCACAAGCGTTTGTCCTGTTTGCAGGATAATTTCACTCATTTCAGCAACTCGTTGTAGATAATTTGAGTTTCGGTTCTTTTTTTATGATAAAATCCTCAGTTCAGCAGCAGTTCGTTCCAATTTCCACATTCTTTCAATTGTTTCAAAGGTAAAAAGATATTTATTATTACTAAATACAAGGGGGAAATCAAAAGTTTTATTAGAAATTTTATTTAGATTTTGAAAAATCGAAATCCATTAAAAAATTTCAGGAAAAGGTTACTGCGTAAGTTTTCGACTTGCCATTTGTCTACAAATTTCGATGTCAAGTAAAGCCACGAAAAGATTCTAGATTCGAGATTTTTCTGTATCTGAGTTGTGACCCAATTTTTCTTCAGTATTTCTTCGGGTCAGGTCAGGATTGTGTATATTCGTAAATCTACCTTTTTTTTTTTAAATTTATAAGGGACGGCTGGGGGGTTCTTGGATGAAATTTGTTTTTTCATCCAAAACTTTTAAAATTGCATGATTCGTGCGAAAAAACAAAACAAAAACAAAAAAAAATATTCTTCAATGAACCCCTTCTCTTATCGAATTTTCAAAAACGAAGATCTACCAATATAGTTAGATGAAAAATTTAAATTTTATCAAAAAAAAAATTTTTATCCAAAACTCCCAAAATTACATAACTCGAGTAGAAAAGCCAAAAAAAAAAAAACAGAAAAAAAATCATCAAAAATACTCGGGCCAGAACTCAGACACAATTTTGCTGTTGTACAGTGTAATTATCTGCAATATACTCGATGGGCTCCACGAATTTCAAATGATATGCAAAAAGAGGCATTTGCTCATTTTGCCAAATTGTTCCCGGTCTTGCAATCGAATCTGTGGCAACTAGCATTCAAGTCTAGGACTAATTCACAAGGTCCTAAAACGTTAATAAAGTTTTTACAAGTGATGAGGCTTGACTTTATGAGTTTGATCCAGATACTAACCACCAAAAAGGTTCAAACCCTCGTATTAAAAAAACATTATTGAGGACTGCTTTAACCCTTTTTGTTGTTTTTGGCTAATATATTGTACAAAAAAATTTAATATTTCACTACTTCTCACTTCGAACCTATCGGGAATTTTAAAAATAAAAAATTATTTTTTAAATCACGCATGTTTTTTCTTTTAATAATTTAAGTTTGAGCAAAAACGGGACTACAGTTTTTTTTTATTTGATTTTGAAAAACAGTCCAAATTACATTTGTGTGATTTTACGAAGTGAAGGTACTAAGTTTAAAGTTTTGAGCAAGTATATAAAACTTTATTTTAATTATAATAGTTTAAAACGAAAGTTAAAACTCTATTTCATAATATAAAATTAATAACTTAAAAAAAAGTTTTAAAAAAAAATTGTACAATAGTGTACAAATTCACGCAGCTCTAATGTACAATATAATATATAATAAATAATTTGGTTACTATTGTGTACAAAAGACATGAAAGGTTGATGATTTTTGAATTATTTTCTGCGGCTGTTAAAAAAAATTGTGTTTGTGTTGATTTGTTTTTTGTTCAACAAACGAAAAAGTAACAAGGTTCTGAAAGTGGATGCTAATAGAACTCGAGAAAGAAAATTATACGAGTCTCGGCGTTTTAAAAGTAAACGTCTAATTTTTTTTTACGTAGGCCCAAAGTTTGCCCCTTTCTAACAGATTAAGTATAATAAACCATAAGATAACTTGTTAGTTTTGCATCAGAGCTTGTTTGTATGTTCAGCAACTTATAGTAGAATTTCCCGTAGAATATTTTCTTCCTACATATTATCCCTTTGGCACCCACCATTATGGGTCTTGTTTGCCTTTTTCGAAAAAGTTTCCTTTTTGACCCATTACTAGGGTTGATAAAGGGTTAAAATGTTAAAAAAATATGTTGCCCATGAAATTTTACTATAGGTCACTGAACAACAAAATTCTGTGTACTTGGCTTTAGTACCTTTCACCTTTTATACTTAGTGGACAAGTTTGTTTTTAAAAGTATTTTCAAAACTAAAAGTTGTTTTTACATTGCAAAATAAACCTTAGTTGTTTTTTCCACAAAAAAAAATTAAAAAATTAAAATTTTTTTCGCATTTTACTTCTTTCATGCATTTTGGTCATCATAATGTACAATATTCCAAAAGCTCTACAGCCTTTCCCAAAAATTTCTTTCATAATTTATTTGGTTTTTATTCTTAACAAAATCCGAATATACGAATATAAAACAAGACAAACTTTCCCCCCCCCCCCCCAATGAAAAAGTTGAGAAGAAAGGGTTAAATGGGGAGCCCACTTAGAAATTTTTAAGAGTTTTTATTTTTATTTTTGAAACAGCTATTTAACTCATGCATTTGTCACATTAACCCATTAATGTCAACACCCCGATCCCATTGATCGATTATACGAAAAAAAACTACAAATTTTCAGAAAAATATCTTAATCATATGTTAATATTAGTGGGTTAACTTATTAACTGTCGCAATTTTTTTTTTTTTGTTTGTAACCATTTTTTTTCGAGTTCAACCATATTTTTAATATTCCTTAAATATTTAATTATTAGGCACTGCGGGCAGGAAGCGACGATAGGTTGCATAAAAATGCCGACAAAAACTGAAAGTAGAGGTGTATTTGCTGACGATTATAGGTGAAAAATCCGTTAGGAATGAAATCCTAGCTGCTTCTCTTTCAAAGATATCCATGTTTTACATACAGTAGGTGAATAAAGTAGGATGTCAAAATGAAAAGAGATCTTTAACACCAAATATCTTCTCAAAAATAGATAGCTTTAAATTTATTTTACTACATTTTACAAAACTACATAAAATGTTGTTGAAATAGCATTAACATTATAAGGAGCCAAATTTAGTTCTGATTTTCTTTTATAGTTTAATATTACTAAGTCACAGTACGATGGTGTAAAAGCTTTAGCATTCAAAAGTACCACCTTTTTCTATATCAATTTTAGTGGATTCGTCTTCTATGATGAAAGCAGGATTTTTACATCATTTTAGAGTATATTTTGAGTATTATTTTTAGAGTATTATTCACCATTTTCCTTTATAACTCGTTAGTTTGAGGAACGTGCTCTGAAAAATACTTTTTCAATATGTCCTTGCATTACTGTTTGATGACGAGTTAGGGCTAAGTAATGACATTACATACATATATCTCTTTCAACATTTCGAACATATTTTAACACCATTTTAGAAAATTTAATGGGCATTGTGATCTGAATTGACGAAACCTTTACCTATTCACTTTTTCTCTTCAGGTACTGTTACGTCTTTCAAAGGATTAGATACTATTTCAGCATTCAACTTGGTTTTCAGTGGTACAACTTTGATTATACTACCAATGTACAAACATTCTGGAACAATTTTCCTCTTTAAGATGCCTGAGAAGTCAGTAATGGATCCATGGAAAAGGAAATCTGTTCAAAAATCCTTCTATTCATTTCATGGACTCGGTTTTCCACAAGTTAGCTTTGTCATAAAATCTTTGAATTCGTTTCACTATAGAATTAAAACCATTAAAGCTTTGACTCGAAATTTTGTTATTGGTGGACAAATCCATGATAGGAATGAAAAAAGCTCATAGAGTGCATGATTTTTGAAGACTTTAATCTTTATTATGGACTTTTTTCTGGCTTTAAAGGCATCTGAAAGAAAAAAAAAAATGTTTCAAGATATATGTGCACGAATTATAAAATTTGTGTCATTGGAAAACAAGTTGAATGCTTATAAGCACTATAAGCCCAGAAAAAACGTACCAGCTCTTAAAGAGAAAATCTTAGTAGATAATGTTTTCATCATCACAGATCACAAAACTAAAATAAAATTAAAAAAAAGTACTGGAATTTATTCAATGAAAAAGATACTTTATTTTCATTTAGCCCTGACTCGTCATCATATAGTAATCTAAGCACAAATTGAAAATGTGTGTTGCAGACCACGCTCCTCAAACTAACGAGTTATAAAGGAAAATGGTGGATAATACTTTGGGAAAAAATGCTCCAAAACGATGTAAAAACATTGTTTTCATCACAGAATACGAATTGACTAAAATTGTAATAGAAAAAGGTGGTACTTTTGAATGCTAAACCTTTACACCATCGTACTGTCACTTAGTAATATTAAACTATAAAAGAAAATCAGAACTAAATTTGGCTCCTTATAATGTTATTGCTATTTCAACAACATTTCATGTCGTTTTGTAATGATGTTAAAATAAATTTAAAGCTATCTAATTTTGAGAAGATATTTGGTGTTAAAGATCTCTTTTCATTTTGACATCTTACTTTATCCACCTACTGTATGTAAAACATGGATATCTTTGAAAGAGAAGCAGCTAAGATTTCATTCCAAACGAATTTTTCACCTATAATCGTCAACAAATACACTCCTACTTTAAATTTTTGTCGAAATTTTAATGCAACCAATCTTCGTTTCCTGCCCACCGAATAGGAAAAATTCTTGAAAAATATGTTTTATTGTGCCTTTTAAGTTTCTTGTATTATTAAATTCCTTTGATTTTACCCACGCAGTCTATAGAGGACTGAAAAAAAAATCCTAAATAGTTATTCGGTTTATTCAGACATTGATTTGCTCATTTATAGTTAATATCCTCATTTTGTAGCTATCATTTTCTTATCCTAGGATCAAAATTCAGTAGCATAATTTGAGTTTCCATACTGACACTGAATCGAAGACTTATGCGAATTTTAAAACAGTAAGGCAATTTGATTCAAACGTATATACTAGCTTCGTATTGTATTTGAGGATATTTAAAAAGAGTCAAATACATAACTTGATGGTGGCTGCAATATGCGAAAATTCCAGTATTTCCGTATCCTCGAGATTCAATTGTACGTAGACCCTTATGGCATGCATTGCCCTATAGCATCAGAGTTTGTGTTTCTTGCATCATCTCCCACTTCTGTTCGCAAGCCATCTTGAATATGTGTTAGAAAATCTTAACTACCGAGATAATATTTGCTTGCAGTCGTACGAAAATTCAGACATATCATCAAAATTGTAGTCAATGCAGGAAACTGCTGCAAAAGCTGGCATAAAGCCTCTAAATGCATCAGCGACAGCCAGATCAAGTAATGACACACGCAGCTGCTTAAAAAAAGAAAAATCTGCATTCTATTCGAAGCTTCACATTCATTTTACAGCGCAACAATTAAATCACTGCGTATGCAAAATATTATTTTTGAAGAGGAGCAGAATCGAATACGTTTTGTGCAGATATCTTACTAAAATTTTCGGAAATATTATTGACTGTAAACCTTATGGAAGTCAAAGGAGATCAGTCTATGAATTTAAGTTGGAGTGTAGTCAAAAGATTGGCACTTGATAAATTCTAATGAAGAGGATTTGTCACCGTCTTTTGGTGATATTAGTTGGCAGAAGGACTTATATAACGTTTGTATGTTTTGAAAGAAGTCTCAAACATGTTTCTGTTTTGAAGAGTTATTATATTACTTTGAGCAAGGTTGAGAGTTTTTTGGTTTTATAGTAGTAGTAGTTATATTCATAAAAAGTTTTGCATAATTAATTCATATTTTGTAATATAAAGAAGTAATGCAAAATAGTATGGCTTACAGCCATCGCCATTTAAGTACAAATTTTCAGATTAATTCAATGACCTGCTTACAGTGACAACTTTAAATTAAAAATCACTTGCTAAAATTTTTTTTTCTGTATTGTATCGTATTCTTTACAAAATTTGTAATGCCTTGCATTGTCAGCGTGTTTCTTCCCAAGTATAGCCTTCTAAACTCTTTTAATATTGGACATACTGCCAGGAAGTGCATGGTAACTTCCCTCTCATGTATATTGCATACTGTACATTTATCATCTTGATTGCTTATATGAACCCGGTAATTTAGATTTAACAGTTCTATCCTCGCTTTGAACATTAAGGATATTGCATACACATCGTGTTGCACTCTAAAGTAATTATTTTCAGCCAGATTATTATTAAGAAGTTTATAGCAGTTCCTTGTTGTGCTTTGACGTGCCTTTGCTCAAATTTCTTCTTTTCTATTTCACGTAGGTTATGTATGGTGTACTGACATGACCAAGCCCAAGAATTCAGGTCGTTTAGAGAGAAGAGGACATTGAGTTTTTTTAAAAAAGCGTTTCCCATTTCTGGAAGCATTGCGACTTTTTTGCCAAAAGATGTGCAAAAAATCTGTTTACCGGCAGTTCCATGACCTAATCTATATATTCGAAGTGCAGCTGAAGAGTATAAGTAAATAACGTTAGCAAGCCTATTTCCAGATGAATTGCGTAGTTAGGCGTGTTCCTTGGAAGATAAAATACTTCTTTTTATAAAACTTATGATGTTTTTCTGCCTCCTTGTAGGGCAAGCAGCCCCAAATCTGAGCAGAGTAGCACATAATTACTCCTGCTGTTGCTTTCAACATCTTATATTTAGTGAATTGGTTGACGTTTTTTCTTCTCAGGAGTGCTTTCCACGTACTTTTTAATGCTTCTTAGGCATTTCTTAATTCTTGTTCCAAATGTTTCGTGAATTGCATATTTTGATTTTTTTACATTGATCCTCAAGTACTTGTACTTCTTTACAATTTCAAAATTTATTCCATTTAGATTCAACTTTATGTTCTTTGCCTATCGATCTCTATTGCTTCGAGCAACCATTACCTGTAACTTTTTTATGTTTATTTGCGAGTTCCACGTTTGACAGCAAATGTGCATCACATCGAGCATTTGTTGCAGTATTTGTAGGCTTTCAGTGGGAATGACTATATCATCAGCATACATTAAAATTTTGATGATGCAACATCCCAGCTGTACTCCTGTAGCTTTAGAGTTGCTATACCATCGATATAAAGCGCAAACAGCAACAGACCTCGACGGCAACCCTGCTTAGCTCCCTTATTAGTGTTAAACTAATTAGACAAGTGAATATCATCCCATACCGTTGTTTTGTTATTGCAGTAAAGGTTTTGTATTGAAGTGATGCTCAGTTTATAGTAGAGGCTTATGGTGTCAAAGGCAGCTTTGAAGTCGATAGAGACCATGTTAGAATTTTGATATCCTTTTTTGGTTTCTTTTGTATTTAAGTTTCTCCCTGTTCGTAATGAATAGAGCGACTTGTTTCTCGCTATTTTTCATTCTTGATCAAACTATGGTTACCAGAAGTTGTATTTCGGTCTCTGCATAAAGTTCGCCACCGCCTTGACGTATTCGGTTAGTTTCACAATTCCAACCAGATTGGGCTTCTTTTTAATAAGTTGTAAATTTCGATTTAACTTTTCTGCATATTTTCCTGCAATGGATAGAATCCATTTCAATTGAGGAAGCATTTAAATTGGTTTTATATAGTTTATTATATTTAGTTGGGCTGGGAAATTTTTAATACAAAATTTCTGATCTGAAGCATTTTGGTCTGTCAACTATCTCACATATTATTACAAATACCATTTCATAGAATTTGAATTCGATTAAGTAAAGTTATATACTATGTATCAGAGCTGTTTTCAAAAGCAGTCTAAGCCCCGAATTTTTTTTTTTTATGAATTATTTCTTAACCTACTCACTCCCTTTATAATCGAAAATGCTGTTGCGTTTTTAACATTTCTTTATGAGTCAAATGGATTATATAAATTTATATACATATGCATTTATTAAGCTTAAAGCGCGGTTCACGTCAAATTGGCACGCTTTGTTGTGGTCACCACGTCGCTCCTAGTCATAAGAACAACAAATTTTTTACTGGGATTTGTTTACAATACCGTTACCGTTAGCTGATAAATTTTTCACATTAATTGATCGCAAATTGGTGATTGTGTGCACAATGGAAGCTGCAAATAGAAAATTGGTTGTGAACAAATTTATTGAAAATCCGTCGTGGTCTGGTTCAAAGATTACGAAAGTGTTAAATATCTCCAAAAGAGCGATATGTAGAGTTATAAAACGATATAAAGAAACTCTTAGTGTTGAAAGAGCTAAAAAAGTTGTGAACAAAACGGGAACCACCAACCTAAAATTAAAGGCAAAGATCTTGAGGTCCATCAAAAGTAATCCCGGAGTATAGGATAGCGATCGTGCCAAAAAATTCAAATACGCATAAAACCTGGGCTAAAGTGCTATCGTGCTATAAAATATCCAAATAGAACAGACAAGCTCGTCTTCTTTATAATAATGTTTTGACCAAATTCAATGGATGCATTATTGTGGATGACTAATCATATGTAAAATTTGATTTTAAACAGCTTCCAGGTCAAAAATTTTATATGGCAACGAATAGTGGTAATGTACCCTCAAAATTCAAGTACATAAAAATGGATAAATTTGCAAAGAAAGCAATGGTGTGGCAGGCTATTTGCAGTTGTGGTCTCAAATCCAGGGCATTTGTGACATCCTCTTCTATGACGTCTGATATTTACATCAAAGAGTGACTTTCGAAACGACTATTGCCATTTGTTCGTCACCACCATTCGCCAGTGAAGTTTTGGCCTGATTTAGCCAGTTGCCACTACTCTAAGAAAACCATGGATTGGTATCAGACAAATGAAGTAAATGTAGTGCCCAAATATATGTATCCACCCAATTGCCCCCAGCTTCGACCGATCGAAAAATACAGGGCTATTACAAAATATAAGTTGAAGAAAAATACAGGTATTGTCAAAAATGTGAATTCAATGTTACTAAAATGGAACCAAATAGCCGCAAAAGTATCCAGAGCGGATGTTCAAAGGTTGATAGGGTCCATTAAAAGGAATACCCGGAACTTTTTGCACAACAAAGAAATTTAAATCTTTTAATATTATAGTATTAAAACACAATATTAAACTTATCATTTAATGCGTTATTTGTTATTCTGCGTGTTTTGGTTAAAAAGATACAGCAACTTTCCTGTGTGCCAATTTTGCGTGAACAGCGCTTTTTTAGGTCAAACTCATATTCTTCCGCATACAATTTGGCGTCACTAAACTTACTTTCATAAGTATATCATTTTTATAGATTATTATTTATACGATAATGGTAAAAATTTATAAAAACACTTAATTTGCAATGAAATTTTTTCCAAAATCGCTTTAGCTTATTTACAAAGGCAAAAATAAAATGAAAACACTGTAGCATATTTTCCAACGTTGAAATTGTTTATTAATTGAAACATTAAATGTATTTCACTTTCTTTGCGTATTCTTTTATTGTATGCTCTTATTTGCTTGGCATTTATATGTATATTTCTACAACTTTGCCAACCAAATACCCTTTTGCCCCTTTCCCCGCATACAACAAACAATAAAAAATGTTAAGCACTACTGGTTAATGGCGCCATTAAAGTCACAACAACAACAACAACAACAACAAAAGAGAAACAATATCGATGCTTATCAATGCGCGTTAAAATGTAACCGCCTTACGGTTCCACAGTTTACGTTTATATTATACGATGAGTATATTATAAAAAAATATATATGTATGTATGTGTGCCTAGCCTTTAGCTTGCAATGGCATAAATGGCGGCATAAATACTACAGCGCAAAAACAAAGACATTACATTTTTTATTTGTTACTTTTATTATGTGTAAGACTAAGCGGCTGCCGTTGCTGCTTACCTTATAAAAAGTTATCAAAAGCACAAACAAGCTAAGGTATAACTTGTGACATAGCTTTTTACACCCACTACTCTAGCACCACCTGCCAAAACATCAACATCATTCTTGAGTACATGCAAATTAGTATCCAAACAAGTAAGTAAGACAACAAGCAAGCAGCGAAGCCAAGGCAACCCTTTTTTTACTTCCTTCTTTTGTAATTGTTTTTTGTTTTGGATTTTCGTTTTTTGTTTGTGTCATTTTTGTGTGAAGTATAATTTTCACTTGTCTGCAAAACAATTAGCAAAGCATACTTTTAGGTGGCTGGCTGCTCTTTTTTGTGTCATCGTTCTTGTCGCTGCTGCTATCAAAGATTCCTCTTTTATATATTTTTGGAAAGTAGAAATGTATGATACTCGCCTTCAGTCTTCATGCAGCAGCAGCAGTAGCAAGTGGGAAGCTATAATGCTCAAAGATATCGCAAGCAGACACACTCATTTATAGACACAAAAGATTGTGTATGTATATGTTGGAGTCTGTATGAAAGAAGCCAAAGTAGTGTGCGACACATAAACTTGAATTCAATTATACTCTTGAGACAAACTTGCCGCAACTTCTTCTTCATACTTCACATACATACAAACATATGCTATTAGTGGGTTAAATTATGGCAGGCAGTGGTAACAATTTCTTTGTTGTTTTTGTTGATGCTGCTGTTTCTGCTGCTCCTACACGACACACATTCTTCAGTTTTCTTTGTAGGTATGTGTGATGTGAAATAGCACAAAACTTTTGCAATATTTTCTCTGGATGTGAGTGTGTGTGTGTGTGTGTGTGGGAATGAATACCGCAAAAAGGACCTCTGTGTGTGTATTTTCATCGTCGTAGTCAAGTCGTTATTTTCAAAGTTAATGTTGCAATTCACATGTGAAATGTGTTTTTTAGAAAGTTTATTTTAAAGCAGACCGCAACAAAAAAGCTGACAAAGAAATTTGCTTTTGTTTGCTTCAAATTTAGAAGAAATGCTTGTTTGAAAACACAAGCTAATGAATTTTTACCTAAAACTATGCAACACCACACAAAAATTTATATGTGCGCATACATTTGCAACACAACGCCAATGTGTTTTTGAAATGCGTAATAAAATGCAAATGTAATAGTTGACACTTTTCATTGTTAGCTAACTGAAATTACCATCACAACCATCCCTCACAGTTTTACATTAATCCATTCATTGTGCTTCTTTTAATGTCGCCACAGCCAAAAAGTATGCTATCATAAATTTTGCGTTCAATCAATTGTGCGTGAATCAAGTATTGCGGCGCAAATACATTAAATCAAAAAGTTAATAAAATTGTGTACTGTGCAATGTACAAAAAACCGCAAATGAGCTATTAATAAGCGAATTTCTAACATATACATACATATGAACATACAACGTAAATTTATCTATATGTATTCAGTAATCACAACCAACCCCTGTCTCCCATTCCAATTCACAACTTCTGATGATATTCAATGTATTTCTGTCGATAGTTTGAACATTTAAGGGAGGAATGATTTTAAGAAATTCTTTTCCTATTTTATAAAAGTGTTGAAAAGTGCGTAAAACACACATAAATTGTTCAAATGTGTTTTATTTTTTTTTTTTTTGTGGATAAGCAGAAAACGGAAATGCGTAAAAACCACTATACATTATTCTAGGTGTTTAAATGTTTGTCTATGTGGAGTGTGAAGGGTGCGCAATGATGCGTAAATGCAATTTGAAAGAAAAAAAGAAACATTTAACATGAATTGACAAAAAAAAAGAAATGGAATCACAGCAACCAATGTTTCGTAGTTAGTTGGAGTGATGTTAAGAAGATAAATGTGTAGGAAATTGGTATCTTTTTGCGAAGGTGAGTGTTCAAATGAATAGAATGATATTTCAGTTGGGTTTCCTTGTAAGAAAACGTATATGTACAAGTCTATGATAGAGTCAGTCTTACTCTGGCGAATCTTAAAATTAATAAGAAATTTGTAAGTCATTCTGAAATGAAGATTTTTTTAAAAGGTTCATTCAAGCGGAAATCTTATGATGAATAGTATTATAAAATTTAATTTCAAGGGGGGAGGGGGATGGATCCTGAGGTTAGTTGCGGGGTGGACAAATTAGTTGTTATATGACCTCATCTAACACTAAAGTGCGCCTTTAAAAAAAAACATACTTATTGTTCTATTTCATTTGCAGTCCCATTTTGGTCTCACATGCTCTTGTAACATATATTTTGAAGTAACTCCTTCCAGTTTATCTTTTTAAATATATAACTTTGGCTTGAATATTGACCTTTTGCTAATTGTTAATTGTTAAATAAAAGTAAAATTAAAGATATTTTTTGTAATTTAATTAACTTTGTTGATATTGTATGTATTGCATAATTCTTACTGCCCTTTTTACTTGTTTAGCTGTTTTATTTTTACTTAAATCTAATCTTAAAAATTCATATATGTAACTAATGCCTGTAATATATAAGATGTAAATCTTGTGGCATTAGAAATGCTTTGAAAATAAATAAATAAATAAATAAAATTCATGATTTCCACAACTAACATAAATAAATTTCACGTATCTGCATATCCTTGTTTGTCCTTTATTAAAAGTTAAACAATTGTACTTCTGAAGCTATAAACAAAAATTCGTTAAAGTGTTTTCTTCAATTTTTAAGTTTTTATATTATTTTATTTTTTGCAGACATACTTGGAAAGTAATATTTCCATTTACCATAATGCGACGTCTCGATGATCAATTTTTGCACATATATTTTTGACTTGACTTTAGAGACGAAAACCTTAAACGCTTCGTATGTCACCAGCTGCGATTTTGACACGGATTTGTTTTAAGATAGAAAAGTTAAAATAAAAAACATGTTTTTTTACGGTTTTGCTGAATTTATTTATTATGACAATTTTAAAGATAAATATTTTATTTTTTAAACCAAGCATGTTTTTTCTCTTTATAATTTAAGTTTGAGCAAAAACGGGAGTACAGTTTTTTTTTTATTTGATTTTGAAAAACAGTCCATTTGTGTGAAGTTAAGAAGTTAAGGTACAAAGTTTAAAATTTTAAGCAAGTATATAATCTTTTTTTTTTTAATTAAAATAGTTTAAAACGAAAGTTAAAACTCCATTTCATAATACAAATTTAATAATTAAAAAAAAAAGTTGTTAAAAAAATATGTTTTACATGCTTAAAGAAATTGTACATTATAGTGTACAAATTCACGCAACTTTAACGTACAATAAATAATTTGGTTACTATTGTGTAGAAAAGACATGAAAGGTTGGTGATTTTTGAATTATTTTCTGCGGGTGTTAAAAAAATTGTGAATTTGTTCAATAAACGAAAAAATAACAAGGATCTGAAAGTGGGTGCTGATAGGACTCGAGAAAAAAAATTATACGGGTCTCGGCGTTTTAAAAGTATGCGTCAAATTTTTTTTACGTAGGCCCAAAGTTTGCCCATTTCTAACAGATTAAATATAGTTTTGCATCAGAGCTTGTTTGTATGTTGAGAAACTTATAGTAGATTTTTCCGTAGAATATTTTCTTCCTACATATTAACCCTTTGGCACCCATCATTATGGGTCTTTTTTGCCTTTTTCGAAAATGTTTATTTTTTGACCCATTATAAGGGTTGATAGAGGGTTAAAATGTTAAAAAAATATGTTGCCCATGAAATTTTTCTATAGGTCATTGAACAACAAAATTTTGTATACTTGACTTTAGTAAAAATAAAAAAAAATCCAAAAATATTTAAAATTTTCACCTTTTATACTTAGTGAACAACGGTGTTTTTAAAAGTATTTTCCAAACTAAAAGTTTATTTTGCATTGCAAAATAAACCTTAGTTGTTTTTTCCACAAAAAAAAAAAAAATCCAAAACTAAAATTTTTTTCGAATTTTACTCCTTTCATGCATTTTGGTCATCATAATGTACAAAATTCCAAAAGCTCTACAGCCTTTCTCCCCCCCCCCCGCCGGCCTCCGCCCCCCCATTGAAAAAGTTGAAAAGAAAGGGTTAATTCCAATTTTAATTATATATTTAGTTTAAATGAAAATTCATGAAGCAGTGCAACAAAAATTCTGTGCAGTTTGGATATTTGGAACGAAGTCGTTTGTCGATTCAAACAGACCAGTCCCCAAACTGATTTTGTCGAACCATTTGATTCGATATTTGTTTCATGGCTCCTCTTAAACACTTGCAGTTCATTTTAAATTGCAACTAATAGCAAAATCATGAGGTACTATTTATAAAATAAGTTTTAAGTTCCCATTTCAGATTTTTGTTCGGAATGTTTCTTCTCATGTGATGTCGAGCTTTGGTAGTGCTGGTGCCTGGGAATAAATACTTGTATCATTCCTTATTGTATTGAATAAAAATTTGGGGGAAAAATTGAAAAAAATTGCTATGAGGCAAGTCAGTACCAGCAAGGAACGTTAGCTGTCATTCCTTCAAAACTAAACTGAGTTTTCTCTATATAAGTTTGCTTTTCAATTTTATTATATTTGACACTGTGTTTTTGGAATTCTAACCAACCTCGGCATTCACACTTTCATTTTGTAACTCACTTGGTCCCTGACCTCGGGATTCTTCTCCTTCGTTATTTGAATCATTTACATTTCCTTCGTCAGGACAGTATTCGCTTCCATCATCGCTTGAAAAATCCATGTCAGCTTCGCTTTCCAGATCATTGAGAATCTCAGTGATTTGCGATAACGACAATCGTTCCGCTGACATTACTTTTTACTACAAAAAAAAAGTATTGTCTTAAGTTTTACCTGCAATTCTTATAATTCTACCATTAAACTAGTACAATTACAAAAACTCAATTAAAGATACTTTATAAAATATTTCACTTGCAAAAGAAATTGCGTGTTTCACCTAAAATTAACAAACTACGAAATTGGCAGCAAAAAAATTAGCATGCTATGTGAAAAATCCTAAAAGTTTCAGTTGCAGAGCTATGCAAATGCACTTCGGTAACTTTTTGTAATACAGTGACTTACAAAATTGTTCATTACGTAACAAATTTTGGCGACACGTTGAATGGCCAATAATGTTGACAAATCGAAAAGGAACAAAATAGTTAAGCTTGTACACATCCAAATAAACAAAAGTGGAAACAAATTGTTTAAATCAGATAGTATCTTCAGGTTCCAAAAGGGTCTTGAAAGTCCCGAAATTTTGACCACAAATTACGATTTTTACAGCTATCTACAAATACAAACATTATGACAAAAGAATTTCTTAATTAACTTCAAGTATATTGACGAGCTTTGATGTATTTAAAGCATTTTTATATATTTTCAAATATTGTAAGTATTTTCGAGCACCCTCAAGCATTTTAAAGTGTTTTAAATCATTTTTAAATATTGTAATGGCATAAATTTATAACTGGGGTAAACTCAGTGGTCTCTAGAGTTGTTACGAATAATGTTGTTGTTTTCGACTATTGATCAAATTTTTTTAGTTCAGTATATATTTATAAGTTATTGAGCCAATGTCAATGCAGTCCTGTGCTGTTATAGAGCTGATGTAGGTTGATGCTGTAGTGATGTGGGGGAATGCCGTCTTAGTTGGGGTGCTGTCAGGGCCGGGACAGTGTCCTTTTCTCCGTTATATCTCACTGGCGTAGAATAAGTATTATTTGACGAAAACAAACTTTTATATCATTTCGAGTTCAGAGCGTGAAGTGCATATAAGTGTTACGTGGCCGAATATTAAAAGAAGAATAAAAAATGCATTAACTTAAAATTAACATGCTAAAAGATCAATGTAAGTAAACTTAAATTCTTTGACAAGGTTTCATTATCATTTTAATCTGTTTGCATGAGACGCTAAATGGCGTGTATTGTCAAGTTCGAAGCAGTGATAATAGTGATGTGCTTTTTGTAATGATGCGTTTTGACTTCGGAAATACATTTTTCCCCTTTTACAATGACTAGGGATTTAGCAGCGCTGGGGCCGTCTCACAATGATTTGATGCCATACAAAGACGAGAGCTCTCTGTTTTTGATGAAATTACGTATGCTATTCAATTTTGGTCGCTAAACTCAAATCTGAAGTCACTTTTAATTAGGCTATTTTGGTTTCACCACGATTTTTTGGGTTCTTTTTAGTTGGGTATTATCTTTAAAATAATACCAAATTCGTTTGGTTTTGACACTATGATTATATTGAGTTTTGCACTGTGCGGCGGTTCAAATAACCTCAGCGTGAAGAATGGTGGGGAAGCATGTCTGAGATCTCAACCCTCTTTCACAAATCTCGTCCAATCTGGGAGGATAACTGACAGCAGCATCTCTTTTTGCACAATTTGAATAGATGCAAAAATCTCGGTCTAGGCTTTTCACGTGCGGTTATGTCACTAAAAACAATGGATGTGTGCAAAGCACGCAAGATATTTGATGTGTAAACAGTTAAGCCAACTGAATTCCATATTCATAAGCTCACATACATATGTATAGCCATATATAGGAATTTGATGTATAATCTATATGGTAGGTAAATAATTCAAACTAAAACAATTCTTTTATGAACTTAAAAATTTATTGGATATCATTATCTTTTATATATAATAGCCCGATTCACTATAAATTGCAAATGCATCATTGCAAATTTTTATTCCATATCGCAAAAATAGTTTGCAATTGCACCAAATCGTAGTTGCATTATTTTTCTTTTACTCAATGCATTGGGCACGATATGTTCGCATATACGCAGCTGTAATTGCATCTTTTTTTCTGCGCTTTAAGTTTTTCTTCCTGTTGATTTGAAATTTTATTAGATGTAAAAAGTTTACATAACGTCGCCTGAGAATTGATTTGGCGTATAGGTATATGAATTTGTACACACATACGCCAAATCAATTCTCAGACGACGATAAGTGTTTCCCGCATTTAACTTTAGAAAGGCAACAGGGGTGACTAGTCTTTTTAAAAGCACCGCAAAGAGATTTGCCTTAACTGCATTTATTACAAATAAGAAACAATGTATTTTTTTTTAAAGTAAATAAGTGATTTTATAATAAATAAGTTTGATTTTTTCTGTTTAATATATTTGCTATTTACTAATGCCGTGGTTTGCTATCATTATCACTACATTTTGTTTATACATTTATTGAAACCTAGATTCCTTTATACTTATCACTTTGTATTGTTTTTATATTTAAAAAAATATTTAATTTTAATCCAATCTAACTAACCGAATGCGAAACCTATCAAACGCCTGTGTTTGTTACGGCGACTTCTCTGCTTGTATGGTATAGTCAATCTCCACACGTTTAACATCAACAAATAATTCACCACGAATAAATGTACACAAACATTTTGTTTTCGTATACACATATATGTGTGACTAAATTGATCGAAACATAAACAAACAAACTCCGCTCGTATTTTAATTTCTCCCTCTCTTCTCTTTGTTGTTTAGAGTAGCACAGTCATGCCGCGCAGTAGTGCGAGCGAGAGGGGAACTGGACGTTACAGTTATCTTACATCTTACGTTACAGTTTTTCTTACATTTTACACATTTGAAATTTTGCCCATACCGTGAGCTAAAATGTTTACACATCAAAAAAAGTAATATACTCGGTATTTAATTTTCAATTTTAAAAAATTCTATATACGAGATTTTTTAGAAGGTTTCTAAAAATACTGAGAGTCACTTAAAACCTTATAAAGAAACATATCTAGTAATATTTTTCTAATAAAATCTAATAAATGAATTGAGTCATTCAAACTTGAGGCTATAGGGAAAACATTCGGAATAAGAAAAGATGAAACAAATCCGCGGAATTTTTTCACTGCATGCAAAATGGAAGAAAATAACTACATTTGCTTATTTTCTTCATTCAAGATTATCGAATTTAATATGTGATCAAATTTAAATTTAAAAACAAATGTGCACAAAATAATATGGACTAACCAGTTTATAAAAGAGCTAAACTGGTTAGTTAAAACGTATTAATCTTAATAAAAAACCAACCTAGAGAGCGTTTTAAAAATAGAATGTTTTACATCCAAAAGCATGCTTTACATTTTTTAAAAAACTTTGTAATTGTAAGAAATTTAAAAAGTTAAAAACTAGTTTTTATTATTGCGTTAACGAAAAAAATGTAAACGTTGTTACTGTTGCTGTTTTAATTTTCCGCAACACACTCCTCACAAAAGAACGTAACGGCTTTCATTGTAGTAGTTCCAAAAAAAAAAAAAAAAAACAAGAACAGAAAAATCATTGTATTAAAAATTCACCAACTTCTCATAAACAAACCACAAAGTATAAAAGCAAAGCAAGTAAACAAATATGCATGAAAGTCAACCCCAGTAAACATGCGAGGCAATCGAGCAAGCAAACAATACAAACAAACACAACCATTTTTTTTTTACCGTGTACCCACAGGGATGTTTGTTGGTATACTTCTGCCATTGCATACACACACATATGAAAAAAGTAGAGAAAAACAAAACTCGATTCAAACTTCGAGTCAACGTTACTCGTTAAAGTAGTTACAAATGACATTGCATGTTTTTTGACCTAACCTAAGGGAATTTCACATTTTCGTTACTTGCGTTTTTTCGTGTGTTTCTTTGTTCAGCGAAATGCGCGCACACACACACACACAGCATACCCACGTATGGAGTTTCACACGAAAACAAGGCTGCTGCTTCTGCCGCATATCATTTCCTATATGTATCACATGGTTTCTTTCATTGCTTTTACGTATGTATGCGTGTGTGTGTCTGTTTTCAAAGCTTTTGTCAACATTTCCATTCAAGAACAATGTAGTCTATTTTCTTGCTGCTGTGGTTTTTTTTTATAATTGTGTGTGTGCGTGTTTTTTTTTTGTTGTCATTTTGAAAATAGATAAATTCCTAGCATACTTTACAGCGCACATTTTCTGTAGTCGAACAATTTTGAGATAAAAAGATAAAATATATAAAATATGCGGCAAGAGTGTATGTGACCAAGAAAGAGCGCAAAAAAGCTTTGGCACATGCGTCATATACTGACCCGGCAAAATGCACACATGCAACGTGTGTTTTTCCAAAAGCTTTTCATAGTTCGAAGAGCAGGAGCGTCACACTCTTTTGTGCGGTTCTCGAAGAGAACGAGCGTAAAGAAAGCAAAAAGAGTTCAATTGTTTCGGAGTTTTGCTTATACTCTTTCAGTAAATTTTCGAAATTTACATACGAGCGTAAATTTTAAGCATATTTTTAGGAGTAAACCGAAATGTTTTTACTTACTCTCTAATGAGTTTTCGTGCGAATTATTCATTGGCATATACGTATGTGCGTCGAAAGCTCGCATGTAACTCGTGTATCGTGTTAGCTATTGTTGTTGTTTGTTGTGCCTGCATCAGCATCATCATCATCAACCAAGATTTGTAGTATGAATATCGAAACGATGTCATGTTCGTCACGCTGTGGCAACTAGTTTCATTTAAACTGTTGCCCGGAAAGCACACATAAATGTCGTTGTTGTGTGAAAGTCGTGCGAAATGTTTGTAGTTGTTATTGAAAATAGAAATTAATGAAAATAATAAAACAAGCCAAGTTTTTAGGCAGAAATAAAGTGGATAAAAAAATGTGATAAACTACAAATAATTTTAAAAGTGTTGGGGAATGTAAAAAAATATCATCTCCAAGAAAGAAACAAGTGAATACAGCATTTGAAATCGGTTGGTTTTTCACACTAGGAAGAATATGCAATAATCTACTCTACTTTTAGGCGTGTTACTCAAACGATAGTAAAAATTCTGCACGTTTTATGTATTTTGGTTGTATTTGTTTCTCGTTTCTTTGTCGATGCTTGAGTGCGTTAAGATGGAAGAGGCGCTTTGTTGAGGTATTCTATTGGAAATGGCAAACAATAAAAACGAAGCATTCTTTAAGGCAGTGAAAAGAATGATACCTTGAAAAATACCAAAATAAAAGCAAATAAATGTTGAAGTGTTTTGCAAACTCAATTCAAAAAAAAAAAAAAAACGGTAGCATTCAAGTATATAAAGATATACTACACCAAGGAGGCAAGCAAGAATTTTTAGATTAAAACGAGGCATACTTTTAGGTAGTAAATAAAATGGGGCAATGAATAAACACCAAAAGAACAACAAATAAATGAAATGGAATAATATAATAACTCAAAGCAAACTCAGTAAGCAAGTAAGAATATATAAGCGTTAAAACGAGGCATACTTTTCGGAAATGAAAAAAAAATCGGAAATGTGATTAAAACGATTGGTCTTATATTGCTGTGTTGACTCAACTGAAAAATCGCTTGACTTTAAGCACATGAAAAATTTTCATCAACAAGCAAGCGAATGGTATAGATTTGGAATTGACACACATTTTTCCCATGCAGTAAATTATGCTATATAGAAAACTAAAAATCACAGCAAACAAATATAGAAATTTTTATAAATTTAAAGCAAAGTTTTTCGGCATGAAAGAACATGAAAAGGTTAAATCGAGGCATACTTTTAGGAAGTGGAAAAAATCGTAATTTAAAAAAAAAAAAATTAATTATAAAATTGCTTTTAACTCTTTGGATAAACATTTGATAAACTTAACTGGAAAATTGCCTGACTGAAGCACGTGAGAAATCGAAATCATCAAGCACACGAAAAGTTATGCATTTAAATTGGCACACATTTCTCACACGCTTAAAAGCATGCTGTAAATTTTCTATTTTGTTGACTTTAGAATACCACAACAAAAAAGTTAATAACTGTATATGCACAAAAGTGTGATCTTTTTCTCATCCTTTTTAAAAGCACCATTTAATTTTAATTTATTATGTCAACACGAACACATTGAAGCAATTTCGTAAAATATTACAATAAAAAAATATGTTAAAAATAAAATATCACATAAAATGGATGCAAGCGTATGATGCAATATAATATGTATAAATTTAAGATGCCATAAAGTATGCAGCGAAATAATTTCAAAGAACTTAAGACATATGAGTATGTTTGAGTATGATGAAGATATGAATATGCAAAAATAAACGTACACGATGAAGACAGAAAAAGGCTTAAAAAATATAAATACATTTCTTTAAAAAGAAAACTGAAGTGTGTATGATATAGAAGCATAAACGAGCGACAAAAAGGAAGATAGAAAACAAAACCCAAAAAGGCACTTAAGTACGCGTACATACTTTTTTTCAAACATTCTTACATACGTATATATATATTTTATAAAAGGAAAAACATAAAGTATTATAAAAAAAAAAAAATAAGTAAGGGTGTGGTGTATAAAAAAGAACGTGCTTTTACAACATTTACGTGTTTGTTGATATATTTGTATGAATATAAAAAAAACAACTGTTTTTGTATGTTGTTGGTTTTGAGAGAGTGACAATTTATAGCATTACGGGCGCATATTTTGACGACCAATAAACAAACGTGCACACTCACGCACTTTATATGTATGTATATTTATAAAGTATTGTGCACGTTTTTATATTTCGACAACAGCAGCATTCATATTACGCACTAAAGCACATATACACACTCAGTTTATTGTATGCCACTGCGTTTTATGCGATTTATCAATCAACATGCTGTGCTGTGTTGCTGCCTACTTACTATATCAATACTGAATGCTGTTGTTGCTGCTCCTGGCACTGTTACATGTTGGTGTGGAAGTTAAAAAGCCTCTAGAGAAAATTAAAAGTATTTATGTTTAACGTGACTTTAGTCAAATGCCAAATACAAAGCACAGATACTGCAACCAAGAAAGAACAAGCAACCAAACAAACATATATGAGTAGAGTATATAAAAAAAGAGTACTACAAAAAGAAGTAAATACGTAGTAGTCGATAAAAACTACGACGAATACATTTTGCTATTCCCATAATATTACGCATTTACTAATATATAATTTTTTTTTTTTTTCATTTATTTTCTTTTATTTTGGATACATTTCTATATTTCAGTTAGTGTTTCATGCTGTACAAAATATAAAAAAAAAATTCGAATACAAAAAAGAATATATACATACATCCAAAAAAATATATATCCAAATAAGAAAAACAAACGAAAAGAAAAATAAATGAAGAAGCAGTGAAATTGAAATTGAATTTATTGTGTTTACATAAAAACAAAAAAATTTATATATAGATAGCAAGAAAAAATACTACATAAAATATTCGCTGGCAAGATATTGGAACTAGTTAAATTTGCACTCGCATATATGTATATGCCAATCAACCCACATACATACACATATGCAGCTGCGAAAAAATAAATGAACAAATACACTAGCGAAAAATTGAATATTTTTTCTCTCCCCAATTATTTGTTGCTGTTCGGTTCGTTTCGATTTGTTTTTCTTTTTCTTTTATTCAGTGTTTTCTGTTTTCTTTTTTAAATAAATATGTATGTACGTGTATACGTAAAAAGTGAAAGGTATTGAAAATTGTAGTGAAAAGTATTGATAACAAAGTACAAAGTAAAAAAAAAAGTAAAGTGTAGTGAAAGTAAATACATATACACATATTCTTATACTACTATATAGAAAAACTGAAAAGCGTACAATATTTGCTTGAAGAAAAGAACTAAAAGTCAATAAAAATAATAAAAGTAAAAAAAAGGATTAATTTACACTCAAGAAAATTACAAATATTTGTTGATGCAGCATCAAAGAGAAATTTAACTTTTCAAGGTAAGTTTTGAAAATAAAATATATAAAAACTATAAATATATAATATTTGTATCAACAAAAATTCACCAAAAATCGCAAAAGAAATAACACCATGATATAAATGCTAGCTAGAACTAGAGAAACTTTCGTGATGGTATCTAGAATTAAACCAACTGATTTGTACTCACACACGATCCTGAGGATAACTTCGAAAAAAAAGGAGTGTGGGAGTGTGAAGAATAAGTTTAAATTTTTTGCATATTACCGCAAGGAGAAATTACACTTATTAAATTAGACTTAAGATCATAAATTAGACCCCTCGGTTCGGTTATCAGTGAGTCGCAGTACTCTATGGAAAATTTATAAAAATTATTTTATTATTAATTTTTTTTTGTATATATAATGAAATTTGATGATTTTTGAAAGAAATTGCCCATTATTTTGACCTTTTCTTGTAAGAATTTGAAACCTATTTTGCAAGTAATAGGTTAGGTTAGGTTAAAGAATGGGTGGATGCTACGCACTTCCAATCGGAGGCTCTATTGGGCTCGTTGTGGTGCTGTTCATTTATATTTTATTGGTAGTAACGGTGAACTTCATCCTTTTTAAGGAAACTATAAGTGGAATAAATCAGGGTTCCCTTCAACTTCCAAAATATTTTTTATTTTTTTATTTTATGTTTTTTTTTTCCTTTTTTTTTGCATTTCGGGTTGTTTAAAAAGTGCGAGAGTCAAGACAAACGAAGCCGAAAATTTTTTAATTATTTACAGAAAATATTTCAACTTATAAGAAGCAAAAAAATTATGTTTATAAAATAACAACTATGAGTGCTATAGCTCCGAAAAAGTAGAGTTCAAACCAAATGTTTTTTCGATGTCCAGTTTCAGATTTTTAATTGAGGATGTAAAAAAGATTTTGAAATTACATTCACTGCCAAAACTTATCCAAGATTTATATATTATACTAACAGTTGCCCAACACGATTTTTTTTTTTTTTTGTGCAACCTACAATTTAGAATCTTTTTGGTATTTTTAAAAATAACAAAACTGAAAATTTTTTTCTATTTCCAAACTCAAGTTATGACAAAACTTCTTCGACTTTTGTCCATCTTTTTCACAGTAATTCCATTCTTTACAAAGGGTGAAAAAAATTCAAAAGAATTGTAAGATCTTTTTGAACATACTTCTGAATTTTTAGAACACTTTGCATACTTCTACGATCAAACAAAATAAATTGCAAATAAATTAACTTTTAAAATAATTTACGTTAAAAAAGCGAAAGAAATTTTCATACGTTTGGATAGAAAAAAGTAAATAATTACTAGATTTTAAAAGAAAAAAAAAAAAAAATAAACATATAATTACAAATTCATATCTGGTGTCAGATTTGTTCTATTTTTTTGAATAATTTAGTTTTGAAACTGGCGATGTTGTGTTTATAAACGAAGGTAAAGGAAGTTTGAAGAATATGGCTGAAAATTTATTTCTTTTGAAGTACGAATGTTGGTTGGTAGGCTTTAGCGAATATTCTTTTTTTTTTTAGCAAATATAAAGAAGTCGTTTCCTGTTTTTTTCCAATATTTTTTTTCGTGTCCATTTTAACCTAACTCCTATTATTTTTAATTCATAAAAACAAACAATTTAATCAATAAATTCCAACATTTAGCAAATCTTTTTAAAGTTATGTGCTTTAAAAAAATTTTCTAATTTCATTTGAGTTTTGTTAATATTCATTTTACGAATTTTGTTTTCGTTTGTCATAAATTAAGGTTAATTTATCAAATATTTTATATATTTTTTATTCATTCCTAATTGGAAATATTTTTTATCACGTATTGTACTATTACTACTATTATGGCGGAATAGCCCCTAGAGAGCTTAGGGCGAGTTTTTTGCGTTTTTTGAAATTGAAATATTTAGTTTTTTGAGCATTAAAATGGTCATGAACTTAAGTTTCAATAAAACAGCTTGGAGACAAAATCCAAATATCAAAATATAAATATATTTCTTAGCTGTATTTTTCAGCAATAATAATAATATTATCTTTTACTTTGCTAAACTTTTATTCTGTTTTGTATGCTCGGGAATTTCACGTTGAAATCACAACTCCCAAACTATTGTCTTTTTCAAACATCTATCTTCGTCAAAAATGTTAAAGTGATTTGCTTAAGCGCTTGTTTGTATTGCATCATTCTACAATACAGAATATAAATAAATTGTACAGGGTTAAAGGAGAAAGCTTTCACCAAACTATCATGGGAATAAAGGGAAAAGAGTCGATTCAACAAAAAAATTGATTTAATTTGCTTTTAAAAAATGGTTTAATTTGCACAAAAAAATAATTTTTTATAATAACATCAGTTTTTTTTTCGTTGCCAAAAATAAAATAAGCATACATTTGAATAAAAATAATTTTAAAGCAGAGCACTTAAAACGAATGTTTTTTTTTTTTAATTTTTCAATAGCTCTATTCACGATTTGGTGCAAATAGTATTGCACAATTGCAAATGCAAAATATTTCTGCTATCACAACAACAAATATATGCGATATGCAACAAAAATTTGCATTGTAATGTCGTAAGACCATTAGCACCAAACCATGACTCTGCTTTCAGTAATTATTTTAAAAATCTAAAAAAGTTACAAAAAGCAATTTTTTGATATTGGAATATTCCGAAAAGTTATTTATTAATACTTTGGCTAGATTTCTGTTGAAGTAAGATAATTGAAAAAGTCAATAGTTTGGGAGTTGTGATGAAAAAAGTTTGAAAAACGAGATTTTCAGTCATTTTGGAGGAATGTGCGGGTTAGGGGGGTAGATGCAGGGTCAATTACTTAAGACGAAATATTTCCTATATTTTTCAGTACAATTTGTCCTAAGACACTGAAAACGAAATCTTGCGTTTTGAGACTCAAATTTTCACTTATTTGTTTGTGACATACCCCGACAACTTTTATCATATTTTTCAATCCTATTTCGGAAATCGTTATCAAAACCTAGGAATTATAAAATTTTTCTGATTTTGTTGCACAGTGTAATTTTTAATGTACTTTTTTAAGAAAAGTACAGCCTTAAATAATTAAATTATGTTGTTTTCATTATGTTATATTTTATTTAAGAGTCGTATAGCCAAATTTCGTATGGGGTTTTTATGTGTCTATGGCGAGACGAAAAAGTCACTCGTGGACAGTAATTTCACACGTATAATTTTACAAAAATCTGTTGTTGGCTTAGCGATAGTTTTCGCAAAGTATTTTAAATAAAAACAATATTTTATTTTTTGACAATCTATTAGCAACCGAATGTAGGCTAACGTTTTCGATTTTTAATAATGTGTAACGGGACAATAGACAAGAACCAATCGAATATTACATATCAGAAACAGCAATTTATACATAAAATCAAAAGCTTTAATTACAGTCTCATTAACAGATTTACAAAATTAGAGATGACAAAAAGAAACATTGCAAAATTTTATACACTTAACACAAAACAACCGAAATTTTGAATTTCTTTATTATTCATGTTTCTCTATCGACCCTCCAAATTTGAAGCTTATCCTGAGACATGTGGTGCGAATTGCCGATGACTTGGCCTGGAACGCCCCATATATAGATTATGGCTCTGCATCTGAATATGCAAAAATCTGCTTTACGGGAGAGATTAATGTCTGTGTGCATTTTGAATCCATATCTGATTTTTGTTCTGTTTCGGACTCTGTTCTTTTTTCAGGTCTGAAGATAAACCAAATAATCATGCAATTCAATAAAAAAAAGAAGATATTTCAGATTATTTCCGAATTATGATTTGACTTGAAACAAAAAAAAATCAAATAAAATAAAATAAAATAAAGATATTTTATCTCAAATAAAGTATGTTTCTGAAATCGATTCAGTTATAATTTTTTTTTCTTATTTCTCAAAAGGAAAAACCTTTTATGAATTTTTTTTTTTACTTTCGACAAATTAACCATTGCACAACACACTAAAAATAATATGTAAAAGAAAATTCTGTTTGAACTCGAATCTTTTTGGAACATATTTTTTTAGAGAACACTGATTTACTCATCAACTTTTTGGGTCTGTTTGAAATTTGAAGAAATTTGGAAAAATTCACAGTATTTTCATATCAAAAATAAAACACAAATGATTTTAAGCTATATATTTCTACATATGGAACTGTATTTCTTCAAATAACGCTAAATGTGTGCTCTTTAACGTATCTAATGCTATTTCCTTTAAGGCCACCTTCTGGTCTAGATTTTTCAATAAATTTATTTTTTTTTTATATTTTAAAAGTATGGGCTTTTAAAAGTATACTGTAAAAAAAGTTTTCGTATCGATATTTCCACTATTTCGAATTCTACAGCCTATTTAGCAGGTGAGCGCAGAAGCAGGTAAAAGGACCCACAGAAGTTTAAACTCATTTATCTCGAAACTATATTTTTCTGCACAAAAAACAAAAACAACTCGATGGAGACAAAAAACAAAAACAACTCGATGGACTCGTCTCAAATTTTACTATAACTTTCTACGTTGAATACTTCTTACTTTTTAAATACAAAAAGTAATGAAAAAACGGTCTGTTTTCGTAACGTAAATTTCAAGAACGCGCCATTTTGTCAATTTTTTTTTTTTTCATTTTAGTTTCTGCGATAACTACACTCATACTGGTTGTAACTTATTTTTTTGTTTGCTTATTATTTAACTTAAGAAAAAATCCTAAAAACTCTTCAAATTCAAGGGAGTTAGACCAGAAGATCCCCTTAATCTTTTTTTGACTTTATGGTTTCCAGCAAAATTAATAACTTTCTAGGCTTTTATTTTTTATAACATGTTATTCTCTCATACCCAATGTTCTAATGCCGACATTTGGAATAATTTTAGAGCTACTATTATTATTATTTGAAGGAAGGACGACTCGAGAGTCAGGCACTGCGACCTATAAGATCTTTTGTACCAAAGCCCCAAGAAAGAAAGAAAGAAAGAAAGGAAGGGAGAAAGAAAGATAGATAAGAAACATACCCAAGCCGAGAATCGAACTCGGGTCTCCAGAAACAAGAGTCTGGCACTCTTCCACTAGACCACAGTGGCGATGGTAGGACCTACAGTCTAACGCCGATTCCGAACGGCTATGTGGCAATTTTTTATCAGCTCGGTGGTCTTGCCATTACCAACCAAGGTGTGTACTTGTACACATTCTTATAATTCTCATCCACTTCATATCGATAGTGAATATAATAAGTTTATGAGAATTAACCACCAGACCAAGACGGGAATCGAACCCGCAACCTTCTGGATGAAAGTCTAGTGCACTATCCACTAGACTATCGAGTTCGTCTAGAGCTACTAACCTAAAATTAATTTTTCAGTAAAATATTTATTTTCTTTTTCTTTCAGTCCATTTTATTCCAGTACCAGTTTCTGTTGAATTTTTCGAAGATTTTTTGAAAAGTTCTAATAATAGCATTATTAAAAAAAATTTCAAAAAATTTTTGCAATATTAATTCTCCGAGATATAGGGTAATCGATTTATAGACTAATGGGTTATAAAGACTACAATATTTAGTTATGCTAGATACTTAGGTGACGTCACACGCCACATTTTGTGCAAATTTATCAATTTCGTGCAAGTTGTTGTTCGAAAGGTGTAAAAATTAATTGCCTCAAATCTGGATCAAAAAAAAAATTAATTTCATAATTGGACGGCCGAAACCACGTTCAACAGACCAACAGTTCTTTCATTGAGGCAGCGCATTGTAACTTCTTAGGAGTAGGACTCCGAAAAATCTCTGTACTTTGAAGTGCTCCAAGCCAAACTACACAGGTTCACAAATTTCATATCAACTTTTTCTTCATTGAAAAATAAATAAATGTGGAATTAGATTTTTTAAATGAATTACTGCAATATAGGTTTAGAATAGAAGGTTTACATTCATAACATAAATTTTAGCGTCTTGTCGCTCATTTACTAAAAGACTGTCATAAGTCAAAAAACACGATTTTTGAGTTAATGATGCAGAATTATTCATTATGTCACGTTTCATGTTGTGTAAAAATTTCATATTAATATCTTGTATACTCTGCGCGTGAGAATTAAAAGATTTCTTCTTTTTTCTGCTAAGTGGGAGTCAATTGAAAACTTTAAACGCGTTTTCTGCAAAATCGCGTTTTTAGAGTTATGACAGTCTTTTAGTAAATGAGCGATATATGACCAAATCAAATTCAGTTTAAAATTTGGACCATTCAAGTTCTTAATAAGAGGTAGTGCTGAATTGGGTTAAGATTTTAAAATTTTTGGTTTAAATTCTAAGATAACAATTTTTTGCATTTTAAAACAGGAATCACTAGAATTAAAACCAAACTCTAATGAATTTTAAAAGATTTTGAATAAAAAATTAAAACTAATTATATTAAAGTTTTTAAAAAACAATTTTGTTTTTTATTTAATTTTTTTGTTTTCTGTCTTACTATAACTTTTTTCGTCAACATAAAACAAAATTTTTTAGCCTCCAAAAGTAAACAACTCGAACCGATGTTTTTCTCCCTTTTTCTTATTCATCATATTTTGCCAAGACAAGGCAGCCATTAAAGTATTTGTATCTCTCTTTTAACTCATTCATACCCAATGTTGCGTATATGCAACATTTACTTTAATGAGGCATAAAATAGGTATTTAACAAATTTCACTTATAATAATATATGCATTCAGTTCTGTAAGGTATTCTTCGCGTTTGCCAAACATTTGAAATTTTTTGCTTATGCCATTTTTTTTTTAATGTTTTGTCTTTGAAGTTCAGCAAAAAACCTAAGCGCAAAAATTTGTAGTAAAATCTTTTGCACTATTTTTTGAAAAAAAATATGTTTAATTAGTAATCTAATTAGTAATCTAAGTGGAAATTTTGTTTATCAGATGTGTTTATAAAAGATAGGAGAATATGAAAATCAAAAAATTGGAGAAAAAAGTTATCCAGTGGTTGTCTACAGCTTCATAGCTATGTTTTTTAACCTTTAATAAAGGACAAACAAATCAATGTAGAAACAAGAAATTTGGTGTCATGATTATGGAAGACCTAAGTAACGATAATTTTTAAACAAACTGTTTCTATTAAGCCCCATTATAATTCGGGAGTCAAAGGGTTAAAGTAACTTCTTATAGATTTTAAACTTTTCGTACTAGATTCTTAACGTTTTGGTTTTAATTTTACCTTCTCTGGATTAAATTAATTTAGTTTATTAACTGTTTTAAAATTGAGTCCAAAAAAGTTTGGCTTAAAAAAAATAAACCCAAATTTTTTACCGTGTACTAAATAGATTTTTAACCACAACATAATCGTTGCTTGTGGGACCAAATCAAAATCGCGCCAGTCTGAAAAACAACATTTAGATGAAGAAGAATATTGCTGTTGCTTGCTGACTTTCATATTTTCAGAATCATTTTTTTCAAAACACACAACATTATCCGGTGTCGCTGGTGTATCAATATCTAACTTTTTTTTACCTTTTATGTATGCACCATCGCTCTCTTAATCCACTTCAAGAGATATTTTTGCTAACATCGATTTTTCAAAACAATTTCAATATCAAGCAAGATACGTAAATTCTTAAAGGGGTTTTTGGCAATGCATTTTTAATAATAAATTAAATTTTTGTGTGCGACTGAAATAAAAAAAAAAAAAAAACGCAAAACAGAAATTATAAAGATATTTAATAAAGAGTTACATTTTGGCTCGCTAGTTAAGAGAATGGATTACGGAATTTAAGACTAGAATAACTTATTCTGAAATGAAAAAAAAAAAATTAAAAATGTTATATACTTCGGATTTGTGTTCAGTTAGTTTATTCATGGCCTTCTTAAGTTATTTTTAAATTTTAAAATATTTTTATTCACTTTCCTAAAAATTTTGTTTTTGAAGTGTTTTTTGTTTCAATTGGTTAGATTAGGGAAAAATCGCCCAAAGATCGAATAAAGCTTGCATGATACATTACTAGTCAACGTTTTAATAAATTAAAAAAAAATGAAACTAAGTTTCATGCCTTTTGTTTTAAAAAACTGGATGTTGTTGATCAATATATCAAGCAGTTGTGTCAGAATGGATTATGAGAAAATTAACTGGAAGAAATACTTTTTTTTTACTTGCAAAGAAAACTAAGGTTTTGAGTTTCAAGTAAGATAATCTTCCATTTTGTTTTTTTGTTTGTTTTTTGGAAAATCATTAAAGTGTTATCCTTATATTAGACCAAAACTTATAAGAGAACTAAGTCCAAAAAGAAACGCTTAAAGAAACTTAAACCAAATTGAAAGCAAATGTTTGCATAGAGAATTTGTTAGTTTAATAAAACCATTTCAATCAAAAATTAATTTTTTTGAAAGTTATGTTATAATGAAAAACTTGTTTTATTAAGTTCTCACATTAACATGCTACATATGTGAAATATGGTCTTTCCATGCGCACATTAAATTTAGTATACCCAAGTCACACCACTACTTTTATATAGATATGCATATATGTATGCATTTAGAAGCACATGAAACTTCAAGGATGTTAAAGTAACGTAAAAAATAGCAGCATAAAAATTGCTGCACATTTTATGCAGAGACATTTCTCCAGTAAAAAATATTAAAATGTGTAACTATATACAACTATAGCACTTTTGCATATACATAGTATATATCCACGTTAAAGTATGAGAATATGTACATAGATTACAACGATAATGATTTTCTTGCCAGACATTTTTTGTATACACATTTATTTTCAAAACATTTTCATGCCAGCATACGTAATTTTCCGAAACCTTCACTTCCATTCCGCTACATTTCTACACTTACTTTGCGCCTTATAGTATGCTAAGAAAATTGTGTAATGTCTGCAACGAACTAGCACAAGTAGAGACATACATATACATTTAAAAATGTTTGTATGTATAAGATTATTATGTGCTAGTGTTGGTGGCAATGTTTGGAGACTTGTCATTTTTCCTAATGTCGTTGTTGGTTGATTTTTTTTGTTGCTATTATTGTTGTTAAAGCAAAAAAAAAAAAAAAAAAATACCAAACAAAAAAGTAAACAGAGTGAAAATTTTTCAACGAAAAAAACATAGAAATTATTTCTTTTTTATTTCAGCTGTAAGCAAGAAAAAAACATACATACAGCGTTTCAATAGCAATAGAAGCCAAAAGAGATTATCAAACTAATGCAGTACTTTTTTTTGTTCGTTTTTTCTTCATATTTTTAGGTTTCTGTTGAGTTTTGGCACATTTAGCTGTATGCTTTTTTTATGTATTTTTTTTTTTGTATGGTTTTGGTTTTACATTGGCCATTTCTGTTTCCTGTCTTTTAGTTATTTTTGGCATTTAAGTGAGCGGTCAATTACATGAGTAAACTCATGCATATAAACAAACACACACACACACTCACATGCACAGTGAAAGAAAGAAGAAGATGAAAGCACATAAACACATACATACTCTCATACATTTAAGTATTTGCTTCTACTTGTAGTTGTGTACATATTTCTTCTTTAATGATACGAGTGGGTAGTAGCCAGTAAATAGCAAGCTCAAGTATTGGGGAGGAGTGTGAACCGAGGACCCTTCAATATATTTTTACACACGCTTCTGGTATATTTTTAGGGATTTTCTTTTATTTACTGTTTTCATGTTATTTCTTCTTTTTTATATTTTTTCGGTGGATCTCACTGTTTCCTTTTCTTTCTACATTTCATTATTATATTTTTTTAATATTTTTTTTTTTTTTGTCGTTCTGGTGCTTTAATAATTTTGAAGAGTAGAAAAACTGTGCCAATTGTCGGAGCGCGTGTATTAAATACGCTGAGGAGAAACAAAAAAGCAAATGAAAGCAAAAAAAAAAATATACAAAAAAATAGGGAAAAGAAATAAATATGAATTATTTTTGTTAATGTATTTCATGCTGAAATGCGAATTTTACTGCTTTTCCTTCATTCATTTGTATATATATTTCTGTGTGTTTATGTGTGACTTAAATCATTTTCATTTCTTTTGACACTTTTGTGTTGTATATATGTATGCTCTTCATTCCTCGAGTGTTTTTGAAGTCCTAGTGTAGTCCATCGTCATCGTCGTCTATGTAGAGTGTGTATTTGAGAAATTATTATTTTTATTGTTATGTTTTCTTTTCTTGTTTTTTTTTTTTTTTTTTTATTTTTTCAATTTAGTTATTTTTATTATTATTTTATATGCTGCTCATAAAAGAAAAAATTAGAAATTTTAATTGCTTTTCCAATTGAAAAGTGAAGTATTACAGGCGTAGAAGAGTGAGTGTCAGAAGGTAACTAATAAATTTGTTTTAATTAAAATTAATCGAAAATTTTCCAAATAATTATTTAGTTTTCTTCTTTTTTTTTTCATAAGAGTGATTGGTTTGATTATGTTTTTAGTGTGTTGTGGCTGTTTGAAGTCTATTTAGTGCTTAATTTGTCACTATTGCTGGTTAAGAAACCTTTTGAAATCAATACAAATTCATAAAATTCATTGCAGTTGTTTCAATTTTAGTTTATTTTATTGAAAATGATTAAGTTGAAAGTTGCAATCATGAAAATAATTTTGATCTCATTGTAATATGAAACCAAATAAATGTTTATTTTGTCTTTTGGTTTACATAAAAATATTTTCTATTAACGGAGTCTGGCAATATATAAAAGGCGAATATGTCTGGCTTCTTTTCAACTAAAATTAAACTAAATTAAAATTTGAAGAAAAATTATGTGGTTGCTTTCGATTTATTGAATTGTGAATAGCCTTGTGTCAAAAGACGTTAGCACATTTGGAAATTTTTAATTCTATTTTTTTTTGAACTCTGTAACGTTTATTTTCTTTTTTATCACGGTTTAAAAATAATAATATATGCATAAAATTGCTGCACAATGGATTTGACCAAAAAGAAAAGCTCAAGAGTTTTGAAAGTGGATCTTATATATTTCGAGTATGCTGAACATGATGGCGTTTTTAGTTTTTCTTTATATCGTCTAATTTTTTATAATGGGTTAAAAAAGAAACGTCCATAAAAAATATTTTTTATATGCATTTTTTTTTTCAACCCATTATAAAATAATTAGACGAGACAAAGCAAAACTGAAGACTCCATTATGTTCACCGTACTCGAATTGTATAACATCAACTTTCAAAACTCTTGAGCTTATCTTTTTGGTCAATTCCATAGTGCAGTGTTTCTAAACATATACGATTTTTTTATTTATATAAAAAAGAAATTAGACGTTATAGAGAAAAACCAAAAACCCGTCATTTTCAGTGCACTCGAATTATATAAGGTCAACTTTCAAAACTCTTGCGCTTTCTTTTTTGGTAAATTCCTTTGTGCAGTGTTATTGAAATTAAGTTGAAAATCAAAATTAAACAAAACTTTCTTCTTCTTCTTATTCAGTTAAGAAACTCGCAGTCCAGAAAAGAAGGGTTACGGGAGATTATGATGGAGGGAGAAGAAAAAGGATTTGAGTTCTTAATTAAAAAATTTCCTGTAAGAAAAAAAAAAGTAACGAATTCTGTCTTTTGGCAAATTTTACCCAATACATTTTTATTGCTTATTGTGAATATATATTACAGTTAACACAAGTTATTTCTATGTTAGAATTTTGTTTGCTCACAAATAAATTACAAGTTTCACATTTTGCATTGTATTTGATAAATTTGGGCAATGACTTGGTATTTTTCTCTTTTGGTTCTTGGACAATCTTCTGCGCAACAGAGCTATGTGGGAAAGATGTTCTCTGGTTATAATATTCCATAATATTGGGTTTCTTTAGTTAATTATGTTGTAGCGCACCATCGTGATCTACGGCGACTAGTGTTGCTCTAGTGTTATGTTCGAAAAGAAACTCAATAAAAAGTGGGTTTTTTTTTCATATCCAAAATATTTGAAGGTAAAAATACTTATTACTACGAACTGTCCCAACAGAACTAATTTTCCTATCTATAAGTTCAACAGCAAGATCATATGATGTAAAAAATTGTCGCAAGTTATATTCCGGTCTTTGAGTTCTTCTGATAGCTCCAATACCACACTGGCCCTAATTTTTTTGTTCTCAGGTTGTGCACCATTACGGTCTCTTTCGGTGTACATATATTTGTATACTTGCATAGACCATACGTAGTTGTAAATAGAGTCGAATAGTGCCCAAATTTTCATACCGTATTTCGCCGATTTGAAAAAAATATATTGCCTGAAGGGTATTTTTCGCGAAAAGGCATTAACCGCTCATCTACTGTCAAGTATTCGTTTGAATTGTACATTCTCTTCACATTAGTAGCCCAGTTATCACACAAAACAGAAATTGGGGCCAGGTTGTCGCAAACACGTCGATCTGTCTTATCAGATTTGTCTTCGAATCACAAAACTCGGCCAATATTTTGGAATTTACGCAGAGTCATTGTTGCTTTCAATATGGGTCTTCCTTTCTCATCGTCTCATAAACTTTCCAACGCTTCACCACAAGAATGATATACGTCTGCTAATATCAGCAATTCAAAATATGCCTTCAGAGATGCGTGATTGATATCCTCCAAGTTTCTCCAAAACCTTTAGTTCCTACAATCATAAACGACATGCATACATATGCACCTGCATAATTTAAGATGTATAAACGTAAATTAGCGGGCAAATGTGGCTGCAACAAAAATATTATTGGATGCTAAACCTCGTAAGATTTATTATCAGTGACTGGAAAGGGCAAGGAGCCAGCGCGGACTCCGGCTGTTGTGAATAGTGATTGTAAGATCAGTCAAAATACATTGGGCAAAATTTGCACAAAAGACAGGATTCGTTACTTTTTCTGTAGGGGCTTCCTTCTCTGATAAAGCTACAATATCCATTTTCTTCACATCGCTAAATAAGTAATTGTCAAGAAGTTTCGTATTGAAATAATAAAAAACGCCTGAGATATTTAACATTAAACAGGTGTTTGGGCAAGATTTGCCTAAAGTACAGGATGATTGTTAATATTGCACTGTCTGAAAAAATCAAATTATTTTTTGATATGAGTTTTTGTCGTTTTTGATATGAGTTTTGAATTCGAATTTTAAAAAATAAAGTACTATAAAATGATGCCGAATTCATAGTTTTTGTTTATTAGTAAAGTTAAATACTTTTTTCCGATTTTAAAATTTTTGTCTGTGACTAAGTAGTAACAAAGAAGGCAAAATTTAGTGATGGAGAATTTGTAATTAATATATTAAAAAGCATAAATTTTTAATACTTTTCAATTAAAATGTAGTTTGCTGAAATCTAAACTGAACTCCATTTAATTTTAGAAATGTGATTAGAATCGAAAGAATAAACTTCTTTATATTTATTTACACATTATTGATAATATTATGGAATTTTTTCTTCATAAAAATCCCATGACCCTCGTTTCTCTTTATTCATGATAATCTTCTTCTTTACTTTTTTTGTTAATTTAAACGTTTCCAATGTACCATCTGTTTCAGGAAAATTTAATTAATTTTTAAACAAATTTTTTTATTAGTTTTAAAATTTTTATATTTTTCGATATGAATCCGAGGACGACAATTTGAAACCTAAAAAAAAAAAAATCTTTTACTTTGCCAACTAAGAAAAACTAAAATGGAACTGGATAGTAAAATTTCTTCTATTATAAGCAGAATTCTAAATCTATGTCAAATACAACAATTCTAATTTTATCGCCAAAAGTTATTGGGACCAATTTTTAGATGAAAGTTTAATCACTTACTGACTTTGGAAAGAAAAACCTCAGGTTTTCGGGTATAGGATTTATTCCAAGTCTGTAAGTATTATAATTTAATAACTATACAAATTAATCATTGAGATTATTAGATAAGAAACATGATATGGTACCCACTTTTGTTGAACTCAACCCATAAAATTCATTGCGGACTCGTTTTTATGCGCTAATTTTTTAATATTAACACTGCCTTACAATGAATAATTACTCTGAACGAGATCTAGTACAAGTTGTAGGCCGAGTTGAACTAAAAATAACTGAATACAACAAATTTTGAATACACCCTTAAAATCTGGACTAGGATTTGCAAATATTCGGCAGTATGGAGGAACCAGTTTTCGTATAGGGCGAATATTAGACAAAACTCGAAAACCAGGCTTTGGAGGCGAATAGTCATTAAGAATTGGAGGAAACCGGTTTTTCATTGTCTCCACATACGTTCAACAAACAAAATATTTTCATTTAAAAAACACAAGTGTATAATACAAGTACATAGATAGCTAAGCTTTTAGAAATAAAAATTAAGCTTCAAAGTATGAAAATCATGAATATGTAATGAATAAATATGCAGAAATTAATAAATGTTTTACGTTAAATCAGGACTAAAACCAAGTCGGTTTTGTAAAGCTTCATCTAGACTTAATGCCAATAGAGAGGAATGAGGTGATCACTGAATATTCTATTGACATCTACATACAGAAGATTCAAAGCAAGTGGATAAAGTTAGTTGTAGCATTTTCTCAACGAAGTTGGGCTTTAAAATCTCAGGCAGAATTAATCGCAATATATCAAACGTCTACCATATGTAGTTTATTTGTTACGATTTATTTTTAACAAATACTTGCATTTGTACTGATAGCCAAACAGAAGTTGAAGACTCTTACTGGTGTATTCACTACATCAAAGCTTGTTCTAGAGTATCAGTCTTACTTAAACTTTGTTGGGGCATTCACATATTCACTTGTATTGAGTATCTAAATTTATGGACATTTCGGGCAACTGCAAGGCCAACGGTTTGGAGAATCCGGGCTCTTTGCTTACCAATTGTTGAAGACATGAATTCAATTCATAATGAAATTTTTATTTTAATTATTATTATTGTAAAAGAACAATCTTCTTCCTTTTGATAAAATTAAATACTTTTCTTTTTACTAAAATTGTAATTAGAACTAAACTTCTCTTCTATTTGTTTCTTTCGACACATTAAATTTACATATACGTATGGCAATTCCATTGCTGCAATAATTTCCTGTTTTGCATTGCTGTATTTACAGGGTGACAATCGTAAAGTGACGCACACATTTCAGCAGTTATTTTCAAAAGGACGTACTTCCATTAAGTACAATTAAGTGTTAACATTGCTGAATATATAAGCATTCATTTGAACCCCACCTCATTCAATATAACCTCCTTTAGCCTGCACACATGCCTTCAATCGATCCGGAAATCGTAGGATTGTTCGCCGCAGGACTTCCTGATCAATTTCATTCCAGGCTTTCTCTCATGAATTTGTCAGCGACTCCAGACTGTGGTGTTGAGATGCACAAGCCTTACTCTCTAAAATACTCCAAATAGAGTAGTCCATTGGATTCAAGTCTGGGGAGTATGGTGGCCATTCTTGAGATGTTATGAATCCAGAAAAATTGTCTTTTATCCATGTTTGCGTTAATTTTGCCATGTGGGAAGGTGCAGAATCTTGCTGGAAAGTCCAGTTTTCATTTCCAAATTTATCTTGGGCCCAGGGAAGAACATGTTCATTTAAATGCTCCGATAAACAACCTGGTGAATTTTAACACCCTCTTCAACGAATATTAGAGGGGTTCTGGCATTAGCGGAAACTCCAGCCCATACCATAACGGAAGCTGGCTTTTGAACTCGGCCAACAGTCCTATTTGGTTGCGATGATGATGTTTGCCACATTCGGTCATTTTGCGCATTGAAATGTTGTTCAACCGTGAAAATTTTTTCATCTGTAAACAAGATATTTTCAACATTTTTTAACACGGAGGAGCGTAGCAACGCCTTGCATCTTTGCAGTCGCAAATCTTCCTTTTTTTGTGTCAGATCTTGAGCTTTTCGGAGCTTGTACGGCTTAAGATTAAGCTTTGATTTTGCAATGATTCGCACTGTTTCACGGTTTACTCCCACTTCCTTAGCGATTTTTCTCATTGAGCGCCTTGGATTTCGCTTGATTCGTTTACGAATTTTTTCTGTTAAACCAGTAGTGGCAACTGTTGAAAATTTTCCCCGGTCTCTATCTCCAAAACCCCCAGTTTTATTATATCGAATAATAGCTCGGTCTACCGTACGACTTGACAAATTTAAAGCCTTTGCAATTTGACGGCTACTATAATTTGCCAAATGAAATTTCATAATTTCACGACGAATATTTTCCTTGTCCATTTTTATGGAAATTTCAAAATGTAATAACAAAAATTCAAATGAAATTAAAAGCAAAGCCAATGATGAATGAATTTGCTTTTTAAATTAAAGTAACGGTAAATGGCAAAGCTTGCAGCAGAGTATTAAACTTGCGTCACTTTACAATTGTCACCCTGTGTATATGTGTGTATATAAAAACTAAAAATTCAATCTATTAGGCCACCTCCCAAAGAGAAGTTGCAGCACAGGAATGAATTATCCTTTTTCTTATTTTATTGTGTTTGAAATTGGTACTCAAAAATAAAAACAAACGGGCACCTAGGGAGTGACTTTCGCATGGGGAGACATACTGCAAGGTTAGGACTGTGACTGGCTGGGTGGAGAGTAAAACTCCTAGGCTAACCTATCTTTATGAATATTAACATTGCCAGATTCATAATGGGATCCTTGTGGTTCCCCACTCTGTAACTGAGAGAGTCGTGCCGTTCTACTATAGTACTACAATAAGCCATTAAGTGTGTTTTTATAAAGAAGCCTACACCACGAACCTAATCAAAACTATCTACACATTTAACTTTATGTATTATTTTCAGGTGTTTACCGAGAGTTTCACACACCACCCCGCAGACTCCCTTAGAACCGCTAGTGAATGGGTGTATTATTGTTTTGACGGTATTCGATACTTACCACCTTATTGCACTCTGTACTTCATATCATCTTTGCCCTTTATCATTTTGATATGCTTTGAGAATTCTAGTCTAGACAACAGCGACAAATTAAGATGTATATCTTCCTAAAAATTAAAACCTTGTTCTGAATTTATGCTGGTATTTTACTGTCGAATTCGTTTAATATGGTGTCGGACTAGAAATGAAGCAATTTTAGTGACATGTGTGCAAAAGAAAGCTTTCATGTGCTTAGAATTTTATCTTAAAGTCTTTAAAATTAATTTCTTCTTTATGTTACAAATTCTGCCTTTGTTACACCGACGCAAAAAGGAAAAATGCTTGCATGCAAATACAATTTTTACACATTTATAAAACATGTCTACATTTAGGCGCTAACATATACATTTATTTTAAACACACACACAGACTAAGAAAACAAATTGTAAAATGAGAGTAAGGAGTAGAGTATTTCTAAAAACACTAACAGAATATTTTTATATACCCGCATGCTTTTTTTTATAGATTTCTTTTCTTCTTTCACCCCGATACAAATTTATTTAAATTTTTTTCTTAAAAAAAAAAAAAAAAAATTATTTCATCAAAAATGAAAGGAAAATGAAAGTGAAAAGAAAAATCTATTCAAAGGCGTAAAATAGGCATAAAAAAGATACACACATATAAAATCTTGGAAAAGAAATGTAGATAGAAATAAGAAAAATAAAGGCAGCAAATGAAACGAATACGAAATGTATAATTTAAATGATGCTTACGCAGCAAAAACAAACAAAAAAATGAAGAAATATATATATATAATAATAATAATTTTTAATATTCTTTAGAATAAGACAAAAAGAACGTAAGAAAAAGAAAAATTATTAATAGTAGTGAGTATATACTAAAAAACATTTTTTCCAGTGAATGCGCATTCACCAACAGAGCAAAGACAGAGACCTTAGAATTTTTTTAGATTTATTGCGGCATTTTTATGCTGAATTTATAAATTCTTTTTATTTTTATTTTCAAACAAAAAAAAAAAAATTCGTTTTGGTGTTGAAATAAAATTATTGAAAAGTTTTCAAGAGTGTGCTGCTGCTACTTTGGGAATAGAGCAAGCGTGAGAAGAAAGAGTTATGAAATTTTATACGCAACATTTTTTTTTTTTTTTGCGTTCTTGCTTAAGCATTTTTAGCTAAATTCGATAAAGTCGAAAATCTTTAAACTACTTTGCCTCCAATTGGGAATATGAGAAACTTTGGAGTACAATATTTTTTTTTTTTTGTAATATACTTGTTCACGGAAATTGCCAAAGTTTAGTTGAAGTAGTAACAGCAGCAGGGATTCTAAATCTTTTCTGTTTTTATTTTCGATAGAGTCAAAGGTGTATTTAAAATTTATTACTAAGTTAAAATGGAACAATAGTAGTCACACTATTAAGGACACTTTGGCGCATTTAGTTCCGCTACATATTCAGTTTTTAGGTAGTCATGATATATTGCTTATATCAGGAATTTCAGTTATTCTTCGGAGTTTTTTGTCTATGATGAGCTTGATTCTTTATACAAAAATATATTTGATATTCTTCCAGGTAACATAAATATCATCCGTAGACTTATCTAAATTCACATTTTAAATTGCAAAAAGCACTGGAGATCAATAAAACATATTTTGAATCATAATTTTACAAAAATGCTATAGATTGTTAAATAAAACGAACCGATTACGAAATTAGTGCAAACTTTTTTACAAGAGCCAATGTACTTAACCAGATTTATGAAATAAAACTCGTAATAAAAACTGCGGTGAAATCTATTTACTTTGTTACGGTGATATATTTCAGTTTTTAATATAGCATACTTTTAGGCATGAAAAAATTGTGTGTTTTAGATAAAACGTTTCTTATATATCCAGATTTTCAAAGAGACAATTTGGAAGAGAGAATGTGAAAAAGTAGAATTTAAAAATGGAAAGTGGAAAGAAGAAGTTGAAAGGTAGAAAATGAGTAGTAAAAGGTGAAAAAGAGATGGTCAGAGAGAAAAAGTGGAAAGGAGAGGTAAAACGAAGAAGTTGGAAAGAAAATTGTGGAATAGAGAGGAGCAAAGGTTGGTCTAAGCATTATTTATTTAACCGCAACCAAGCCAACAAAACAAATAAAACATTTGTTTTCATATTATATAGATATAGCATAGATTTAGGCATTCAAAAAATTGTTAGCATATTGTGATATTAAAAAGAAAATGATGTTTGCTCGGTGTTATAAATAGAAATTGTTCTTGATGAATTCAGAATTTGAGAAAGAGGGGTAAGGAGGAAGGGTTAAGTAGAAAAATTGATTAGGAAATTGGGGAAGGTCGAAGAGAGAAGGTGTGAAAATATAGAAGAAAGAAGGCGAAAGAGCAAAGGTGAAAGGAAATGGATGAAAGGAAGAAGGTTCAATGAAGAATGCGGTAAGGGCAAGGGGAATTTGAAATATTTTTTATTTATTTACCGACAAACCTTTTAAATTACATATTTGCTTATATTAAGGTGATGATATTTTTCACCATTTATAATAGCACACTTTTAGGCATTCAATAAATAAGTTGGTCGTATAATGTAAATAAGGAAAATTTTATAAATAAAATTTTTATAAATAAAATTTTCGATGCTACACAAATAAATTATTTTTGTGGATATATAGTTTAAGAAAAGAGTCAGGTAGAAAAACCGAAAGGTGGAAGAAAGGAGTATACAGATATAAATCACACAATACGAATAGATGCACAAAGCTCGATCAATACTCTCCATTACTTTTAGTAGCATAGAAACAGAAAAAGAGGAAAAGAGAATGGGGAAATATGGATTTTCTCAATAGCAGATAAAACTTGTATTTAAATATTTGTTCATATTAACTTTAATGCGGAAGGAAGGGGAAAAAAGGATATTTAAGTTAATCTTATCTAAATCTGAATGAAGCTTAATCAGGACAGTACTCATGAATGAACGAAGAATGACTTAAACATGCCCTGCTAATATTTTAGGTCTTAGGAAGGCTAAAGTGCAGCTAAGAGACTAAAGAAAAGGTGCCACCAAATAGCTCCCACCAAAAACAAATTACGTATGTTAGCTGATATTGCGACTAGACATTGTGGACTGAGGTAGCATCCTTTTTCAGATTTTAACTAAAAGAAGTACACTGGCGGAATAAGAATGGCACATTATGGTTTAACTCCGTACAAATGAAAAAAATTGAAGAAGTTGTCCTAGTGACTTAGACTCAAGTTTTGGTAAGAGCAATTAAGAAAATATAATTTTTGTAAACCGGCATTGGGGCTGTTGCGACACAAAGTGATAATGGTCAATAAATTCAAAAAATTATTAAATATTTCAAATTAAGTTTGCGAAGAATACTGTGTTATGGGAAATATTTTTTTAAAGTGCATTAACGCTTAACATCATTTACTAAGGAATCTTTTTGACTTAGGTAAAAAAATAGAGGGTTAATATGTTTTAACAAAGTATTTCCCATAAAACTATCGGTCATAAAAATCAATGTAGTAGCCAATTTTTATTCGAAGCTTGATGAAAATTCTCTGTGGTCGCCATAGCCTAGTGGTTAGTGTGTTGCACTGCTACGCAGAGGTGCCCGGGTTCATATCTCGCCGCGCTCAAAAATTAAAAAAATTGAAAATAAAAATTTGAATTTTTCTACACGGCACCACCTCTTGGTTGGCAATGGCAAACCTCCAAGAGTAAAAGAATGCATATGAAAAGCTTTTCACTTCGCCGTTCGGATTCGGCATAAAACTGTAGGTCCCTTCCATTCGTGTATAAATATAACTCACACAACATGAATGGATGCGAAAAGCTCGGCCTTGGCCCTTCATGGACTGTTGTGCCATAATAGTAGTAGATAAAAATTCTACTTTTCATTTCATAGTAGCTAGAACACACTGGATGAAATCGATCAAAAGATATACTCCGCAAAATTTTTAAAATGAGCCTTTAAAAATAGCAATGAACAACCAATAAAAATTGTTTACTTTTTTTATTTATCAATAACTAAAATTTCATCCAAGTATAAAAAATTTATAATTGTGGCATTCTGTTAAAAGTAATTGAATCTGTAATAAGTTGAACATTTTATACAAGTTGTAAGCTAAACGATTTTAAAGCTTCTAAAAAATGTTTTACATATCTAGGCTAAAAATTTTTATACAAATTTATTAGTTAGATATCTATTGACACAAAAATAAAAAAACAACTTCAACCTACGAAAAATACTCTCAAACCATTGTGCGGCGTTTGATTAAAAAAAACAATGTTTTTTGACACATGAATTTGATTTTCCAGAACATATACAAACTCTTTCAAAAATAAACACTTCGTTTTAATTCCTTCGTAACTATAAGTAAATAAATGCTTGAGAAAGTATCACGTGCAAGAGAATGACAGGAGTGAATGAGATATTCTCTCATTATAATTCAAACGGAGAAAAATGAAGTAGAATAAATAGATCTCATACATAACGATATACTCAATAAAACATCAAAAACTGCAATACAGCAAACCTGCGCTCTTCTCATTTTAGGAGCCAAGAATTTCATTAGCTTATAAGAGTTTTTGTGGTATCATTATAGATCCAAGTAGTCGATTTGAGATATTAGGCGCTAATATAATATATCTTAAACTTATAGTCTTCCCAAATCTTACGTGTTCACGTATGTAAATTCAGTTTGGGAAACACTGATGTACTATATATGAAGTTCCACGAAGAAAATATTAAACATAATATTTTCTGTAATTTTTTTTTTTTGCGTTACACGAGAAGACATTTTTAAAAAAAATAAAAATATATATACCATATGTACATAAGAAACTATCGCAGAAAAATTTTTTTTTTCTAATTTTGAACGGGTAAGGCAGCAGTAACAAAAACAACAACATCAACAAATATCAAACAACCGCGGAAGAAACAGCAGCAAAAGTAAAAAATAAAGTAGAAGTTTTGTATAGTAAGGACAAAGTTTTAACTTCCTTCTTTTGAGTTGCTGGTGCTTGCGAGCGACAAAAAATTTATAAAAGTATAGTAGAAGTATTTCAGGCAGCAAAAATACCAGAAATATATATCTATATATATATATAAAAAAAAAATAACTTGGTATACGTATTTGCTGCTTTGGGATTTTTCATTTGACAATCACAACAAAACAGAAAAAAAATTAAATCAAATAAAAAAACTTAAAATATTTTTAAAGTCTGTAAAAAAAAAACATTGCAATTTGTACACAGTCAAAAAACGATTGAGCAGTGATTCTTTAATTGCGTTCATACACCATTTCTATGTTTCTTTGACATGCATAATCTGGTATTCTAAACTAAACTATAAAATTTTATATTTCCGTTGCACAAAATAAATATTTTATTATTGTTACTCACTATTATTTTTCGAGTTGCATTTTTTTTTTATTATTTGGTGTGAAATTTTATTTGCATTAATTTCCGGTCATACAAAATCAAATTTATAAACACCCACACATACATACGCATGTTTATAAATTCATACATGTATTTGTACGTTTACGTGTAAATATTTCAAAATAAGCAATTTATTTGGTTATTTTATTTGTTTATTTTGGGTGTTAAATAATTGAAAATGCCCTAAATAAATATTAGTGTTTATTATTATTTCTAAAAATTTATTGAATATACACATTTTTACATATATGTAAGTAGCTTGCAGATATTAATTGCAGATATTGTATAGTTATGGTATATTATTGAACTCAATAATTAATATTTAATATAAACAAATTTAAATATGAAATATGATATATTTCTAATGCTCATGTATTATTTGAATCTTGAATTGTGCTGAAAGTATTTAACTTTTGAAATGTTAGTGTTAGAATTTGATTTTCTCGATTTTTCAATTGCAATTCAATAACTTTTGCTTGACAAATATTTGACTTCAGTTCAAGAGTTGCAAGGATTTTTGTTTTGCTTCCGTTCGTTTTATTTCTGATTTTTGATGAGTTCAAAATTCTTAGCTTTACAAGTAAGATCGACTTTTAATACACAATGAAAATAAACTTTTGTGCTATTCTTGCATAATTAGGGTCTCCAAAAATCGTTAAATTGTGAAAAAATAGGATAAATAAATGTATGCAAAGAACAAAATATTATTGCAAATAATTTATAACTGTCTTCACATTAATCATGATGTATGATGACATAAAATAATAAGTGAAAACCAGATGCCTAAAAAAACTTCGGGCTTATATTTAGGCCTTACACTTATGAAGAGTTTCCATTAAGAAAACAAACGGGAACTACTTTAAAAAGCACTAGAAATCAGAGGGTAGACGCCCGAAATTATGTGTACCTATCAAAATTTAATCAAAATCTGAAATCAGCAGATTCTTGTAGTTGGCTCAAAATAATCACATGTTTTCAGTTTGGTAAGTAAAAAGTGAACAATTCTGGAAATTCTGATGCCTTCAAATTTGCGCTTTTTTAAGCCTTTTTCTTTGTTGACTAATTCTATTCTTCATTTACCATATCGCTGCCTTAATTTGCTAAATTTTACAGGAGAAGCAAAAAACATTTTGTTTTTTAAAGTACTGCTTAGAGACGAAAGTGGGCACGCTTTAGCATAATCCATCAAAAACTCGAAATTAAAAAATTTTATGTTGGGGCCTTAGCAAATTAATGCAGCGATATGTAATGATGGAGTTTTAGTATATCTACTAACAACATCTTTCCCTTATGAAGTATTATATTTTTTGAATTTAGATTTACAATTTTTTTGTTCTAAATCCTGTAAAATTATTATTATTTTTTTACATGGGTTCATTCATGTATTTGAAGTGAAAAAGCGCTGGACTGGCCACATGAATACAAAGCGAAATAAATAGACAAACTGGAAGTTATGCATATAAATATGCTTGAAAACATGAGAAGAAAAACCCACATACATATGCATTTTACTATATGAAATTTTGTTCAAAATTACCAAGTACCATGTAATTCTCAGTGGCACCTGGACCTTGTGTAGATTTCATGAATATTGCAATTACTTAACAAACACATATACAGATGAAAACAAATTTTTATAAATAAACATATATGTATTTATATGACAGTACCTTCTCTTCCACATACATATTCATTTATTTATTTTTTTCATTAAATTTTCTTGCTAAAATTTGAATGTCCTTTCATTTCAGGTTCATGCTATCTATATACTTCTCTATTTCAATCTCTCTTTATGTCTTTCTCCTTTCTGTCTTTCTCTTTTTTTTATTTTTTGCTCTGTCCCTCTATATTACACTCACTCTATGTCCTTTTTTGGTATATATTTTTATTATTATAAATATTTATGAGTTCATTTGACATTTGTAGCTTAATTTTCTTTTACTTTATATTCCATTGAAATTGGTGTTGTTGTGGTGGCTGTTTTATGAGAGTCCTTCTTCACTGCTCCCCTCCCAACACTCGTACATAAATAGCAACAGCAGTTATACTTTCGGTTTTATATTGCTATACTTTTATATGTTTGTTGTTGTTATAATTTTTATTATTTGTTTAAATAGTTAGTATATATAAACATTTATATATATTTTTGCGATATTGTTGATTCAACAATTTATTTATTCTCTCTACTGATTGATATCATCGATTTTGTTTATCAATGTGTGTTTGTATAAATGTGTCGGTTGTGTCATTTAAACCATTTGGGATAAACACATAAACACTCATATATATGCAGGCGTACCAAAATGAAGTGAGAAAAATACAAATACGTTTACTTGTATGGGATGAGCTGAAAATTGATTCTTGTGTAAGAGATACGTTGCATATAAACCTTTTTTATATAGGTAGTATATATAATATAAGAAATGTTTAGGTAGTTGCATATATATAAATATGTATGTATGTTAAATACCTTAATATGTGTGAAGTTTCTAATAAATCAATAAAAAATATCGTTAGAGATTTATATGACATTATTTAGTAGCGATATGATAATCTCTATAGCTATTACTAAAAAGGTTCGTGCAGATTTACGAATGTACTTATAAACAAAGTTAACTTATGTTGAATTTTCTTGAATTATATGTACACATACTTTAATATCTTCTTTCAAATACAAATACTAAGAAATTTATTGTAATCCTTTTTTATACTGTTATGAACGATATGTCAATATCAAGTAGTCAATATATGATGAAATGCTCAAGATTGAATCATTCTCATCAATTCAGTCAGAGACTAGTTGAAGTTTAATTTTGAACTCCTATGCTAACATTTAGGCCTAGGCTTATTCTTTAGATGCTAGACGTCTTATAAAAACTACTAGCACTATACATTGATTGATTAGAAAGGGTGTGATGTACTACGACCTTAAGAGATCTATTGTACTCCCGATAGTAACCTGTTTACAGGTTGTCAGACAAGCCAATCTTGCTGAGGAATCTCAGCAACTGATGTGGCTTTAAGGCTATGATATCCCCACTACTTGGGTGGTAATGCCCCACGTACCTCTTCCTTCTGCGAGTGAGCGCCTCGCAGTGCCTTAGGATGTGTTCGGATGTTTCCTTGTCTTCTTTGCAGAATCTACAAGTGCTGTTCTGACTTAAACCTAGGTTTTTCATATGCTCCCCCAGTTTGCAATGCCTTGAAAGAAAGCCCATTATTAGCCTTAGTTGGCTTTTATTTAACTTAAGACAGAGAGCCGCTCTGCTGGGATCAAACTTCCCAATTAGCAGCTTTGACTGTCTAAGCTTTGGGAGAAGTGCCCAGTAGAATGATCTGGTATTTTGTTCTTTCTCTTTTAGTGTGCTTTTAAGACGACCTCGATAGCCTAGTGGATAGTGCACTAGACTTTCATCTGGGAGGTTCGGGTTCGATTCCCGTCTTCGTCTGGTGATTAATCTTCATTACTTTCTTATATTCACTATCAATATGAAGTGTATGAGAATTATAAGATAGTGTACAAGTACACACATTGGTTGGTAATGGCAAAACCACCAAGCCGATAAAAAATTGCCACACCGCCGTTCGGAATCGGCGTTAAACTGTAGGTCCAACTATGTGGTATCACAATGGGCCGTTCAGGCCTAAGTGTGTCTCTCGACAGCCACTCCAACCTAACCCTTAGTGTGCCTTTAAGGTTTGAATTCCTATACCTAACAAGGGTTTTGGACCAATGAAGGTCTTGGCCGCTGCATTCCTTGCCAAGTGGTCGGCTACTTCATTACCATAAATACCTTTATGTCCGGGTAGCCAGAATAGAGTTACCTTATTAGTCTTGCCTAATGTGTTCAGTAACTCTTGGCATTCCCATACTAATTTTGAGGTGGTCTCAATTGAGTCCAGCGCTCTGATAGCAGCTTGACTATCAGAGTATATTACTTTTTTTTTGCTTTTTGTACCCACGTTCGAGGTTGAACTGTGCACAGAGCCAAATGGCAAGAATCTCTGCTTGAAAGATGCTTGAAGTTTTTCCCATTGGCTCCGAGTGTTTGCGCTATATATACTTAGAATATGTATTTTCGGCTATTAAGTAAGTGAAATCTCCAACCCAGAAGACAAGAAAACGAGTTAGTTACCATTTTCATGCCTACACCATTTCCGAATCCTTTTGACGGTATCAGAAAATCTTATTTGCACTAATTTTTATTTAACGATGTTACATTAAATCCTTGAACTATGGAATTTTTCTTGCTTTTCTGGCAGAATGCCCTACACTAAGTAAAGCATGGCCTCAAATCTTCGGAATAAGAAATATTTTTTAAAAATCATTGTCCATTACCCTCAGAGAAACCTTCTTCGAATTCTTAAACAACATTGGAACAAAAGAGATACTTTGTGTCATAGTTTGGTTTGTCGCATTAAGAAATTCGTATAAGCATGACACTAAACTCATTTGGGAAATCAACATCGAAAATAAGAGTAGTATTCTGGTCATACACAGTCATTATCAGGCCAATTTCAACGTATGCTTCACTAATATGGTGCCATGGTATGGAAAAGAGATCAGAATTAGCAGAACTTTAAAAGAGTTCAAATGTCAGCCTGTATTGGCATTAAAGAAGCTAAATATTTACACCTAATAGAAGCTCTAAACGAAATATTTTATCCGTTTCTTAAGGAGGAAGGCCACTGTGACGCGTCAAACATTTTAAATTAAAGTTTATATATTCAAAAATATGTGCACAGAATTTCAAGTCAAAATTCTAAAAATTGCCTGAGTTACAGCCATTTTAGTGATAGTAAGTAGACTGGAAACTTAATGGACTGAAAACTTTAAACGCGTTTTTCTCGAAATGACTTTTTTCGAACCGGTCGCGTCGATAACTCGATCAAATAAACGATTTTCAATTTTTGTATTCGTCTTGTTCGCCTTTGCAGTCGCTATCGTTGAGCGTAGCCGAATTTCAAATTTTTGACTTTTACTATTTTTTAAGCTCTTTTGAAACAAAAAAAAAGGGTCGAGAACATGAAACATTTTCAATCAGTCGTCATTTTGTGGAAAATAAAAAAAAAAAACGCTACGACGAGAATTATACTCATATAGATTATTAAAACTAAGTTTTTTTTTTTCAAAAAATTCGTTCATGAACAATCGACGCGACTATGGAGGGGGAAATTTTTTTTGGGCTCAAAACTATTCAATATTTTTTAATAAAAATTTATAAAAATATTGGTGGAAGTGCACTTAATAAAATGAATATGAAACGATCACCATATTTCTTTATTTGACAGATCAAAAAAATTCCCGAAAATCCCTAATTTTACCAGCCGCCACAGTGGTCTTCTCCCTTAAGAAACTATATATAAATTTGAGCTACTGGGCAGCATTAGTCTATGAACATCTTATTCCCTACTTATTTTAAGGTACAACAGCTCATGAGTTATATTTTTAAAGGAATGGAAAGAACCTATAATTTGAGGTTTTGCCATTGCTAGCCAAGACGTAGTGCAGTTTAGAAAAATGTTTATTTTCTGTTTTTTTATTTTTATTTTTTACTGTGTTAAGCATTGAATTCGACCACCCTTATGTAGTAGTCCAGCACACTAACCACAGACTGTGGAGTAAACAAGTACTGAACATATCTACCTCAGGCAAGGCAAGTCACTAATACATATATCGCTGCTCAACCACATTCTTTGATAAAGTGGAAACGCGGTACCAAAGCGGAACTAAAGCGCTAATTGAACTTCCACTTTGAGATAGTAACCACGATGCCTTTCAACCTGCCTATCTAACTGCTAACCAACCTACTAACCTACCTACCAGAGATCAGCAATGAGTCGCTTTTTCGCTATCCATATGCACCCATGAATTTTTGAATATAAATGCGTTGAAATCATTATAACGCTACTATTCTGATGTACTCACATGTATTCCCTAATCTGTTTGATCCATACATAACCGCAGTTTGATTTAAAATATTAGGAAAATGCTTAGGATCATATGAATGATTCAACTGGATTCAAAAATATTTATATATGTATATGTAAATACATATTTTTCTTTATTTCTTAAATATAACAATTAATGTAAATGTAAAATGAATCCATTTTTAAATTATTTTTATGAAAATATTTCTTTTTAATTACATTGTGAAATGTAAAAATAAATAATTTTCTTTATTTCTTAAACATAATAATAAATATAAATGTAAAAATAAATTAAATATAAAATTAACAACACAATTATTTATTTCTTTGTTGATATTTCGTAAAAAAGAGAAAGTACCATGCTAAGACAAGAGAGCGACACACACCCGCATAATGTTTTTGTTCGCATGCAAATCATACTTATTTTGCATTGCCTTTACACATTGAGTGAAGGAGAGTCGAAGTATACAACGTCATACATGTTGTTAAATATGAGTATGATGCGAACCTTAAACTTAAGGGTGGATATGAGGTTCGACAGCATTTCAATAAATATGGATGGATATGGATAGTAGAATTTTGGGATCATGAGTTGAATATATTCAGTTTAACAGTACTCATTGCAGATCTCTGCTACCTACCTACTAGGTAGCCTTCTGAATTATCTTCTGCTACTGTAAGCGCAACAGCTCGTTCAGGGACTATGCCATTGTTTTCGCATTTATTCATACTATTGAAGGTTTGCAAGATACGGTCAATATGTAAATTTTTTTTTTCATTTGTTCCGAGTATCAAATCGAGGCATTCTGTACAGCAGTCCAGCATCTACTAATTCCACCACAGCGACCACTAGAAGAATGCTCTACCTCTTGTAAAATCATATACCAAACCTTTTTCCATAATTTAATCTGTCACTAGTTTATGGCAATCAAATCCTGGAATCCCTAAAAGTATACTATGAACTTAATTTATTTTAGTACAAAGTTTTGTTTTATAAATTTTTTTGTAAAGCAGAAACTAAAATGAAATGTAAACGATATTTTCCCCAATTTACCATAACTCTACATTATGAAACAAAAAATCAAAACAAACATTTTTGATTATAAGTACCTAAATATGTAACGAATGTAGCCTCTATAATATTTTCCCAACAATATAAAACAATACAGATTTTTTCTCAATTCCAATGGTTAGTAATTTGAAATTCTTTCCGCCATACGTAGATATCAGTTATAATGTGTATGCATTTGCTAGGCATAGCTACTTTCATACAAACAAACAGACAATTATTTAATAATGAAATAAAATACCTTTAGTAATTTCCGATTTCCGATACGTAATAGAGTAGATATGCATTTACAATTGTGTATCATGTTGAATTTTGTTACTCAGGGCATGGCCAACTATTATTTAATATGTCTGTTTGTTTCTCTGATGCTCTATTTACATCCTGTCTGTGTTGTGCCAATATTCATTGAAAATTCCTTGAATGATGAAATATTATTACAATTATTAACTGAATTCATACATAAATAAAGCTGTAGCTGGTTGTTGTTCTAGCAATGCAGAATGATATTGCATACATCATTCTGCTGCAGCATCATGATTCATGCATCAACAATTCAGTAAAACTATATATAAATTATTATTATATAGCAACCTACTAGTATTTCATTTGATAGTGATTATCAATATCATTGTTTTAACTTAACTATGTATTGAGTTATTTTTTTTTCTTTTTTTTTCGTTTCAGTATTTGTTTGTATTGTGTTAATTTATTATTATTATTTATAGTATAATAATTTTGGTCAGTGGATGCCATAAGTTGTATTGTTTTAGTGTTAAAACAGGAGCTGAAATTTACATCCATACATACATGCGCATCTATTGATATTTACATAAAATTATATGAGTATATGCAATGTAATCAGGCCCGACGAGAGAGGGGTGGGTCGGGTGGGATTCCCACCGGGCCCGGAGCTTATGAGGGGGCCCGGATTTCAATCCAAATCCTAAAACCCAGAAAAACTTTAACGAGCGTCTTAAATTTAATTACAAACAATGAAAATTATTTATCGGGTTAATCATCTCTCAATCATGAACACATTTTGCAGACGGATCCGGGCCCTATATTCGAAAAAATTTTGTTATGTAGAATAAGACAAAAACATTATACAACGAATTTGCTCATGCCAGATTTGTTTGAAAAGCTCCAGAATATCGGACTGAATTCAAGAGGTTTCATAAATATATCTGGCGACCAGCGTGAGGCGTTGATGAATATTAAAATAATAATTAAAATAGAAAAAAAATTTTTAACATACCACGTTTTTGAAACGGACTAAAAAGTATGAAATAATTTCTTCTTGCCCCAGAGGTTATCACCACCGGACCCGAATTTTCTCTCGACGGCCCTGAATGTAATACATCTATTTACAACTAGTATTTATTAATGTATGTATGAATATATGCATAAATGTTGACGATCCAATTTCCGTAGTCTCATTATTTAATGATATTGAAATCCAATTACAATTTACCAATAACCATATATACATTCCATATGCATACATTTGATAGAGACAATGCTTGCATATAATAATAACTGATAACAAAAATGATTTTGAAATTGAATTTTAAATTTTGTTTTATTTGATTTTGTTGTTTTATATTTTGTTTGTGTGCAATATAAGAATTTATTGATAATATTGAATAATGTAACATTTTGTTAATTAATTTTTAAATGTAAAATTTTGTTTGTTTAATGTTTTTTTCTATTTTGTTTTGTTTTATTTGCTATAACAATAATATTTTCAAATAATAGTTTATAATTTTAGGCATAATAAATTTCGTTTTATATACACTCAGAGAAAAGTTTATGCTAATTTTTTTGGGAAAATTGCCAATTTTCATGAATTCAATTGAATAATTTTATCGACATTAGTATTGAATAATAGAAAGTTAAAAGAAATTAGTTTATTCTATAACGTGGAGTTTTATACATATTAATACATCGTCCAACATCGTAAAAAATATAAATCTATATGAAATATAGTTGAAGCACCAATAATTTTATAAGGAAGAAAAATTTGGTTTTGATTTTTAAGTTACATATAACTAAGTGCTGATAGTATGTGATAAAATTAAGAAGGTCAAAATATTCAGTACAAAAAGTAGTCTTTCAAACTTTCAATGATTTGGTCTTTTATAAAGCAAAGAAGAAGATTTCTATCTTTTTTCTGTACTATTCTAAACCAATTTAGTTGATTTTGAATCTGGCCTTTGATTTTTAAGCCTAGAATGGGCATCTGGGCCTAATTAGGCCCATTTTGAGTTTAAACATGTATATCTTTTTGGTTTCTTTGATGAATCGATCTGAGACTCCAAGACTTCATGCGCCAAAGTTTTCTGTGCACAATGAAACAAAATTTGTTTTGATCGGTATAAACTTAATAAAAGAAAAATCTACCAAATTTAATTCCACTGGCAATACAACTGGTTTCTGCGCATCTGTAGATGCAAGCAATGAATTCCACACACATTAACCTCGCATCCAACAAGCAATAGCACAATTCGGTATCACTGAAGTATTTTCCACCACAAATCGCTCTCTACCTTACCTGTCACAAACGTCTTTTCATTTTTTTACCAGGTGTCAGTGCTTGCAAAAGTTTCTACACGGGCTATATGCAATGCCTGTCTTATTTACTGTTATTTTTTTAGTACTAAACATTTTTCAGAACTCCAGCAAGAAATTTTTTATTCTTTGGCATGTTTTGAGCAACTTTTCGTTTCATTATATGACAGAGGTGCCTTATCGGACTTAAACCGCGCGAGGTACCTGATCATTCCCGCCAGTAAATTCAAACATCATCGAAAACATTTTGAATCTTCAAACAAATAAGGATGAATAATATAACTTTTTTACTATTTCTAAAGTTATCAAACATTAGGCATTAATTACTAACTAAACCTTGCCAATTTGACGCGATGATATGCCGCAGAAGTCCGTAAAAATAACGTCATTAATGAGCGAAAGAGCACCACAATTGGCTTACAGCAATTGCTCCATAAAATTTAGCCATATTTTTGGGCGTTCACAGCCCTTTCAATATAGTATAAGGGACCTATCCAAACTATCAGACTTTGTGGGAATTTGACTATTTTCACTCCACAGTTAACCTTCTATTGTTCTATATCTGAGCAACCCAAGTACCGAAGATTAAATGCGCATAAAAAATTGAGCTTAATTTGCCCGATCATATAACTTTTCTCGAGTCTGCCAGAGTTCAATTGCTGTAGTTTTTAGTCAATGCCAGGCGATTTGTTTCCATCCATTTCGTCAACAACGATTTTTTGGCTTATCGTCTCCCATACAGAACGAATTTCAGTTTCTTTTTGCATAAGGTTTTGACATTTATATTCACGTTGTAATAGCTTTTTAGCTCAGTCCTTATTACGACTACGCATTTAAATCGATAATTTATGGTTTTCTTTCAGGTTATGCCATTTTCTCTCGTATTTGTTTCTATAGTCTTCTTGATCCTTTTGTCCTTCCAAGCGGGTACAAATCGCTTTTTTTCTGGATCAGTCCAACAGCGGTCGAATGTAGGCATCAGATTTCTTCAGGTTTTAAACTTTATGACACTCTTTGATACCTAAGAACAAAAATTTCGACGTTTTGGTTGTGCGACAATTGTTTATACTTTGCAGTTATTTTTGGCACTTTTCAAAAATTCTTCTTTTCCCCAAACAAGCGCAATAAAAAATGGTACATTCCGCTTAAATACATTCTTAAAACATAAACAAGGGAATCTCTTTTACAAGTAAAGTAAAATTTGGGCAAAGTTAGGAAATATTACCAAAGTTGCAGCAGTATTGCAAGTGGTGCGCTTTTTGTGACCGCCAGTGTATCTAATAGTATCTGCGTACAACGTACGAGGACAAAGAAGGATGGCTAAGAGAGACAACACCTCCTGCTCAACGAATACTCACGTAGCAACTCGCAGCAAGAAGTTCTTCAGTGGCTTCAACTACACATCGTAACCATTCACAAAAGGATATTTTTCAGCTGCGAAACCCGTACACGCAGCAATACTTACTAGGAAATTCTTCAGTAACGACTATCCCCGCGGTACGCCACACCAAGCAAGTCTCTTCATAATCCAACCCCTTCGTAATTACATATATACTTATATAGATTATGCCTTTACCTCCCTGGTAACTCGTATCAAAATCGGATTAAGAACCTGGAATTTGGGGCAGAATCACATATTTTGTATTTTATATAATAAATTTTTTAAATTAATTATAATTATTAAGTTCGAATTTTCTCAACTATTATTTAGATGCAGTTGAAAAATGTTTTCTTGTTTTGTTTTCTTATAAAATATTTACCAGCTATTATCTATCTTTGTAATGGAGCACTTAATGCACACTCAGTTTTTGCTGTAATGGCTGTAAAAATGATGTGTTTGATTTAAAATTTATTTTTGGCGAAATAGAGAGGAGAAAAAGTTTTCACATTTATGGTCTGACTGGGAAACCAAGACATCAAACGTTGCCACTTATACAGAAGGTGTCAGAACTGTAGGATCTTCGTTATAGCATACCATAAAAGTATTGCTATTATAAAAATCAAAGATAATTTGTGTAATGTAACCTAGAATGCTTGAAAGAATATGGAATTATGGCAAATTTTATAAAACTTTTTTGCAAAACAAAATTTTATTTTAGAAAATTTTGTAACATTAAATAAGTTCAGATCATTAGCATACAGTATTCCATACTTCAAGGGGCTTTGGGATTTTAATGCCACAGAAAAAATTTCACAAAATAAAAATTGTATAATATCAGTTAAATTTGCAAATTCTGTGAAGTATGGAATTGAAATTTTTGCTTCACAACAACTTTTTCGACCAATATCTTTACAACCTACAAATTTTTCTCAATATTCTTTTTCAATTATGCAAATTGAACGGAAAATGAGTGTAGTAACATCTTCATAATATCTTTATCAATTGGTATATCAAAAAACCATTAACTTCCTACACATATACATACATATACTTTGTATACATAAACAAACTCCCACATAGACACTCACTCACGCGTACATAAAATTACAACACGTGCAAAAACAAAAATAAAAATAAAATCCAAACAAATTGCAGGCAAATACGATAATTTTCTATTTTTTCCCTATAATGCGATAATAATACAATAATCATATGACAATCACCAATAATAACAACAACAATAGCAAAAAAAAGTAATATCGAAGACTACAAATTTCCAACAAAAACAATAACGACAAATTACTGTTGTATAGACATATTGAAAATGAATGAATGAAAATTTCAAAAGAGCAAAAATTAATATGAAATTTATGACTGCTGGCACACACAGCGATAAACAGATTTACACACACACACACTGAGACGCACACAGGAACACACACTGCAAAGATGCCAAATGACGCCTACAGCGTCATCTGTTGACCGGGAAATTCTCATAAATATCTAACTTCCCGAACAAACAATAACAATCGACCGCCTTTTTAATTAAGTAAAAGAAGATGAAAATAAAATAAGGGGGGGAAAAATTACAGCATAAATCAGCATTCATTTATCAAGTACACTCAAACAGACAGCATTAAACTGCACTGTGCATATTGAATGCTTCGTTTTCAGCACTCAACAGCAAATAAAACTGAACTTATTATTAATTTTTCGCTTTCATTTTACGTTTTTTTTCACTTTACTGTAGTTGTATTAAGCTTTTCTTTGCTATCATTTCCTCCTACTGATGCTCTTAGTGAATGCTATTTACAAATGATTGAGTACGTATTGAACATGCATGAAGTAAACGTAAGTATGTGTGTGCGTACGTGTAGGTGTTTGTGCAGTCGTTATACTATATAGTGTTGTCCATAACATCACTGAGATAAATTTTGTACGCATTCAATGGAGTGTGTGTGTGTGTGTGTGTCATATATACTGGTATATTTGTGAGTATGTGTGTGTATGAAATGGTAGACAAAAAGAAAAATAAGCCCTTCAATATTTCATGGGTGTGTCTTTTTTGCACTCACACACACTCATACATAAATCTATGTATGTTTGTATTTTATTGATATGTCACATTGGCAACGATGCTCGCTCATATTGTTGCTGACGTACATATTTTTTTTTTTTTATTATTTGCTCTATCAGTTTCTCTCCGTTTTTCTCTTTTTCTCTCTGTTTTTCTCTTTTGACGTTTGTGAATGTGAGATGGGATTACGTTGTGTCAACAATGCAAGGATTGAAATTGCAAAAAGCAAAATATAGTAATAAAATAATAAGAAAAAATAAATTTCATTTGCAGAACAATAAGGAAAATAATATTAATAATAAACTAATATGGAATTGAAAAATAATAAATAAAAAATATATGTTTATATAAAAGAAAAGGAAGAAATTTTAAAGTAATAAACAATTGAAATGTATGTAGGGCATATTAAAGTCGTCTGTAGAAATATTCGAAATACATATTTCATACCCATACAAAAGACAATTTAATATCTCTCGAAGTGATATGAATTGTTCGTGCATACTTCAATTATACTGAAAATATTTATTTATGTGTATAATATTTATTGCTCTCGGCATATATTTAATATTAATTCATAACTCATTATGCAAGATAAACTTTTAAGGATTTCACAATAACAACATTAATTTCCTTTAGGTTTTACATTGCAGCAATTTAGCTATAGATTTGGGTACTTATAAGAAATCTCAATAGGATAGAAAATCGATGTCGTTGTCAAGCGAAATAATAACACACTGTAACTATTTAGGTTTAAAATTACATATTAAATCGACAAAGTTTTAAGAGAAGTATAATAATTTTAAACATTTAATCCCCTTAACATTAAGATCGCCAACTGCACAAAAAATGGGCAGTAGAGATTTTGAAAAAATCTTAAGAATAGTATGCAGTTTGCAGGTTTATCAAGTATTTCACTAAAAAAAAATTTATTTTAATGATAAATCTAATAGAATAGGAAAGGAAAACCTCTATTACAGTAAATTTCAAATGCATCAAAAAAACTCGAGAGTTGATTTGCCAGAGATGAAGCATTGAAGAAATTGTTTGTAGTTTTTATGCAAAATCATACTCGTTTTTTTCAAAGTAAAGTTAAAACTTTCTCAATATTAGTAGGTTCGATTTTTTGCAAGTGTCAAAATGCAATTAAAGAAGTAAGGTACACTGGTGGTCACAAAAACCGCACCACTTGCAATACTACTGCAATTTCGGTAATATTTCCTAACTTAGCCCAAATTTCTCTTCCTTTGCAAAGGAGATTCCCTTGTTTATGTTTTAAGAATGTATTTAAGCATGGAAGCAGGAATCATTTTTTATTGCGCTTGTTTGGCGAAAAGAAAAATTTTTGAAAAAGTGCCAAAAACAACTGCAAAGTAAACAATTGTCGCGCTACCAAAACGTCGAAATTTTTGTTCTTAGGTATCAAAGAGTGTCATAAAGTTAAATACCTGAAGAAATCTGATACCTACATTCGACTGCTGTTGGACTGATCCAGAAAAAAGGCAATTTGTACCCGCTTGAAAGGACAAAAGGATCAAGAAGACTATGAAAACAAATACGAGAGAAAATGGCATAACCTGAAAGAAAACCATAAATTATCGATTTAAATGCGTAGTCGCAATAAGGACTGAGCTACAAAGCTCGAAACCTTATGCAAAAAAGAAACAAAAGTTCGGTCTGTATGGGAAACGATCAGCCAAAAAGTCGTTGTTAACGAAATGGATGGAAACAAATCGCCTGGCATGGACTAAAAACTACAGCAATTGAACGCTGGCAGCCTCGAGAAAAGTTATATGATCGGGCAAATTAAGCTCAATTTTTTATGCGCGCGCATCTAATCTTCCGTACTTGTGTATCTCAGATATACAGCAATATAAGGTTAACTGTGTAGTGAAAATAGTCAAATTCCCACAGAGTCAGATAGTTTGGATGGGTCCCTTATACTATATTGAAGGGGCTGTGAACACCCAAAAATATGGCTAAAATTTTATGGAGCAATTGCTGTATGCCAATTGTGGTACGCTTTGGCTCATTAATGACGTTATTTTTTCGGATGATTCTGCGGCATATCATCGCGCCAAATTGGCAAAGTTTAGTTAGTAATTAATGCCTAATGTTTCATAACTTTAGAAATAGTAAAAAAGTTAGATTATTGATCCTTATTTGTTTACAGATTCAAAATGTTTTCGATGATGTTTGAATTTACTGGCAGGAATGTTCAGGTAGCTCACGCGGTTTGAAACGGAAAGTTGCTCAAAACATGTCAAAGAATAAAAAGCCTCTTGTTAAAGTTCTGAAAAAAGTTTGGTATCAAAAAAATAACGAATGAAATCCTTCAAGTGCTTGCTAAGAGAGGCGCGCGATGAAACTAAACAATTTTTTCTTATGGCTCTATTATGAAACAAATTAATCTTAGTTTACACCTTAAAAAAAATAACAAATATTTTTATTTTTACTTTTAATAAATACCCTCAAAAACGTGAAATTTCTTCCATATTTTTGTTTTAATTTGGCAATTTTGTTCATTTTGTTCCGGAAAAAAAAAAAAAAATTACATTCACTAAAACAAAATCAGGCTTAGGTCCCATTTTAAACGATGTTCTTGAAATTTGTGGGTGGTGCGTTTTTTTGTGACTGTCAGTGTATGTAAGATGAAAATAACTTTAAAAAGGCGCAATGAAGTAGTAAATGGATGGGTTTCAATAGCATACTGCAGTCAATTTTTTCTTTCTTCGACATTTGCAATCTTTTACAGTGTTCGACAAAAAATTTGCTGCATTTTCCGGGAAAAATATTTAAATGCATTGTTTAACTTATTTATTTACCTGTTGCTATGGCTCATTTTAGCTTGCAATATTTTGTTTCAACTATTAACTAATTGGTTACTTTTGTCATTACCAAATAACCCATTATCGCAAATACTGTTTTCTTTAATTGCACTTCAACGCTTAACAAAAAATGGAATCTGAAAGTTTAAACCTTTGGAATTTTGCTTAGATACAAACAATTTTTTTTATAAGATTTTTTTTAAACCGTTATAAAAAGGAATTAGATGTTATAGAGAAAAACTGAAAACGCCATCGTGTTCAGCATACTCAAATTATATAAGATCTTTCTTCAAAACCCTTGAACTTTTTTTTTAGTAAATTCCGTTGTGCAGTATTATTAATAAAAAGAATAGAATCAAGATTTGGTTGAAACCTCATTCAGTGCATGCATATTACAGTTTTGTTCACTGTATAACAGCTGGAAAACAGAACGGGAAATTGTTAATGGGAGTAAAAAGTTTTAGTGCCAAGACTGAAAGTGAGAACAGAGAATGGGATAAGTGTTTAACCACGCAGGCAATCTAATTAAGGAGATAAATTAGTTAGAATATGATCAGGAATTGTTTTTACTGGCCTGAAATCCTCTAATGATTGCAGCTCTTATTTCGTTGCACATTAAATATTGTTGTGGTTGCATTAATTAAACTATATAAAAAAAATTTAAGTCTAAGTATCTGTTAACTACGTGCACTTGAGCTCCATTGTAGCGTTCCTTACAGAGTTTGTTTCAGTCAATGCTTTTCTGAGAATAAATATCAGAAAATTATGCCTCTATCTCCAGATGATGCATATCTCGAAGATAATGACGGCGTTCCAAATTTTCCACGTTCTGTTGGACAATATTTTCTTACTTAGGCTAAGAAAGTTTGCATAATCTTTGTGTGGATTGAAGCCAACACATAGACTAATTTGGGAGAACACTCAAGACGAAGTACAGTGAATTCAAATGTTGTTCGCTTGGCGAAATCCTATTCTAAGGCTTTACAATATGTGTTTACTTTTCTTTTGCACAAATAAAAAACGGTTAGAGCCCAGCCCAGAGTTCAGCTGACTGTATCAAACATAAATTAAGATTAAAAAACTAAAATCATATTTCTTGGCTCAGGCAGTTTAAGATTAAAAATCAGAAATTTCAAAAATGAATCTAAATGAAAGCAATGTCAAAATTTTTACTTATTAAAGTATTGCAGAATGGATGCCATTTCAGAAGTTTCTGGGCATATTGTAATAAAACGGAACCTGCCGCTACATTTGTAAAGAGTATGAAAAATGAAATCGTAATACTTCAATATACCAAATACAAATTCTGTGTTGATCAAATTTGGTTGGTAGAATCATATTTTAGTTTAGAAAATTTAAAACAATTTATATTTCATATACTAGTATTCCGGAAATTACGATTCATGTATCGAAAAACACCGATTTTGGGTTAAAGTCTCGCCCTTAGATCCACCGATAGATACTATTTAAAAAAGAAAAAAATTCTTTGGTAGGAAGTAGTCAAAAACTAAATCATTTCGTATGTATTTGTTATCCATCAAGCTCTGAATTAATTTTTTTTTTTTTAGTCACATTTAATAAATTCAACAAGTAATCAAAAAGAACAAAAATTGACTCATGCAAATTCATATATGATAAATTTTTAAGATATTTGTGCTTGTTATGCAATGCATAGCAAAGCTTTGAGTTGCTGGTGACATTGAGAAATTGAAGAACAAAAAAAATAAAATAAAATAAAATAAACAGATATTTTTGTACCTGAAACCAACTACCTTCTTCTGCTTCTTACACTTTACAATTTTTCTAAAAAGAAAAGCTTTTTAGGTTTGTCTACAACCTCCAACTCATCACACTTTCTATGTAAATTAATATATACATGCTTATTTTGATGACAGCACTAAATCTTTACATTTTCTTCAAAGCGTTGAAATTCTATGCAATCTTCAAATTAATTAATGTGGCGTCATCAAGAGTGCTTTTGCATAAGTATGTGTGTATACGTTGATACATTTTAATTAACTTTTACCTGAAAACTTAAAGGTGGCTGTTGAATTTCGCTTGCCAAGATTTTCACACTACATAATGCAATCAAAGAAGTTGACAAAAATAAAGAGACATACTTCGCTTACTTTTTGTTATTTTGTGTGTTTTACCTTCTTTTCCCACCCTTTGTCGGTCACTCACTTTCTATAACTTTCCTTCCTTTCGTTTCTTCTCTTTACCGTAAAATGTTTTAAGTGAAATTCGATATAAAAGCAAATCGTAATAAAAAGCAACATGAAAATAATTTTTCTGTAACTGTTGTTTTATTTGTTGCCTACACTAAGGCGTTTAAGCTTTTTCGTTTGTTTGTAGTGCACGGCGCGCAATGGCTGCTATGGAAAAATACTATTGCTTTTGAAATTGTTGTTGTTTGTTCTATGAATTGTGCTTTTTTGCCATTTTACTTTTGTGTCTCCTACATAAATACCATTTTCAAAGTGAGGTGCAGTGAACTTATTAATCAAATTTTAACACCATTTCGAGACGAGTAAGCAATGTTCATTTTCTGTACCCAGTCAGTCAGCCAGCTAGCAAATAAGATACACAGCCACACATACATACAAGAGAAGCAACTGGCAACACCAACAACAAGAAAACGATATATATACTAACAACCTCTCTGTGTATGCTGTCATTTGCTGGCAGCCACAATTCCACTAGCTGCTGGCGTAGGCGACGACGTCGTTTATAGGAGGAGGAGACTTAGACAACAACGACGACGTCAAGTATTCAACATGAAATTTTAATACCAGCTAAATAAATTGCAGGTATTTCAACAAATACTCAAATGCACACATACACACATATATATATATGTATTACACTTTCGTATACACACACACACACACACATATACTTTCATCTATAAATACAAACGTATAACCAAAATCACTTCAACACAATTTTCAAATACGCTACTAACATCACCACCACCACCATTACCACCTGTTTGTGGTGGTGGGTATTGCTTTGGTACTGATTATACCCAGTGGGGAGACATTAGGAACTGCGGGAGTACTTTTTTTTTGTCGGCATATGAAGCTACTTCGTTACATTTCCATACTTCAGAGTAGGACAGAAGACGAAGAAACAAGGTAGCATTTGCGATTACTTATATGTGTAAATGAAAATCAACAGCGCGATGTGAGACTCAGCCAAGCAATTCTCTCAATGATTAAGTAGATTAGTTCCCTTTAGACTTATATAATCAAGGAGAAATTAAATGACATTAAAGTCGATGTGACGACTCTTTGAAGAAAAAGCGTTTCTATTGCCATTTCGTCGCCTGAGAATTGATTTGGCGTATTGGCATAGGAATACTTATACACATACGCCAAATCAATTCTCAGGCAACGATTTATCATTTTTAGCATAGCTGCCGGATAATTGAAAAGAGATGGCGAACAAAATCTACAGCAGCTTCTTATGATAGGCTGCACCAAAATTCTTAGCAAACTCCGAAAATTTTCTGAAATTGATGAGTATAAGGCAGAATATCTCAGTTGTAAGACAAAATTATTTACAGGATAAGGTGATGTCTCAGAAAATGGGAAATGCTCCCACGTTCTTCAAAAAATTTTATGGATTTTGAGCTATTGAAATTATGACATTATAAGTAAGAAATAAGTATATCCTACAGTTGGTATCGGCAAAAGCCAAAGAGGAAAGCTTTAAACTTTCTTGTACGCTTTGAGTGGAAGGATCTTCGAATAATACATACATAGTACACTTAATTAAAGAGCACGATACATTAGGTCAGCATATCAAAAACATCGGTCGCAGACTAAATTTTGGTACTGAAATCAGCATCAAGTCTAAATTTAAAACAAAAATTAAACCTAAAATCAAACAGAAATTCAAACCGAATTCATTAAAAAATAAAATACAATTCAGACCAAAAATTAAAACTGAAATTCAAACAAAAATGCAGAGAAAACCACAGACCAAAACTTATATCAAATCCACACCAAAACTCAAACCATTTTCAGACTTAATAAAATACAAACTAAATTGAGTCCTCAAATTAAACTACCAATCGAAATAAAACTCAATCAAAATTTCCACCAAATTCATACAAAAAATCAAATCAAAATTTAACCCAAACTTCAGACCAAGATTTAAACCCAATTCGTATTAAAACTTAAGTTCAGTTTTAAAATAAACCAAAATCTAAACCATATCCAGATAAACAGGGAATAAAATTTATTTGAAAGTTAGAACAAAATTTAAACGAAAATTCAGATCAAATCGAATTGAAACTTGGATAAAAAATCAAGTCAAAAATTAGACGAAAGTTCAGACTAAACTCGAACTAATAGGAAAAAAGTTAAGATACAAAAACAGATTTAAAATTAGACCAGAATTTAGGCAAAAATTCTGACCGAAATTCAGACATAAAATAATCAAAAAATAAACTATATATTCATACCTAAAAACTAATGTATGTAATTGTGGTTAAGCCGTATTTTAAACCGTAAAGTTATAAGCATTTATCCTTGAGAGGGAGGAGAGAGGGTGGCAATCGCCATTCCCCTCTCGAATCCATAATTGATCGACTGGAAGTCATCAATAATCGTTGGAGACTGACGTCATAGAGCATTGTATTTGAAGTTGTTTGGGTTTTGCAATGAGAACAAATAATAGTTAAAGATATTTTTAGGATGATCCTCTAGTCTTTTTTTACCTTCACCTGAACTTTTTAGGTTCCTAACAGAAATTTCTTAAGTTCCGAAAAAACACCATGAACTAAACAACAGCAACTAAAATAACCTCATACTTTGAGAGTGACTGCTAGAAAAAAGCAATGGTCCTCCAATTCTCCTTTCCATTTGTCTATGTTATGTGATTAGATAATTCCACAATTACTGACAAATCAAAAATCACTATTTAGAACCTCATTCCAAATTCGAATTTTTTGCCACTTCCTTTACTTGATTTTTTTTAAAAATTCTGTAACCACCATCAGTAAAATAACAATCATTTCTCGAATGTAGAAAATAAGTTTGAAGATTGAAGCACAGGTATAAAAATTATTAGAATCGAATAAAAAACCTTTTCAAAGCAAATATTTTTTGAACGATTTTTTTTGAATTGCTTCAAAAAATTTCCCACTGGGTGTTATTGGTATTATTCTTGTTTCCATTGCTTTCACTTACCTGCTAGTATACTTTATTTTATGTTTTTTTCTTTTTCGCAGACCACAAATACAATACATTACTCACAGATACTCCACGTTTCGGTAGTATGAGATTTATTTTTTCAATTTTTAGTTTTAGTCTTTCCTCTCATTTTTTTTTAATACACACAACATCAGCTTTCTTTTTTTCGTTTGTGTTAAGTGTGTAGGTTTTGGCTAAAGATTACACAAGCCTTAGAGAAGGCGGTGGTGGTTATGCTATTGGCCATATCTATGTCGAAGTACCTTGGTTATATTTATAGTAGACAACACAACAGGTAAGCAGCAGCCATATATTGTGTATGTATTTCAATAATGTTGCTGCTGACGTTGTCACTGCTACTGTTGTTGTTGCAATGGTTGCCCCTTCATCGCCATCCTCGTCTTTTTGCTTATAATCGAAACAAATCGCAATGTAATCCGATTACTTGACGCCGTTTGTTGCTGTTGCTGCTTCTTTGACTTCACACAACATATTATGTATGTGTGCGTGTGTCACATTTTGCGGTTGGGGTATTTTTTTAGGCCGATTTACTTACTTCATTCTCTACGTTTATGCCAGCTTAAATTTATAATACTTTCTTTGCATATCTTTAGGCTACAAAGGAAAAAAAGCTGCAAAAATTTCATCTTTTTTATTATCTTACCGTGAAAAATTTATCTCTTTTTGTTACGTTTTGCTTTTTGAGTTTGCATGAATGTGAGCTTAAAAAAGTAGACAGAGAAAGATTGCAGAAAGGCATAGATTTTTATATTGTATTATTATTTTTTTCTGTGTGTTATTTTTGAAAAGAAACATTGTGCAGACAAGTTGAAAATTATGAAAATTTCATATAAAGCCCAAAAGTATGCAAAACCAGTTTGCCAGAAATAAAATATAAAGCAAAACGTAAAAAAATTGTCTCAAGCATGAAAATTGTAATTTATCATTTTTCTGCTTAGGAGTTTATTTATTAAATTTAACACTGAAGGCGTGTTCACATATAAACACAAACATAAACAAACACAATACACTCATACATTTAACACGCAAAATGTTACAAAATTGTTTGATTTGAATTACAAATATGCAGTACCAAACTTTTTACATCCGCCACCTAAAAGTATGTGAATTTTGTTTTCAATTTTGTTGTAGAGACTCAAATAGATTTAATTCAATTTAAATTCTCACTTTTTACACATACATTCAAACATGTGCATATGAGTGCAAATGTGTGTGTTAGAAAGTGTGTATTAGTGCTTAAATTAGATGTACTGTAAATTTTTCTTAATCAGCTTTTAATACCAAAAAGGATTAGGGTTAATGTTGACAGATTTAATGCACAATAACAACAGTAACACCCTCTACACACTACCATCCCCACACAATCCAGCACCAATACCTCAAGAGCTATGACAGCAGCCAATGACTACCACCACCCTTTGACTACCTTTTGCCATCCATGACTACCAACAACAACACCACAAGTATAAATTATCATCACACGCACCAAACCCATAGAAATTCTTTTAGATACTTATGCCATACATATAATGAATGAAAAACAACCAACATAAACTAATTTTTGTTTTTAGTTCTAAGGTTTTAAGGTTTTCTCTGCGCTCAGTTGTTTTCTTTTTCAGTATCGGGCATTGCACACATTTAGGCGCGTGCAAGAATTATGTTAATGCGTACTACAGAAAAAGAATGTTTTTAATTAAAAATGCTAAGCAACCACTTTTTCGTATTTCATTTTCACTTTTACATTTCTCTGTTTGTTTTTCTTTTTTTTTTTGCACTCTTCTTCTATTTTGGGTACAGATATTTAACATTAATTAATAGCTGAGCGTCGGTTGCGTGATAGCTGCAAAAGATGAAGAGAATTGTACAAAATAATAAAAAGGAAAACCAGTAAGAAATTCAAATTAAGTTAATTTGCATACTTTTAGGCACCTAATGTGCTATTAACCTTTCGTTTCGCAATTTAACGCATTTTGGCACCTTCTTTTTTAAGGAAAAATATTCAAAAATTCAATGTTTTTTTTAAGCTATTTTTAGCGCGCATATTGACGAAAATTATTGAGTGTTTATAAGAAAGGAATGCTTAAGAAAAGTAAACAGTATGCGGTAAGTGATTCATGTCTAATTTGTTTTTAGGCTTTGAAAGTCATTGATCTTTAAAACCTTGCACTTAGTGGTAGATGAAAAAGGATGAGGAGCAAGGTATTTAATAAAGAACAATCTAGGGAAGTATAGATATAGCAAATACTTTTCAAATAAAGTTTTTAAATCAATTTAATGGTAAGTCAAGAAAATGCAGTGATAGGGAATGCGGGAAGACATGGAATCAAGGAAAGGCAGGGAAAATCAGGGAAGGAGAGGAATATACGCAAAAAAGGAGAGTAACAGGGGAAGGGAGTATAAGGATGGAGAGAGTAGGAAGGAAATAGCGAAGAGGGATTTAGGGACTGACAAGAGGGGAAAGGTGGAGATAGGAAAAATGTAGAGAATAGAGGGATAAAGAGGAGAAACGGAGAAGGTATGAAGTCATTCTAGAGAAAGGACGGAGACAGAGAGAAAGAAGAAGAAAGAAAATGGAGTGGTCATGTAGATAGAGGTGGAAAAGAGGAGGAAAAAGGTGAAAAGCTAATGCACAAAGAAGACATGGCTTCCTATGTTATGAGAAAAGAGAAGAAAGAGGAGAGAAAATGGATATGAAAGATAGAAGAAGATAGGAGAGGGGGGGATGAACAGAGGAGAAATAAGTGAAGGGAATCTTCCTCCCTGAGATATATAAGGGAATAGAAAGTAAACGAGGAAAATGATAGCGAAGGAAGAAAGAAGGGATAGGGGAGAGCGGTGAAGAGTAGAAGAGAAATAGTGAAAGAGGAAGAGAGAGAGAGATACAGAAGTGAATCGAATGGGGAGAAAAAATGCAGAGAAATAGAAATATATAAAGCTTGGGAAAGAGAAATAAAAATAGAGAGACGGAAAGAAAGCGAGAGAGATACATATAGAAATTCTATAAGAATAAGGAAAAAGTATGAGAAAAAAGAGAAAGAGGTGATGAAACAGAAATTGTGTCCAAGGTTAAAGAGAGACTTTAGATAATGTAAAAAGAGAAGAGAGAGGAAGAAAGTGGCAGAATTTGGAAGGATAGAGCTCAGTAAAATGAATGATTTTAGCATAGAAACATTGAGAAAAAGTGAGATAGATACACACATGGTTGTGAGAAGTGAGAGTAAGAGGAAAAAAAAAGATAGGATAAAATAGAAATGATTCAGAAATGAAAGAGGATCGTTAGACAATATAAGAAAGAGAAGTGAAACTGAGGTAAAGCAGGGGCGGCTCATTAAACCACTTTCCTTCTTAATAGAAATGTGCTGAAATAATGATGCATGAAAAATTCATTCGAAAACACTAGGAATCATTTTATTCGCAAAACCCATTCAGAGCAGTGTAGTGATACCTAAACCAAATAAACATGAAAACTCAGTGCCCTTATACAGACCTATAAGTTTTCTGGCAATATTCTCGAAAATATTCGAAGTAGCAGTTTGCTGATAATACAAGAAAATAAGAATATAGTTCCGAATCACCAATCGTTATAAGCAATTCAATTACTTAAATTAAACAGTAATTCAATGAAAATATTTTGCTTAAGTTATTTTCAAAGCTTCAAGTTTAGTTGTGTCTCACTCTTGTCAGCTCGTGGATTTTTAATTTTTTAGATGATTTTTGTTTTCTTTTTGCTCTAGTTACAAAATCAAAAATTTCTTAATTCACAAATGTTAAAACGAATTTGTTTCAAATTTTTCCCCCCATTTAATAATTGTATACCTTTAGGCTAAATAAAATCATAGGAATGAAAAACTGTCAATCATGTTGAAACATTTACGCCAAAAAAATGTGCTATATAACAAAAGAATCAATATTAATCTATAAAAAATAAAATCTCTACCATTCTCATCACAGCTCATCTCAGCATGTGATATAATTCATTTTTAGTTTTAGTGAATGCAAATCTGCTGTAGTGTTTCGAAAATATTATTAATTATATTTCAAAAAACCATTAGAAGCAAATTCCTGAACTTGATTGTTCCTTTTTGTCAACTCAAATTTCAATTGCGTTGTTGCGCATAAAAGTTCAAACAAAAAATGTCAATGTGTTCAAAGTGTCAAGTCATAAAACAAAACGCTGCACTTAACTTGTTTCTAACAATATCATAAAGTGAGTTGAGTAGAGTACAAAGGTTTGCACTTAGGTTCATGAGTGCATCTAATTAAATTTTCATTTCATTGCCAAAAATGAGTTAAGTGTAAAATACTATTCACTTTTTGTTTCTATTTTCTCTTGGTTTCTATTTAGTCTTACCACTTTATTATCTTTATAAAAGCGCAAAAATATTTTATACCATCAGCACACATTAAATCATTCAACTTCTTCTAATACTCCCTTCAGCTCTACTCATACTTATATTGTTGTTGTTCTACAAACAACAGCAACAGAACAGAAAAAAAGACAACAACATCATCGATGTACAAATTGTTGTCTTGTATTACAGAAACTGACAGGAAAGTAAGAAGGTGTGTGTACTCGTACTTCTAGTAACTATGTTCTTCTTACAAACAAGTGCACTCTATATCCCATCACTGCTGTATGCATATGTATGTGTGTATGAAAATAAGGATTACTTTTTGTGTCACACATCATCGCTGCTGTTCTGGCTGCTGCTGCTGCTGTTGCTGCTGTCTAGCAAACGCGTTATGCGCTTCTTAGCGTTTTCGTTGGTGTTGTTGTTGAAGAGCTTATACTGAATCTTCTTCAGCCTTTGCGTTGCCTTCTTCTATTTCTTTTATTTTCTTACTACATATAACTATTATTGCTTTTTCTTCTGCTACTTCAACTTGTCTATGAAATCCAATCCTCTGCTACACTTAACCCTGCGACAAGTGCAGCTTCAGCTTTATACTTCTTCATGCGTTCCATGTACTGCTTCCTTCCTTTGTGTGCAGATAGCAAGCAGTATTGCATATATAGTAGTTGTTGTTCTTGTTGTTGTTGTTGCTGTATAAGTCTGTCTCAAGAAGCAGAAACTTCGGCAATGTGGCTTGAAGTGGAACAAAGTGGAAAAGCATGGAGTGTGTATGTGTGTATATAGTGTGGAGAGTGAAATCGAATTCAATGCAATTTACAGCAACTGAAGATGCGCTCTAAAAATGTATTCAACTTTCTTATTTAACAAAATACTTTGCGTGTGTGTATGTGCATGTATATATATATGGCTCTGTGTGACTTTCAAGAATTTGAAATGGTTTTACGCTTGAATGAATTTCAAAAAGATTTAAATTTAATTATGAACATTTTCGCAGTGTAAATGGCATTCAACTGACTGAATGACTGAGTGGTAAAACTATTTCATTTCACAACTTTTACTAAACTTAAAAATAGAATATTTGCATGCAGCATAAAAATAAAATAAAGTTTAAAAAATTGCCTTAAATCTTTTTCAGTGCCCTTCTTTTTTTCTAAATTTTCTTTCGGCGCTACTCACTCAGAGGCATTAAAATTCAATCAGTAAATTATATGCAAAATCTCTCTACATGTGATTTTCCGTGACTGCTAAAATAATGCAAATGTAGTATGAAGGGAAACTACTTACAAAATGCAGCCCTGAACCTCAAAAGTCAATCCTGAATACAAACAATAGAATGGAAGAAAGAAAATCAACTTAATTCCCAAATGGAAGCCGATTAGATACAAAGGAAAGAAATTTGAGAGGAAGAGAAAGGTAGAAAGGGAAAGAAAAAGAGGGGAGTGTGTAAGAGGAGAAGAAAGAGAGGGCAGAGGGACAGTAGAGGAACAGGAGGTTTATATATTACTGCTATCCACTATCCAATCCAAACATTTCCTAATGGTGGGTTTTTATTTTGAATCCCTTTAAAATTTTGTTTCTATTCATGACCAGCGATCAAAAAGCGTAAGATTTTCAACGGTGGGATGGGGAGGGGGTGTTTTGCCCCCAAAACCGACTCGCTAGGATCCGTTAGTTAGTGCTACTATCTACTTATAAAAGGAAGTAGAACGGAGGTAGTGTGCAGGGAAGTATCATATATATAATAGCAGTATAAGTTAGGTGGTACGCATGATTGGTAGCGTAGTGAGGATTAAAAGAGCGAGAAAAAAGGACCAGTAACGCATTGTCTATGATTGTTTTGTTTCTTGCCAATAGCATAGTGGCATAAGAAACGGAAGTTGCACAAAAGAAGAGACAGTAGTGAACGGGAAAAAAAATTACATAGAAAGCTTTGTCGTCTGAAAAATCGGAGTCTGTGGCTTAAAATAGAACAACGACAAAGTTTGTATTTGAACAATTATGAACCGAACTCGAACGTAAGTAATTTTTTTTGCTCCCTTTAAAATGCTTTAACTTCTCGTTCGTGTACATCAGGTATATTTATGTCATGGACGTGAGTAGTAACAAAATTATTTGAGTACATAAATCATATACATATTCATGAACATACAATTGCAGCACATTTTTTTTTACGTATGTATATTTATTCATACTTGCACGGTCGAATCTCGTACATAGATGTGTCCATATTGTTCAGAACATGGGTTTGTATTTTAATTGTCATGTACTGAACAGATATGAAAACTCTCTGAACACGTTTCAGAATATGCGGGTTCTTATTAAAACACTCATTTTGTAGAAATTTTTTAATCTTGACATATGTACATAACCATAGGCAAATGTTCAATGCTTTTGATATCTTTGCAGATAAGTTTACTCATGTTTTGAATATTTCTGATCTTTCTGCATACGTCTATTTAGGCCTTTAAGTCTCATATAAAAGGTGTTACCCTTGTAAAAATTAACCTTTATTTATTTTATAAAGATTCCCAAAATATTTTAGCTCTATTCACTGAACTTTTCAGTGAACTGAAGCATATTGAATAATCCACTAAAAATTTAATATTGTATGGGGAAATGTTTCATTAAGCTACTTTATAGCAAATGACACCTCAAAAATAGAGTTCTAAAGTACTTAATTCTTTCGATGTACCAGTAAAAATATTTTCAATGGTAGTGCTATTCAGTATTTTGGTATTAGTACTTGAAAAAACTCTATTACTAGTACTTTTTTAACTACCAGTAATCAGTATTTCATTTTCAAGTGTTCACGTACTGAAATATTTTCAAGTATTTCAAGTATTTACAGGTATTTCAAGTATTTTCAATTATTTCCAATTATTTTCAAGTATTTTCAAGTGCTACACTATAAAAACGAACAATTATATTGGCCACATTCTTTGTCGAGAATGTGGTATTGCTATGCTGTCAACACAACGAAAGGTATTTAAACAAAAGGAAACACAAACATGTAATGATTTCGGTGGTGGGACTATAACAAACCTATGAAATATACTTTCATATTAAAATACACTAAAATACTTGATATACTTAAAAACATATCGTTCATTTACTAAAAGACTGTCATAACTCAAAAAACACAATTTTGCAGAAAACGCGTTTAAAGTTTTCAATTGACTCCCACTTTGCAGAAAAAAGAAGAAATCTTATAATTCTCACGCGCAGAGAATGAAATTTTTACACAATATGAAGCCTGACATAATGAATAATCCTGCATCATTAACTCAAAAATCGTGTTTTTTGTCTTATGACAGTCTTTTAGTAAATGAGCGATATGAAAGTACTTGCTAGTACTTAAAGTTGAAATACTGAGTACCGGTAATTAAAAAAGTACTGGTACTTGAGTTTTTTCAAGTATCAGTACCATAGTACTGAGTAACTGTACAAACATTGGTACCTGGTACTTGAAATTTTGCAGCATTTTGCATAAAATTTACTGGTCAACAAAATGTGACATAAATATGTGTTCATGGAATGAGATTAAGATTGCCAGACGGTCTTGATTCGTCTTGATTGCCCAAATTTTTTGTCCCGTGTCCAGAGTTTCGACTTTCAGAAATTTGTCCGGATAAAATTTTCAAATTTTCTGAATCCAAGTCTGGCTGTTAATTTTTTCTATAGAAAAGAGAAACCTTGAGTGCAATGTATCTATCGTACATTTACAGCAAGAACTATAGACTTTTTTTGAAAAAAGAAAGAAAAGAGAATTTCAGTGGAACAAAAAAATAAATAATAACGTAAATGAGGGTAATTCGGATCGATGTATATAATTCGGATCAATTTTGTTTTGCTAATAACTTTACTTTGGTATTTTGTAAAATTACGTCCTATTCTCGAAAAGAACGAGAATTATTTTTCCTTTTTAATGGTATGCAACACTTATTTCAATTATTTCAAATTAATCAGTTGTGAGCGAAGAAACAAAGAGTGAGCGTATTTTCATACAAAGCCTTAGCAAATAATGTAAGAAACTCACAAATTTTATAACAATAATTACTTTTGTGCTAGAAAGTATATTTAAATAATTTATATAGGGTTTTGTTCACTAAATATTCTGCTTTAGTTTGGTAAAAATAAGCACTATTTTAGAAAACACACTAAGAAAAAATTGACTTTTAAAATCGATCCGAATTACCAACACGCGTTTTTCTACTAGCATATAACTCAGATCAATGATCCGAATTAACAGCAAATCAAGTGTTTGCATAATTACAAAATTTAGAAAAACTATATAGTTTTAATTAATGAAAGTTTTTTATTTGTGATTTAGATATAATAGGTGATGTTTGGTGGTATTCGGATCGATCCTTTGTCTAGAATTTGAGTTCAAAGTTTAGATAAACTTGAAAAATATTTTGAATTTTACTCAAAAATTTTAAAAAATGTTTAAAATCAAAAAATATTAATTGAAATAAATAGCGTTTTTTAAAGTTATACCAATTTTGAAACTAACTAGTAACTTTTAGTCAAATTCAGTATGTTCAATTCAATTCAAATATATTTTTAAAAACTACTTTGTCTTAAATGATTAGTATTCTTTTTTATTCCAAACTACATTCTAATTTTTGACTATGTCAATATACTTATAAATTTTAATTCAGAAATTTCTTAGAATGATTCAAAAAAATGATTTTTTATACATTTCATTGTTCATCAGCACACGGGCGTGACCACCGACTAGTGGATTCAGAGTTTTAGCTTAAGGAGGTTAACATTTGTTCACCCCTTTTAAATTTTTTTTTTATTTGTGGCTAATGATCAAATATATGAGATTCTTATCAGTATGGAAGGGGGCGGGGAGTAAGGGAGGCGTTGGGGGGAAGTTGAGGAAGGGGAGGTTAGAAGGGAGTTGGGGTCGAGGTCAAGGGTATTTAACCCCAAATCCTTTCCCCTTTCCTACCCCCCTTAGATACGCTATTGATCCTACTTAAGATTGCACAGTTCCATACTATTGTTTTTAATATATTCGCATCTATTGCCCACCCACAGCTTCTTCCCCTAATTTTGATACGCCCTTGAGTAGGCCCATAATTGAGAATTAGTTCGGTGTGGAACATATCAAATTTTAATAATTTAGCTTTGATATGATAATCGAAGATATTGGATTTTTACGAAAAAGCACCGCCCACTTTAAGATACAGTCGAATTTTATAGCCCACAACTTGACATACACACAAATGCATCTCTACACCAAATTTCACTAAGATCGGACAAATGGTATATGTTTAGATAAGGAAAACACATAGATTTGGACAACAATTTGTATGTATTTACGCATACATACATACATTTTTTTATATATACATTTTTTAAACACCAGATTTATCTTTTGCATCTTAATAAACCTCAAATTAAAGATAATTTACTAGAAATTTTGCTGAAACGAATTACATACATCATCGATCCGAATTACATGCACACTTAATTTTTCGATCCGAATTATATGCAATCCATTTTTTTCGAAGTGATGTTACTTAAGTAATTATTAAAAAAAAGTTATGTTTTGTTTTTTTTTTTGGTAGTTAACAACTTTAAAAGAAGAAGAAATACACTTTAATTTTGTATTAAAACATTTTTTTCCATAAATCTGTAATTCTTATTTTTAGCGCTCAAAGTTTACCTAGAAAAATCGATCCAAATTACCTACACTTACGTTATTTAATTAAATATAAGATCGCATAATCATAGCCAAAAAAAAAAGTTTGAAGGCTTTAAATATTTTTAAAAAATATCTAACGCAAATTATTTACTGTAAATTATTTAAAAATGTCTATTGAGTGCCAAGGGGTCTTTCGTTATCCATGAAATTTCCGCCCTATTTAGGATCATTGAAATTTTTAGCTTAATTGAAAATTTAAGGAACACCAAATTTTTTCAAATATATTTCATATTATATTTCATATTTTTTTTCACCAACAGATGGCGCATTATTTATTATTTATTTATTCACATATTCTTGTAAGCTGTTAAAGTTATGAAATAGTAAATTAGAAGATAATGTTACAGAGGAAATATAGCGAGGTTTTTGGTAATATTATCAATGAGACTGGTTGCAGCATCCTTTCGATTTATTATTGCATTTTTAAATTTTATGTTAGAAAAGAAATTGAATATAAATTTATAAATGCTTTGTATTCTTTATAAAATTCTCAACTTTGTCGAAGAAAAACATTCTCAAACCGAAAAAAGGTCTTAACTTTACTAACATAGAAAAACAAGGAATGCAGGATTACTCAGTCGCATTTTTTCTTAAAAAATTCAAAGTTAAACACCACTTCAAGGACAACAAATAAAACTTTGTCTCATTGCAATATTTTATAACATCGAGACTTCTGTTTTAGACCATAGTGGAATTATATTAAATATCTAAAACAAGAAGCAAAACAAGTGCTATTATAAACTAAGCTTTTGCAGTAGCCCAACAAGAAATATTGCACTCACGCTCAAACGAAAAATATTTTTGAGTTTATTGGGTAAAAATTCAATATAAGGTAAAATAAAAGAATTTAAATCAAAAAATTTTGTAATGTAAAAAGTTAATGGCTTACTGGTTTACCCAGAATTGAAGCTGAAACAGCTTAGTTTTTTTAAAACATTAATTCTGAAACTATTCGTTTGACAAATACCAAACCATTTTTATGCTGAGCGAAGACAAAAAGGAAACCACACACACACACAAACACAACGTTCCAACGCTTCACCACGCACCGCACAAAAATAAACCAAAACACTACATTTCAATTCTTTGGCGAATTGTGTGACAAGCGAGACCCGAACGCAACGCAAATAAAGACGAACGTTGGTATTCAGCAAAGCGGAAATGATTGAAAATCACACGCGCATACAAACAATTTCCGCTTTAGCAATTTGTACGTACATACAAAAAGAAAAGCAACCGAAAATAAAATTAAACAGAAAACACTATCGTGTGATAAGATTTTGTGAATAATTTCAAAATGATTTAGATAGAACAATTGAATTCGGTATAAAGCAAAAAAAAAGACAAAAAAAAAAACGGAACAGACATACGAAAAAAAAAGGCTAAGAAGCAATAGGACAAATAGTTATTTAATAGCAACTTGCAATAATAGCAGCATTCCAAGTTATTAGTAAGAGAGTTAGTAGAATATTATATTGTAGTTAGATCTTTAATCTCCGTTTTCCTCTTTCTCGTTATCATACACTTCCTGTCTCTTTCCCTATATAAAAAAATTCTAAAAAATTATATTCATATTCAGAAAGAAAGAACACAAAATTGTATTACTCTAGGGAGAGGAAAGGCATGGCAAAAATTGGATATGCAGCAGTAAGATTTGTCTCATGCTGATTATGCTACAATATTTTTTGAAGTTAAGGAAGTAAATAAAAAATATCTCTAGAGTGATTATTTTACATTTTTATTTAAATTTGATTTTCACAAAATTTAAACGTTTTTAAAGTTGAAAAGTCGAATTAATTTTATGGAATGAAGTAATTTTTGAATACCTTTCTAACATTTATTTCTACACATACCAGAAACTATTTATAAATTACAACTTACAAATATTTATATAAATTGATACTGCAATTAAAAATAAAACCTACACATAATAATACTTATTAATTTTCATAATTTACACGTGCCCAATTATAATTATGCATAGTTTAAAGTATTAAACTGATTATATACAAGTGTATGTATCTATACGACTGTTAAATGTTTATTTATTATTAATAAAAAAAAAACAAATATACAGACATATATATATATATATATATATATATATATATAGTTCAATTGAATTGAGTAGGCAATCACAAAAAAGTAATCATATTAAAGTATTAATAAAAATTATGCATTTATTAATAAATGAACACTCATTAAAAAAATTTTTAATGAGTTTATTTGTTTATACAAACTCAAACCAATAAAAAAATAATGAAAGAAATAAAGAAAAATTACACTAAAAATTGATATAATAAAATGCCATGCTTGTTTATTTTTAATGCATTTCAATTTAATTAAATACAAAATGGCAAATACTGAGAAAAACATTTTTTTTTTTTGCAAATTAGGTGAGTACTTACGAACCAAAAAATATACAAAAATAAATATTAGTATTATTTCAATTGTATATGATAAATGGATTAAAAATATCAAAAAATAAATTAAAAGTAAACAAAAGCTTTCCACTCTATTCTTAACCCTATTCACAAACACATACATTCATTCATTAATATTGGGAGTATGAATGTATAAAGTCGTAATTGTGACTAACTTCATATCTATCATACGCGCCATTTTCTTGACATTGACAGCTTTTCCATCTCGAAGAGCGCCAAAAATACTATAAGAATTGATCTGTCAAATAATTTTCATAATTTTACAAAAGTGTTTTACTATAGCTGAAAATGTCGAATTTCGTGCCAACAAAACAACATTTGCGGGAAGTTTTAATTTGTTTCTTCCATTTAAAGAAAAACGCAACTGAAGCACATCGTTTACTCACTGAAGCTTATCCTGACTGTGCTATAGTGCTATAGACGTTAGAATGTGTCAGGTGTGGTATGCCCGTTTCAAAAGTGGTGATTTTGATGTTGAAGACAGGGAACGTTCAGGCGGCCCGAAAAAGTTCAAAGATGAAGAGTTGAAGGCATTACTCAAAAAAAAATTCATCTCAGACGCAACAAGAACTTGCAGAATCTTTAGGAGTTGATCAATCAACCATTTCTAAACGATTAAAAGTATTGGGAATGATTCAAAAGCAAGGAAATTGGGTGCCGTACGAATTGAAGCCGAGAGACGTCGAACGACGACTTTTCACATGTGAACTGCTGATTGAACGACAGAAAAGAAAGGGTTTTCTGCATCGTATTGTGACTGGCGATGAAAAATGCTTACGTTACGATAACCCGGGGGGACCGCCCGGACAGGCATCAACATCAACGGCAAAGCCCATCAGGCTCACGCTGTGTATTTGCTGGGATTTGAAAAGTGTCATGTACTATGAGCTGTTGAAACTGAATGAAACGATCACTGGCGACCGCTACCGACTACAATTGATGCGTTTGAGCCGAGCATTAAAGGATAAGAGGCCAGAATATGAGAATAGACATGACGAAGTTATTCTTCAGCACGACAATGCTCGGCCGCATGTTGCAAGGCAAGTAAAAACATACTTGGAAACGCTGAAATGGGAAGTGCTACTCCACCCGCCGTATTCTTCAGACATTGCTTCTTCTGATTACCACTTGTTCCGATCGATGATACATGGCCTGGCTGAACAGCACTTCCGTTCTTTCGAAGAACTCAAAAAATGGGTCGATTAGCCTCAAAAGATGAGGAGTTCTTTCGACGCGGAATCCGTATGCTACAGAAAGATGGGAAAAGGTTGTGGCTAACGATGGACAATACTTTAAAGAATAAATTTATAATTACTTTTTCACAATAAATGTCCAAATTACGAAAAAAATAAGAGTTTACACATTCATACTCCCAATACATAAATGCAAAAACGAGTTAATTGATTAAAGAAAAGTTCTAAGGTAAAAAAACTTATTCAAATTTAATAAACATATGAGCTTAATCACGCTTTTGTGGGGTCTGATAATAGACTAGAGCATGGCACAATAACCGCCTTCGATATGCGTTCTCTCTTTCGGTCTCAGAACAACTGACAGGCTGAAAGCAAATAAAAATTTTCAGTGCAAAAAAGAAACAAAAATAAGGGATGGCGAAGTATAACAACGCCGGCTGAATGTAAATTTTTGTTTCGTTTTTGCTCTAAAACATTTTTAGTGCACTTTTGCTTCGTATTTGCTTTCAGCCTGTCAACTGTTAAAATAAAAATCATCTGTTCATGAAAATTAAATTTTTACTATAAAATATCTATTAGGTCTAGAAAGATTGAAAAAAACATTCTCGTAATGAGAAAAAATTAAGCAAATGTAGGTGAACAGAAAATTAGTTGAAACTTGTAAGTAAACAGCTGATCGAATGTTTTGACAGTTAATTTTAAGGGGGGAAAAAATATTACGGGCTTGATTTTTTGTAAATGTAATAAAATAAATAACATGAAACCATCCACAATTGAAGTCAATTATTCTTCAAAAACTAATATTTCTTTTCCGCTACCTTTAATTGAAGCCCAACGCTTTTTTTCCTTTTTGACAGTTTTTTTTTTGTAACGTGTGGTTTTTTTTGGCAGCTGGAAATTTTTGCAAGTAAAAATTTTACTAGCAGAAACTTATAGCTACCTTTTATTCTCTCACGTTTTCGGTCATTTTTGCTCTCTTGTTACGAGACTTTCGAGTAGTACGTGAACACTTTACTAGTGAAAACTTTGTAAAAATTTTTTATATTTTCTTTCGTATGAACCACATGAGAATTATAAAGTACATGAGTCATTCAACAATTTTCTATTCGTTTGAACTTCTTTAGAGTTCCTTGAAAGCGCTATTTCGAACACTGGGATGCGCTTCCAAGAAGCTTAGTTTTCCTTTTGCAGAGGCAGGTTATAATAAAGAAGAAATGTAATAAAGATAAAGTATTTGTTTTTTTTGCTCAATGTGTCACACTGTCTTATGTCTTCATATTGGTTTAAAATTTATTGTACAGGTGGTGGTCATGTGGCTCAATGAACAAGTAGGTACGTGTATTTTCTCACTTGTTGTAGGAATAAAAATAAAACAAAATAAGTAAAAAAAGAAATATAGGTACTATAAATGAAATTGTCGGCGTTCAAGCAGAAATCACCAAGTCCAAATTTATTTTTTTTTAATCTAGGGACGTTTAAATGTGGTCGCTGTGCTTGACTTCGTCGTCTCATACTTTAAATAATAAATTAATAATCTTATATAATTTAAATGATGTAATAAGTTCGATTTTAGATAAATGCATATGTATATCAATCTGTTGATATTTTAAGTTTTGCCAGAGCTTATAGCGTTGTAAGCATTGCATTTTCATCTCACAAATTAAAAAAAAACTAGTCGATAAGGCCCTAGTAACTGGGGCTATTTTTTTGTTCAAGAAATCTCTTTATGAAAAAACAAAAATCAAAAGTGAACCAAACTACTCGTTGTGTTTGTTTTGTTATTTGTGTATGCGGATAGTTCGTTAGGTAATTCTGAGAAATGCTGTTACTAATGTCTTCTCTCTCTCTCTCATTTGTTATTTACTCCCGCTTAAGCAATTATTTTTACAACGATGAATGCAGTGCTTTGTTCAATGAGTGAATTTCAAAGAACTTCCGATAATCAGATAATTTTTAGCTAACCTACTCGTCAAGCTCTTTAAATTGATATATCGTCGTCGTTCAAGCAGAAAGCATTAAGTCAAAATTAATATTTTTAGTTAAATCCATATTAATTAGCTCATACAATTCGAAAGACATAATAAATTCGATTTTTGATGATGCAGTTAAAACGTATACTTATACGCAGGGCCGTAGCCAGGATTTTTTTTTCGGGGGGGGGGGGGGGAGGGGGGTTTTCATTCGAAGAAAATTGACATTGACTTGCCATTACTGATGATGAGCCTGACCTCAAAACAATTACCAAAAATACTAAAAATAGTCAGAGGCTCATTTTTTTTTAAATGATTATCCGTGGGAATTCGGGCCATGATTGCATTGAAAGGGGTCTTCCGATTCGGGGTGCTCTGAGCAATAATGGGTTAAAGAATTAAATACATTTTAAGATTGTTTCCTAGAACTACGAAGCTGGGCTTTGCGAATAAAATGGTTCCTAGTGTTTGTGAATGAATTTTTTATACTGAACACGAATCTGAGTTCAAAAATTTCCCATCACGCCACGTTTTAGAAAAAATGGGTTGGAAAACCCTAAAATAGAATTTTTGGCCATTTTTTCAAATTGGAGAGCTGAACACGGGCGTGCTACAAACTTCGAAATCCAGAAATTATAGGCTGCATCCTTCGAAATGAGCCTTACACCCGAAACTGTAAATCAAAAACAGTTACTGACCTAGAAAAACTATAAATGCAAAATTGCTCACCATCACCTTCTCTTTTTGTATCCAAAGTCAAACCTCATGTCAAAGAAAACAAATCTGATCTGGTCGCATTATTTTCTTATATTTGACTTTTTAGAAAGAAACCGATGAAAGTAAAAAATATTTAAAAACTGTTCAATAGATTTTATTTTGACTTTTGTTTCATCCACTGGCAATTAATATCAAAAAATAGAAGAAAGTTTCCACATTTCGGAGGGGGGGGGGGGAAGTTGGGGGTTCTGACCCTCCGCCCCCCCCCCCCCCCTAAATACGGCCTTGTTTATACGTGTATCAATCTATTAATTTTATAAGTTTTGCCAGTGCTCGCAGCGTACCATGCACTGCATAAACTAACTTCATCTCAGAAATTAAAAAAATGAACTTAGTGAATTCTGCCAGAACGACGACTATATAATATGATAGTGCAGCACTTCTGGATCTTCTGGAATAAAAATGTAGTTACACTAATAAATGTATAGATGTACTTATTCATTTCTGCTTGAACGCCGACGAAATTCTTGTTTTTATATATATCATATCAGGTCCCCTTGGTGGCCTGAATGAGAGCTAGACTGGAGTTTTTTTGTTTGTTTGAAGTGGTACTGAAACTGACGCTTTTGGACCGGTAAATAGAGTTACTTGTTCAAAGTTATCTAATGTGGGCCAATTCACCCCTTTCAATGACAACTCCATGTTAAAGTTGCATGTTCATTTCATTCAAAAGAGTGCAACGAACCAGTTAAGTGATAGGTTCCAGAACCGGCTTCGTTTCCCGTAGGTTAGTTACTGTCTTTTGGCAATGCAACAATGAGTAAGACATACAAAATTGAATGATTCGACCATGTTATCTAAACGACCTCGATAATCTAGTGGGTAGTGCACTAGACTGTCATCCGGGAGGTTCGGGTTCGATTCTCGTCTTCGTCTGGTGTTTGATTCTCATAACCTTCTTATATTCACTATCAATATGAAGTGTATGAGAATTATAAGAAAGTGTACAAATACACACATTGGTTGGTAATGGCAAAACCATTAAGCTGATAAAAAACCTCCGTTCGGAACAGCGTTATACTATAGTTTCAACCATATGGTATCACAATGGGTCGTTCAGGCCTAAGTGTGTATCTTGACAGCCATTCCAACCTAACCTCACCATGATATGTTATCACATCATGAGACTCAGAGCAAACACATATTTAAGAAAAAACTCATTAATACAATTTAACTCACTCAGTGATTGATAATTCCTAATTTAATTAAGATTAGCTTTTTACAAGTTTTTGCTCAAGAATCTTTATAAGACCCTACTTGAATTTTAATTATGCATTTAAAATAAACAAACAGTGTAAGTTTCAGCAATACTTTATTTGTGCAATTTTGCTGTGAGTGCTTCAGACATACCCAAATTATTTCTCAAGGCCCATATTGGACACTACTGGATCTCCAACAACAATTACTATTACTACTACTCTTATGGCACAACAGCCCATGGAGCGCCAAGGCCGAGCTTTTCGCATCCATTCATGTTGTGTGAGTTATATTTATACACGAATGGAAGGGACAACAATTACTAGCCCAACAAAAAAAATGCAATTTTATAGCCAAAAACAATACCTCCCAAATCCTTTTTTAGGAACAGATCATCGGATAAACTCACCTAACTTCGGCATTCATCCTTTGTTCTTTGGTCCGCCAGGAATGATATAAATTAATATTATGCAGTGCGACACTTGGTTGTTTTGCTCCCACAAAACTTGATGGCTGCTGATGTGATCGTAATATCACAACAGTTCAAAAAATTAATGCTTACGTTCATAAAGTAATGTAAAAGAAAGTAAAAGGGTGATGGCGGTGATGCAATGAACTGTACGTGGCGTGCTGAGCATGGTCGGAACCAGAAATAGGATATACAAGTTTGTGCACAACTGTTCACGCTGATAATTTTTCAACAATAATTATTAAAATAAAGATTGCACATTGTTCAGGCCCGTTTTCCCAATATCACCTAATCTAAGCTGCATATGAATATGAAATATTTACGAACAATTAATAAATTTTTTTTCTTGTGAATTTAAATATTGAGAACTTTAACACTTTGCCTCTGTAAAGTAGAAAAAAAACGAGTTTGCGAAAGAAAATATGTTTCTTTTGCAGTCAAAGGTTAGAAGAACTGTAGCTTTAACCCTGACAGTAATACAACAATGGCGATTCATTTCCAAGGTACCAGGCAAAATTTTTCAATATTATTTGATGGTGGTTTGGCGAACTTTCCAAATAACTCAAGGAATTATTCTAAAAAACTTGCACACATTAATGATGGTATATCTGCTGCAACTGAACAAGGCAAATTTCTGAATAATTTTCATTACCTTTCCCTACACATACTTAGAAATTCTAACCATTCTAACTCTATGCTAAATAAATAAAACTAAAAGCTACTGAAATCCAAAGCACTTAAATTATTTGCTTTTAAATGCATATTTTTTAATCTAAATTTATTTTGTGGCTTTAAAAACTCGCATAAATTTTGTGAGTGCGAGCATTTAATTTCACTTTAATATACCATTGAAGCCATTTCAAGTTACTGGACTTTAATTACTGCACAGACAAAATTCGACATAAAAAAAAAACCTAAGTAAGCCCAAAAAATTTAAACCAAAAAAGTATCCTTGAACTTGAAATTGTACACAATTGTGAGTGGTGGTTGTGTTTTGCTTCAATGCTTTAAGAGCAATAAAAGTGAAATTAATATTACTAAATGCGTAAAACCACAAGAAGGAAAAACTTAAATTGGAAGATGTCTTTCTTTTTGCAGCACAATCCCTCCACTGCCTGCTACTCCTACTTAAACAAATGAAAAGCTAAGCGAAAAATTGGAATAAGTTTCTTACTTCTACATACATACATACAAAAATAAAGTGGCACAAATTTTAGGTCTTGTATAATATCAGAAAAGTAGAATGAAAACAAAAAATGTCACTACTGAAGGACACACACACACACAAACACAGAGATAACAAGCTAACCAGTATACACACTTTTGCTTACGCACACACACACACACACATTTACAAACATTTTCATATAGCCGTAAAAGTATAGCAAAATTGTGTTAGTGGTAGTGTCGTTGCGAGAGTGAGAAAAGCTATTGAAATAAACACTGAAATAAATGTGGGCACAACATTGTGCTACTGTGTGAAATATATACCACGAAAGTAAATACACAAAATAATCACAGACGATTAATCAAACAGACCGCCAACAGCCAGCAACAACAACAACAACAAATAATAGTAGCTGTCGCAGCAGCAGCAGTATCAACAGTAATAGCAGAAAGTGGCAGCAACAGCAGCAGTAGCGGCCGACATCCGACAACAAAGTTAAATTTTTGCAAAATAGGCATTGCATACTTGGTATACATGCTTGCATATAGGGTAAAGGAGGCGAATATAGCCTCCACTCTTAAAATAAATACATATATTCTTATATTGTTGTTTCTAGGAGTTTCTGAGGATAGTTGTGCAGTTATGATCAAAAAAAAAAAATTTGTTTTCAAATACGCTTTTTTTCCTCCAAAAACGCGAACGACTACCGAGTTTTGAACCGTGCACTCTCCACTTTTTTTTTTGGTCCTTCAGCATCTAAGCCTATCAACTAGTTATAATTACTTCTTCTTTAACCTTCGTTTTTGTTGGAGCATGTAAGGTTTGGTAAATAGAACTCCATATAAACCGGGACGTCTCTTTATGCATCTATATTGATTGTTGATTTCTGTGCCGAAGTACTCAGGCGCAGTGAGTGAAATATAGAATATTCGTAAAAAAAATTTCCGATATATTCACAATTTCTTCTTCTTTTAAAACACAACAACACAAACTACCATGTTAATTGCATCTACTGTTGAACTTGCTTTACGAATTCCAAACTGCCGGCCAGGTACCTTTCACACCTTCATTCTGTCCGGGAGGATGGTTCTTTAAACTTATTTGTTTCTTGCAAAAGTATGTTATCTTTAATCGGTTACACTATCATTGTTTTCCAGGTATTGTACAGCTTTTGTTGATTATGCCGTATAAACTTTTCGGAAGGTCACTGGATAAAATTCAAATACATAACAATACCTCGACATATCACACACACACATACATATTTTAGTAAAGCACACATAGAGTGTTTTTAGTATATAAGTTTCTATGTATTTATATGCATTGGTAGTAGTAAAAACAAACAAATGCTGGCTATTTATTATAATGCATTAAACTACGCTTGACATACATTTGCAGCTAACCATCGCTACACAAAATAGGCACAACTCCTTCTCTTTTACAAAAACGACTCCTAGTTTTACTAATATCCTTCCTGCTACTACCACATACACATTTTTTTTTTTTTTTGCCAACTTTTATTGCATGGTTTTCATTATAGCTGCATTTTTTTTGCGCACTTAATAATAATGCACTTGAAAAAAATAGAAACAAAAAACGGAAAAGAAAAATATAGAAAAGAATATAGTAAAATAAAAATAACAAAAAAAGAAAAGAAAAATAAATAAATAAAATTATATGTTTGCAAATTGAAAGCAATGCTCTGAGAAAGAACAGAGGCTGAAGCTAAAATAAGGAAGCTAGTAAGCCAGGAAAAAGTAGTGCGGATGTTTTGTATTATTTCAGTTGTTATTGTTGCTGCTATTACACTCTCGTAAATTATGTAAGAAAAATATTAGTAGTGACTTTCATTTTTTCTCTAACTAACTACAACTACAACTATTATTATTTTTTATCCTTTTTATCCTTTACTACTTCGACTCTGGTGACTTGTAGTTAGATGTGTCTCTGGTGGTAATATTGGTGGCTGCCGGCTGTTGTGGGCTGCTATTGCTATTGCTGCTGTCGCTGCCATTCTCTGTGTGCGGTTGTTTATTATTTTAAAAGCCTGTCTTTGCCGTCATGGCACATTGAATAAAGTAGCACTCGACTCTAAGGATGTACATTCATTTTATGTTTTGTATAATAATAATTTGCTTGTATTTTTGCTATTGTTTAGTTGTTGTTTTTTTATATACATACATATGCACATTCACTACATACTTAGCTGATATTCCTTTAAATAATTTACAAGGACAGGACATTGTTAGAAAATTGTTGCTAGTTGTTTTTCTTGTTTGTGTTTATTTATGTATGTATATGTATGTGTTTAGTTCCAAGAAGTAATTTTAATTTAATAAAATTTGTATACAATACATAAATATTTACTTTCTGTTTAGCGTTGGCATTTTAGTTTGTATTGAATATAAATTTTTTTTCCTGGAAATATTTGTGCTAATTTAATTTCCTTTTTCTTTTTGTTGTTAAACGTTAAGATAAAATGTTTTTATTTAAATAAATATGCAAATAGATATATTTTTATTTTCAGATTTAAATTGATTTCAAATACACTCTGAGCACTATCAAATTTTACTAAGGTTTTTAGAGAATTCAATCGCAATTTTCAATACTGAGACTATCTTAGCTACGCAAAAATGATGGTAATTTCTTATCTGCCGACTTAAAATTGTATAATCAGGTTGATTTAATATTTATCATATTAACTAATAGGTATGTGTGTTGCACTCTTATGGAAATAGGCTTTGAAACTTTCAATAGGTAATATTATATTGGCAAAAGATTCTTTAAAATTCGCTAAGTAGAATAAAATTTATCGTTACTTTTAATAATGAATTCAGAAGGGGGCTATGGTTTAAAGTTTTGATTTTATGTTCTGTTTGATCCGACTTTTAGTCTAAGTTTGGTTTAAAGTTGGTTTCAGTTAGGTCAATTTAAATTTTTTGTTTAATTCTGATGTGATTTTTAGTCTAAGTTGTTGTTTTCAGTTTTAGGCCTGCGCTTAGTCAAATTTTTGGGTTAAATTTTGTACAAATTTTTGTTTTTAGTTTTTGTTTGATTTTTTATATGAATTTCTGCTTTGATATTGGTCTGAAAATGACTTGAAGTTTGGGCTGAGTTTTTGACCAATTTTAATCGGAATTTTGGATTGTAATTTGGTTCGAATATGAGGCAGATTTAACTGCAGTCTGAAGTTAAATCTGAATTTTGAGCTGAGGGTTTAAGTTCTTATTTTGTGTTTTGTTTTGTAACATTATTTTTGGTCTGAATTTTGGTTTAAGATTTTTTTTTAAGTTTTTTTTGTTTGACCTGATTTTTGGGTTCGATGTGATTTTTGTCTGAGTTTGTGTTTTGAATTTAACTCTGACATTTGGTCTAATGAATATTGGTCGAAGATTTGTTTTGGGTTTTATCTGATTTTTCGTTTAAAATTCTACTCGAATTTTATCTTGAACTTTGGTCTGAATGTGATCTGAAGTTTGGTCTGAAGCTGAATATGCTCTGAATTTAGTATAAATTTTGGGTTGGGTTGGATCAGAATATAAGTCTGAATTTCTGATCGAAATTTAGTCTAAAACTTGGATTAATCGTGGTCTATATTTTGGCGTGAAATTCGTCTTAAATTTGGTCGTGAATTTGATCTGAATTTTTATTTGAATTTAGTCTTAATTTTAATTTGAATCGTGGTCTGAGTCATGGTCGGAATTTTGTCTGATTTTTGGTCTGAATTTGGTGAGAAAATTGTAAGGTTTTTTGTCTGGTTTTTGGTAATTTTATAGCCTGATTTTTAGTATGAGATTTGATCTCAAAGTTGCTCTGGATTTTGTTTGGATTCACGGTTAAATTTTAGATCTTAATTTCAGATTGATTTCAAGGTTGTTCTTTTTTTGAATTTAATTTTGAACTTGTTTTCAAATCGGTCTATTTGTGGTAAGAGTTTTTAGTTTCAGTTTTAGTTTGTACTTTGGTTTTGATTTTAGTTTCAAGCTTACTTTTTGTTTGATTTCTGACCTGATTTTATGTTGAAGATGCTCACCCAACATATGATTTTAATAACATTAACCCACGAAGGGTTCTCAAGGAATATTGTTGATTGTATCTCATAATGTGGCTTGTAAGATTTCTCTTTACAAGATCTAGAATAAATTTTTTTTTTGCATAGGGTGTCCATTTTCGCACCATGCTCATCAATTGGCCAGTGTTCAGCACTTGCGACTATTAAATTGTCAATGTGTTTTTATTGATTTTATAAAATATTATTTTTTGATGGAATTTGATGCTGCCTACATCTTCTTGATATGTCATGGGTGTTAGGTCGTCTCCATTTTCACGGTTCACCAACATGTTTTAATGATTTTTTCTCAGGGCCTTTTTTTTTTAAGGAAGCAAGTTCACTTAAAATACTTCTACTCTTCTGAATGGTATATGAATTTCTCATTGCCTTCTCATTTCCAGAGCTTCTACAGACGTTATTGATTTTGGCAACCTTTTCTTTTTTGATCCATATCCTTTTACTTTAAATTTTTTCCTGCTTTATAGATTTTGTATACAAATTTTCCTATATTTTTGTATAAACAAGTTTGAACTCGTATATACTGTCAACTCATATCACTCTACTCAAACGAAAAAGAAGTAAGATGAGAAATATCCTTGAATATGCTGAATAATGAAGTTGTTTTATCTTATCATGCAGCGCATAAAATTGGTGGCAACGATATGAAATTTTTTCGGTGCAAAAGGGGAGCAGCAACTGACAAATGCAAAAAAACAGTAAACACAAAATTACATAAACATATATTTGTGTACGGTTAGCAAAATATTTGTAGTAAATACAGAGTGAGTCATAGATACATGCATCTACAAGTTAATTGATGGTACTGACTTACTTGTTTAGACGAAAACCTTAAAAATGCAACGCTTGTCACCTTTGCGATTCAGAGAGTTGGTAAGGACAAATGCAGTCAGATGGTAATGGGCTTTGGACTATTGTTCTATTCTTCAAACATAGTATCCAAGATTTTTGTCTCTGAATCGAATCTTTATTTTTTAACTTTAATGATAACTGAACGAATATATATTTGAAATATAACTGATAATATCAATCAAAAAATTAATTAAAAATAATTTTAATAAAATTAATTAAAATTCTACAAATATAAATACAAAAAAAACAATTACAATTTTTACACCACTTTCTAGATATTTCTTTTATTTTTCATTCAATTATTTATTTATCTATTTTTTTTTTTTTTTTGAATAAAAAAAATTCAAAAAATCTCTCCTCTACACCCTGTATGGATATATGGGACCAATATGTATGTCAAAGGCAAAAAACTTACTATTTTTTTCTTTATCGTATTGAGCAAAGAAAAAAGTATATATATTTATATATATAAATATAGCAAAAGAGAAACAGAAATTTGTTTCTTTATCTTTATGCTTGAATATAAAAAAGTTGCAAAGTAACTTTTTGAAGAAAAATACCGAAGGAAGCAAAGAAATGTCACTTCATCATAGTCAACAGCAATTGGTGCACATGTATGAGTTTAAACACACACATACACACGCTTACAAAGAGTGTCTCAAAATATCACACACCCACACATATGAAGAACTAACTTAAACATACGTAACTATTTGTGTGTATGTTTTACTATAAGTGTAAAAGTTTAACACACACAAAAGCACGCAGCATACGCTGCTGCTAGTCACTGAGAAACATTAGTTTTTCGTTTGAGAGTTTTTCTTTTCCTTTTTTTTTTGGTTTATTTTAAGTTTTTCACTTTATCATTTTCTTCTTTACTATACATGAAATTATAAGTGTATGAGTTAAAAAATATACACAAATATATAAAACCTCACACACTTACACTTTCAAACACATATGTTCTTACATATTAGTGTGCTTAAGTTTCTGTAAGTGTTAATTTTTGTTTTTGACTCTGTGTGCGTGTGTTAGTTAAGAAGCAAAGGCGTTTGCTTGTTGACTTATTAAAAGTAAAAGTTTGTAGTGTTTCTGTTTCTTCTTCTTTTTGTTACTATTTCTCTGCTCTGGTTTCTTTGAAAATCTTTCAAAAGATTCCATTGCATGGCGTATGTGTATACGTATTCGTATACCTATACGTTAAATCAATTCTCAGGCGACGAAGTGTTGAGAGTATTGATGCAACTTTTGCTTATAAAGAAAACCGTGTTTTGGTTTTGACTTTAAATCTCATGGCAAAATTTTTACTTTGAAGTCAATTGCAAAGAATCGTCAAAATAAATATCGTTGAGAATTTCTTAAGTAAGCACGTATCTTGTGTTCTAGGTAGGTAACTACTTGAAACTAATTAAACATAGTATATGATTGGATTGAGTTAGGTAAAGTTTGTATTGGGAAGTATACAAATGATAGTAAAATTCAATAATGGAAATTTTACACGAAGATAAATTTGGTTTTTTGTACTGATAATTCCGTACATTAATTCAGTAAATCCTGAATGAATGAATATTTTCATGGTATTTGTGAATGTAATTGAATAAAGTTGGCGCTTTTCTTGAAGAATTCTATGAAGTTATGGTTTACCCTTTCGTTGTTTTTGGCTAATATATTGTACAAAAAAATTTTCATATTTCACTACTTCTCATTTCAAACCTATCGGGAATTTTAAAAATTAAAAATTATTTTTTAAATCAAGCATGTTTTTTTAAATTGTTTTACATGCTGAAAAAATTGTACATTATAGTATACAAATTCACGCAACTCTAATGTACAATAAATAATTTGGTTACTATTGTGTACAAAAGACATGAAAGGTTGATGATTTTTTAATTATTTTCTGCGGGTGTTAAAAAAATTGTGATAGTGTTGATTTGTTTTTTGTTGAACAAACGAAAAAATAACTAGGTTCTGAAAGTGGGTGCTGATAGAGCTCGAGAAAAAAAATTATAAGGGTCTCGGCGTTTTAAAAGTATAGGTCAAATTTTTTTTTTAGGTGGGCCCAAAGTATGTCCATTTCTAACAGATTAAGTATAATAAACCATAAGTTAACTTGTTAGTTTTGCATCAGAGCTTCTTTGTATGTTCAGCAATTTATAGTAGAATTTTCCGTAGAATATTTTCTTCCCACATATTAAACCTTTGGCACCCACCATTATGGGTCTTTTTTGCCTTTTTCGAAAAAGTTTATTTTTTGACCCATTACGAGGGTTGATAGAGGGTTAATATGTTCAAGAAATATGTTGCCCATGAAATTTTACTATAGGCCACTGAACAACAAAATTCTGTAAACTTGACTTTAGTAAAAATAAACACAAATTCCAAAAATGTTTCAATTTTTCACCTTTTAAACTTAGTGATCATGTGTGTTTTTAAAAGTATTTTCTAAACTAAAAGTTTATTTTGCATTGAATTATTCCATTCTTGTACATACATGCACATGCACACTTAATAATTTGCTCTTGAACGCGTACATGTGCAAAGAAGTGAACAGGGTTCAGCACATAGGTGTTCAAATAAGAACTCTGGTGAGATTGAATTTCTACAGGAGTGAAAAGATTGGAGGTCTTCGGCACCTATGAGTCCAAATACGAAATCGTGATGTTTTTGAGCATGTACGTATGCCAGAAGATCAAAAACTTTCAAGAACATTAGTGGAAAACCTGAATGATCTTAAATACAAAAATGTGCAAAAACATGAAGAGTGTTTAGTGTATTTTTGTGACAACCTTTATGTTCTTGAACATAAAAATTTTCAAAAATATTATGAGAATTCTATACGTGAGTTTTCAGATACGAACTGGTACGATTTTGAAAACCTACATGTGCAAAAATATCAAAAGTATTCAACACATGAGTGCTCAAATACGTACTCTTATATGCCCAGAACATGAGTGTTTAGGTATATTAAAAGCTCAAAAGTGTCCATCAAGAGTTTGTTCAACCATAAACCATGTCCTTAACCTGAGTCACGAATATTCAGAACTAAAGTATTCAAATACCAACCTTGTTTATTTTGAATATGAAAAAAAGGAAAATTATTAGAAACTTTCAGTTTATGGATGTTCAACAATGAGCCCTGTCAATCCTGAATCAATAATGTTTACTACATACTTATGTAAGTATTAGAACTTGAGTCCTGTTAATATCAAACATGTATATGTGCAAAAATATTAAGAGTGTTTTAACCCATTAAGGGCGAGACGGCCACAATTTCAAAGCTCATTTAAGTGGCTCCGTTAATTATGAAAACGAACTTAAAAAAAAATGGGAGCTATATCATTTCTTATGCAAAATTTTTTGAATTTTCCTACTTGTTCTATACATTTTTTTTCTAAAGCCCATAATTTTCTAATAAAAGTGGCTGTAATTTGAAACATTGTTCTGCAGTTGTTTTCATTAAATTAAATATTTAAAGAAACAGAAAATAAATTTAAAAACATTTATAGAACAAAAACTTCTTAAAATGAATCATAAAATATGCTATAATTTTTTCAGAATTTTTTGAAAAAGTTTTGATATTTTTTAAAATTTCATAATTTTAAAAAATTAAAAAAGTCGTTCGAAAATTCTAAAAAAATTTAAACAAATTCTTCGATGAGTTTTAAGAACTTTTTGCTCTATAAAATTTTTTTTCTAAAATTCACCCGTCTTATGTAAAAAATTCCTGAAAGTCTTGAAGCGACTTTTCGCGTTCAAGCCGCCATTTTGCATATTTACACGCTAAATTTTGAAACACCAAGTGACACATTTTGAAGTTAAGAATGTATGGACGCCGGAATTTTATGAAAAAAATGTATGAAAAAATATTTAATCGAAAAATCATGTTTTTTGATAACTTTTTGAATTTTTCTTTTTATTTTGTCTAAAGATTTCGAAAGTTCATAAAATTTTGCATAAAAAATGATTGGCTTTAATTTTTTTTAGCTTGTTTTCATAGTTAATGGAGCCACTTAAATGAGCTTTGAAATTGTGGCCGTCCCGTTCTTAATGGGATAAAATGAACTCTGAAAGATCATGACTCAAAAATGCTTAAATCAAAAGTATTCAATCTTAAGCTTGTACATGTGCACACGCATCAAGAATATTCTCTACATGAGTGCTCAAAAACGAGCTCGAATACTTTTGCACTGAATATTATTTACACAATATTTTGCAACTGTCACAGTATCCGCAATAAATTGATTGAAATTTTTGGATTTTCTTGTTAAAAATGACATTGATATTTGCATGCTCTCAGAAACATGGTTAAAGGAAACGAACAAACTTTATCATAAAAATTATTATTGTATGCGAAATGACAGAAAAGGTGTGGGTGGTGAAATTCCAAATAAAATTAATAGAAAATATCGGAATAAAAGTAAAATCGCAAAACACTGAAAAAATAAAAATTTTCATGTTTTTTTTTCCGGGGGCTCCAGTAACACAAAGCTGTGCAAAAAATATAAAAAAGATTTTGAGAAAAGTATTAAACGTTAATGGATCATTTATCTTTTGTGGTGACCTCAACAGCAAACATCGGAACTGGGGCTGTGTAAGAGCAAACTCCTGGGGAAATATATTTAACGAACTTAACACATTTTTTCCAATTACGATTTCGCATACAAGCGATCCAACATAAGTGTCCCATCGAGTAGATCTTCACCTCAAATCTAGATTAGGCCGGTAAGATTTGAAATTTGCCTAAATATTGCTTATCAAGAGAACCTTTTCATAAGAAGTTAAATTGGAAAATTTATCGCTCCTTTCTTAAGAATTTCCTTAGTCATTTACCAAAAAATCCTTGCGGTATAACTTCTACCGATGTTATCGATAGAAACTTGGAAAGTTTTAATGAGAAGTTAATAGCAGCAGTACACAATGCTGTACAACAAAGAGCACTTAAATCCAATTTCATACAGTTGCCCTCTTTTAAATTAAACTGAATAAAGTCAAGAAACTACTTGCGTAGACAATGGAGTCGTTATAGGCAAAAGTCAGATTTTGAAATTATGGCAGCATACTTTGCGCAGATTTGTAAAGAGATTACTAGAGACAGAAATAAAACTCGGCATAAAAAACTTAGTTCGCTGGAAACACGAAGCAAGCCGTTCTGAAACATTAGCAAACTTTTGCGAAAGAAACGTGAGCAGATTCGTTCACTGTGCGATCAAAACAAAATTATTATTGTTAGTCAAGAGAAAGCAAACACTCTTGCCTATAAATTTCTTGGCAACCATAAAGATTCAGATCACTTGAGTTTATCGCTGCATGAGGATCTTGTCAGTGCAACAGTTAACCAATTTGACCCCCCTTGTTGTAAATACTCAAAATTCAGAATATGACAAAATTGATGATATTTGTTATTTTATTAGCCAAGCTTCGTTAAGAAAGTCGGCAACGCACGATGCTTCATTTGAGGTTTTGGCCAGAAAAAGTGATCGATTTCCCCATATTGCGATGGCATAAAAAATATTATGCTGAGACAATAATCAAAAGTAATGCTATTGTGTGTGACATTCCTAATCATTTCTTGTTTGAAATTGCAATATTTCCAGGCACATGAAAAGTGGCCAAAGTGGTACACAATAAACCAGCTAACATAGCAGATATCTACCGACCACTAAGTCTTTTGAATAGTTTAAGCAAAATTTTGGAAAAGGTTATAAAAGAAAAATTACTCGTTTGTAGGCGATAATAATATAATTCCAAATAAACAATTTGGGTTTAGAAAATTTCATTGCACCACATATCAAATCAAAGCATATCTCTAACCATTTTAAGTCAAATTCCGAATTGAAAAAATCTACCGGTTTAACATTGTTAGATCGCCGTTCGGAATCGGCGTTAAACTGTAGGTCCAACTATGTGGTATCACAATGGGCCGTTCAGGCCTAAGTGTGTCTCTCGACAGCCACTCCAACCTTACCTAACCTAACATTGTTAGATGTAAAAAAAGCATTCGATTCATTATGATACAACGGCTTAATACATTTTATTTACACCTTATAAAAATCATTAAAAGCTTCCTAAGAGAATCGATTCCTTTGTGTAAGTATTTCTAACGAGTATTCAATAATCTCTTTTTTAATATAAGTAAATGCAACATTCTTACGTTCTCTATGAGTAAAAATAATATATTGTATAACTATACCATAGAAAATACAGGTCTCAGTCGTCTAGATTCAAAAAAAGACTTTGGCATAATTTTTGATAGTAAAATTAGTTTTGCTGATCACTACAATTATATAATTTCTAAGGCAAATGCTCTGATGGGCTTCACCCGTCGAAATTCTAACGAGTTTAAGGACTCATTCACTCTAAAGACAATATATGTTTCATTGATTAGATCGGTTGTGGAGTATGGTTGCATAATCTGGGATTCTGCTTATACTTGTCACAACGAGAGGGTTGAGAAAATTCAAAAAAGATTTACTCGATTTGCCATATCAAAGCTTAACTGGAACTTCAATCCATCGTATTCTAGCCATTGTGCTCTCTTGGGCTTAAAACATTTGATGAGAAGAAGGAACTATTTTCTGGTATTATTCGCAAGGGATGTGCTCATGGGTCATATTGACTGTATTCCCTTTCTTGCTCTTTTTATCTTGTATGCACCGGAAAGGCCAATCAGGCAAAGGCAATTTTTTCACTTGGCATATCACAGAACTAATTATGGTCGTAGTGAAACTGTTCACAAGTCGTGTGTTAAATTTAATAATATTTGCAATGTAATCGACCTCACTGTGGCAAGAGACGTTTTTAAGTCAAATTTAATGAATTTATTGTAGTAAGGGTTTCAATTTTGTTTTATTATTTGTTATGAGTTACTGCTTTAGTTTTAAGTTTATATTTTTTAACTTTAAGTAATCTGATAGAAATTGTTTCGACAGATTAATAAATAAATAAAAAAGATCGAAGTTCCTGCTGGGGTCCCTCAGGGTTCTGTCCTGGGGCCCTTATTGTACATTATATTTTGCTCAGATTTCCCAAGATATAGAAATTGTTAATAAGCTATGTATGCTGACGACATCGGATTTTTCCACTCGCACGATATTGTGACTAATCTGCAAGGGGCGCTTAATAGTATAAAAGATTACCTAAATAAATGGAAAAAAAAATAAATACTAGTAAAACGCAAGTCATCTTTTTCACACTACTCTCTATAGAAAGCTACCAAAAGTCTTAAGCAACCAACAATGACAATACCACCAATTACAATGGATAACGTCGAGTGGGCTAGAAGCGACAAGCAAAAGGCTAACACGTTTGCCAAACACTTGTCCGATGTATTTGAACCTTTTGAAGATACAGTGCTTGATAACAAAGAAATATTCGAGTTTTTAGAGTCACCAGGACAGATGCAAATGCCAAATTCCTGTTTCCGGGTAAGTGAGGTCAAAGAAATGTGCTTAATTTAAGCAAAAAAAATGCACCTGGGTGTGACCTTGTCACAGGTAAAATTCTTCAAGAACTGCCCGAAATCGGTTTAAAATATAGTACACAAATTTTTAATGCTATTCTACGGCTAGGATACGTTCTTCTTTTATGAAAAGTAGCACAGATTATCGTGATCCCAAAGCCAGGTAAACCTTAAGAACATGTAAGGTCATACCGGCCTATTAGTCTGCTAGCCATTACCTCAAAAGTTTTTGAAAAATTACTTCTAAAAAAATTAACACACGACATAAAGAAAAAGCAACTGATACCTGATCATCAGTTTGGTTTTCGTAAAGCACACTCAACGGTTGAACAAGTTCATAGAGCCTACAATACAATTAGCAATGCCTTGGAAGAAAAGAAATACTGTACAGCGGGCTTTCTAGACATCACACAAGCTTTTCACAGCGGAGCTTCCAATTTCAAGTACAGCAACAACTGCAACTTTTGCTAATGACATCGTGATACTGCCTACGTAAGCTAATTAAACAATTGCATCGGAAGTATTACAGATAAATCTAAACAAAATAGACGATTGGTTAAAGAAATGGAGAATACGGGCAAATTCAACCAAGTCGATACAAACTACATTCACTTTAAGGCAAAACACCAGCCCCCAGTTAGATTTAACAACAAAATTCTACCTCAATCAAATAATTCAAAATATCGTGGCATTCACCTGGACCGACGCTTGAATTAGTAGAAACATATATTCACCAAAAGAAAGCAACTTGACCTAAAACTAACATCGTTGCAGTGGCTCATTGGTCGTAATTCGCAATTAACTGTGGAAAACAAGCTGCTAATATACAAAACCATATTGAAACCTATTTGGACGTATGGTATTCAACTATGGGGATCAGCATCCAAAACACACATAGAAATACTACAAAGATTCCAATCAAAAGTTTTGCGTCAAATTGAAAATGCTCCATAGTATGTCAGAAACGAGACTTTACATCATGACCTCCAAATTCCGACCGTGCGAGAAGAAATACTGCGACATACGGCAACATACCAACAACGGGTCACTCTGCATCCCAACATGCTCGCAAGGAGACTTCTGGATCTCCAAAATACATCCCGACGCAAGCGACAGTATCGCTCATGATTACCAACAGATAATTCAAACCAGCACAAAATAAAACAAAAACAAAAATTGTATTATGTATATATATGTATGTAAAATTTTTTGAAATTTAAAATTTGCTTTAACGAATATCGGCAATGTCCAATATTCTACATGTCAAATTTGTAGACTGAACCAAACTAAATGCTAAATGTCCTTAAAGGACAGCTTGCTTTAAATAAAAACGGGAGTTAAAAAAAAAAAAAAAACAAATCTTTTTCACTAGTAAAAGAAGTCATTGTTATTTACCCAGCACAAATCTGAAAATGGAAAATCATACTATACCATGAGCGAATAATGTCAAGTAAATACCTAGGTGCTGTTTTTGATAAAAAAAAATTAATTTTAAATGACCACACGAAGCATAACAAAGAAAAATTTAATGTTGCTATAAAAATGTTATACTCCTTGATTAATAGACGCTCAAGTTTAAGTAAAGAAACAAAATTAATAATCTGCAAAAACATTTTTTAAGCGTGTCCGGCATGGGTATCTGTGCTAAATCGCACAAAAACATGTTACAAATCGGTCAAAACCAGCTCCTTAAAATCATGTTTGGACTTCCTTGCCGCTTCCTGCACTAGAAAACTCCACATCGAATTTAAAGTTCAACTAAAATCTGTTCGCATTGAAAATAGAATAGAAAAATATTAAAATTGTTTAGTTTAGTTTATTGTCTATGGAATTCAGGTTCTTTACTGACTAAGTAACAATTCAACTTAAAAATATCTTAGAACTAAGAATAATAACAACATATTTCGCATTTAAAATAATTTTTATCACTAGAAAAATCAACAGTATGTATTTTTCTTATTTAATTCATTCAAAGCTCTACAAATGCGCTCATTTAAGACAAAATTGGACTTATGCAGTTTTATAGCAAACAAATTTTTATAACGAAGATTTTTAGCTGGGACATTAAAAGTGATGAGCTCTAATGGCACAGGGCAATCAACATTGCCACATATAACATCCTAAATAAACATAGCGGACTGAATCATTCTTCTATTATATAATAATTGAAGATTAATCAATAAACCACTAGCATTGTAAGGTGGTACCGGACAAGAAAAATGCAAGCTTTTCAAAGAAAATTTTAGAAATTCGTTGTGGCATGCCCCAAAATCGTCTTCTATACAAGTTTTTCCTTCGAAACTCTCTTTAATTGAAAACTGTGATTCATTACATTAAGATTATAATTAAGAATTAAGGCATATTAACCATGTTTCTGTAAATTGTGCGATAACATAAGTTTTGTTAAGTTTAATTATCTACTTAAATAAATAATATAATTATATTTAATCGTTCAAACAAATATATAACAATAAATGCTATGAGTAAAATATATAAATTAAGCTATCAGGTATCTTGAAGTTTAAATGCCTCATCAAATGGGCAAGATTATTTTAACTGGTAGGTAAATATGTACAATTAAAATTACTAGTAAAATTAGATGCATGTAAATTGTAATCCCTATTAGATGTTTCAAGTACTTAATTGTTTAACCACAATATGAACACAATTGTTTTGCTATCACTCAAATATACATACGAGAATACGTTGCAATGTGAATGTGATGTAAATGCGGTGTGCATGCTTGTGCTGGCGTTGGTGAATGTGATTTGATGTGATGCAACCAATTATGTTACAAACACCTAAAACTAGATTTCGTATTTTGACAACAAAATGATTTAATTTTCAGTTACCAAACAATGGCTACAACAAATTCCCAACAAGGCGTAATCGCAATCACACAGTAATCGACCGACCGAGAGAGCACCACTTGCACAGAATACCACAAAAAATAACTGAGTATTCAAGCGTGCCTGGAGCTTTACTTCGCGCCTTGACCCAATGCCTTCATGCTTGATGCTCCCTTATGATAATAATCACGCGCACAGATTTGTCAACACTGTACCTACTCTCAATTATTTGAACATTTTGTGCGCTTTGTTAAATGAATGAAATAATGAATGAATGAATGGCGGTGGTTGTACTGACTCGGTCATGTCATTTGTCAATTGTTAATGTATACAAACATATATAAGCATGTAGTTTTAAATGGATGTATTTGTACTTTTTTGGTATTTTATCTGTAATTATGTATCTATCTATTTATATATGTATACGCTTATACAAATGAATGAGGTTTCAAATATTCTGGTTTTAACTTATTTGGTTTAAAGTTTTTTGAATATATTTTCACACATACACTTTCGAATAATTTACGTGTAATTTTCCAAATTTGTGGTTTTTATATAATTTATTTCTATTCTATTTCTATATTTGGAAAAATATTTTCCCCACGCTCTTATATAGTATGTACATACAAAATATATTTGATAAGTTTTGTTTGTTTGTCAAACTAATTAATTAAAAATAGTAAACATTAGTTTAACTAATGAAAATTATTTATTTACCTGAAAATTGGTAAATATTTTATATTTGTTCAATTGTGATTGAATTAGAAATATTTCTCTGGTATCATGTGTGACCACATTTCATTATTTCATTTTAGTATTCTCTGAATTTCTATCGTCATGTTTTTCTGAATTTTAGAGGAGAACTCAGTAGATTTTAATGGAAGTTTGTTGAAAATAATCCTGGTTCCTTTTATTAGAAAAAAGATGCTTTTAAATATATTGAAATAACAATTCATGAAAAGATATGCGTACAAAAAAAAAAAAAAACAACAACAAAGTAACAAAACTTCTAAATCTTTCATAGCATGTCTGAGGACTTACTCACAGGAAAAATGATATATCGCTAATTTACTAAAAGACTGTCATAACTCAAAAAACGCGATTTTGCTGAAAACGCGTTTAAAGTTTTCAATTGACTCCCACTTTGCAGAAAAAAGAAGAAATCTTATAGTTCTCACTCGCAGATTTTACAAGATATTAATGTGAAGTTTTTACACAATATAAAGTGTGACATAATGGATAATTCTGCATCATTAACTCAAAAATCGTGTTTTTTGACTTATGACAGTCTTTTAGTAAATGAGCGATATGTAGCACTACTGCCCCTATAGTAAGAGTATAATTTTCTCCATTAGGTTACAGTTTATATTAAAACTCTATCTTTCTTTCTCTTTCTTTCTTTCACTTCTTAATAAGTAGCACAACCATAGAAATTGAGCTTTTTTAACAAATGAAAGAAAACAAATAGTGATTCGTAATTTTCTGCACAGAATCCAAAACTGTTCGCATTTAGTAAAATTTTTACCCATATGCGTGAAAATAATAATGCGACCTATTTTCAACAGTACATCTACTGACAAATTAGGTTTCGTTCTTGCTCAGAAACTTGATGGACTTGTGTAAAAAATTAGAAAAAGAAACAGTAAGTTTCAAATGACGAATGACAATATTTAACTTAGATAACTTTGATTGACCCAAGTACTTTTCAATGGTAGACTGAATTTTTTTCTAACTTTTAATACAGTATAAAGAAATTATTACCAAAAATTTTAGTTTTCAAAAGTTAACTTTTTAACCTCTTCGCTTAATGGATGAATTTTAAATCACCAACATTCGATTAGCTCTCGCCCGACCTATGTGTAATTTATATGGAAATAATACTTATAATAAGAAAAAAAACTCTCTTTAATTTTTTTATTAAAAAACAGATGGTCAGAGTTTTAATCCAGTTATGCCCAATGACTTATATTTAGCACACTTCAGAAAGTTTTACTTTTGATTGAACATATTCTAATTTAATCATAAATTAAACATTTTTGAAGAGCACTACATATATTTAGGACATTAGGCATGTCTGGATTAATAGCATCCTATATATGACATACATATCACTCGTTTACTGCAAGACTGTCATAATCCAAAAATAAAGACCAGACCTATTCGTGACATTAAGGGTCAAAAAAGTTTGATCTGAGGTGGTTTAATCTTCAGTGGCTTTAAGATTTAAAAATTATTAGGGTAGAAGGGGGAGCATTCGCCACATTTTTTTAAAGTCTAGGCTAAACTAATAGTTTTTTTTTTGAAAAACTATTTTTTAATTAGAAATTTACATTTATTAGCTTTCATCTGTTGTCTTTATGAGTTGATTATCTTAATGATTTTTATTATTTTTTTGATGATTTTCCAAGTAGTCCAAAATGGTGAAAGTGCCCCAGTCATGAGGTACATTCGTCAAGGGGGTGGGGTGCAACCGCCAAGGAATAAAATTCAAGGTTTTTGATAAAGTAATAGTTATTTTTTTTTTAATTTTTGTTCTTGTATTTTACTATTACATATTATCGGTCAGAATAAGTTCTACTTATTTTTAATTTATGAAAATTTATTTATAACATAAAATAACAAAAATTAAAACGATTCATTTGTAAAATATTTTGTTAAAAAATATAAGTTATTTATTAAAAAAAATAAGCATTTGTATATACATGTAAATTAAAGTGGATAGACTGATCCAGAGGAATTTATTTAGATATGACTTATTTTAACATTATACTGTCTAAAATTCATATCATATGCTGCATTCTGGTGAATGTGCCCCAAGAGCAACCACTTCCATAAAAACATAATTTTTTAAACTTTTTGAACATTTATAAAAAGAAACTATTGCTTATTCTTTAATTAAATAACGCAGAAATAACATAGTTGAACAATTTTTTTCTCACTTAATAAATAAAAAAGTTATTACAAGATTTACTTACTATCAAATATTTTTGCAACCACCCGAAAAACACAAAAGCACGTCTGCCCACGATCACTTACAAAGCTCAACTGTCAAAGTAGAAGGGATGAAATATGATCGATTAAAGCACAAATTATAGGTTGTTTCAATTATAAAACTTTCTTAAATTAGAAGATAAAGGGGGTGGCAAATGTGCCCCAGTAGCGATTTTTTTATTTTTATTATTTTTAACGGTTAAACTTTTTTAAATATAATATATATCCAATATATTTCTTGAAAAAAGTAGGAATTAGAGGGTTTTGACCTGTATTGACCTGAACTATTTTTTGATGGGAAATAAGTTTTTAAAATTTCGTTTCTTCTTTTTTCTTCTGTTTAATTCTGCATATACAAAATAATAATTTTTGGATTAAATAATAAAAAGAATTTGATTTAAGTGTTTTCGAGCTTCAGTGAGCAAAAGTTCTTTCCAATGGGGAATTTTTTCTTCTATCATAGAATTTTGAGGCAGATAATACCTTCATATGACATGGCAATCAGGGGTTAAGAGAAATAAAAAAGTTTTGCATTTTTAATAAAGATATATTTTATATTTGTTATTCATTTGAAAATTTTAATATTTGGTCTCTTAAAGTGAACATCCAACACGTGCTAGAGATATTTTGAGTACATGGTCATAATTAACCTTAAAAATTAATTTTCCATTTGTTATTGTAAGGTGTCAAATTACCACACAGTGTAGTAAATGAGACGCTCATAAAAGCAATAATACTCAGATTCTGAATCACTGTTCTATTGATAAATGAGACAAGCATTGAATATACATAGAACAAAAGCAGAATATATAATAATGAAAATTTTGCAGAACATAGTTAATAAGCTAATAATTTTCACTTCATTGTATTTCTTGCATCTCCTTAGGTGTCCATCATCTTGTTATATTAACTATCATGGTGCCGTCAGAATTCATGTATTGTAATTGAATAAGAAGCTGGAGTCCTGCTGATATGAAAGCAAATTTTCAAAAATCCAAATTTATTCTTTTTGTGATTGTAGTGTAGTTTTAGGCTCTTTGACTAATAATTGACTGTGCGGATGGATAATAACAGATATACATTATATATTGAAATTATTACAATATTTTTAAATTGTTGGTGTATGCGTATATCAAATTTTAGTATACCTAATAATATTTCGAATACTTTCTGAGAATTTTCTGCCTGTTTTTCTGATTTTCTTTGTTCTCAAATACCAAAAGTCTGAACTGTAGAAAATTATTTGAAAAAGACTAAAAAATCACATCACAAATAATACGCAAAACAACAATTTCGCATTAACGCAAAATTACTTTTAAAAACCAAAAACTATTTTCAATATTTTTGAAGACATTATTCCTGCTGTTTTTTTTTTTTTGTTCATATTATGACAGCCAGAAATTGATTTGAAAAGAAAGTCAAATCAAAAATAATTTGCAATCAAAAATCCCAATATTTTTTTGGACAAAAACTTATTTAAAAAGCTCTTAATAAAAATAGGTAGTGCAGGCAATTTGAGTCCAGACATTTCCACAGAATAGAAACATTAGCAGTTAATAACAAACTACAAGCTGGGCCAACCACAAAATTACTTACTAGGTACAAAACTTCATAAAAGAAATGGAAAAGGTAAAGAAGGGAACTATATCTAGGTAAATAGTTTATTTCTGTCATTTGAAACACATAGACATAAATGACAATGAAGTGTACCTGAATTGTTTAATATGGAAATCAAAATTAAACACAAAAACCAAAAAAAAAAAAAGGAAAAGAACAGAGTCTACATTTTACACACTAAATCGATTAAGTTGACAACAATTGCACTAAAAACAACAAATATGAATGACAACAAAATTATATGTATCCTGCATGCTTTTATGGCAGCATGCAACATTCAAATATAAATCGAAAACGATGCCTTTTTTTGTTTCTCATGCAAACAAATACTCGTATTGTTGTCCATATATCTGTGGTGAAAGTTTTTGCATACAAAACTTTTTGTGTGTTTTTAGGATGTGAATAATGAGGAGAACGGCTGGGAACTGGAAAAAAAGGAAGTAAAGAGCATCAGGAAAAACTAAAATAAAAATAATGTATACCTAAGGAACTAGTGAAAGTACAGCAAACATTTTTGTCATTACTTTATTTGCTTGGGACTATACTATAAAATACATTTGCTGTAGTGGTTGTTAGGTTTCTGGTTACTGTTGTTGCTTTAATTGTATGTAGTCGTTGTGGTTATTATTGTTAGCATACATGTATACAAAGTTCAGCATAACATTACTACCGAAAACTATATCTATCTATATAGTTTACAGTTTACTATATAGGTAGTTGGTTTTCCTGCTAAAAATAATTGCCTAAATGTATGCAATGCTAAATTATTATTTCAGTTGTTTAACTTTCTGACTTCAGAGAAAGACTTGAAATTCGAGATGCATTTCGAAGGTTTGGGAGGGGGAATGGGGCGAAGGAGGGGGTTTTGGGAGAGAAATAAGTCCGTGCTGCTATTGTTGATCTGTTTGCTTTTTGGTGTTTCAATATGTTTTGGGTAATATGCATATGCGAGTATATATGTATATAAACACACTAGCGGATTCAAGGAGAGACTTTGGGGTTAAAACCTACCCCTTGCTGATGAAAATCTCATACATTTTGATCGTGAATCAAAAAAATATTTAGAGGAAAGTAAATTTAAAACTTTCACTTTCTCCCCTCCTCAAAATCTCTAGATCCGCTAGTGTATTTATGTATGAGAATGTTGTGCTAATAATTATTCATGCATATTTTCATTAGCTTTTCATATGCACACAAAATATTTAACATTAATTAATCAAGAGATACAATTACAAATAGGCTTTGAATTGAAATATAGAATTAATTATGTATAAAATATAATTTATATTCCAATAACCACAATGATTTTTTTTCCAAATAATAATTAAATAAAAAATCGCCTTACTTTATTTCTTTTGAACATCTACATACTTTGAAGATTTTCTCTATTTCATTTTAATTTAGTACAAAGAAACAAAAATTCATTCGATCATATTTTTCCCCAAATTTTGTTCATGAAAGCACTCAAAGCGTTCATATATTTTTTTCCACCTTGCAAAAGCGCATTAACCTCAACTAAATAATAAAAAGCTTAACTTTTTACTTTTTAACGCTTTCAGTTGTTCACCCAAGAAAAGAAAAATTAATTGCTCACTTTTGAGAGCAGAGCTACCTTATATTTATTTCTGCTACTGCAATAGCTTCATTTCAAAATATTTCTTTTGAGTTTCATCGCATCACACAAAAAGCAAAAACACAAAAGTCTCTAGTAAAAGGATTTGTTTTTCTTTTGGTTTTTGTGCTTTCACCTAAAATGTAATTAAAAAATTAATTTCATGATTTTATTTACTTTGGCGCGCATTTTGTTTGTAGTTACTGTAAGATAAAATCTAAAAGTAAATGAAAACCACCAAAACAACAGCAAGGTAGCACCCTTTTTTCTTTGGTCTGAAAGTCTTTTGTATCTACTGGTACCAAGGGATACACAGATATATACACAGATGTATACGTATAGACAGATATATGTATATCTATTTTTAGTATTAGCTACCACTACAGAAAAAATTGGAAAACATTGCCGTGTAAATTGTATTTGAAATGTTTTTTCTTAAGTAGATTTCTACGAATTTTGTTTGGGTTTTATCTTTTATGTGTATGTTGGGGTTTATATCAATTTTCCCAGTGGAAAATGATTTATTAAGAATCACTGAATATGTCTTTGAAGATGAATTGCTTGTGTTTCAAAGTATTTGCATACTTTTAAGAGTATAAATGTAGATTGAAAAACAGAACCATCAAAATTATTTGCCGTTTCAAATTTTGGGGTAGTTTTTAGAAGTTTTTGTACTATTTTCTAAGAGAAAAAGATACAGAATATAGTGAAAGGAAAATGTAGTTGGTACCTGGTAAATGTATAAAACAACAGTGATTGAAACTTGATAGCTGAACAAAATAGCAGTAGCTTATATATATTTGATGGGCAAAGTAGTAGCGTCTGATAATTAGTAGATAAACAAAATAACAGTGACTGATACCTGTGTGGTAGCCAATAAAGGTATGACTGGCAAAAGGCCAAAGTAACTAAGATTGACATCCAATAGATTTGATGGACATAGTAGCAGGGACTAATGCCTAGTAGGTACTTGTACCTGGTAAAAGGAGAAAGTAGTAGTGAGTTATATGGTAGTTGTTGAGTGGACAAAGTAGCAGTGTCTGGTACGGACCAACTGTCATAGTGTTTTGTACGCGATGCATAGACAAAGTAGTAGTGACTAAAGCATGGTCACGAAATAATTTTTACAAAAGTAAAGTGCTGCATTTCAGCTAACGGTAAATGTACAGTTAAGTAAAGCTTACAGTCAAAAGTTTAAAGTGTGTAGATCTAGTCACTAGTACAAATTTCTTTCTTGACCAGTGCGGGTAACAGTATGGCGTCGAAAAAAGAAAAAATTCGAGAATCAATAATTGACATTTATTCGGAAAACAACGCACTTTCATATGCTGAAATTGCACGCCCGCTCATGTCTCAAGAGCGACTGCTAGAAACGTGGTTTTGAAATTTTTAAAAGATAAGACTATCAAACAAAATAAAGGTGGCGGTAGAAAAACTCGATTTCAAGATCCAAATTTAGTCAAGAAAGTAGGGAAGTGGTGGAAACAGCGACCAAATCAATCAGAACGGGATATTGCAAAAAAATTAACATATCGAAATCTTTCGAAATTAAAGTCCGACAAAATCTTCATTCGTATAAAGTACCAAAAGTGCCGAATCGCAATGATTTAAGTAACGTAAAAGCAAAATCAAGAGCACGTAAATTGCATGACAAACTCTTAAGCGGCTATAGAGGTTGCGTCATTATTGATGACGAAACTTATGTAAAAGCACATTTTCACAATTACCCGGAAAAAAATATTATGTTGCATACACCAAAGGAGGTGTAAAAAAAATTTTTAAGCATCAAAAAACTGAAAAATTTAACAAAAAATGTATGGTTTGGCAAACTGTATGTTCCTGTAGCCTTAAGACTAAACCGTTTATAACATCTGGTACCATAAATTCCAGAAATTATATTGATATGTGCCTCAATCGGGTCTTGCTGCCTTTTTATAAAAAGCATACAGTTCCAGCTATATTTTGGACTGATTTGGCGACTTGCCATTATTCTAAAGAAACGTTGGCATGATATAAAAATAACAACATCAACTTCGTACCAAACCAGTTCAATCCGCCCAACTGCCCCGAACTGAGACCGATTGAAAAATACTGGGCTATAATAAAACAAAAATTGCGAAAATATTACAAACCTTCAAAAAATATATCAGACTTTTCAAAAAAGTGCCAGAAAGCTACAAATAATTTAAAAAAAAACTGTGTCAAAAACCTAATGGCAGGTCTTCAAAAAAAAAGTGAGTGAATTCGCTAAAACACCAATGGTTGAATAAAATCTTTTACGTTATCTGAAAATAAATAAAATTAAAAAAAAATCTTTGTAGTTGGTTTTTTTTTTTTTCATTTTTAGAAATATAGAAATAATGTAGCGTTGACTTTGTAAAAATTATATCGTGACCATACTTTATTTTCTTTTTTGAAGGACAAAGTAGTAGCGACTAGTTATTGATGGAAAAAGTAGCAGTAATAGGTAACTGGTAAACGGAGAATGTAATAGTGGCCGGTAGCTGTTGGATGGATTAAGTACCAGTGCTGATACATGGTGGATAAATAAAATAGCTATGACTGGTACCTATCAGATAGAAAATGTAGTACTTGGTATATTGATAATGTAGTAAAAGCTAGAAGTTTTTGGATGGACAAAATAGTGAATGATATCTGGTGGGCAAAAGTAACTGTCATAGATGCCTGGTATATGAGCAAAGTAGCAGCGACTGATACCCGATATATCTACAAAGTTCCAGTTCTTTGGCAAAATAACAGGTACTGTTGCAGAAATTAAATTATTCAACGAGAATGATGTGATGTTGTATATGTAGTAGGAATAAAATTTTATATATTTCTGATTTTTGAAATTTTTTTTTAACAAACAATAAATTGTTTGAACGCGTACAAACAATATTATATAGAAACAACAAGGATACAGTATCAAGTACCTTCAATTGTTAACTGTTAGTCGAACAAAGTAGCAGTTACTGGTTCCTGTTTTATAACCAAAGTAGCAGTGAGTAATACTTGTTTAATAACCCAAATAGCAGCGACTGATACCAGGAAATTCGATAAAGTAGTAGTGATTGATAGACAAATTTGTAGTGACTGATTAAGTAATAGTGATTGGCAGAAGTAACTGCTATCTAGTATATTCACTTAAGAGCAATAAGCAGTATGCCAGGTAGATTGGCAAAAGAGCATTTAATGGTACCTCGTAGATGGACAATGTGGCAGCAAGTTACTACAAACTGAGTAGTTAGAAGCGACTGCCACATTGTATATTGAAAAAGTAATAGAGATAGATATATTGTACTGTTTTTTTTTTTTTGACAGTTTAACTTAAGCTTATGCTGCCAGAGAAAAAAATCTAATATTTGAGGGTTGACCTCTCAGGTTAATTAAACAATTAGTTTTCTACCACTACATATTTTCCCATTGGGTTAAAGTTGAATATCAACTTACCAATAAATACCCTACCCTTTTTACTTAATTTTTTTTGCTTTCTTTTTTGCTTTCTTTTATCGTTGAGGGTGTGTATAATTGTTTATTAACGGCTTCAAAATTAAACAAAACAAAATTTTACACATTCATGCTTCCGACAACGCTGTCGCCCTTATGAATCCTTTTATGTTTATACACACACAATTTATTTTTTATTATTATTTTTATTATAATAATAATTATAAGCATAATTATTATTTGCCCAAGTGTGTGTGCAAATAGCAAAAAGATGCACGAAATATTTATATTTATTTGAAATGTTCAAGGTGGTGAATCCTTTTTGTTTAATTGGTTTGAAACAGAACAAAAACCTAAAAAAAAGGAGCCGAAACACTGAATCAAACAGTAAAAAGTAGAAAAGCGAAAGCTAAAATGTTGCGTTAATTAAGCTTATTTTATGAGAAAGGAGTTTATCGAAAAAGAAAAACTGGTAGCGTGAGCGGGCAAAATTTACAGATTATAGCACTTCTGTTTTCTGTGAGCTCGTGCTAGCGAGCAATAGTTGACTGCAACAACTTTTTGCGTGACTTTGTTTAATTCGATTTCGTGGTAGATTGTATCCGGCAAGAATTAAACAGAACAACGACAGACAGACAGACAGACAGACAGAAGACTTAAAATTAATGCCGAAATATTATTTGCTTTAAATGGTTTTATTTGATTTCTTTCTATTGCTTCTTTCTTTTTAGTTTTATTTTATTTGTTTTGATCTGGTGATAAATGTCAACAATAAAAATGTTCAAGTTAATTTAATTAAAATGCTAAAAACTACAACCAATAAAAATATTCATTATTAATGTATGCACATATATATCTTTTTCGGTTCTGCTTTACAATATATAGTTTCGCTGCTATTTTTTGTTTAATACTATGCAAAAGTGATAAACGTTTTATATGTTTATTGTATGTGTGTGTATGAGGCGTGTTTGCATGGCGTGTATGCTTATAAAGTGGACGGAATTAATAATGAAAAAATATGCTAAATAAAACAGTAATAAAGGAATATTGGCATGAGAAAAAGTAGCGTATAAAACTAATATGTGAACATTATTTTTATTCCAGCTTAATTTTGTGGAAATTGAAATCAGCCAATGTGTCATTGGCATGAATGTTTAAATGGCTTTAAAAATTTAATAAAAGCAGTTTGGTGTTCGAACTTGTTGTTTAGCCAAATGAGCCAATTTCAAGTAAAGTCTTGGTTTACTAGAATTTCCAGAATGAAAAATAGGCTTGTAAATATGCAAATTAGTCGAAGCATATCCAGAAACAGTTATTCTGATAAAAGAAAGAATTAGAATTTCGGTCATGGCAAGCTATGCCAAATCAACGGCAAACTCATTTTTGAAATATATTTTTGTTTAAAAAAAGAAAATAAATATGCTACAGACCAGAAGTTTGTTGTAAATGTTTCCCAATCAGGTATTTGTAGAAGCAGGTAATTGTATATTAGTTGAAGTATCCTTATCTTCTCAGTGGTTACAGGTATATATTTACTTTTCTACTTTTTGCACTTGCTTTCACCCAAAAAAAAGTTTTTAAGTGAGTAAATGAAACATCCGAAGTTGAACATGTTCAGTTATTTACATTCGATTACTAATAAAGATGTAGTGGTTCACAGGTCCTCTGCCCCCTAAATTTGTTTGACCCCTTCCTTCAATTCTTATTATTTTGTACAAAACTAAGAGCATATGACAGATAGCTGCAATGTAATGCATATTGAAGGTCTTAAAATTTATAGTATATTGGCTTGAGTCCTTGATTCATTTTTTGAATCAATTAGAGGTAGCTGAACCCTATTTATTGGTGTAAAAAAACCTTCAAAATCATGTTATCCGAAGACTTAGGCACTGTTGGGTTAGTAAAAAAGGTCGCTCATAGAGCCTTATATGAGCAAATGAGAAGAAAAGCGCAATAATATGCCATAATTACCCTCGGCATAAAAAATGCTTCCAACTCAGTCAGCTGGAACAAAATCCAGCAAGCACTATGACTTTGTGTTGGTGGCCACAAGCAATAGAAAGACCATGCAGCGATGCCATAGAGGTGGTCAACAGTTGGCTTGACATAAAACAATCTTAACTGGCTTCGCAGAAATCTTAGTAAGAAATAAAAAAAGGAATCGACGTGGTTTTCGAAAAGATGACATTTGGTTAGCATATGCGTAGACCATGTGAAAAAGTTGCAGCCGTCATGGGGACACTATCGGGAACACAACTATTGAAAGCTTGCGGGCCCACAGGAACAAAAACACAGGCTCATATCGCCAGTGGTGCACTACATAGATACATTGTTATATATGCGGCGCCTATATGGGTAGGATTGCCATCCTCACGAAAGCACGAGATTGCATCGATACACGGGAACTACGTACTAAGGGTAGGGTGTACATATTGCAAGATTATAAGAGATTATAATGCCATCCGAGTTCTCAATTACAAGATGCCAATCATCACCAAAGTAACTAAACTAAAGCGGTCGCATCAAAACCCACCAAAGAGAAGAAGCGGGAGTGTCGGACGACCGCAAAAAATAGTAAGAAAAATGATTTAAAACATTGATGTGACAAAAAACCCTAAATGGATTATAATGTCACACAAATATTTATGGCTGCTTCAGAAGCTATTTCTACAAATATAGTATAGTAATATAGATGACCCGAATTGCTCAGTGTGCGGAGTTGGAAAGACAGCGAGGCACATAGCATTTCACTGCTCCAGATTCGACGCTAAAGAGGAGAGCAGAAGACAGAATGAGCAGTAAGCCGCTCGGTATGGAATTTAGTGGAAAGAGCAACGGCGACAATCGGCAGGCAATACAGAATTTTGCACTGGACTTTATAATACGATTAAGAAACGTGAAAAGGGCGTACGAAAATGAAGACCGTGAGACTAAACGAGTGCAAACACAGGCATCGACGTTCGACAAATTGCCACTTAATAGCAGCACGGCTTTCATATAGAGCCGAATTACTGACTAATTTACAGAGCGGATTGATCCGTCAAACTTTACCACGACCAATGATAGAAGGGAGGATACAATTGACGCATACCTTCAAACCTTATGACAGTACACAAGCGGATGCAAATAATAGCAAACTGGCACTATTTGGACGAAATACTTAGTGGTAAACCTAGTTGGAGCACTGTCAGATATTGTGAAATTAAATCTAATACAAAAGTGTTAGGGTTAAGTTCTACACTGACGGGGTTTAAGCTTTTGATGCTTCCTCCTTTAAAAAAAGGGCTCTTGCTACTTTCGACTAACTCAGACCATACTTGAATGCCTCTTACACTTTTTAGCTATCTTTGTATACTTCTGTTTGTCTTTATTGCATCTGTTTGTATTTGACTGCATTCGTTTTCTTTTATCTGTCATCGATTGCCACATAATTATTCTGGCAGCATTTATCTACCTTTGTCCACTCCAAACTTACTAACTATTTCATATTATTATAGGGCTTCCATACGTCCCAGTTTACTGAAACTTATCCCGGTTAAAGATTTGTGTTTTTGGTGTCCTGGTGTACACTTAAAATGTTTTAAACTTTCACGGTGAATGAATTCATCAGTAAATTTTTTCGAAACATTACTATTTCTTAAACATGTACTTGCTTTTTTTTAAATATAAGACTGCATCTTTAGTTAAAAATTTTTACAAATTAAATGATGAATGATTTGATATTGACCTTGTACTCTAGTAGGAATGATCCACTTACGAATAGTAATGTCATTCATTTCGATTGTAAAGGTAAACCAAACAAATACAAATCCTCCTCTGAAGATGTCTCAATCCGTTAGTGATTGCATATATGACTTCAAATAAAATAGTTTTGATAAACAATTGAGTTAAAATGCCTTGATTGATTACATTAGCTTTCTTTGCTCTGATCATTTCTTGTTACCTTTATATGTCTATGGCTGCTTCTGATTCCCTCTGACTCCCATTATTTACATCAGGCTGTCTTTCGTTTTCTTTAACTGATTGGCAATCAATATCTTTGGGCTTTTTTCTTTAATCTCTGGTAAACTTTAACTGACTTAGGTTACCTCTGAATCTATTTGAAAATGGTAAAAATTAATTGTAAACATTTGCTTTTTAAGACATCCTTGGGATTTAAAATATTTTTTACCCACAAAACTTTTTTTCCGTAAGCTGGAAATGAAAGTTTGCTGCCCCAAAAAAATTTGTCTTTTACAAATTTTATTCTGCTATTTTTTTAGTGTAACTAAGTTTTTCATATTAAATACTTAACTGAATAGTTGTTAGTTGCATTGACAATAAAAATGCTATTCTCTCCACTTCACACAGCTTACGAAACCAACAAACATTTTAATTTAACCTAAAATGTTAGTAAAAGAAAATAATCATCAGCTTTTTATTTGAGCACATACTCGTAAAAGTATAAAATACCCAAAAGCAAAAAAAAAAAAAAAAAATATGTGTATAAAAATAAAAAGTAGAAAATTTCCGCAACATAAAAATTCTATGAGCAAGTAGTAAAACAAAAACCAAAAACCAAGAAAACTAAACAATTTCAAGTGAAAATTTTTCAAACTCACATAGATGAAAGAAATTTCCATATTATTAAATCTTTAATGTAGCATGGTATAGCAACAAAATGACGTGAAAAATACACCAAAAAAAAAAAAAACTCATATATATAAGAAAACCGTAAAAAAAACTAAGCTTAAAAAAGAAATTCAACAATTTTCATAAGGTTACATAATAATAATAAAAATAATGAAAAATATAAAAAATAAAAGAGCAAACATTTTGTATGAAGAACAAGAAAATGAATAGAAATTTGTATATTAGCAACAATTTAAAAAAAAAGAAGAAAAAAAAAAACAAAAAAACAAAACACACGGAAAAAAATATTATTCAAATACACTTTTTGATAAATGAAAGTAAATTTACCACATGCTGAGCTTTTTAGAGCTTAGCGAACACGCACAGAAATATACCTACATCCTGCTTCAAATTTGAGACTATAGCGGGAGCAGGCAACTCACTGAAATTATTAAGTTGACATTTAGCTGCTTGCAAATGGTAAAATTTAATAAGCATTTAAATAGCAACACGTTTAACATTTCGGCATTTAACATTTGGTAACTGGCAATTTTTGGGAATTTGAATTTTTAAGCTGACTGCTTCTGCTTGCGACTGTTGTCACTTTCACTTTCATTTTCGCAAACACTTGTACACTTTCATTTCCTGTTTCGTGTATAAGGCTGCTTCTAGTGTAAATGTATGTGTGTGTGTGTGTGTTTATATAAATGTTATGTGTCTCATAAAATGCTTACTTTGCCAGTGTATATCAATTTAAAGTTATCCTTCCTCATAATAATAAAAAAATAATTTTATTAATGAATAAAATCAAGAAAGAGCATGCAACATTTAATATAAAATCGTTTTATAATGTAGGTAGCAGTATAATTACCTGGAATTGCTATTTTTAAATACTTCGTTAAAAACTTTTATTTTCATTTCCACTTTGCTTTTCGTATTTCTCTTATAAGACGAAGTGAAAGCAATAAGTTGTAGTGTAAAAGTCTTTAGCATTAATTTTTCAATTTCTGGCTCATAAGTTTCGTTTCCTTTTTTTTCTCCTTGCTTCTTTATATTTTCAACAATAATCTTTTTTTTTTCTTTTACTATTGAACTTCATACACAAAATTTTATATAATTTTTTTTTATATGACTTTCTAATGCCTATCCTTTGCATAAATTTTTTTTTTACTTTTATGTTCATTTCGTCCTTGTTAACAAAATATGATAACGACCACGCACCATATTGATTATTTTTTTTCGATCTAAAATCAAAATATAAAAAGGAGCATTTCTATTGCTTTTCTTTTTTTTTTTTTGTTATTTGCTAAATTGTTAATATTATATAAAGAAATTGAAATTTATTATTATTTTCATGCTTTTGTGTGCAATCAAATTTAATGTCAGTAAAAATTTTATAAATTTCTTGGAAATGTCTTTATTTGCTGTCATTGGGTTTTGGGGTGACACGCATAAAGAATTTCTCTGTAGACTTTGGTATACAATAAATAAAAAATGTATGCTTTTACGTAAACATTTCCTTAAATGTTTCAACTTATTTATAAATAAAACTTTTTAACTTGTTCTTTGTTTAGAGATTAATATTTTTTTACGTTTTTTGTAGAGCTGTTTTGAGAACTATTACTCAAAGATATGCATTAAGCAATATTTGTTTCTTCCACGCCCTGTGACTTCATTTTACACATTATGCGACAAATATTGAAATTTCTACTATTTTTTGGGATTGTTGCAAAACCATATCCGCTGCTGTCACCATATTGAACTTTCTGCTTATCTTGTCGCGAGGAATTTTGTTGACCTATTACGGCGTGTATGGTTAAATATATTTTTTTGAAGTGAAACTTCTTTTCTCTTGTCCCTAGAGTAAAACCAACCGGATATGACGTCGCGCGTAAGTTTGCAATGCTACCTAATTTTGTCGAGCAATGTGCATGAGGGGCTAAATATCAATATTCCGTAACTGAATTCACGAGCAAATTATATAATAAATATAAATAAAATAGTTTTAATTCAATATAACATATTAACTACACACACACACACACACGCGTATGGCAGAAAGAACAATGTGTAGCGTCGCCATCTTAAAGTTTATGACAGTTATACATTTCACATACAGATGGTGCAAATGTCCAAGGAATTACATGAAGATATCGCTTACAAAAAGAGTTCGTCTACAATTGTCATTGAAATTGCCAGTACAGAGTTGCAATTTTTGTTCTAGCCTAGCTAGATGGGACGCATGTACGTGTATATAATAATATTCACTGAAAACATGAACGCAAATTACATGTACTTATACGTGTAGTTAGGATGTTTAGTTAAAAATGTGTGTATCTGCATGAACCATCATCTAAAGCAGATGTGACCGCCAAAAATATTGTCGGAGCCAAACAAGAACATCTACGACAAGAATGCTAATGACTGCGATACGAAAAGTAAATGGAATCAAGAACCGAACCACAAACTGAAGGAAAGAATAAAAGAAACAAGCATCCGTAACTTGAAATCAATCAAATGATTTCAGCAACGGTGCAACAATAAAACAATGGGATGCGATCTAGGGGAAATCATATAACTAACATATATAACATAACTAACATAAAATAAAGTGTTTGAAATACAAAAATTTTAGTATTTGTTCTAAAATACTGAAATTATTTTGGTTGTTATAATAGAGACAGTACCCTCCCATAACGGTCAATCAATGTCTTTTTAAGTCTCAGGCTGGTTGTTGCTCTATTGCTCTGAGGTAGAAAAACATTGAAAGTAATGGTAAAAAATATAAATTAGCTAGACAGGGCTCGACCTTTGATATTGTTTAGAGACATAATCAGGTAAAACTTTCTAGTTTATAGAATATAGAACAGATTCTCTACTAGCAAAGAAAACTTGATCTTAAATTAGTCAAAACCACTTGCTTCGAGTGATGCAAAAACCAAACAGAGCCACAACAAACAAACAGTCTCTGAAGAAAAGTACGCCAACAACAACAACGCAAAATATAAGAATGCAACAAACGATATTTTGAAAAAGAGCTAGTTGAACATTTGGCTGATCATTCCTGATCAAAACTATTTATAACCAACTTGCGCCTTAGAATTAATTTTCTATAATATATATCGAGACAGTCACTCTACCTAAGTTTCCAACAAAATACGCATCATGCCATTTTTGAGAAACTTATTATGGGTATTCAAGTGTTGCTGCAACATGCTCTTGCGACATTGCGAAAGTGTGGATTGCAGAAGTTTGACACCTTTCTACCTTAAAATTCGTAAGAAGAATCCAAAATATTTTCATTATTTTAACAGTTAAGCAATTTCACCTCTCCAATATTTGCATTGAACGCTCACATCTTAGTGCTTTCGCAATTTCGCATCAATTTTGCATCAACGCGTGAATACCCATATTATATGTAATTGCAATGCAATAATTTTCCATATTTATGTTTATTTTATTATAAGTCGCTAATGCTTTTCAATCAGTAAAATCAAAGTAAACTCAAAGATTTTATTCAGAGTTTTTTCTAGTTACTATAAAATTCTACTTTTAAAAATCGCATTGCCTTGTACAACGAGTCAACGGTTGTGACATTATTGCATTTCTATTTTAAATGTGTGGTCGGAGCTTGAATTTTTTTGTTTTCAAAGAAAGGTTGACATAAGGCAATAGTGATTCTAGTTCTCCAGTTAGTAGAGTAAAAAATCCTCCGAAAATTCATAATAATTCCTATCTTAGATTTTTCTTCAGTAATTGTTAGAGGGGCATGATAGATGGAAAAACCACAAAAATCAGTTCTGGGGTTGCAGAGCGACCCCCTAAAAAACCACCCCATTGGTGAAAAAAGTCTTTTTATTACTAGTAACTGGTTAACCGTCAGAGATATCGAAAAATTATTTCCTAAAAAAAAAGGTTTCAAGTAATTTTTTCGTATATGTCATACTTTTCGAGATACTGAATATTTAAGAAATTGCTAATTTTGTATTTTGGTTGTACTGTAGATGCGCGCTCATCTTTGTTTATTTGATTTTTTGCGCGCGGAGCTAAACAAGCTAGGAAGAAAATTCAAAATGGGTTTTAAAGCGGATATAAAGTACAAGACCATGGATAATTTTTAGTATATAAACATAAGAGAACAGTAAAGTTGCCTGTTGATTTTTGCTACTTTAACTAAGGAGTGAGATAGAAAAAAACTTAACACACGTTTTACCTAATAAATTTTTTTTGGAGTAAAATTTAAAAATTTCTTTGATCTAGTTATCTTTGAAAAATATGGCAGTTGTTTTTGTTAATGACAAACATGTTGATTTATTGTGAGTTTGATCAAAATGAGTGAAGTACGTCTTAAAATTATTAAAAATTTTAAAAAAAATCCAAATTGGCCCTACAAAAAATTGGCCAAAGAATTGAAGGTCTACCGTCAAACTGTTTCCAATGTTATTAAACAGTTTCAGGAGAATTTTACCATCGATAGGAAACCTGGTTCGGGAAGAAAACAAGGACCACATGATATTGGGAAAGCCAAAAAATTAGAAAGCATATTGAAAAGATCTCCAAACACATCTGGTAGAAAAGCTGCCCGGTTAGCCCAGTGCTCTGACTATTTGGTGCGAAAAGTTAAAGCCAATGCAGGTTTGAAAACATACAAAGTCCAAAAAGTTCCAGATAGGAATGCTGCAAAAAATTTAGACGCCAAAAGTAGGGCTCGGAAATTAAAATTCAATTTCATACAAAAATATTCGTGTTGAATAATGGACGACAAAACTTATGTACTGGCAGATTTTACGCAGCTTCCGGGTCAAAATTTATATGTTGCTGATGCTCGAGGAAATGTCGAAGATCAATTTAGAATCCAAAAGCAGACAAAATTTCCTAAAAAATTCTTGATGTGGCAAGCTATATGCAGTTGCGGCAACGGCAAAAGAAGCAAGTCATTTGTTACAGTGGGCTCTATAAATACCGAAATATACATCAAAGAATGTGTTAACATATTTTTGGCCCGAATTGGCATCATGTCACTACGGTAAGAAAGCTCAGGACTGGTACCAAAGTAATAACATAGTTTTTGTACCAAGAGAGGACAATCTTTCAAATTGTCCGGAGCTAAAACCAGTTTAGAGATATTGGGCTCTTGTGAAAAGAAACTTAAAGAGCACAAAAAGGTGTCCCAAAATATCGAAGATTTTAAAAGGAGATGAGCAATCTGTACCAAAAAAGGTCCACGAGCTCATGTATAGTGGTTAGAACTATAAAAGTTATATTTTTCTGTAATTTGTAAAATATTATCAATTAAATAAAAAAATCAAAACTCTAAGATCAGCCGTTTAAAAATTATTGAATTTTATATATGTTAAAATTTTTTCGATCTCACTCCTTATTTGCAGGCCTAATAAAAATAACTGGTTTCATTATATGTTATAAACTTATTATCTTTTAGTTTAAGACATTACTTCTAAAAATGCTGAAAAATTTGAAATAACAACATTCACATTTTGTAATTTTATCAGCATATTAAAATTAACCAAATTTTGGCTAAATTTTTATTCATATTCAACAACTGTCTATTCAAATCTCTGATATTGCGTTGTGATATCGCGGGTTAACTTTCTTCAGTTTTCCGGATTTCATTTTCAATGAGATTCAAAGTAGATATGTTTAAGTTTCAAAAATGAAAAACATTTTTAGATTATTAGATGTAGAAGATAATCTAAGTACGCACTGGAATCGTATCCAAAATGATAAAACCAATATTAAAATAAATAGTTATTTAATGCTCTAAACTAGAATGGGAAACGATTACATCAAAATCATAACGACTAAAATACACAGAACTTGAGCATTCATAATACTTTTTGCTAAGAGTTATTCAAGGTAAAATATTTACAACTTATATTTTTTGTTTATTTGTTTTGGACAATACCAAATTATACACATGTAGAAAACCTATATACATAAGTATTTACCAACAAATATAAATCCTAATTATTTATTTCTTTTCCTCTCATTCTCTTATTTTACAGGTAATTTTTATGCATCCCCTGCTGCAAATAACTCTTATGCTTATCAGTAAGTACCAACAATTTCACAATTTCCCAATTTACCACCTACCAAATAATCTACAAAAACAACAAAAAAAAAAACACGAAGCCACAACCGAAATTCAACCCACAAAATATGTTGAATGTAAACAATTAAACTCGCACACTTTTTGTTATTGCCGCCTGCTACTTATACTTGGGTCCTTCTTTTTTCTTCTTCTTTTTTTTGGCAACAATAGTAAATATTATATGTGTATTAGTGTATGTAAGTGTAAATGTGTGGTAGTTAGAAGCAAATAGAAATGCTTGAAAGTGATTAGTTGTATGGTAGAATCACTAAATCACACTGAAGAAAAAACATAGAAAAAACACATGTGGAAAAGTAAACAAAAGCAGAAAGGAAAAAATTAAAGTATGCAAGGAACAAACAAAGGCTGCATACTTCTGCACCCCTTCATCATTCTATATATTCATGAAAAAAAAATAACATAAAAAGCAAAAAAGCGAAAAACTACAGAGAAAAATAATGTTACGAAATGTTTACAACTTGCCATTTAATTTATTTATGATACCCTAATGGCAAATCTTTGAGCTGTAAGTTTTGAGGTTGAGTTGTTCTGTTTTTTTTTTTTTTTTTGCCTTGGTTACCTTGGCTTGATTCAGTTTGGTTTTATTTATTTGTGCCAAAAAACACACAAAAAACTAAAGAACAAGCAAAAATTACATTAAAAATCACAATACTTCACAAGCAAAAAGTGGCACACACACACATACATTCAACTTTTATATATGTATTCACATACTAATAAACACTCGCATTGGCTTCAAATGAGATTAAGTTAAAGTAGGAAACCAACAACTGGCAAAAAATACCAAATATAAAAGTTGAGGCAAAAAAAAAAAAAAACAAAACAATTGGCAAAGGAAGTAGCGGATAGTAGGGGGAGGGAGAGGAGGGTTGGGGTCTGGTAACGTGTTGAGTAAAGGAAATGCTGTATTAACATATGCTGTTATTGTGTTATTTCTGTTATTGTTGTTGTTATTGTAATTGTTGTTGCTGCTGTTGTTTATTGTTTTTATGTTTATTTGCTTGTTGTCGATGGTAAAGTTAAAGCTACAATTTCTGCCTGCCTTTTACATACATATGTATGTATGTATGGATGTATGTGTGTATGTATGTTTGTAATTGAACTTACATATACATATTTTATTTATATAAAAAACTACAAAAGCCATAGCAGCAGCTACAAAAATAAGAAAAATAAATGCAATTTAACATATACTCACATATGCACATGTATATATAGCTAATTTACTAAAAGACTGTCATAAGTCAAAAAACACGAATTTTGAGTTAATGATGCAGAATTATTCATTATATCACGCTTCATATTGTGTAAAAATTTCATATTAATATCTTGTATACTCTGCGCGTGAGAATTATATTATTTCTTCTTATTTTTTCTCCAAAGTGGGAATCAATTGAAAACTTTAAAAGCGTTTTCTGCAAAATTGCGTTTTTGAGTTATGACAGTCTTTTAGTAAATGAGCGATATGTATACATATATACCGAATTATGTACATTATATAAATGAGGGTGTACATATTTATGCAGACTGTTTACTACTTATAATTTACATTTATTTTTATACTTAAACATATATATATTTACATAAGTAGATATCCGTATGCATTTAGTTTAACATGGCGGCATAAAGTAGCTTTGAAATGATCAACAGAACCGAAAAGTTGAAAGTGAGTAATCGTAAGTTCGGTCACGCTTATGCTTTAACCGCCCTATATTCTGTAAAATGTGCTGTGGAAAAAGCGCAGCAGAAGGTTATGTAGCAATCATGTTGTTTTTCTTGCAGAAAAGCAGAAATTTACGTATATTTTATGTGAGCTTAAAATGATTACAAAAGTTTTTACTACCACGGTTAAACTTTTAACTAAGCAGAGCGAATTCAAATGCTCGGAAAATTAAAATAAGCTTCACGGTCCTTTTAGTTAGTTGATTAGTTATAGTGGCAAATTAGTACGAGGCCTTTGAGTGCTGCAGGATTTCCGAAGAATGTGAATGCTTATAACATTTTTAGATCTTTCTACAGCGTAACAGTTTATCATATATATTTCTACTACCAACATGAACATGAACTTTGTGGTACTTTGGCATAGCTTACTAGTTAGTTTTTGATCTGGTTATATGATCTAGTTGTATTCTTTTTTAGGTCAGATTTTTGGTTTTAATTTGAATTGTGATTCGGTTTGATTCTTGATCTTAACATCAATTTGAGGTTTTGTGTGATTTTTGGTCGGAGTTTAGATGTAAGTTTCGATTAAAATTTTTGGTTTAACTTTTGGCCTGAGTGCGATACTGAATTTTGATAAAATTGCTGGGCTAAGTTTTGGTTTGAATTTTAATTTGATGTTTTGATTTGAGTTGCATATGATTAAAATTCTGATTTTTAGTTTATATTTTAGGTCTTAATTCTGGTTTGGTTTTTCATCTGAAATTGTTCAGAATTTTGTTCAGTTTCGGTTTAATTTTTGGTCTGAGTTTTAGTTTCTTTTTGGTCAGTTTTGATCATATTTTTGGTCCCAATTTTTATCAGATTTCGGGTTTGAATTTAGTCTGAATTATGGTTTGTTTTGAATTTGTTCCAAATTAGAAGTGCAGTTTTAGCTTGATTGTTAGTCAGATTATCGGTTTGACTTTTGGTTTAAGTTTGTTATTGACATCTGAGTTTAAAATCTGGGTCTAATCTGACATATGGTCTGAATTTATTAACTAAATTCATATTAATATTGAATATAAGAAGAATATGAGAATCAACCACCAGACCAAGACAGGAATTGACCCCGAACCTCCAGGGTGAAAGTCTAGAACACTGCCCAATAGACTATGGAGGTCATTGAATTAATTTTTTTTCTGTGTTATGGTTTGAATTACGTCTGAATTTGGTATAAACTGGAACTAAAGTTTTGGTCTAATTTTTGGTGTAAATTTTGTTGGAGTTTTTAATAAGTTTTTCGAGTTGAATTTTAGTTTAAATTTCGAACTAAATTTTGGTTCAATTATTGCTTTAAGTTTTCTGTGAATTTGTTTAAAAGTTGTATTAGATTTAGGTCCAATTTTTGAACTTGATATGATCAAAATTTTTACTCGATTTGTTGGTCTGAGTTTTGATGAATTTTTGTTTTATTTTTGATTAGAATTTGGTCTCAATTATTGTCAAAGTTATGGGCTGAATTTGTGTGAATGAAGTGTATGAAAATTATAAGATAGTGTACAAGTACACACATTGGTTGGTAATGGCAAAACGACCAAGCCGATAAAAAATTGCCACACCGCCGTTCGGAATCGGCGTTAAACTGTAGGTCCAACTATGTGGTATCACAATGGGCCGTTCAGGCCTAAGTGTGTCTCTCGACAGCCACTCCAACCTAACGTAACCATGGGCTGAATTTGTGATTAACTTAGACTGAGTTTTGGTTTGAAATTGCTATAAATTCTGGTTTTAAATTTGGGTACAATTTGATCTGAATTTTAGTTTGAATTTCGGTCTGAATTTTAGTTTAATTTTAGGTTCGAGTTTTCGACTAATTTTTGCCTAACACTTGACCTATATTTCGTCTTGATATTTTAACTCATTTTGAATCTGATTTTTGGTTGAACTATGTATTGTCCTGAACTTTTAACAGCTTTTGATATGAATTCAGGTCTACATTTTGGTCTGAATTCTGTTCTGGTTTCCATCTAGTTTATGATTTATCCCACTTATATCCTTTTCCCACTATTCAAGCCATTTGGAATTTTTAATATAAAACTAACAGGTTCTGAAGTCTGTAGTTCTCTATTTGTGTAAATTTTAAGCTGCTTAAAAGTTGTGATTATAGATGCATATGTGTTTATATTACTGACTCAGAAGCGGATGTTGGATTCCATGTACTCTGCATAATTTTCTGTATTCCACAGCAAGTAACTTCCATTATAACCTGTTAATTTTAAGTAAAAAAATAATTTAAATAAACTTAAAATCATTTATATTTAATAACATAAAATCTTTTTTCCGACTGTCATAACTTTCAACAAATGTGTGTGAAAGTTCGTTAAAAAGACATGAATAGTGTCTGTGCAAGCTGCTTATTGTGTGTTCGCATTTTCATTCAAATACATACATATTATATGCAATGGCTGCATAAATAATGGTGTGTGTGCTTGTGCGTTTAAGCTGAAATAATGCTATTTATTAGTTAAACATATGAAAATATACAGTATCTACAATTAAATTCGTGCAATATTTAACTGGGCGTATGAGTGATATTTAATTTGCATGTTCATATATCCATACATAAGTATAAAATTGTATTTACGCAAGAAAGAGAGAATGGCAACGAAGTAAACAAACCTGTTGCATTATACGCTTGTACGTGGTACATATATATTCACGGAAATATTAAAATACATATAATTTTAAAGTTATATAAATAAACTTTCATTTAAGATTGGACGTGAACTATTACTTCACTTCACTGCTTCAACCCCAAAAAACTTTTCATTAAATATTACAATTGCAAATACAGCTTTGAAATATTCAAAATTTAATCTAAAATTCTTTAGCAAACAAACAAGCCAACAAACAACTAGATATATATTTTTATTTGCACAGTCCCAGTCTAAAGAAAAAGTCACCACTTGAAAGTATAGCAGGAGACACGCGCAAATGCTCGCAGCTTCTCCAAGCATCATTCTCCTCTTTCACCACTATCCCCTCCCCATAGCGCTAGTATCTTCTTTCGTAACTTTAACTACACGTTTGGAAAATTTTACTCAACTTTCTATTTCTGCTGAATTTTTGGTTGCTTTTTCATTTGTTTTGTTTTGCCTTTTGGTTTGAGCCTAAAATCGCGAACAACAAAAAGGTTGAACCTGATACGTTTTTGGTGTGGTTTGCTTGGGTATATGTGAGTGTGTGTGTGGTTTGTAGTTCAGCGCCTCTTTTAGTTTGGCGCTCGCGTTGATGAGCGGGCGTCGTATTGCGGCTTTTACTACTACTAGAACTGCCACAACTATTTTGAAATAGGGCGTTGTCAAGCGTATACCCATACAGACTCACATATTAAGATATAGACATATACACACACACACACACACACATTGTATGCCTACATGTAAAGTAGGAGGACATGTAGCGGAAGTGAATGAGTTATAGCATATGTACGTGAGTATGCCGCGAATTTCGGGAATGAAAATTTTATGCCTTTGTGAAATTTTCGCGAATACCCACACATTCAAACACACTCACATAAGAACATAAGAACGCAATTTTATTTCATGTAAGGTTACAAGAGTTTTCGGTTATCGAACGCATAAGTTTTTGCATTAAAGCTTAGCGGGGAATGAAGTAGAGAGCGTCACTTATCTTGATTGTATTGTATATAGAAATAAAGTATGGCGCTATTTGTATGTTTTATTGTTACTGCTATTAGTGCTGCAACTGCTGCTCTTGCTGATAATGTAAATGTGAGATGGGGAAAAATATATGGTAATATTTCGTGCAAAAAATCTAATCTCTGTGATAATGTGCTATGGAAATTAAATGTAATATTATAAATTTACAATTTAAGTATACACAAGTATTTAATGAAGCTAACAAAATGATTAGAAATTTGTGAGAGAAATTTGATATGATTTCTAAAAGATCTGTGCTTGGATGTTTTGGGTTTTGTTGACCTTTTCCAGTAGAAATTTGTTTTCGTCTTATTTTGGAAAGACTTTTTTTTTCTACTAGGTAATCTCTTGAGCGTGAAATTATTTACATATAATAAGAAAGGATATTTATTGACTAAATGTTAATCAAGATATTTTTTTTTTATTTTAAGTTCGAGTTTTTAATATTCCCCGTTGAGATAATCACTAAAAAATATATATAGATTATATCTGCACTCACAGTATAAGTTTAAAATTAAGTTACCTTAAACTTTAAGTTTGTTGTTCTGTCATTTGTATTCAAATGTAAATTTTATGTTTAAAAATAAATAGTCAGGGAATCGGTCAGTGAATCAGTTAGTGCATTAGTTAGTGAATCAATGAATAAATAGTTATCTGTGAGCTAGCCAAGAATTTAGAAGGCAACTCGACGGCTCATTTGTAGTCAATGAGGAACAGTGATTTGTACAATTTCAAAGTCGCAATCAATGAGTAAGCTAGAGAGTTATTTATTAAGGAAGTCAGTATGGTATGAAATGCGCCAAGTAAATGAGTCAGCCAGTGAGTCAGTAAAGTAAATTAGTTTATTTGCTTTAGTTGGTGAATTGTTTAACGAATAATCGGTGTCAATAAGTCAGCCTGGGTGCACTTCAGTGAGTCTTTTATGAGTGTTTCAGTGAGCCTATCAGTGAGCCAGTTCGTAAAGTATTCAGTGAGTGAGTCAGTAAGTCAATTTTTCAGCCAATGAGTTAATCATTGCGCCACTTAGTGACCTAATTAGTAAGCTAGCCCGTCAGTAAATTAGATAATCAGTGAGCCATTCAAAAAACTCTTTTTCTACATATATTAATATAATCATTTGTGGCTTAAATACTTTATTTTTTGATAAACGATGAGCTGGGCTAATCCGCTTTCCTAGTGTTAACAATATTCCGTGATCATAAAAAAAATAGAAATTAAGTAAGATAAGTTTATTTCTTAATTAAACCAGCCAAAATAATGTCTATTTTTTAGGTTGAACTTCAGGTCTTATCACTTCGGCCCACACATACATACACAAGTTTAAATTTTGCATGCCTACACTCCAAAACATAAAGACCTAGCATGAATAAAACAAAAAGGACTATAAAAAAAAAAATCAGGAAACAAACACGTAAACTCGCTTTAGTAGCTGTTAAATCCTTTTCGAAAAGCTCTACCTAACAAGCAAAAAACAAATATGTAAACACACCAATACACGCAAAGACACATAACATACAGACACTGTAAAAAAAGGGACAACCCCAAATAATATTTTATTACCCTTTTACAATCCACAAGCGTTTAAGCAAAAGAGGTGCACATAAAATATTCACTTAAAAATCATGCTTATATTGTATGTATGTATATAATTATTTATGTATATGTATCACTAAGTATTCGTATATATGAACGTATGTGTGTGTGTGTTTGTTAGTTTGTATAATCTCTTGTGTAGCATGCCAGAATATCATTTGTGCAAAACAATGAGATTTGGTCACTCATTAATTATGCCAAAAACAAAAACGAAAAAAAAAAATAACAACAAAAACCACAGTAGCAGCAAAAAAAAAAAATCATCAGTAACAACATCAACAAAATCACTTTATTAAAAATTAACTAGCACGCATTTAGAATATCCGAAACACTCACACACTTTTACTTTTGGTTCTTCATATATTTTAACCATGTATTTTTAGCCTTAACTCCATTTAATTGGGCATTAGAGAGAAAAGAGCGGAAATATTATCATGTGGAAGGAGCAGCAGTAGCAGGAACATTTTAATAATACGCTGTTACTTGACAACAGTGGCAGTGAATGAACGCTTAAGTTTTCGTGTTTCGTGTACTTATTTTTTTGACGTTATTTGCTAATTAAATAATTAGCTAGCATTAATTAAACATTAACCCTTGCTTAATTATTCACACATACATACATACATACACACAATATTTATCTAAAAGTTCACTCAAATTGATATTAGGGAGATACACATACACTCACACACAGATATGCAATGACAAAGTGAAAAATTGTTTTTTTACAGTATAAAATATGCCACCACCAACATTGATTGGCCTTAAAAGCCTTGCTTTTTTTCTTCTAGCTTCTGTTACTGTTGCTATACTATTTTTGTTGTAAAGTGCTTACACAGGATCGTAGTACATCATCAATTATACGCTACATTTGTTGGAAGAAGCGAATGTGCTAGTAGCGGAGATTGGTACTACTTGTACTACAGAGACTTGGTTCAAATTTAGAACTAAACTGGGGTAAATCCTAAAAGTTGCTTTGAACATAAATCATTTTTGATCGAATAAGCACGAATAAACTTTCTTAGAGTAATATTACTAGTGTCCTTTGGCTCAAAGAATTCTTACATTAGGCACTGTTCTTTGCGCAGAACATTTAGGTTTGAACTAGTTTTGCCGGCCGAGTGTTCAAGCATTTCCATATACCGATTGCGATTAGACAGATCTTACATCTACGATTTGCGATCTACGTTTCCTTATATAAAGGGCTATTCATTACTTTTTATTATTTTATTTATCAATTGCAATCAACTCATTGAGTGGCAAATCTATGACATTAGATTATAAGAATGCATAAAATATTTGATATATTCTACAGAATAAAATAAAAGCTTTTTTTATTTCATGAGGGCACTTAGATATTATTTCAAAAGCTTTCAAATTAAGTAATCCGCGTTTGGGGTATAACAGTTAATATCGGCAACAATATTTATAAATTGTTTAAATCAAAATCCAGACTAACTACAGGGTAAAAACCAAATATAGACACAGTTGAGACAAAAAATTAGACTCCTATTCAGATCAAAACTCATATCAAAAGTCAGATCACGGTCAGACCAAAAATGTTGACTAAATAGATACCAAATATAAGATCAAAATTACGAGGAAAAATAGGGTGAAAATTCCGACTAAATTTCCACCAAATACTAGACTGATATTCAGACTAAAACATAAACCAAAAACCAACTGATATTCAGATCAAAGCTCTTTGCAAAAGTCAGGCCAAAATCTAGACTAAATTTTACACCACGTTTAAATCAAAACACAGATCAAAATTCAAACTAAATTCAAAATAGAATTCAGACAAGATTCAAACTAAAAATAATATTGATATGCAGACTAACTAAAACAGATATTGCTATTCATATCAAAACTCTCAAGAAAGGCAGACCAATCCCCAGACTAAATTTCAGGCCAAAATCAGACCAGGTTCTGATCAAATAAAAGATTGATTTTCAGGTCAAAACTAAGCAAAAATGTCAGATCAAGATCCAGACTAAAATTCAGAATGAATTTGGACCAAAAACTAGATCGGAATTCAAATCAAACTCACGGTTAAATTTAAACGAAAATTCAAGTTGATATTCAGACTAAAACCTAGTAAGATATTTAGGTTAGAACGCAGCATAAAAGTCAGACCCAACTTTTGACTTAATTTAGATGAAAAATCAAACAAAAATTTTGACCGAACTTGGAACAAAAATTTAAAGTACAATCAGATCTCAGATCAGATCACTATCTATCTATCTACAATCAGATCGGCATTAAAAGCAGATGAAAAACCAGAATTATATACGGACTATAGTTCAGGCTGAAAGACTACAATACAGATCAAACTTAGAACCCGATATTTAGGCCAAAACCCAGCATAAAATTCAGACCAAACCTCAGACTAAGATTTAGACAAAAATTTGACCAAAACTCAAACCAAACTTCAGACTTCATTTCCACCAAACCGTAGACCAATTTTAAACCAGCCTCAGGCTAATACCCATCTTGAATCTCAGCCTAAACTACAGGCTGACTTTTACAAAAATTTGGGCCAAAAATCAAAGCCTAACTCAGTCCAATATTCAGATGAAAATTCAGCCTAAAATAAAAGTAAGACGAAAACAAAAGAGAGACCGAAAATAAGACTAAAACGAGACAATAAAATCGGACCTAAAAATATATAAAAACCAGAACCATGACCATGAAATCTCATTATTTAAAGTAATTTAATAAATAGTTACGACGTGGAAAAATTTTGAAATATTATCAGCTTCCACATTTCTGGGAAGGCTTTCAACACTCATTGCACTTCTCTGGTTCCATCACTAAAATCACGATTAAAAACCTAATTTTTTTTTGAATTTTCCATGCTTTCGAGTACATCTCTTTAAAAATAAGTGTAGAGTGCTAAACTCTTCCATCATATGTTGTCAGAAGAAAAAGTTTAAAATAAATTTTCCACTTTATTTTTTTTTTTTGTACGTTTGGGTAAATCGTTTGGTTAGCATTTTGTGGTAACACAGTTTTTTCCTCTATGTGCATGTATTTGTGGTATGCTTTAACTAATTTTTCTGTAGAGATTTATAAAATCATTTATTTTATGGCAAAAAAATACTTAAGGGAAATATTTTTCAAATAGAGACGGCAGCATTACTGAATACTGATTGCATAGCTGAATTAATTGCTAAGGGGATACACACACATATGTGGTTATATAAGCGTATGTGTGTGTTCGTCTAAATATTGTTAGTAATTAGGCTAATTTTGATGTTTTTTTTTGTTGAATTTGTTAACATTTTGGGAATACATATTATTAAATATTAAAAGTACTTACTATAATTTTAGCAATTTATGCATAAGTATAACTAACTGGTGGTTAAATAAATTTTTACAATTTGTAGAAAAATTGAGTTTTGATTGGGAGCTGGTTACACTTGAGAAATAATAATAGTTGTGTAGTTTTCCTAGAAAGAAGATATATCAAAAATACTCTTATGGGTTCAGGGAAAAACAGTTAATATGTTTAAATAGTAGCCTTTTTTCTATGTCGATAATTGCAAATTCAGAATATAAATTAAAAATACGCACACATATTTTTTATTAAATATTTGAAATCTGTATTTGAATTTCCAAGAATCCATTTAAAAATCACCAATTCACTTTACTTGGTGCATTGATTAATTAAAAAATCCTTTTCTTTTTCATTTACTTTCTTCTGCACACACACACACACACATACTTTATTTCTCTAATGCTTTTTTGTAGCAGCACCATTGGCTATTGTGTTCGTAAATAACAAAGCTTCCACTTTCTATTACCTTTTAATTAAATGTTTCTAGTTTTTCGTTTTTTATTTTCTTTATTTTCTCAACTTTTCCATGAAATGGCACTAATTTTTGTAATTGCAATTGTTTTCATTTGCAATTCTACAGCTACTATGATAGTGCTATGCACTCGAAAAATCTTTTAAGATATTTAATATAGTAAGGTAATATCGTTGGAAGCTTGTATATTGGATACTTTGACCTTTGAATGCACATACTCTGCTAGGTTCCGAAACTTTTACTTTACATAAAGAAGATGAGATTTTAGAAATGTAATGTGATTTCTGTGCTTGCTAGGGTTCTCTTTTGCCCTTTCAAATTTAAATTTTGGAATTAACACACATTTTGAAGAGAAAAACAAGTAAAGGAGCACGATGTTCTTATTGAGAAGATTCTACTCTCACTTAGTGAAAACCAACGACTGTGATTGGCTAGTCGAAGGCATGCCGTTTGCCATTTTCTTTCTGGACATGAATATACATAAATATCAACTGTTTTGAAATAAATTATACTGTATTTTTGTACTTGATACTAGAATTTAGGATTTTGTTTAAATCGGATAAAAACTGTAAAGCTAAGAATACATTGGGGTCATAATAGGTTAGGTTAGGTTGGAGTGGCAGCCTTCTGCTTGAAAGCACACTTAAGCACATTTAGGCTCATTGTGATACCACAGTACGGCGCGACTCCCCCATTTACGGATTGGAGAACCATGAGGATTCTATAATGAATCTGGCTATGTCCTTAATATTTACGGATGATAGCTCGGACAGACTAGTGAAGAAAGGTGAGCCCAGGAGTTTTAGTCTCCTCCTGGCCAGGGATGGGCATTCGCACATGAAATGGAGGACTGTTTCTTCCTCCTCCTCAGAGCCGCAGCCCTGACAGAAGTCATTGAATGGCAGTCCTAGTCGTGCAGCATGCCTCCCCATTATGCAGTGTCCCATGAGCACCGAAGTCGTAATGCTGATGGAATTTCTGCCATGGGGTCATAATAGCAAAAATACATAAAAATATCATATTTTCCTTTATGGAGCAAACAAAGATTGAAAAATGCTAATGTTCAGACCAAATATGTTGTATTTGTACACCACATAAATTGGAATTTTTTTTTTTATATATTTTTACAATTCCTAAAACTTTGTTTCTTACAGTGTATTCCTATTGTACAATAAAGAAAGCACTTTTATACAATTGTAATAGAGAGAATGAATGAATGAGAATAAAAACGAAAGACGTAAAGTCCAAAAGGACAAAATGAATGCATAAAAGAAAAAGTGTATAGTTTTAGTAATACTTAGAAAGGTAAAAGTTTTTAACAATACTCTTTTTATATTTTAAAAGATTTTAGGAATATGTTTAGCTTTGAGTAAAAAGAGCATTAAAGGCATTAAACAAAAGTTAACAGTTAAAATACTTTTAGCCCTCAAAAGCGGTAATTTTATATAGCACCACAGAGGTTTAATTTCACTTGTTTAACTAGTGTAAAATTTTAGTTTCTAACTCAAATTCAGATTCCGTTGATCAAAAAATATTACTATTTTGTATATACCTATCTATCAAATTTTTGGCTTTGTATATGTAATAATTAAGCTCCCTTTTATAATAAACAAAACAAAACAAAAAAAAAACCTCAACCATTTTATTTCGGAAAAATGTAAAAAATTTATATAAAGTGAAAAATAAAAATGTTGAATCAAAACTTTTTCACCAAAAATAATAAAATTGTTTGTTTGATTGCTGTACGAAGGAAACGAGTGCTATTTTTTTTTCTTTTTAAATAGAAAACATTTTAAAAGTACAAAAGCCGCACTCAAGCATTAATTTGTAATACAAGTTTCTATTTTTTTGTTAGTGATTTATTTTTATTTATTTTTTTTTTTTTGGTTTTTTTATTTGTAAAATTTTAATATTTCATGCGCTGTTGATTGCTATTTTTATGAACTGTGTAGAACTAAAAAATTTACTTCCTTTATTTTGTCAATATCTGAGCAATTTAATTTTGGTAGATTTTTTTTGCATTCTTTATAGATACATCAAATAAATAAATAAGTAGAAAAATGAGTTGAGTATTGAAAACAATTGAATTGTAACAATTGATACAAAAGTGAATTTTATTTTACTGTATTTTTTATGTTTTTTTGCTAGTTACCAAACCAAAAATATTTGGCAATTGAATATTTTTTGAAGAATAAAATGTGGCATGAAAATTCTAATGTAAAGAAGAAGAATGGTTGATATTTAGTTTCGGATTCCGGTTTTTATTGAGATACAGTTTCAGGTTCAGATTTATATCAAGCTCAAGGTTTATTTTCAGTTATAGATTAATTTATAGATTAAGTTAGTATCCAGTTTTAGCTTCGTATTCAGTTTTAATGTCATATTCAGTTTCAGGTTCATATATTGGTTTAACTTCACACTATGGTGCATATTCACCCTTTTGTTATTCAGTTGTAGGTTCATACTGCAGTTGAAGTTCATATTCGGCTTTTGGTTTTTATTCAGGCTTATATTTAAGTTCTGATTTTTATTCTTACAGGTTTATGTTCAGTTTCAGGTTTATATTTAAGCTCATGTTCATATCCAGGTTCATATTCAGTTCCTAGTTCATACACAGTTTCGGAATCATGTTCAGGTTCTGCTTCATACTCAAGTTTAGTTTTATCATCTTTTTAGCTCCAGATTTATATTTCTTCATATTTATGTTCAGGTTTATATTCAGGCTTAGGTTCGTATTCAGTTTCGAGATAATATTCAGTTTTATGTTCCTATCCAGGTTCTGGTTCATATTCAAATTCAAGCTGATATTCACATTTAATGAACCTAAAGTTGAAGGTTCAATTTTAAGTTTATACTTAACTTCATGTTCGTATTCCGCTTTAGGTTCATATTTAGATTCGAGCTCATATGTAAGTTCAGGTTCATATTCAGATTTCAGGTTCCAGCTAGGGTTTTGTTCATATCAAAGCTTGATTTTTACGCAAGCTCAAGATAATTCCTCATAGTAAAGAGTAAATTGTTTCCTCTCAATAAAAGTGCTGTATTTAAGAAAAGGTTTTGAATTAATTATCTTCTTTAATATGCATATGGTTGGTACATGAGCCGTGAAACCAATTAACGCTTGTGCACTGTTTTGATACACAACCCTCAGTTGATTGTTGGTGTAGGTGATTTTTCGGCCTTAAGTAAGGCTGATATCCAACCCCATAGACTTTGGAAGCTTGCTAATTCGTTCGAGGTGCAAATAATGATCTGAAAATTTTTCTCTTCACTTTCAAGCCTGACACTTCGTCACTTCTTCTTTCATAAAAACACTTCGGTTTTCCAGTTTCAGTGAAAAACTAAAATCGATAAAAAAAAAATCTAAGTATGCTCATCTCTGTAATATGCTCCGACTGTATCCAAATCGGTGGTTGAATTCATATTCCCTATAAAAAGTAAAAAGATACCATTTAGCATACATCCTATAGTACGTTTTGAGACTTTTTGTGTTTATTTAGACACCTATGTAGCAACAATGATGACGAACTGTCATATAATTGATTAGAATTTGGTAGAAAATAAAGAGGTAGAAGATTTAGAAGGGGAGTGAGGCTTTTATTTCACAGTACCCACAAATTTGCATACTCATAAACACAAAAAAAAAAAAAAAAATAGAATTCAAAGCGCGTTTGAAAAAGAATGTTGTATGGTAAACTCTGAGTTTAAAGGTTACGCACCAAAACGCTGCAGACACTGGTTTGTGCAGCTTTGTGAAAAGATCGTAAATTTAGTTCTTCAAAAATTTCTAATATCAGCTGTAAACTACAGATTTATCACAGAATTTTCAGACATTTTTTGAAGATCTGTCTTTAAGTTTTCCCCTCAGTGGGTGCTTTGTAGACTGTATCGACATTTAGGTTACTTTGTAACCCCCTCACAGACAACGGGTTTTGAGAAGAGTTGGTAAATACAAGATTTTTAGCATTATTATTTGTTTTTTTTTTGCTAGAAAAACGAGAAATCTTCTCTCTAAAGAGCTCTAAACCAAAAGCTAGAAAAATTAGAAAGTGCTATGGATTAGTATTTTTAAGGGGACTGAGGAGAAAAACTCGGAGAAAAGTACGATTTTCTTTATACTGAATCTACCGATTTTGCTGAGATTTTTTTCTTCAGGGCACTTTAACAAATTTAGCCTTCATTTTGACCTAAAAATTCTACCAAGGAGCTGCAGAGTAAAAGTTAGTAAAAATTTTATAAAACTAAAAATGTTTATTAAAAACAAATTACGTCAAACACTTTGTATTTACACTCTCTTCTGACGACTTCGATAGCCTAGTGAGTAGCGCTTTAAACTTTCATACAGGAGGATGCAGGTTCGATTCGGTTTGAAGCGATAACCAATTGTCACATCGTCATCCGTAAACAGTGTTAAACTCTAGGCCCAACTGCGTGGTATTACAATAGGCAGTTCTAGCCAGAGTGTGTCACATGACAGCCATATAAAAAATGAAAAATAAAATAAGCTAAGTTCTTTCTGCTTCGTCATATAATGTGAGAATATATTTTCCTTAGAAGACAGGGCTGATGAAAACTCCAATACAGTAAATAAATTTTTAGCTTTCGCTAACACAATTTCAAAATTTTGTATAGTCTATTTTTGGAAATAATGATAATAATATAATGATAATTATCTAAACTTAAAAAAATATTTATTAAATTTGTTGGAATTGAATTTAAGAAAAAAAAAAGTAAAAAAAAATTTGTAGGATTTGAACCTTGGCCACAAGTGGCAGCTTGCTTGCTGACCAGGGATGCCAACTCATTTTTTCTCTCTCCCCGATAACCCACGAGAAATTCTCCGATTTGTTATCGAATTCCCCGCATTGGTATAATTTCATATTATAACAGCACGACACGCAATTTCCATATAAACATTTTACAAAAACGAGAAATTATATAAAATTGATCTTAATGAGTGTTATATTAAGGCGACCCTGAACATTCTCGGTAAAAAACTTAACCAATTTTTATGGGACTTGTAGATTAAAAGAAACGTACTTTCTGACTACGGAATTCTTAACATATAAGCTTTAGCTCCCTTTTGGACATCAAAGTTCTCAAAGGAGAAGACATGGGATTTTTTTTAACTCTAATAAAAAATGGCAAAAACTTTGTTTTGAGAAAAACGGGTTCAAAGTTTTAACTATCGGTTTTTAACATATAAAATATACTTCATCTTCTTTATAATGGCTGACCGTAATTTGTAAGTTTACAGATTAGTCAGCAATGATTAAGAGTTATTAATCAGGAGGTGCTGGACGAAGGCATAGCTAAGCCTTTCCGAATGGCCGAAAGGGAATTCGCAGAGCCGCGCGACTGTTTTGGCCTGACTGAAACTCGGCGCCATAATATATACGAAAGCACTATATCTACGAAAGCACTCTGCGGTCTCTAAAATTTATACAAAATACTTTCGAAATATAATACTTTCAAATAGCACACTTATTTAAAAATCGATTTCTCTAAACCAGTAAATCGCAGGGCCTGCTTAAGAAAAGTTGAAGATTTTAAGACCCAAAATATGAAATATTTCATAAGTTAGACGTTTTACATTACATAAAATTTGACAAAAAATTTTCTAAAGACTTTAATTATTAAAAGCTGAACGACTTCAGATTCCCGCAAAAAACAGCTCATTCCCCGAACCAAGTAAAATTCCCCGCAAATCGGGGAATTCCCCGCAAGTTGGCATCGCTGTTGCTGACACACTAAACAACCAAGCTATAGCGTCATGAATTTTGGCAGACACTATTATGGAGTTTTGTTTTTCTAAGCAATGCAAGTGAAACATATAAAGCAAACACTTATTAAGTCACACATACTATGAAACCTCAAACGACACCGACGTGACATTTGATTTCAATTTCTATGAACTCACTTCACTATAAATTTTCCTTCAGCACCGAGTAAAGATGTAATCACATCACAAATTGACAGTAAGTTAAACAGTTACAGCAAAATGAATTAAGTGAGAATAGTTTACTTGCAAGCTACATGGTTGTACTGTTAACCTTTATGTGTTCACGAAAAAAATCCAACGTAAGTGTATACCCGTGGTATCGAGTTTAATTGTTAACATCGAAATAAACATAAATTTTGTAACAAAGACTATACAACAGCACATTATTTACAACAGCACACAATTTGCAGCAAGAAAGCTCAGCATTTTGTGTACACATTACATCAAAATATGAAAATGGTAACATTCGCATTGATTGGAGTGATTCTGGTGATGATAATTCTTCTGATTATGAAGTGAATGAACAAGAGCCTGAACATGAGAGTCAAGCATCAACGTCAAACACTAATTTATTGTATGGTGAGGATGAAACAACATCTCAAGGTTAGATGCCCACCCATAATATTCTTCGCCAAAAGCTTGTCCATCGCGTGCAACTAAAATGCTATCAGGAAGAGACTCTTTCAAACGTTTGTTTTTTTTTTTTTTTTGAAAATATGTGCACTATAGTTATTCGAGAAACTAACCGCAAAGCCCTAGCTGTATTCTCTGCAAATGTATTGGGAGTATGAATGTATATGTAAACTCGTATTTTTTTTCGTAATTTGGACATTTATTGTGAAAAAGTGATTATAAATTTATTATTTAAAGTATTGTTCATCGTTAGCCACAACCTTTTCATATCTTTCTGGTAGCATACGGATTCCGCGTCGAATGAACTCCTCATCTTTTGAGGTTATCCACTAATCGACCCATTTTTTGAGTACTTCGAAAGGACGGAAGTGCTGTTTAGCCAGGCCATGTGTCATCGATCGGAACAAGTGGTAATCAAAAGGAGCAATGTCTGGAGAATACGGCGGGTGGGGTAGCACTTACCCTTTCAGCGTTTCCAAGTATGTTTTTACTTGCCTTGCAACATGCGGCCGAGCATTGTCGTGCTGAAGAATAATTTCGTCGTGTCTATTCTCATATTCTGGCCTCTTATCCTTTAATGCCCGGCTCAAACGCATCAATTGTAGTCGGTAGCGGTCGCTAGTGATCGTTTCATTCGGTTTCAACAGCTCATAATACACGACACCTTTCATATCCCACCAAATACACAGCATGAGCTTGGATCCATGGATGTTCGGCTTTGCCGTTGATGTTGATGCATGTCCGGGCGGTCCCCATGATTTTTTATACTTTGGGTTATCGTAACGTATCCACTTTTCATCGCCAGTCACAATACGATGCAGAAAACCCTTTCTTTTCTGTCGTTTAATCAGCAGTTCACGTGTGAAAAATCGTCGTTCGACGTCTCTCGGCTTCAATTCGTAGGGCAGCCAATTTCCTTGCTTTTGAATCATTCCCAATGCTTTTAATCGTTTAGAAATAGTTGATTGATCAACTCCTAAAGATTCTGCAAGTTCTTGTTGCGTCTGAGATGAATCTTCTTCGAGTAATGCCTTCAACTTTTCATCTTTGAACTTTTTCGGGCCGCCTGAACGTTCCCTGTATTCAACATCAAAATCACCAGTTTTGAAACGGGCATACCAAACCTAAAACATTCTAACTTCTATAGCACTATAGCACAGTCAGGATAAGCTTCAGTGAGTAAACGATGTGCTTCAGTTGCGTTTTTCTTTAAATGGAAGAAGCAAATTAAAACTTCCCGCAAATGTTGTTTTGTTGGCACGAAATTCGACATTTTCAGCTATAGTAAAACACTTTTGTAAAATTATGAAAATTATTTGACAGATCAATTTTTATAGTATTTTTGGCGCTCTTTGAGATAGAATAGCTGTCAATGTCAAAAAAGTGGCGCGTATGATAGATATGAAGTTAGTCACAATTACGAGTTTATACATTCATACTCCCAATATATCAGAATAAAACTAGGAACAAATTAACTGCAACGGAGCTTGATGCCTACCTTGGAACTTTGTTTACTGCTGGAGTGCATGCCTCAAACAAATAACATATATCTGAACTATGAAGATCGGACTTCTATCCACTATATTGTGCTGCAATATACATACATATTTCAGACTTCAAAGAAATTACCGGATTCCTGCGCTTTGATAGCGATAACACCAGGTTGAATCGTATGCAAAATGACAAAGCTGCACCTATTTCCCAGCTATTTATGATGCTTAATTCAAACCTATCCGAAAATTACAATCCAACTGAATATATAACTGTTGATGAGCATTTGTTTGGATTATACGATTTACACATTATATTCCCTCTAAACCTGCAAAATATGGGATAAAAGTTTGGTGGGCTTGCGATGGACACACTTCATTTATTTGTTAAGAGAAGGAAGGAGCGTACCAGAAATGAATTAAATTTTTTTTCTTAATTGAGTGTTTTTGTACAAAATTATACCAAATAAAAATATATGTAACCAAATAATATATAGCATTCATTACTATTAACTTTTAGCAAAAACAAGTCAAGATTCTTTTGAATTTTCATATATAAAATATATAGGTACCCGGGTACCACGGGTATCCCCTTAAAGGTGTAAAAAATAAAACGTTTAAAAAAAGATACTGAAAAAGAATTTTTTTAAATTTTTTTATCCTAAATTCTGTTGCTTGACTAGCTTGAGGAATACCAGAAAGACCAACATCAAAGAACTAATTTTTGTCATAAAAAAATCAGGAAGAGCGCATCTTAAGTACCCGGGTACCACGGGTATCCACATAAAGGTTAAGTAAAATTAAATGATAAACATTAAAATAACTGGAAATCCATTACATATATAATAATTTTGAACTCTATCTTTATTAAAACAGATTTAAATTCAAGAGAAATAATGAAGTCCGCGACTTGATTAACTTATTTTCTGATTCAACAATCCATCAGTTTTCATAATTTTTTAAAAGTATTTGTCTGTGATTTGTTTAAAAGAAAGCTGGTTTTTTATGTTTGTGAACATATTATTACAATATTTATGTTTTCATCACACATACAGCTACATATTTATATAGAATTTTTCAAAATTTTTAGCTGCCTGAAAGTTCATTTCAAGCCATGGTGCAGTGTAGTAAACAGAGTTTTTAGATCAAATTCAATGGGATTAGTGTTTGAATAAATGACATCGACACTTGTTTTCGTTATTTTATGTATACTTACATACATACACAAACTACAGATTTTAGTAAAGCTTTTGCAGTTATTTTATTTTATAAATAACTATATGAAAAATAGAATTTTTTAAATTTGTTTAATACTGAACTTTTAGGTTTTTGCATTTTGGAATTACGCAGCATAAAAAAAAATAAATTTAGCTATGAACAATTTTAGAATATCTTAAAAAAAAACAATGAATTTGTTGTTGCAAACACTTTTTGTTATTTTTTAAAGAGAGAGAGAGAGAGAGAGAGAGAGAGAGAATGATTTAATAGTTTCATAGTACAATGTGCACTCATGCCAACAAGGACATGACACTGAGTACAATACTTTGTGACTTTAGCCTTTTTTGGCAGTAGCATTTACTATATAACTATAAATTTTTTTTTTTTGTGTTTTGTGTTTTTTCTATTTTTGGGTACTAGTGAAATTTTAAATTTCCACATAGAAATTGTATAAAAGTTATGTAAGTAGAGCATAAAAGTGGCGCCTAAAATGCTGTGTCAAAAAAACAAAAAAAAAACAAGAACAACCAATACACACAAAAAATTAAACTCTTTTGTGCTTAAGTACTGAAAAATGTTTTATAAAAATATTTTACATTTTTACATATTTCTACATATATTTTAAATCTCAAAAGCGCCAACGAATATTTTTGATTTTAACTTGAATTGTAAACAGCAGAAGATATTTTGCTGCTTATACAGCTACATATATATTTATAACTAAGTAAGTACGTATATATGTACAACAAGTATGTCATCGTAAAAATGTGAATAACAATTTATGTTAGTTTCTTTTTATGTACTTGAGCTATATATATACGCAAAATCACACATGCACATACATACACATAAATTTTATATATTGAACTTTTTTGAAATATGTATCATCATTTGCTGGCTCCATTCAGCTGTATGGGTTCGTTGTCATATCTTTACTCTTTCACACGATTACTCTCATAAATTTAATGCTATTGTTTTTGCGTCATATACATATAAAGTATGCACGTGTAATATAAATACAGTGAATATGTCACTGCTTTTGCTGTTAAATTGTAGTTATTTGCAATAAACAAACACGCAGTTTGTAAAATTACTCAAAATATTTATGTATGTGCATCATACCAATGACTGTCAAGCAGTAGCTGTCACCTCCAGGTAATTCACTAGTTAAGCTAATAAATGTATCCCGTATATTTCTGGGATTGCAAAGCAGTTACAAATGAGCTGAAGAAAATCTATTAAATCTACTTAATCAAGATTTTTTTGGGGCACATCCTCTATGAGTTGCAGGAGCTGATGAGGCGAGGTATGATGTGTATATATTTTTTAAGAAATCAGAAAATAATTCTGAAAAAGATGGACTATTTCTGAAGAAACTAATTTACCTGGAGGACCACCTTTTCCCTGTTATGTATAATATCCACAAATTTTTCTTCACAAGTTCCCGATTTTACTCAAAAGAAGTTTTTTTGTGTCTCTTCTTCAGAAGTGATCATGGCGCAGAATTTGTTGAAGCTAAAAAACATTGTAATAAAATAAATACTATTGATGCCACAGCTGCCCAAATTCAAGTAATTTTATGTGTATCAGTTGAGGATCATATTAAAAATATTCCGAAATTTTTTTCTTAAATCATATTTCTCTAGATCAGTGGTCCTCAAACTTTTTCGTCCATGGAGCCCTTTTGACCGACATTCGATTTTGCTGAGCCCTTTAAATAAAATCAAAAATGGAGAAAAGGTTTATGTTTAGACCTGTAAATATATTTCAGTTTATTTTTAATTTAAAAACCCTAAACAAATATTAACTTACTCTTTTAAAAATTGAATATAAGTTGTGCGCACTAATTCACATGCCATCATCTAATGTCATGTCGTCTAATCATAATGTTGTAACGAACCTTACTCCTGGGTATCACTCGCCGTGTCCGGAATCCGATTACAGAAAATTTATTTAACTGCAATGACCCCCAGCCGACAGTAATCTTCCGATCCACGTGCAGGGGAGCGCTAGCCGTTGGGTTATATAGACGTAGTTGCGTACAGAATCCTAGAAGTGCACGTAGTGCTACGTGGACAATGTGGTTGCGGCAGATAGGTAGCACATCCAATGCAACTACCTGAAAGCACTAGTAGGAGTGGGTAGGGAAGCGACCACACAATGCACACACAGTGCAACTACCTGAGAATACTAATAGGAATGGGTAGGGGAGCGCACACAATGCTACTCCCTGAAAGTATAAACACAATTTAATTACAAGGTAGCACACACAGTGCAACTACCTGAGAACGCTAGTGGAAGTGGATCGGGGAGCGCACAAAATGCTACTCCCTGAAAATATAATCCAAAAAATACTCATAATTTATAATATTATATATTTCCTTTATTTCCTTGTTAAGTTTAATATAGTTTCCCACGATGATTTGCTGGAACAGCAGGAGGAGACATCTGTCTGGTTCGAGTTCTATCCAAAGAAGACAGACCTGAAATTGAAAAAGCGCGTGCTCAACATGGCTGCAACCGCGTCTTCTGCGCAGTATGTTCAGTGCGCGTTCAATTTTCAGCACTACCCCAGGGTCGCAACCCTCGACTTAATCTAACTTATACTACATTACCATAATAACACAATTCATATTTACGTACAACTAAAATTCAATTCATGGAAGCAATTAATGTAACAAAGCTGAATTCATTGATAACGAAAAATAATAAAACTAATTTTAAAGAACAAATTCATGAATGAAAATAAAATAAAAAAATGATGTTCAGCCTAGGGTAAAGGGCACAAATAAGGACCATCGATTTGCGTCCTTACAATGTTGTACAATTTTGTATAAAAAATGAGAGAATTTACGACAAATGAGAGGATACGACATCAAATAAGATACCTTCTGTATTGGCCAATAGTTTTCTATTTCTTACTTTTGCTAGAACTGTCCGATAAAAAAATAACATATCATTGTCTTTGGTTTTAATGGCAGATGAAGTCAAAATAAATAATTTTTATTTCCACAAAATTGTTTCCTAAAAATGAATACTCAAGCTGAACTTCAAAAAATCATTGTGAACGTTTTTTAACAAAATACGAAAACTCTTAAAAACTTAAAAATTGCCGAAACTATTAAAGTGTTGTGTCAAACTGTTAGTCGGGTTTTGAAAAACTTTAGTGGCAATCCAAACATTGATCGAAAGGTGGAATCTGGTAGAAAATATGGGTCGGGAGGTCTACACCCAGCTAAACGTGCCAAGAACATTTTTCATAAGAACTTAAAAGCTTCGGGGAGAAAAGTCGCTCAAAAATTCAGTTGCTTTGAATCATTTATCCGCAAAGTAAGAAGCGGAGCAGGCCTTAAATAAGAAAGTCGCAGATAGGAATACTACAAAAAACATTGACGCAAGAATAGAACAAAAAAATTGCAGTCAAACTTTGTAACCAAATTACAATGTTGCATCATGGATGACGAAACATATGTGTTGGCAGACTTTTCACAGCTTCCCGGTAACGACTTTTACGTAGCAGGTCAGCGTGAAAATGTGCCAGAAATGTACATAACTCAAAAAATCCAAGTTCACTAAGAATCTCTCGTATGGCCGGCCATAAGCAGCTGCGGTAAAAGAAGCCTGCCATATGTAACTTCTGGGCCAATCCACATGGATATTTATTTTTCTGAATGCATGTAGAAGAGGCTAAGATGATTTGTAATACAGCTTACAGTATTCAACTTCTTTTGGCCTGATTTGTTAACATCAATATTGAGATGCTAATCCGCCAAACTGTTTAGAGCTAAGGCCAGTGGAACGTTATTGAGTTCTAATTGAGCAGAAACTAAAAGAGACGAAAGATGTATCGAAGGATATAAGGGGAGTTAAGATTAAGTTGACTGCGGCTTCCAAAAACATTAATTAAAACAGCATAAAGGCCTTGGGGTTGACAAAAAGAATTCCTGAAAAAGCTCTAAGCTTCCTTAAAAACCAAAAATTATATTTTTTTTTCGTATAGAATTTACATAAAGTGAAGTAATTTGGATCACTGCTTACTTGATTTTTTAATGTTAAAATTTTTTCCTGCACACTCCTTATTCCCGAGCACTACCTGGAAAATTTCGTGGAGCCCCGGTTCTCCATGGAGCACAGTTTGAAAACCAGTGCTCTATATAATGAGGACTAAGCTTATTTATAAATTTAAATGTTTTAGGACAGAGGTGGCCACGGCCTATGCACTTTGTGCACATTTGTTTTTGTAAAAACACTTGGGCATAGGCCGAACATTTCTCATCTCTTTTCTTGGCCTATACCAAAGTGCAAAGTAACAATATTTCCGTATGTTTTGTTGGTCTTTGATGTAGATTTTGCTGTTGTCCAACGTATGAGTTTATAATAATAAAGTTTATATGCATTGATGTCTGCACTTCCATGAGAAACTCTTGGGCACTCCTATTTTAGAATATAAACTCTATATATAAAACTATAAATTATCGAACTTTGGGGGGCAAAAAACCAGAAGTCGTGCAAAAATATGTTCTGGCATATTCTTTTAATATCAGTTTGTGGTGTTTTTCGATTTACATCGTTGGGAATAACATATTTTTTGCAGTTGATTTTCCAAATTTTCTCATTCGAAAAACCTATTGAGGTTTTTAAGTTTCCGAATTTAGTCAACTCTTTTTTTTTTAGTTGATTTTGTGTTCCTGTATCAGACTTCAATGAGACTCAATTTGGCACAATTTTAATGTGATTTATCATTCGTTACAATCATTCTGTGTGTGATCACCTCTTTGGATATTTTTATTTCGATGCTAATATATATTTCAAATAAAATTGTGGGACGACCTTTAATTAATCAATACGATGCTTTGCGTGACCTTTGGGGGAGGGTGTTTCGCATCCACAACCAACATTTTTTTAAACTGATATGAAAAACCATTTTTACTCGAAACAAAAATTGATTGCGATACCAGAAGATAAGTTATAACTTCTACATACAAAAAAAATTTATTCAAAACCATTTTCCCAGCCTTTTGACCGAAACAAAACGGGAATCTACCCTTCGCCTTACGAGTACACTAATTTCAATATAGAAACAAAAATTTTGTATAAATTACTACGAAACAGGGCAATTTTATAGTCCATTCATGGAGTTATTTATGCATAGTAAAAAAGAGTTCGCGATTAGTCACAAATTTCTGCACAGCATAACTGTTTTTTACCAGGCATAAAAAAAATGTCACTGTACGAAATTCAGCGATTTTCTTCATTGGGATTTTAAGAGACAGACTTTAATTTACGCCCTATTAGAAATCATTTATCGCTCTCAATATTTGATTAAAAGTGTCCAGAAAGGTTTTTCTTTTACGGTTCAGCGATGAAAAACTTTTCATAAATGCATAATTATCACTTTGCGTGCTGATATATTGAAATTAAAGTGGATATGTTGATTTTATAAATCCATTAAAATTGACTTTTATAAATGCATGTAACTAAATATATGTCAAATAATTTCGTTCGTTCGCATTAACCATCTCGAAATTCGTACTAAAAAAAGTGTATGTAAGCTACTACTACTTTTTTCGAAAAACAAAAAATGAAATAAAAATCTGCTGCTAAAGCCCATAGAATTCTTCTGGAGACTTACAGAGGCAATGCTCTGTCGAAAACAAAAATAATGATTTTGAAATTGAAGCTTATGCCTGTATTTGGTGGGATCAGCAGGTTATGTAGTGTATTATGAGCTACTCAAATTCAACAAAGCCATTCCGGGAGATCGCTTCCGACAACACTGAAGGAAAAACGGCTGCAATACAAGCAGAGACACAATAAAATAATTTGCAGCATGCCACATGTTGTAAGATCGGTTGGAAACGCTGAAATAGTAAGTCCTACCCCACCACGCAGTATTCACCAGACGCTTCTCCTTCAGATTGCGCTTTGTTCTAATCGATGATATACGACCTGAGTGAGCAGTCATATGAGGAGGCCCAGAAGTGGGTTGATTCTTTGATAGCCTCAAAAGACATGTCATTTTTCCAACTTGGAAATCTTATGCTGCTAGAAAGATAGGGAAAAGTAATGGCTATCATTGTGGTTAATTCATTAATTTTCACTAATTCAATTTTTTTCAGTTGCAGTTGTATGATAACGAAATGATGTGTGAGAGTTTGGTCTTTTCGCTCCTTTAAAAAGATGTCTGACGAAAATTTAATGCCAACACATTTTGAATTAAATTTTAGTTAATTTATACCAGCGGATTGGTTACTTTGACCCATTTTTTAATATTTTTTTGGACCTGTTTACTGTTTCTACAAATTATCGTTCGGTTTTGTACTGACGCGGCGTGTTTTTGTCTGTGGCAGAGCTATATTTATACGGCAAGATATGTCTCAGCTTTCTGTACCTGCGTTTTTTTCTTTCGCGTTGATGACAGTCGTTGATTAGTACGAAGTAGTGATTAGAAAGAAAGTTCCGGATATTTGATAAGCTACAATTATTGTTTCTTTTTATTTAAATTCTTTTATTTCGGAATTGAGAATCGATTTGGCTTACAGGAAAATTACAATTCCATGAGCTTTCATTATTTCGTTAGAGCTTAGAGCAGAGAGACTAATGTTAAATAACCGAAATATTTGGGGTTTTGAGTAGTTTCAGTTTCTCTTCCTAAGACTTTTCAAAATTCCCGACCTTGCGTGATAAAGGGTAAAATTTATAAGGTCGTTGGGTCATCAGAAATTACAGTCAATTTCGCTGCTTCAGAATTTTTTTTGTTGGCTAATACTAACTTAGTCCAACGCAACCTATAATGACTTAAAATTTTAAAATTTATCAAAAGTTTTCTTAGAAAAAATTTAAGTAAATGCATGAAAAATGCTTAGAGATTCATCTCACTTCACTAAAATTCATAGAGGGAAAAACGAGCAGTAGCAGCTAATATTTTTGTGTTCTTTGTTGCACAGTAAAAATATGCAAAAGCAAAATGCTACAAGCAAACAGACCTCAATATTAAAATCTCATTTAACTAGGTCAAAGTGCAAGCAATGCAAAGGAACAGCAGCAAAAAAAAAATATTGACGACAATAGCAACAAAAACAACAATAACTACAAACGACAAACTAACTTTGACTACCACTACGACGGCGACATCATTATTAGGTAGCAACTACATACTTTTGTAAACATGGAACAAATACTGGTGGCACTCGGCGTCATTGCCGCCGCTCCGCTAACACCGCAACAGCAACAAAACTACAGCAGTTTGCAGAAACATGAACACATGAAAGAAAGAGAGAGAAAGACGCATAGCCATATACATAAGAGACATAAGTGCGGTAGAGTTAGTTGTATGGTTTGGGTCATGTAGGGTGAAATATAATAGGACCAAAGACGGTAAAAAATTGACCCACAAAAATTCTGAACTCGTTTCAACAAAAATTATGCTCTCTCATTAAAAGCAAACTACTGAATGACATGCCTTTAAGCAGGTACAACAACAACAACGACAAAAACACTGAAATATATTTTATGTTGTGTTTTTGTTGTTGGTTGTTTAAAATTATAAACTTGCAACACACGGAAAAGTTTTCATTACTCAGTCCAAAACAAGTGGGCAACAGAAAGGCCGAGAAAAAGAGAGAGGGAATATGAGTGGGAGAAAAAACATATATTTTTTTTTTAATGTACATCACTACAACACAAATAAAAAAAAATAAAAAAAAACAAGCAAACAACACTTGCAGCAACAACAACGAGCACTGAATAATTGCCCCTATAGGCTAATATACATATAAACACAGCAAGAGCAAGTGGTAGCAACAACAACAAAAGCAACAAACATTACAACAATAACTACTAGTAGGTAGTAGTAGCAGCAGTTACAAAACGCACAACATTAAATTGTTGTTTGCTTTTTACCAGCAGTAGCAGCAGCAGCAACAATTACAGCAACTGCTGTTCGTGGTTCTGGTTGTTGTTACTGATATGAGTGTTGTTGCTGCTGCTACTTACTGTAAATGTTGAAAAATTTCAAATATGTGTAGTTCATGTGCGTATGTATTTTTCCGTGTGAGTGTGCATGTGTGCGCCTGCCATTATTAAGATAACATGACTGTTGTGACGTCATTAGCGTACGCGGTATTTTTGGTTTCGGCGATTTATTTTCGCACTACATAATGTACTTTAAGAAACTTTTGCCATTGTAATTGTTGGTTGTGTTGTTTTTGTTGTTGTTGTGATAACAGTTTTCCGAATTTGGCGCAAAATATTTCAAAAAATTTATGAAAATATTGCAAAACTACAGGGCGTATGAGTATTTTATTTGATATCCTCCACTTGGTTGCTATGGCATATTACACTTTGTTAGAAGTTTTATTAGATTGTATTACAGATATGAAAAAGTAAGTTATAATTACTTATGCTTGTCCTACATCTCCTTTCAAAGTTTTGGTTTATGAAATTTTCGTTTGTACTATGATTTCTAAAGAAGCTCAAATATGGAGTTGAAATTTGTTTTGAAGAAACTCAAGCTTAAAATTAAAGAGCTGAAAATTTACCTTATTTTTCGCTGAATGTTCTGCTTTTCATATACACAATAGTTTCGAATTATCATAGCATTTAAATCAGCATCAACAATATGTCAATTTTTTATTCTTGATCTCAGGTTCTAACGATTTTAGGCTCTTCGAAAAATTTAAAGGTAAAACTTCTACCGTCATGGCTACCACTCACAGCTTACAATTTTTTAATTGAAAAACTGTTCTTCCGGCAGCTAATGAAGATGAACAGTAAATCCTCAGGTATCAAATAATAACAATTGATTTTCTTTAACAGCGAAACGCTAAATTTAATTATAAAGCTGGGAGGTAGATTAAAAATTATTTACAATTTTATCCACCTAGGTAGACCAACCAATCGTCTGTATAAACACTGTTCATGAGCAGAATATTTTTGTAAACATCATACTTTCCAAAAGGAACATACATTTTACCATCCTGCAACCACTTAAGTTTCTCAATTGTAGTAGAAAATATTCCTACTAACTAACTCTATACAATATTTTACTCATAGAAGCCAGCAGCTGATCACATTCTTGCTACACTACAAAAGCTTTGCGATTCACACTGAAAACTATTTCTTGTGTCGACAGAGTTAAGTTAAGATTTTCAGTGGAAGACAAATCTCAAAGTTCTTAGGGTAGTAGATTAGGCCGTTCACACATTTGATTAGGTTAGGTAGTACTGGCAGGCCGCACCCACACATAGAGGTCCTTAGCGATACTTGATAGGAATCCTATAGGAATTATTAAGCGATTGTATATATAGTGAGTGTACATGTCATTTAAGATGCGAGCTTGGTTAGTGAACTTTAGAGGATAGTTTAGCGACCTTGTTCAGACTCTCAAACTTCAGAAGAAGCTCTGGAGTTTCCATCGCATCCTAAAGCGCGGTTTACGCCAAATTTGCACGCTTTGTTGTGGTCACCACGTCGCCCCTAGTCATAAGAACTACAAATTTTTTACTGGCATTTGTTTACAATACCGTAACCGTTAGTTGATAAATTTTTCATATTAATTGATCGCAAGTTGGTGATTGTGTGCACAATGGAAGCTGCAAATAGAAAATTTATTGAAAATCCGTCGTGGTCTGGTTCAATGATTGCGAAAGTGTTAAATATCTCCAAAAGAACGGTATGTAGAGTTATAAAACGATATAAAGAAACTCTTAGTGTTGAAAGAGCTAAAAAAGTTGTGAACAAAAGCTGCTAGACGAATACGCATTAAAGCTAGGCTAAAGTGCTATCGTGCTATAAAATATCCAAATAGAACAGACAAACAGAATTTGCTGGCCAAAAAACGTGCTCGTCTTCTTTATAATAATGTTGTGACCAAATTCAATGGATGCATTAATCATACGTAAAATTTGATCTTAAACAGCTTCCAGGTAAAAAATTTTATATGGCATCGAATCGTGGTAATGTACCCTCAAAATTCAAGTACATAAAAATGGATAAACTTGCAAAGAAAGCAATGGTGTGGCAGGCTATTTGCAGCTGTGGTCTCAAATCCAGGGCATTTGTAACATCCTCTTCTATGACGTCTGATATTTACATCAAAGAGTGCCTTTCGAAACGACTATTGCCATTTGTTCGTCGCCACCATTCGCCAGTGAAGTTTTGGCCTGATTTAGCCAGTTGCCAATACTCTAAGAAAACCATGGATTGGTATCAGACAAATAAAGTAAATGTAGTGCCCAAATATATGTATCCACCCAATTGCTCCCAGCTTCGACCGATCGAAAAATACTGGGCTATAACAAAATATAAGTTGAAGAAAAATACAGGTATTGTCAAAAATGTGAATTCAATGTTACTAAAATGGAACCAAATAGCCGCAAAAGTATTCAGAGTGGATGTTCAAAAGTTGATGGGGTCCATTAAAAGAAATACCCGGAACTTTTTGCACAACAAAGAAATTTAAATCTTTTAATATTATAGTATTAAAACACAATATAAAACTTATCATTTACTTCATTATTTGTTATTCTGAGTGTTCTGGTTAAAAAGATACTGCAACTTTCCTGCGTGCCAATTTTGCGTGAACCGCGCTTTACTCCATACATTTCCTGCACCTTTCTTTCATGATAGATTTATTTTAGTTTAAACGCGTGCGTTGCCACTATACAATGCAAATCTCTTGAAGTTGTTGGTCACTGTTGGAGTTGGCTGGTCACTGTTGTTCCGTTGCGCAGCATTGCTTTGGCAAACAGGACCAGAAAGTGGGTTCTCGTTGATATACACTGCTACATCATTTAACAAATTAACTTCATCAAATAGCATCAATTTCAAATGGAATCTCGTTCTTGTTATTCATCCTTCTCCTTTTCTCGGCCATCCAATGGTATAGCCACCATCTACTGCTTCCAAAAATCCGATTAGCTGAAAAATCGCCCCTTTCTTAGGTGAAAACTTTTGAGTCCTGTTGGATCCACTTCCTGTTTCCCTTTCCTGCAGCTTATTTAAAGCCTCTTTTCTTTGCACGTAGTGCTTTTGATCGGTCCTTAAGTAATTTTAAAATACTTACTTATTAATCGTCGGCACACAGAATAATCTGAATTCCTACCTTCTTCTACTTAAATTCGCTTTTTTTTTGGTAGGCTTGTACTGTTCTACTCCAGCGTTAGCTGCTTCCAAAATTCGGCCACTATCTCTCGGTTTTTTTTTACAAACCCTCTGGCGCTATTACGTTTTTCATGTATCCTATTTAAAAAAATATCGCTTTTAACTTTATTTGCTGTTTTGTTCCTGAAGTAAAAACAAGAAACAATTCTAATTTTAACATTTTTTGTATAAAAGAAAATAAGACGTTTTTTTTTATCTTTTTTCATTATTTTTCCATAGTCGCAGTATCAGTCGTAATTGAAATTTGACTTTCTTAAAAATCTGCCTTATTTTCATCGTTGTCTTTTAACTAATTCAAAATCAATTAAAAATCAGATTAAAAACGTTTGTCATCTCAATATTTTTCATTTGCTATCAAGAACGGCCAGACGTATTAAAAAGTCGAAAAAATTACAATATCTTAAAAACTCAAAACTCAGAAAATCCACAATGAACACATGAAAAAGTTTCATTTTATAAACTAGTGTAATTTTGAACTCATCTGTTTTTGATCGAAGTTACGTGACGCAGTTTATGAACCCAAAAATATCCATTACATGTGAAATTAATCCCAACTGCATTGCTTCCGGATTTATAAGTGAAGACACAAGGATAATTCGACCTGACTCTGGCCTTAACGTAACCTATTTAAGTACAACGAGAGTACGAATAGCATATACATATGTAACATTCTTTTAATTGTAAATAGTGAAATAATTAAATAGATATAGTTTTTTTTCATAAATATCGTGTCAAACTGCAAATGGTCTTAAGAACCTCTTGAATAAAAATTTCAAATGAAAGTTGTCAAAAAAAAAGTTACAAAATTAACATGCTTCAGTTGAATATTTCTCGAATTTTCCTGCTATCTTATATCAACGATTACAATAGCAATGGCACACATGTGGCACAAAAGTCCAATGATAGACCAAGCCTAGCAACTCATGCCATCCATGTTACTATTATTGATAAGCAAATTGGATGAATCGATGGTAAAGAAGAAGTAATCTCTTGTTATTGGCGATTTATATTCTTAGAAGGCATTGTCAGCCCAGAAATGGTGCCATATAATAAGTGATGATTCGATACAAGTAAATACAAGTAAATACTCGATACTTTTCATTCGATTCAAGTACTTTTTTTACTCGATGCTATGCCATATTTAACTTGGTATCGGGGAAAAGGGTCAGTATCGGATACTCGATACCTTTGGAAAATATTTATTTAAAAACTGAAATATTGCAATACAAAATTTGAAATTGAAGATCGTTTTACAACAATTTACATAAATCAATAATAATATATCAATAATTATTCAATATCCATATTCAAAATATTTCAGTCCCAATTGCAATATTCCAATGTATGAAAATATTGCAGTGCAGTATTGAAGTTTTAGAAAATATTGCTGGAATGCTTAGTTTTCCTTCTATTATAAATTTTCTAGCGATTCGCTAATATCATTAAGTTAAAGTTATTTCTATATGATTCACTTATATCCAGTGGAAATATCTCAAAACCATGATGTATAGGCGAAAAACTCATGTTGAGTAGTGTAAACTGCAGGCTCAACCATGTGGTAGCACAATGGGCCGTTCAGGTCTGATTGTTCTCCTCGACAGCCACTTAAAAAAATTTGTCTCTTTAAACGAGTATTCGATACAAGTAAAAATTCGATACTTTTTTCCGATATTTTCGGTAGCATCGATACTTTTATTCGATACAAGTAGTGAGTAAAAGTATCGATACTATGTGGGTATCGAATCTACACTACATATAATAAGATTTCATATTCCATTTTGGGTTATCATCTTATCAGGGAACTAAGCTCCAATCTCTAGCTCTATACATATAAGTTTCTGTCAACTGTGGGTGCTTTACCTAAGTAGTTTTTGTGTTTAAAATAACTGAATATAAGCTTGCAAATAAACAAAAACAATTTCTAACCCAAATGAAACTAATTTTTTTATTTGTTTCTATGTATGTAAAATCTGAGCAGAACATAAACATTAAATATTTACTAACAACAAAATTGTTAGTTGTCAAGTTAGCCAAATTGCTGCTATTGTTTTTGTAGTCACAAAGTATTTGCATGAAATGTTAACACTGCAATTTACGTTTTAACTAAAGCAAGGATTTTTGGTCTTAAAATTTTTTCTTTAAATTATTCATGCGTATTTCTTATGCTGCTGTTGTTGTTGTTGTTGCTGCTGATTTACTCTTTATCTACCTCTAGATACTGTTGCTGTACGGATATTTTCTTTTCAAGTAAAATTGAAATTTTCATTTAAGTAAAATGGAAAATTTTTATTTGTTTTCATTTTCATTTCCTTTTAGGTAACTTGTTCTTCCTCTTCTCCTTATTTTCGTTATGCTGCTTTTGTTTTGTTTGCTTTTACTTAAGCTCAAGATTTAAATGAATACTTACTGAAGCAAAAGCAGTAGCAGTAGCAACAACATGAAATAAATACACTTTAATTCATTTTAAAACAAAACATTGACGTTCCCTAAAAAGATTTTCGTCATCATCTTCATGATAATCATCAAGCAGCACCAACAACATCAGCTTTTGGAACATCAAAACAGTGATGATCATTGTTGCAAAGTGAGTAAGTTGCTAAGTTGTCTGCACTTCACTTCACTGTCTTTATTCTCTCTGATTTTTTTTTATCTCCCTTTTGTGTTTTATTTAAAATTTTGGCTTCTTTAGCTTTCATTTTGTTATGTTTTTTTTTTTTTAAGAGATTCTTTTACAGCCAGGCAGCATAACAAATGCAAACATAGATTGTATTCTTATGTGAAGTTCTTGGTTTCCCTGTTCTTCCCCCCCCCCCCCCCACAACTCCTTTCTTTCCTTTTCACCTTTTCTTTTCTCTCCTAACTCTTGCCTAACTCTTTCTTAGATTTTCTTTCCAGAACCTTGATTCACTTCAGTTATTTTGTTATATAGAAATAAACATTTTTATTCATTCATTCTGTAGCACAAATGGATTCAAACTCTTTTGCTATTTTCCCAGGTTCCTTTCTTCAGTTATTCCTCTGCTGCTGTTCTCCTAAATCTATTCATTTCTCCTGTGCATCTCATTTTGTCTAGTGGTTTTACATAATACTTTTGTTGTTGTTGTTTATTTTTGTCTAATATTTTCTTATTATTTTTTTTTTTTTTTTGTAAACATTGAAAATGCTATGACTGTGACATCATGCGCCACGTTATGCTCCCCATTGGTATTTGTGACATTGCCATTCCCAGTGTAGACGTGGGCGCGCTATAGAAAAAGTTACTTCAAAAAGGAAAATAAGAAAGTTTTAGGTTTTTCTTGCATTTTTGTTTGTTTTCCGTTTCTGTTGTTAAATTTAAACTAATTATTATATTTTGTTTGGAAACAAGGTCACTGTCATTAACTTTAATTTAATGTGTGCATAAATGTTTTAGTTAACCGATTTTTGTAGAGTTAAAATAACGATTTTATTTAAGTTGTTTCCTGTTGTTTTTTTTCACATGAAAGAAATTGGAATTGCTACTCAGAATTTCTTACTATTTTATTGAAAAAAACTAGTTTCAAAACTCTACATTCCGCAATTTAACTATCATTTCCTTTAAGACTAAAATTTATTTTGCTTACATTAGTGAAACCACAGCGCAAATTTAAATAAAATCATCTCCTTTATTCAATATTTATGTAAACTATGAATTCTTTCTTGCTTCCATTACAATACAAACTTCACCATGTAAATTTACCCAAGTTTACATATAAATTTTCATATTTATTTCACACAGAATACGATGCTTTTATGAAATAGTAGAAAGAAAAGATGATGATGAAAGTAAGAAAAAATCAACAGATTGTTTAATTTCCGGTTCCATTTTGAATTATCATTGAAATGTCATTTTTCTTTTCTTTCAATAATGCACAGTGGGCAAAAGTGAGACGTAAAAATTGGCAAAACTCATGATAAATGTGAATAATTTTTTCACCGATCAGGAGAGAAATGGTTTAGCATTAACGTTTAGCAGCTTATACAATGCTAAAAAATTTATTTAAAGTCTTGATTTTTGTAAATTTAGTAAGCCTTTGGATATAAAATTTATACCCTTGCGAAAATTAATTTGGACTAGACAATTTTTCTTTGAAAATGTGTGTAATTCATACAAAAAATAAAATCAGTGACATATCGGAATAATTTTTGGCTTCCAGCATAGATGATGCGTTTGGCATAGATTCTACTAACAATTTTCAGATGCCATAGATTTTATCAACTACACTTCAATCACTGTTCGATTTGCAATCCATCTTTATGATTCTCGCATTGTAGGTTTACTACAAATTCTCGATTCGATTGATTGGATATCAGTTCATAAAATTAAAAATCAGGTAACTTTCGATCTTGGAAAACTTTTATATCGTTTTCGCTGTACGTCTGTTATAGGTACGACTGATCCTGATCCAAAAAAGTAAAAGCCGCACCAAAATATTTATTTCTTGGGTTGTTTGTCTGACTGCTGAATGTGAGCTGCTGAAAGTTGCTCATCATCGGGCTAGCAAAAACGTCACGCATGCTTAAACGAAGAGAGCTGAGAAACCATTTTCGATTGACCAGGAAATTTTCCGGACTTCAATCCAATCGTGTATTTGTGGTACATCTGTCAGGCAAGACTTTGAAATATGAATTGAATTAAAACCATCTCCGAAGAAAATTTGTCTTGTCTACATTTATTTGCACAAGGGTGTATCAATATCACTGGACTAAAAAAAAACACCAATTATAAAAGTTATGAGTATTAATTTTTCGCCATTACCAAGTGATTAGTGAGCTTGGCTGCTACGCCAAGTGCCCGAGTTCAACGCTCGGCACAGACCAAAAATTTAAAATAGAAAATAAAAATTTGTCTATGCGTCACCACTTCTAGGTGGGGAATGGGAAATCTCCAAAAGTAAAAATTGCCTCAGAAAAGCTTTTCATTTCGCCGTTTGGACTCGGCATAAGAGTGGATGCGAGAAGGTTTGTCTAGGCCTTCCATGGGCTGTTGTGCCGTAAAAAAAGTATCAATTTAGAGCGATTTAATTTCTTTCATATTTCAGTTAGACACAAATTGTAAAATTGTACGAAAAACATTATATCTTATGTACTTTGTGTTTTTTAAATAAATAAAATAAATAAAAAATAAATAAATATAAAACACAAATTCCAAAATTAATTTCAGTTCTTGAATTTTGTTCACTTTAAGAGTTTTGCCCATTTTTAGGTTTTTTTTTAAGCTTTATCAGTTTTTGGAATTTTTTCCTTCTTAACAATTTTTCCATTTTGAGAAGTCTTCGTTTTGAGAATTTTCTCCATTTCTAGAATAATGTTCACTTTAAGAATTTTGTCTCATTTTTCGAAAATTTCGATTTTTGAAAATTTACCCAATTTTTTCATTTTATATACTGTTAGAATTTTCTTTAATTTAGAAATTCGCTTTTCACATTTTTAGAATTTTTCTCCGGCCTAATATTTTGTTCTTTTTTGGGACTTAATTCATTTTAAGAATTTAGTAAATTTCTAAAATATTTTCGATTTTGAGAATTTTTCAATTTTTTGAACTATGTAAATTTTTGAAAATTCATACATTTAAAAAAATGTTTTTCTATATTTTCAAAGTTTCACCCACAGTTCCAATTTTCACAATCACTACAATATTACTCATTTTCGCTAGCTACGTTTTAAAAATTTTACAAAGTTTTCTCCACTTTTAGGATTTTGGACATTTTAAGAATTCGGTTAGTTTTAAGAATTTCTTCAATTATTAGAATTTTCTTTATTTTAGAAATTTGAATTTTTTCCATTTTTGGAATCATACATATCCTACATATATATATTTAAAAACTTGCTTATTTTACAATCCAACTCATTTTTCATATTTTGTCAATTTTTGAAAGTTTTTTCGTTTAGCAATTTTGCTCAATTTTTAGAATTTTTATCTAATTTTTTGAATTTTTTTCCAATTTAAAGGTTTTGTCCATTTTTAAAAGTTTTGATATTTTTAGAGTTTAAAATTTATTTTTTCATTTTTACAGTTTTGTCTATCTCTTTAATATATTAACAAATGTTTATCTAAATTTTCAACCATTTTTCAAGAGTACTCCATTTCTAGAAGTTTCCATTTTTTGGGAAATTTCGCCTCCTTTTAAGATTTTCGCCCACTTTTGGAATTTTCCATTTTAAGAATTTTGCCCATTTTTAGAAGTTTTTCTATTTTGAGAATGTCGCCAACTTTTTGAATACTGTACTAATTTTTTTTATGATTATGTCCATTTTTAAAAAGCTGAATATTTTGAGAATTAAGCCTGAATTACAATAGCGCGTCACGGAAGTGGCAGTAAAACGAAATCAGCTGTTCAGTGCCAGTAAATTTAGTAATGGGGCTAAGCAGCTCTGCAAACTGCCATGACGAGCCATTGTATTTTAAGCTTTATTTTCAACTCTTCGATTTTTGTCACTTTTAAGAATTTTCTTCATTTTGATAAATTTTTACGTATTTTGTTAATTTTTAGCAATCTTGGACCCATTTTTTTTAGAATTTTGACCATATAAAAATCTTGCCCATTTTTATTGATTAACAATTATCTTAACAATTTCATACATTTTTGTACTCCCATATTTAGATTTTCCGTATTTTTGAAGAACCTTGTCCACTTTAAAGATTTTGTCCACTATTAGAAATTTTTCTTCTTTTATTTTTTAGAAATTACACAAAATTCTAGTGTAATTTCTAAAAAATTTTCCACTTTCAGAATTTGCAAATTTTTATAATTTTAAGAATTTTTGCATTTTAGAATTTTGATATTTTTTTTTTAATTTGTGTCCTTTTTAGAATTATGTTAATTTTGAAAGATTTTGCCAATTTTAAGGACATAGCTTTAAGATTATCGTTGGTCTACTTTTAAAATTTCCTCCATTAACAGAATTTGTTCATATTTAAAAAAAAAAAAAAAATGCTCGTCAGTTTTTAATGACTTTAGCAATACTATGCAATGTTCATTTCTACACTTTCATGTCTTGTTTCAGCCTTCTCGTTTGAAGCAATGCCACTTGATAATTTGAAGATAGTTTTCTTTTAGTATTTTTTGCAACATTTTTCTCCTCTTTCATATCTGCTTTAGTGTAGAGGTTTTAAAATAGAAGATGTAACAGCGGCAGATACTTGAAAAATCATCATCATTATCATCATCACTGTCTTCAACAACTAGAACAACATCATTATCATGACACTCATTCAACTATGCTGGTTGTTGCTAGCCTGTACAGAAGATACTATTAGAGATATCAACTTCTATAAGTGAGTGACCTGCAGCAACAAAGCAAAAAAAAAGAAGAATTTGTGGAAATGTGGAAGGAAAAACCAAAATTGCTGCATAAGCGGAAGTAGAAATAAAGTTTGCTGGCTGCTGTTTGCCTAATTCATCGTTCATTTGCCTTTCATAATTTTCTTTTCGTATGCTTTTCCATCAAAATTTTTTGTTCAAAACGGATTTTCTCTCAAAAGAAAAATGACTTTTTCATAGATTTTCATATTTTTCAAATTTATTTTTTCTTTTGCGTTTTTATCAATGTGGTAGTAGTATACGAAAGTAGTTAATTGTGGAATGGAGGATTCTTTGATTTTTTTTTTTTGCGGACTTATTTTTTGCTAGCTATTGAGGCAAGACATATTGAATTGGTTTGTGTTTTTTTCTTTCTTTTCTTTCCTTTCAATCTTTAATCAATCTTTTATTTGAAAGTGATGAAAAATTTCTGTCATTATACAAAAATAAATTTTAATTTTTCAATGCAAAAAAATAGAGAAATATGCAAAAAAGGAAGATAAGTTATTAAAATAAATTGCTTATCATTATTTGGTTTATTTACTTTGACTGTACATAAACATAGCTTGCCCCTAAACTGCTGCAAAGATTCTGTTCAGTCAGTCTTTCTCTTTCTCGACTTTCTTTTTCCATTCACCAACTGGCAGAAACAACTTCTGTTGCGGAGCGTACTTGTGATTTCCTCTTCTTCTTGTTGTTGTTTTTCTTCAACTTCACAATTGAAATATTTCCTACACGAATTTAAGCGAATGTGCTTCATAGCTACTAGTAGGAGTAGTGTAGGGAGGTAGGCTTCTCGTCAGTCTCTTAATTTTTGGGGTAGTTTTCTTCATGACAATGTTGAAATGAGAAGAGAAAAAATATAAAATAAATATTACGACAAAAATGAAGGCAGTAGGCTGCAAAAGATCATTGAGGAACTTCCTATAAAGTTTTTTTTTCTTTTGCTTACATATTTTTTGATGGCTTGTCAAAATTTAATAAATTGTTTAAAATAATATTTATTCAACTAAGTGTAAGGCTATTTAGTGCCATGTCATAAAACAAAAAGAAGAAATACCAGAACAGACAAAAGTTTCTTGTTTTTTCGAATGACATTCGAGTGAGTGATTTTTCTTCATTTTATAAATCGCTACTTGTACTTTTTGTTTTTCGATTTGTTTGTTTATTGATTTTATGTAATTTGTTTGTTCAATTCTTGTTTTTTGTTTGTTTATTACTGATGAAATTTACCTAATTAGAATGCGTATACATGAGTTTTAATCATTAAAACACAAAATTGTTGTACTAGTTTTATGTAAACATCAATGTTTGCCTTATATATTTATTCACAATACAAATTCAATATATTATTCTAGATGCAAATTTTCCTGTAGTATACTTTTAGGCGCAGGCTTTAGTAATTGACTTCCTGACAATAATAAAATTTTTGTAAGAAAATTAATAGAACATAGTGAGACAAAAGATTTTTGACTTAATATTTTGAGTGTAGTTGTAAGTATATAAAACAATGAAAATAAAATATTGAAGTAAGTCTATGTTCAGATTCATGAACAGGTTCACTTTTGGATTTATATGTAATATTCTATAGAATAGTTTTAAAAAATAATAGTGAAAAAAAAATGTATTGCACGGACCAAAAAGGAGTGAGGGGGAGGTAAGCTTAAGTTATAATGGTGATAAAAGCTTTTTATATCTATATCTTAGGGTCAACAGTAATGCAATAGCTGTCAATATTTGTTTTAAACTATTTATTTAAGTGTTGATGCTGAAAGTATTTCCTAATCCTGCGAAGTAAGAGAGAAAGAATCTTTTAATTTTCTGAACAGAAATGATTTGACCGAGTAATTTTAGCTGTATACGAGCAAATGCTTTGTAATTTCAGAATATATTTTTAAAAGTTTCTATCTTGTCTCTTCTGCATATTTGGCCAATTCACCATCTGTCTTATTCGGTGTCGTATCCTCTCATTTGTTATAAATTCGGTCATTTTTCATACAAATTTATACGACATTATGATTTTACGATAGTATAATATGCCATATTATGACAGTTTGTGAATTAGCCAATTATATTAATCAAAGTATTATAATATTCAAATTTCTTCTTGAAAAGCCAACTAATAATCTTTCTTACGTAATACTTTTTCTTTCTTTTCATTTCAGGTAATTTTTTTGTAACAGTTTTACCAAAAAGAAAAAAACAATAGCTGGAAAAGTTATCAATAATAAGTACTAGTAAGTTAGTAGACTTTTTATACGTTTAGATTTAAGCAGTTGTAAAATTTATGTTACAAAGTTTTGGCTTCATCTGGTTAAGTCAAAAGCTCTTCTCCTTTCGCTGCCGCCCTGGAAGATGTTTGCTTTTGACAGAATATTTTTGTTATTAGCCACAAGTTTAGTTACTGCTACAATATATTTGCAGCTTTTTTATATAATTTGACATTTATTTGGTACTGTAATATTTTGGAGCTTATAAAAGTGTCAACACCCCATAGAGGGTCGAAATCAGGATTTTCGCATGCATTCATATTGAAAAGTTACATTTGTATATGAATGGAAGGGACCGAATATGAAATGAAAAATTTTCCTAGGTATTTTTACTCTTACATGTTTGCCATTTCCAGCCTAGAGGTGGTGACGTATAGAAAATTTTATATTGTTAACCTATACTGATCTGGTACTGTACGGTCTGGTACTGTACAGGTCTGGCACTGTACTGGTCAGGTACTGTACTGGTCAGGTACTGTACTGGTCTGGTATTGTACTGGTCTGGTACTGTACTGCTCAGGTACTGTACTGGTCAGGTACTGTACTGGTCTGGTACTGTACGGTCTGGTAATATACTGGTATGGTACTGTACTGGTCAGGTACTGTACTGGTCAAGTACTGTAATGGTCTGGTACTGTACTGGTCAGGTACTGTACTGGTCAGGTACTGTACTGGTCTGATACTGTACTGGTCTGGTACTGTACTGGTCTGGTACTATACTGGTCTGGTACTGTACTGGTATGGTACTGTACTGGTCTGGTACTGTGCTGGTCTGGTACTGTACTGGTCTGGTACTGTAATGGTCTGGTATTGTACTGGTCTGATACTGTACTGGTCTGGTACTGTACTGGTCTGGTACTGTACTGGTCTGGTACTGTACTGGTATGGTACTGTACTGGTCTGGTACTGTGCTGGTCTGGTACTGTACTGGTCTGGTACTGTACTGGTCAGGCATTGTACTGGTCTGATACTGGTTTGGTACTGGTCTGGTCTAAGCGAAATGCTAGTTAAAGAATCGTGTTGAAAACATTGAATTACGTACGAGCTGTAACAATTTTTTTTCTACAATTTGAGAATTTACCTGCATTGGATGGACAGTTTCAGGAGACATTTATTAGTTCACTTAGGTAATGTATAACAGGCTCATTAAAGTTAATAATTATTACACAATATAATATAATTTATTTACACAAAATCGTTGCTTATAAATTTTAATTTATTTATCACAGAGGAGTTGTTTCTTTGTTTCCCGCTCTATCTCGAATGCCGTCGGCCATCATCTTCTACTTTTGACGTTTCTCTTTTATCATGCATTCGGCGTCATTCGAAATTCGCAATAGCTTGTTCACAATAATATCATGTAATTCACAATAGCATATTCACAATTAGGTTATGTTTGCATAAAATAAAATTCAAAAAAATATTCCATTATATAATAATGAAAATCTCGTTGGCTGAAGCTTAGAATTAGGAAATATTTAAAAATTAAATAAAATAGCACCAATAGTAATATCGAGAAGTTTAAAATGAAAGTTATCCATTGTTCGGGTTTATGCAGAGTAGCATGCCCCTTTTTAATATTTTTAGAAATGTAGGAATAAATAAGCACAAATTAGTTGAGTTTACAAGTTTATTAAAAAGAAAGTGATTTGGTAATGATATGGCGGAGTGCCAATATTTTAAAAGAATACAAGGAGGAAGTGCCAATCGGCGACTTCCTTGTTGAGAGTTGAAAAAAGATCTGATTCTATTTTATATTACAAATGGATACAAAAATTAAGTAACGTTAAGCGGCCAATGTTGCTACATATAGCTAAAATGTACAATATTCACATAAATAATACAAGAAATACCTAGCCAACATTGGGCGAACAATGTTGATGACCAAGTTGGGAAATTTAAAGATACAAATTTAATAAATACAATAAAATGAAATATGACCAAATCAATAAATACAAGAAATGTTGTGTCGAACCCAATGTGGCTCATGTCCTCTACATCCATAGTATTTGGACTTCTTCCTCCTCCACCTTAAATCTTAGGCTTTTTTCTTTCTCTCATTTAATTAATGCTTTCTTTGTACTTTGCTTCTTTTAATATTTAAATATCAAGAGCAACTTTAAGTATCTTATTCTGTACAAAAAATACTTAAAGTTGCTGTTTTTAAATTTCTAGTCATTGTCTTGTCAGTAGATGGCGCTTTCTAAATGAATAATGTTACTCATTTTTATGTGTTTTTCAGCTGGTTTTTGAGCTGCTATTGTTGTAATATTACAAATTGACAATCTGAGTTAATATAACGCTTACGCTTAAGGCTCAATGTACGAAAAACAGAACTAAAAATGTGGGACCATAAGAAAAAAACCAAATTCAATTTGTTATCAACGCAATTGCTTGTTTATTTATGTATGTATATTCGAGGCATGTACATTTTTATATATGTAGATATATACTATAATTTTTTCATGTTATTGTAGCTTTTTCACTTTTATCATGCGATTTATATTCGTTTTTTCCATATACAATCTGCATAAATATATATATATATATATATGAGGTATTGGCTTGGAAATATGTAATATTGACGCCACAATGGCTGTCATGTTTTATACATACACACAAACATAAACACACACATAGATATATACATATATGTATGTGAATGTACTTTTGTATTTTTTTTTTTTTATCAAATGAATCGATTTTCATTTTCGGCACGATTTTTTGTGCCCTACATTGTTGTTTTTGCTGTTGTAGTTAGTTGGGGCCTTTAATTCAACATTGTCAAAGCGCTACATCGTCCTTGTCATGTTTGTGCGCATGTATATGTGTGTGTGTGTCATCCATACATCCGTCTGTCCATCGTTATCGTTCTGCTCTCATCGATTTGTTCTTTTGGTATAAATGTGAAATTGTGCGTATAAAATAAAACAATCGTAAATATGCAAAAACCAAAAATAAAATAATCTCTTAAAAAATTTATATTTATTTGTATGCATGTGTATTGTTTTTAATATTTATGCTACTGTTGAATACAAGTTTCATGAATACGATTGAATTGTTGTGCAGTTAAAAGAAAATTAAGTGATAAAATTTTGATTTTTTGGAATTGAAATATTCATTTTTTGTTTTGCTTTGAGCTATGTTCGAAACTGGTAATTTTTTTCTGCTTTTTTTTCATATTATATCTATCATGCCACTTTCACATAAATATATGTATGTACGTATTCAATTATATAAAAGGTGATTAATTTTTTTCTTTTAAAGTTGTTTAAAAACTTTTTTTTAAATGTTTTCATTATCTGCTATAACAATTTATTTGTGGTAGTAAATTTGATTGAGCTTTACTATTTTTGCTATTATTATTGTAAGTATTTGTTTATATACAAAGTTGGCGTATAGCAAACACGATTAATTACCCAGTAGGAAATTTTTTTATTGCTGAGGATATCAAAAATTAAGTATTTTTTCAAAGAAAGCTTTTTTGATTAACTCTACAAAAATATTTCGTGAAATTTTCTTAATTCGTTATCAGCTTGAGCCAAATAGATAGAGCGCTAAAATAACCCAAAATATAAGATTTCTAATCTCATTTATGTGACTTTAACAACTTCACTTTAAAATGTTTTTCTGCTTTACTCATACCAAAAATTTATTGCTTATTTTGCTAGTTAATTAAAGCAGATAAACTTTAAGAATATAAATATATACCAACAATGAAAAAAAAAACATAAGTGAAAAACATCAATAATGATGCGATGATGCATGGAATTGCCTGTCAATGGCAAATTCTATAACTACGAGTATCGAAACTTATGTGCACATAAGTACATGAAGGTAGATGTACTTCATACTGTCAATAAACGTACAAATAAATTTCTTAATAAAATTCAACTTCATCAAGACACCGAACCACTTTATAATCATCAACAACAGGAGCAGCAAGAAACAAGCATCAAAGCATTAATATTAACTGAAAGCAAATAAACTATGAAATTTCTAATCTAATTCACACTGAAATACTAGCACAGTTTTCTTTTTGATCGACCCACCGCCCCATCCTTTCTTATCATTATTGAGCTCTTTTAGAAATTCCATAAAACCAAAGTCAACAAGCTCTTCTGCTAGTTTAGTAGAAAATTCCCGCATAAAATCTAAATAAGCTACTGCAAAACAACAGAGAAGTAGCTAAAACATCAACTTGGGTGACTGCCACACATACCACAGCTACTAACTACTACTATTGTTACTACCATCACCACATACAACTACAAACCCATACAAATACATACCAAAACACCAACACCTACACTTTTAAACCCTTTTTATTTTTTTGGTATAACCACTTGCTAAAGCCACAACAACTGAGTTTTAACTTTTCTTCTTTTCTTTTGCTTTTGCTTTTGCTTCTATGTTCTATGGTTAGTTAAAATAATAAAAATAAAAACAGTATCAACCATTTCTATTATCCACTTCCATCAAAAAATATCAAAATACTTCATTCATCAAGAAGAATGAAGTGTAGTAAGCAAAAAACAAGAAAAAAAAACAATACAATGTTGATTTCAATGTATGTGTAAAGAGGTAGAAGCAAGCAGCAGCTGTTAAAAAAGTAGTTGGAAAGGAGCGTAAACTGAAAATTAGTAAAATTCCATTGGTCGTTATTTGGTTAAATATTTAAGTATCCGGAGAGTTATTTAAAATGTTAAAGTAAAAATTACGTTGAAAAATATGTTAACTATTTGGCTTAGTTTATTGCGATTTTGTGTTTGATCGGCTTAGATTGGAATTTTACTTTACACCTCAGTGGCTTAGTGAATAAGTCTTAGTTGCCTCATGTTAGCAATAAAAAAAGAATTTTCAATAAAATTTCAAGTAAAATAAGCTTATGCTTATAAAATAGGAACCCTAACTAAATATTGTTTTTGGAAAAACTTGTTTGAAACTTACATAACAGTAATGGCTTAAAATCATTTCCAAAAAATGTAGTAAATGGTCGGTGTGAAAAAGAGTTTCCTGCTAAGATTTATGCAGGCTCTGTTTTTTAATTAGAAATTCAATTCATAATTTCGCATCTCATATTCTTAGTTTAGTCTGAAATGGGATAAAACTAAATTTATAGATAGCGAATTTTCTCGCTCTAAATTTTCTATAAATGAGACTTAGGTTTAAAAAATTATTTTGTGTTTTTAGTTTGGATTGCCCAAATTAACGAACACACGGCAGAAGTGAAACTTCTTGTGAACTAAATGAAACACAAGCAAATAACAAGCAAATGAAACTTTTCAATCGCTAAATTTTTTACTTCCTTGGCTTGTGTTTTTTAATTTCATTTGCTTGTGTTTCGTTTAGTTCACAAGAAGTTTCATTTCTGTCTTGTGTTCGTTAATACACAACCAATTTTTTTTTTTGGGATTAATGCTAGAACAAAAATTGCAACTCTGTACCGGTAACTTCGATGACAATTGTAGCGAGCTCGTTTTGTGTGCGACATCTTCATGTAATTCCTTGGACATTTGCGCCATCTGTATGTGAATTGTATAACTGTTATAAACTTTAAGATGGCAACGCTACACATTGTTCTTTCTGCCATAGGCGTGTGTGTGTGTGTATGTAATTAATATGTTAGATTGAATTAAAACTATTTATGAATCGTTAATTATATAGTTTGCTCGTGAATTCAGTTACGTAATATTGATATTTAGCCCCTCATGCACATTGCTCGACAAAATTATGTCGCATTGCAAACTTACGCGCGACGTCACATCCGGTTGGTTTTACTCTAGGACAAGACAAAAGAAGTTTCACTTCAAAACTGGACATAAATTTATTACAATGAAATTTAATGCAAATTTAATGCACTTAAATAAATCACGGCTTGAAATTTAAATAAATCTCTTGGAGGGGGAAGAGGGAAGTTGACTTTTACATAATTCAGTTGTCTATTAAATTTTGTTTTAGAACTAAAAAAAACAGTAAATAAATTTTAAAATACAACTCAATATGGAAGTACTCAATTTATGAATTGTTAGGTTAGGTTAAGACAGATTTTAAACTAACCTAACAAATCTTAAATTATTGGAAGTATCCAAGCTGATATAAACTTAAAATGTTTAAACCAATTAAAAACGACATTGAACATCAACCAAATAATTCTGCTCACAAACTTCAATTCTTTAGTAAAATAATAAAATAAATTGAGTTATTTAACACAAGTCACAGTAAAACAAAACAATGTCTTTGCTCGTCTTATCTGAAGAAATTCTGTCTCTTCAGAGTATCACCTAAAAAACAATACATTTAAGCACTGTCTGCTTAACTTATTTATTTCCGTTCATCTCCGCTTCACTTCCTGTATCGTGCAACACAACTAATTCATTAAGTACTCGTATAATGCATACTCCTTTTTTCAAGCTTTTCATATAATTTCTTTTGTTCTCCATGGACGAAACTGACAAATTGTCAACTAATTGCACTAAGCTTCACCAAAAAATATTTATGAAGATAGAAAATAAATTGAAGTGAATTTCTTCAGTTTTGAAAATATTAATACAAAGGAGGAATGCGAGAAGAAGCATAGAAGATACAACAAGCAACCGGTATGCAAAAGCTTAAAAAGAAAGTAAAGCACAAATAAAACGTAAATACAACACAAAGAAAACTGAAGGAAGAAAATAAATACATGAGCGAGGAAAAAAATAAGAAGAAGTTAACAAAAGCTTGCAATGCTAACACTAAGCTCTAAGCTAAAAGGCAAATACAAAAGCCATGTTCAAAAAGAAGAGGATATTAAATAGATATTTCTTTTCATTTTTACTGGTATATTACGTACATATGTATGTACTATATACCAAGAAAGTGTGCCATATTCGAAGGCATATATGTAAGATATACAAGGTGTGCCATAAGTATCGAAAAAGTTAATATATATATAAATATCACATAAAAAGTGAATACTACTAACTAATCCTAATCTTTGATAAAAACGTCATCTATTATGATTGTTAGTTTTGAAATAAACATAATTTGTAAAGTAATGAAAAGAGTTAAGCCCTCACTGTTCCACCTTCCACAACTACTGGATTACATTATACTGAAGTGTGTTGTTTATTATATTTTAATTATTCTTTATTCGAATATTTATAAGTCTAGTACTTTCTTATATATTAAAGTCGCAATCACTAATGCAATTATTTACAGGAATGTAATTTTATTTATCTGTGCCCAAAATCATTGAACATGTTTTTTTGTTTTCTTAGGCTAAGTTCGTCGAAATTTAATGTATAAAAACAATTGAAATCGGGTAGTGCCAGAAAAGAAAAAACTTGCAAATTTTGTCTTTGAATAAATTTTTATAATCATAAGTAATGCAATAAGAATGTTGATAATTTTTAACAGAATTTTTTAACAAAATTTACAGACTCCATAGCGATATTGGAAGAAAAGTTAAAATAACTATCTGGTATGAGAGTAAGCTTAGGTCCAATAATTAATTAGTACCTATAAAGACAGGTACCCATAGCAATCCACATTAAAAGACAAATCAAAGAAATGATCTTTTGATCATGGAAAACAAAAAGAAAAGACTGTATTCAAAATGTTGTTGACCTTTTCTGATAAGACAAGAAAATAGTGTTGTGTTCTTCTCGAGAAGGAATAATGATTTTAAATTTTACACAGGTTATTCATTGAGTCTCGCGAGTTAAAGTTTCGCGTTGCAGCGCCTAACTAGCGTAGAAGTTGCGAAAATTAAGAAAAAACTGAGACCATCCCGATTTGTTGACTTGGTAGAAGACATGAGGACATACTGTTAGGACAATTAGAGAAACTGGTGAAGATTTTGTTAGCAGACTAACGGATAGGTTAATTAATTCGAAAGTACAATATATTAAGAGTATACTGATTTCAGACCGAAATTTAAAATATTAAATAAGTTTTAGCACATAGTCGTGAACGCCTGTTGATTAAACTATACATGTTGTTAAAAATTTAAAAGCGTTTTTCTCGGAACAATGTTCTTTGGATCGGTCCAGGCTTTTGAAGAAATTCTATGTAATCGATTAAGCTGTAATTTTAATATGTTATTTTAAACACCAATTGCTCTTGCAGGTAGTAGAATTGTCTACTTATAATCATTATTTTCTATTTTTTATGACAATTTTCAACGAAAAAAAGCGAGATTTTTGAATTTTTTTTAAAAGTGAGCCATTTTGTTATTTTTCAATAAAAATATTGGGAGTATGAATGTATAAACTCACAATTGTGACTAACTTTATATCTATCATACGCGCCATTTTTTTGACATTGACAGCTATTCTATCTCGAAGAGCGCCAAAAATACTATAAGAATTGATCTGTCAAATAATTTTCATAATTTTACAAAAGTGTTTTACTATAGCTGAAAATGTCGAATTTCGTGCCAAAAAATCAACATTTGCGGGAAGTTTTAATTTGCTTCTTCCATTTAAAGAAAAACGCAACTGAAGCACATTGTTTACTCACTGAAGCTTATCCTGACAGTGCTATAGACGTTAGAATGTGTCAGGTGTGGTATGCCCGTTTCAAAAGTGGTGATTTTTAAGTTGAAGACAGGGAACGTTCAGGCGGCCCGAAAAAGTTCGAAGATGAAGAATTGAAGGCATTACTCGAAGAAGATTCATGTCAAACGCAACAAGAACTTGCAGAATCTTTAGGAGTTGATCAATCAACCATTTCTAAACGACTAAAAGCATTGGGAATGATTCAAAAGCAAGGAAATTGGGTGCCCTACGAATTGAAGCCGAGAGACGTCGAAGGACGATTTTTCACATGTGAACTGCTGATTGAACGACAGAAAAGAAAGGGTTTTCTGCATCGTATTGTGACTGGCGATGAAAAGTGGATACGTTACGATAACCCAAAGCGTGAAAAATCATGGGGACCGCCCGGACATGCATCAACATCAAAGGCAAAGCCGAACATCCATGGATCCAAGTTCATGCTGTATATTTGGTGGGATATGAAAGGTGTCGTGTATTATGAGCTGTTGAAACCGAATGAAACGATCACTGGCGACCGCTACCGACTACAGTTGATGCGTTTGAGCCGAACATTAAAGGATAAGAGGCCAGAATATGAGAATAGACACGACGAAGTTATTCTTCAGCACGACAATGCTCGGCCGCATGTTGCAAGGCAAGTAAAAACATACTTGGAAACGCTGAAATGGGAAGTGCTACCCCACCCGCCGTATTCTTCAGACATTGCATTTTCTGATTACCACTGGTTCCAATCGATGACACATGGCCTGGCTGAACAGCACTTCCGTTCTTTCGAAGAACTCAAAAAAAGAACCAGAAAGATGGGAGAAGGTTGTGGCTAACGATGGACAATACTTTAAGGAATAAATTTATAATCACTTTTTCACAATAAATGTCCAAATTACGAAAAAAATTCGAGTTTATACATTCATACTCCCAATATTTATATCTACTACCTGCCAGAATGACAAATCTACAGAACAATATTCTATTTTAATTTCTTGTCTCGGATGACTTCAAGTGCCATAATCACTCGGGCCAGCCACACACCCTTTTTTTAGGTGTCCACTTTGGACGTAAAAACACTAAAAAATATCGTAAAAGAAACTCCAAAAAATTTTGTTTGTACAGTTAAAGATGTTAATAATAACATGTAAAAAAATTGGAACGATTGTAATATATTTTGTTATAATAAAAAATTACCGAAGAACCCCTCAAAAATTAGGCCGGAATACAAGACTACATCCTTAAAAAGCACTGGTACTCAAGAAAGTAAAATTTTCACCATTTAAAGTGATATTGTAAAGGAGCAATTTTTAATGTCGAAGACGTTTTAGTTTTTTGAATATTTTAACGTAACCAATTTTGGATATTCCTAAAAAAAAATTGTATAATTCTGGAAACTATATAACTATATTAGAATATACTGGAATTAACTAGGAATACCATATTCTCAAATCAATTTGAAATACTTCGAATTAAATTTTGAATAGTTTTAAATTAATTTTAAACATTCTGAAAATATTTTAAAACACTCCGAAATAAAATTAGAATATTCCGAAACATTATTTGAATACTCTGAAATATATACTTATTGAATACTGTGAAATATTTTTGGGATACACCGTAATATACTTGGAATACTACTAAAAATATTTGGAATATTCTTGAATACATTTGGAGTCTGCTTATTTTGTGACATAATATTCCATAGAGGGCCAAGATGGAATGGAAAATGGAAAGGACCTACATTTCTATGCCGAATCCGAACTGTAAAGTGAAAAGCTTTTTAAGAAATTATTATTCTTTGTACTGCATTGCCAAGAGGTGGTGCTGTATAGAAAATTTGTTTACTTTTAATTTTTGACCTTACTGAGAATTGAAGCTGGTATCCTGCGTAGTTTGAAATCCAGTACAGTAACCACTACACTACAGCGACCACTATAAATTTGAAGTACCTCGAAATAAACTTGGAATACTCCGACATAAGTTTTGATACTCCTAAATAGATTATAGATACTACGAAATATTTTTGAACTACTCCGAAATTTATTTAAACTACTCCGGAATTTATTTGGGCGATTCCGAAACATATTTTGACTACACCGATATTTCGAAATACTCCGAAATAAATATGAAGTGCTCAGAAATTTTGGGAAATTTTAAATTAATTTGGAATACCCAAATATTAATTTATTTTGTGAAAATAATTCCGAACATTTGATATAAAAGTTGAGATATTTGAAACTAATTTAGAATAGCCAAATATTAATCTATAGTATTTGGAAAATAATTTCAAATATTCAAAACTTTATTTAGCAATGTGACGAGTGATTGGTATTTCGTCGCCTGAGAATTGATTTGGCGTATTGGTATATGAATTTGTACAGACATACGCCAAATTAATTCTCAGGCGACGATTTGTTTATGAATGAATTGCAAAAGTTTTGGTTAAATTATAAGTAGATGAAGGGTCATTGTAGAATTCATAACAACTGTAATTAACTATACAATCTACATGAAATTCTCTTGGTCGAATATCTTTAATTGTTTTTTAATGACCTCAAAAACTTGCATGTCTCTTGTAAGTAGGAAAGAGAAGAAGGAAGAAGTACACCACACTAACTCCCTAAGGACCTTCAAATTGTATTTTACTTCATAGTTTAAAGAATTGATTAAAGCATACCTAAATGAATATGGAATATAATACGTATACCATAGGCTACCTATGGTCTTTAGAGAACTGTAAGTTGGATTTTAGTAGCTCGTCTTGAGGTCGGTAAAGATAATATTGATACCGTAGCTTTCAAATTTTCTTTGGCTTAGATTAAAAAAAAAATAAGCTATGTTAAATTGCAGTTTACAGGGTTGATTTCTAAAGATTTTGAATGCGTAATCTGTTACGAAAACTAATGCTTTACCTTTTATGGCACACCTTGCACACATACACACATATGGGAAAGTAAACGCATATTCGCCCAAGCGCTTACATTAATATTAATACATTTACGAGTACCTTATACATATATGCACATATATAAATATTTGGGCATAAAAAAGAAATAAAACTGAATTGCTCAAAAACCTGATGCTAAATCAAACATTTCTTTTTTCCTTCTTCCACATTTTCATTACATACTTTTCTTTTACTTTATTGTATTGCTTTTGTTTTGTTTTAATTAATACTGTTGGTGTTATTTGGTTAAATTCTTTTGGCTTCTAAGAAAAGAACATGTACAATGTACAAACATAAGGACATATATGCCTTTACTCTTATATACATAATATAAGATTCAACTATGTACACTCTGTATGTATGAGTATAATAAAATACATTGGAACACATGTAAATTTATTACTAAAGATATTCTTGATATTAGTTAAGCACTTGGCAGAGATTTTCATGGATGTAAGTTGTGTGAAGCACGTAACTGTTTTTTTTGGGGGGGGGGAAATGAGTTCACAATCCAAAATAAAGAAGCCAAAAAATAGAAGAATTTCTGCTGAAGTTGGCATAAATTCAACGTTAGCTCGTATGTCTAAATAAAGATTCAAAGAAAAAAGAGTTTAATCAGCATATTGTTTTTTTATTTGAAGATAAAACATTAGCTTAGAACAGGGAATGAGAAGAGATTTGCTTATATACATACGAGTATGTATGCTTGTATTTTAGTATAGATGCAAATTTTTTCTTGAATATTAGTTATTTAAATCTTAATTAATTGATTTGGCTTCTTTCCTTAATTTTTTTTTTCTTTTGGCATGAAAGCCTCTTTAAATCATAAGCTCATATGTATAAACAAGTAAATAGAGACAAATTAAAACTTAAGTAGTACATGTTTCACAAAGAAAAAACATTCATTATATAAACTGTATACACAGGCAATTGAAATTGTTGCACGTGACATGCAGCCTTAAGTACTTGTGAGGGAATTAAGCAATTTTAAAGTAATTTATAATGTCTGCGAAATACTAAGAGCTTTTCCCGAAGAGCATTTAAAAATTATAAGAATTGTGTGAATTTTCAGATTTTTTAGACAAAGTCCCGATTCTTAGTTAAAATAAAAAAACTAAATAGATTGAAATACTTAGAACTCAAACGTAAATCGAAAATTTTAAAATAGAAAAATAAAAAAGAAGAAGAAAATAACTGTCTTTGTAATTTTCATTTACTTTACAGTATTTTACTTATATTATATACTTAGATGACGACCTCGATAGCCTAGTGGATAGTGCACTAGACTTTCATCTGGGAGGTTCGGGTTCGATTCCCGTCTTCGTCTGGTGGTTAATTTTCATTACTTTCTTATATTCACTATCAATATGAAGTGTATGAGAATTATAAGATAGTGTACAAGTACACACATTGGTTGGTAATGGCAAAACCACCAAGCCGATAAAAAAATTGCTACACCGCCGTTCGGAATCGGCGTTAAACTGTAGGTCCAACTATGTGGTATCACAATGGGCCGTTCAGGCCTAAGTGTGTCTCTCGACAGCCACTCCAACCTAACCAACCTATACTTAGATTGTTGAAATTAGGGAACTATCACAAAGATCGCTGATGAGGAACCGTAGCTGTTTCCGAAACGATCGTCTGATCTGCTTGTTCTATAAACTTTTTGACATTATTCTGGTATCATTGTTCATCCAAAACCTAATAATTTTAATAATATTTAAAATATCTATTTAATTAAATTATAAGAATTCAGTACAAATAACTACTCTAAAAGGTCACCAAACTGTATCTCATACTCGTATGACTCCTGTAGTAAAGAAATGCTTAAAATCTACGGTAATTATTAAAATGATTTTACTGATAATTGCTTTATCCTTTCCTTTACGCTCCCCTTTTGCTTTTTCCTAACATTTATTTTCAAAATTCACTATCAAATAGTAATCCTAGTTGGAGACAAAACAAATTTATCAACAAAAATCTCATTTTCCACTAAAATGTTGAGCGTTTTTGTTTTATTTGATAGCCAAGCAATTGGAGACTTCCTGTTAGAAAAACAAATAACCCACAAAAAAAAGCTTAAGCTATTTAGAGGGATGTGGCATGGCAAAGGGGTGAAATGCTTTAAAAATTGTTGACATTCTCTCATGAGTATTTTTTGTTGGTTTGTTTGCCATTAAACAATGGGAAACTGTTGAAAATATTTTGAATGTGAAAAGTTTTTATGAATACCTAGAAAACTAGAAATTATAAAGCAAAACAAAAACTCAAATAGAAATGAAATGAAAAAAAATAAAAAAAATAAATAAATGTAAATGTTTATTTAAGTGGTTTGTCAAAATGTAAAATGAGAAATTAAATTTTGATTTTACCTACATTGATTTGGGGTTCGGTTGAAGCTAGAAATTTCAAAACTAAATTTAATAATAAATTAAATTATTATTGCTAGAACTTTTTTAATGGACACATGTATATGCATGTAATTATACTTCTAAATTGCCAAATCTAATATAAATTTATTGTGCATATATTGATTAATTTATTGATTTAATATGAATGCATGCTTTATGATTCATGTTGTAATAATTACTTTTGAAGTGCAGTCATTTATATGCAGTTAGGTTAACAATAATTGTTCAATTAAAATTCTAATAGAGAGTTAGTTTGGTTTTCTTTACACATACATTGGCTTGAATGTGATGGACAGGAGGATATTTTGCAATTGTTTTAGTTAATGCAGTGTTTAATTATTGATTTATTTCCAGTCATAAGGAGTTTATGTTTTTGGCATATGCTCTGCAAGTTAAGTATAATTCGAAGTATTCCAAATCAATGCCAAAATATGGAAAATTTCTTTCCGATTATTTGAATCTGTTTTCCGAATATTCTAAGTTGAATACAAGATTGTGATGACAGGCTTTTTGGTCACAATTTTAATACGAAAATTGTAAAGTATTTCATAATTTTTTCAAAACGCTTCGACGCAACTTTTGAGTTCAGAGTACTCCAAATTGATTTCAAAAAGTTTAGAATATTCAGAAGTGGTTTTTGAATATTCCAAACTGATTTCAGAATACTAAAAATTAATTTTAAAATATTTAAAATTGTTCTCGAACTGTTTCGAATTGATTTCAAAATACTCCAATTTTATTTCCGAATATTCGAAATTCCAGTGAACTTCAAATCACTAGTGGATCCCAAAGACGCGTTTTGGGGTTAAAAACCCCTTATAGTGCGGACACACGAGAGTACAAAGAGCAAATTTAACATTTCGTTGAAATGCAGCTAAAATGCAGAATTTCGCCATACAAATTCAAATTCTGTATTTCAGACTCATTTCGCTGAAACGCACCTGAAATGAAAAAACGAACTAGCAATCCTTAAAAACAAGGTTGTAAAAAAGAGGAAAAATTTACGATCTATTACATTTTTTAGACATTTTGGATTTTGTTTTCATAACAGCTGCTCTTGTAATATTTATTAAGCGAAAAAATAAAACAATGCAGTCGGAGAGTAACTCATTGCCATTCCTCCAAGTATCCATAATTGTTATATAAACTCTTGCTGTTCCAATTCAATTGAAAGGCAATATTTTTATTTACACAAAACACACACAAAAATTCTTCTTCTTCTCCAAACTTATAATCTGTCAAAAAACGAATTTGAAATTTCTTTTTTGTCGTGTGTTCACCTAAATTTCAAATGCAGAATTTCAACGAAATGCACTCTAGTGTGTCCGCACAATTACCCATGAAAATCTTAACAAATTTGATTGTTGTTAATGCTTCCAATGACGACCTCGATAGCCTAGTGGATAGTGCACTAGACTTCCACCTGGGAGGTTCGGGTTCGATTCCCGTCTTCGTCTGGTGGTTAATTTTCATTACTTTCTTATATTCACTATCAATATGAAGTGTATGAGAATTATAAGATAGTGTACAAGTACACACATTGGTTGGTAATGGCAAAACCACCAAGCCGATAAAAAATTGCCACACCGCCGTTCGGAATCGGCGTTAAACTGTAGGTCCAACTATGTGGTATCACAATGGGCCGTTCAGGCCTAAGTGTGTCTCTCGACAGCCACTCCAACCTAACCTAAAGCTTCCAAAAAAAAAATAATTATAAGCAATACTTCAAATTTATTTCAAAAAACTTCAAATTGATTTTGGATTTCATATTCCAACAATATTATTTCAAGCTATTTTAAATTGTTTTCACAATACTATGAAACTTATATCAGAATAATCAAAATTGGCTTACAGAAATTTTAATTTATTTTCACAGTTTTTTAAATTTAAAGTTTTTATTATGTGAAATGGGTGAACTCTCTTTAGAATCTAGGGAGCTAAGTTTATTTCATAAAAATTGTAATCCTCATCAGCTTTGTTCCATGTTATATCAAAATCGCACAAAACTAAGGTGATGAGACTTTATTCTAGAGCAGTGGTTCTCAAGTGGTGGGGTGCGCCCCCTTAGGGGATCGTAGACTGATTTGTAGGGAGGTGCGGAGATATTTCAATAAACAAATATTTGAATACTCTGTAATGCACCATAATCATAATATTTTGTATTCAACAAAATAATTTCGTTTTTCTTTCATATTATATGTTAAAACCTACAATATGCACCTTTTAGTTTCACATTTTCTATTTCTGACTTAAGGTACGCTCACACAGTTGCGATTTTATTGGTGCGAATCCGCAACGTAAGAAATTACAACAATGCAAGCCATTATTTCATATGAGCGTGCACACACATCTGCGATTTTGAAGCATCGTTTTTTTGGAACATTCACAGTTCCTCTCTTTTGCCACGCAAACTGCTGCGTTTTCATACCGACAATTAACAAAATAAAGAAGAAGAGCAAGTAAAATGAAAAAAGTGAACAAAAAAAACAATTCAGAAATGCTTGATATTATTTTGTATATTAATACTTTTATTTTAATATTTGTATTTAAATAGTTAATTGAACTGGTAGAAATCTCAACTAAAAGTATCTTGTATGTGGCAGAAAGAAATGAAAATCAGCTGTTGCGGTTTCAATGCGGAAAAATTGCAAGAATGTGTGCTGCAGAGACGCATCGAAAATGGTCCGAATTCGCATCGATAATAGCTTTAAACTGCCAATATACGACAAATTGTTGAAAACTACAATAATATTTAAAAAAAATCTAATATAAAATACCATTTTCAAAGAACTCTAGTTCAAATAAATTTTAACAGCGTTTTTTTTTGCCTTTGGTTAATTTTTCGACCACCTTTTACTATCAAAAACTTCAACATTAGGAATCACTTAAGATCAGGGCCGTAGCCAGAAATTTTTTTCGGGAGGAGGGGGGTGGGGTTTTCATTCGAAGAAAATATTCATAAATAATTTTTATCAAACTGATTTTTAAATACAATAAATTAAATCGATGATACCCTATCAGACTAAGGACAAAAATTAGATAAATATCTTAAAACTTTAGGAAAAATTTTCCGATTTTTTTTAATCTTAACCTCAAAAATATGGCCAAAAGCGACAAAAAAATTCACTGAATAATCAAATAAAATTTTTTAATTTTCTAATGCATTTTTTCTATCGTGAAGGACATAATTTCGTTAACCCACTACTGATGAGGTTGAGTACCTCAAAAAAATTACCAAAAATAGAAGAGGCTCATTTTTTCAAATGATCATTATTAGGAATTTGGGCCATTATCAATGATAAGGAACCCGGATGAGGTTGGCTTAAATTCCCTAAATTCGTGAGGTCACAGCATTGAAAGAGATCTTTCTACTCTTAGTGCTCTGAGCAATAATGCGTTAAAAAATTAATTTTAAGATGGGTTTTGATAATAAGATGGAGTTTTTGCGAAAGAATTTTTCACGTTGAACACAAATCTGTGGTCGAAAATTCCCATCACGTCACGTTTTAGGAAAAAAATGGGGTTCAAGCAAGTCTTATTTTACAAAGATCCGATAATTTTTTCTATTTTTATTAATTTTTAAACTTTTCAAACTGAAACAGGAACAAATTAAATCAAAAACATTTACTGACCCAGAAAAACTTTGAATGCAGGAGTGCTCAGTATCACCTTCTCTTTTTGAATCCGTTGTCAAAGCTCATGTCGAAGAAAACAAATCGGATTTGATAGCATAGTGTAACTAAGATTTTAAATTTATTTTTTATATTTGACTTTTTAGAAAAAAAAAACCGATGGAAGTAAAAAATATCGTTAAATAGATTTTATTTTGACTTTTTTTCCATCCATTGGCAATTAATCTCAAAAATGAGAATAAGGTTTCCACATTTGGGGGGGGGGGGGAGGGGAGGGGTCAGAACCCCAAACCCCCTCCCCCCTAAATACGGGCTTGATTGACTCTATACATTAATTATTTGGTCACTAAAACTTCACCATCCTAGTTTTCCTCACAAGGACCAATTTATCTGCTAAATAAATTTACTAGCCTAGTTTATCTTTGACGCAAACTAACCAGAGCCTAATCCAAACTACCGAAAAACCAGAATTTTATCAAGGCGGGCAAGATTTAATTTAAAAAATTGTAAACCAGCATAAACAATTGTTGCGTGAAAATTAAAGTAGGGGAGGCGCGTGTTTGGCACGAATTCGAAAAGGGGGGCGTAGGGTGAGCGCAGTTGAGAACCTCTGTTCTAGAGAGTATTTTGTTCAAAAACTTGAAACCTACCTGAATCTGTAGAGCTTTCAGCATCGATACTATCCAACAAAGTTATCCCTTCATATTTCTGAAGTTTCTGAAGTTATTATAAAGAATACAAAGGAGATTTTTAAACAACAAATACTATCACAAACTAAAGTATTTTCTTAGTTTTAGCATCAAAGAATCTCGGGTATCCTGCAGTTTCTCACAAATATTGAACTATATTTCAATTTGATGTAAAAATGATTGAAAATGACCTAAACACCGGCATTGGTTGTCATCAAATAATCAACTGTGCGAGTTTATTGAATCAGCTTTCAGTTACAAAGCATTAGCAAATTCTAAATTCATAAAAAAGATGTAACTTTTCAAACGGTATTGGTAGATGGTTAAAACTTAACTACTTCAAAATACCAAAACGACATAGAAATCTCCCTGAAGCGATTTTTATTTCTTCATTTACGAACAAATTTAATTTTCAAACAATATTTGCAAATAGTTTTCCCAAATTTCTTTTTATTTGAATTTCACATGCTCTCTATCTACAACTTCATGTCATTTCATACACTATTTGCCCTTTTTACGAGCTTCCATCTACATACGTGTGTATGTAAAAAAAAAAATTCTTGCATGTGCAAGTTTTGTTGACAGGATACGTTAAATAAAGTTGTTTACAATTGCTATTTTTGCTTTTTTCAGTTTGTTTGTTTGTTTTTTTTTGCTTGTCATTTCAAGACTTGATGATGACAGATATATTGAGACAGAGAAATGAACGAAACGCAGAGAAAAAATAAGAAAAAGATAGAAAACAAACAAATAAAATGCTACATAAGAAAATAGACAAAATGTAATCGAAGTGTGTTGAAAATTTGCTTGAAAAATAGATTAACATGAACACAGGATACAGTGATACTCGGTATGCACCATGAAAGAGAAAATGATGTTTATTTGAAGATGTGAAAGGGGAAAAATATACAAGATTTACAGCTGTCTGAAAAATGCCTTGCAGTGAAAATTAAATTTAAATTTAAAAAAAAAAATTGTCATGTCTGTATATGTGTAAGAAAAAAAGAAAATTAAAATTTCCATTATATGAAAACGCACACAGCCGCAGACTGAAGATATAACTTTATTATTTTGATTAGTCGTACAAAAAATTATATTAAAAACATTTTTTTTTTTTTTTTTTGGTAACAAAAGCACTTCACCTTAAAATATTTTATGTCAGAACAAAAAAAAAAGTGCTTTAATTTAAAGCATTCATGCACACACCCACAGGCATACCTTCACATACATGTATCTGCACACCGTACTTATGACTGTGTTTGTTTTTGTTTACCATTGCGCTTTGGTGTTCGTGGCGCAATGATTTAAAAGTGTCTGTGACAGAAACACCAGCGGGTGATTATTTCTCACTGCTGTTGCTTCTGTAAATATTAGAATATTAAAATATTTTTGCGTTTGAAAATACATACACACACACAGATATTACACACATATATACAAATATATATTTATATACCTAAATAAACAAGTATTTCATTTCAAAATTCGTAATTCTCTCATTTCAGTTTGAATTAAGCATTCACCAAATTTAATTTCTAAATAAAATAAGCGCATTCAGCGTAAATTAAATTAAAATTGAAATATCAAAAGCAACAACAATGACAACAATTGCAAGCTCCAGTATGATGAATTTTTGGGTTTATTTCTTGCAAAAAAAAAAGGAAAGAATAATTTGCTGAAGAAATTTTAATTCATTCAAATTTTTTTGATTTATTGTTTATGTTATTAAGAGGAAAATCAAATTCAAGGATTTATTTAGTGGTGGTCATCAAATTATAGCTGCTTTTCTTATTGAATTTGATTATTAGCATATAAGCATATGTTTCATATAGCAACCGAATGTTTTACTTTACTTTTTCATAGATCTATAACAATGCCGGCTCGATAGTTCTTTAAGAAAAAAGGTCGGCCAAGGGGCTGGAATTCAAGAGATATTTATTTATGCAGACAGATTCGACTGATTCTGTTTTATAATTTCAGATTCAGAGGAGAGGAGAAAAGCTTCATAGAAGGCTAACACTCTATTTTTATAAAGACATCTCAACCTCAAAGGATTACAGAGGTCGGAAGTTTCTTGAATAACACTTAACTTCAATTTTAAGGCTGGCTCGATCAAAATTTTCAAGTCGATAGTTCTGTATAAAGGAGGAGGAAAAAGTGGGAATGCAAGCATTTGATTTTTTTTTCCAAATTTTGAAGCAATCTTCAAGCTTTATCCAAATAGAAATTAACAGTGTCGGCAAATTTCTTATAAATAGCTTACGAATACCTGGTGGAATTTTTAAATCTTTCAAACGAGTTGTGGCAGATGACCCCTCCCTCGGTCTCCCCGTCCCCCCATTTTAATGTTATTATTATTATTATTGGTATAATTGGGGTGACCCGAAAGTCAGACACTGCGAACAAAAAGATCTTTTCTACCACAGTCCCAAATTAAGACCAACGACGCTCTGCTATTCTGATAAATTCTAGAACATTACAAAAGGTTCAAGTGACGTTTGAAAGTATGATGCTAGTGCTCTATAATCAATTCTTTCGTTTTGCTTGATAGGACGATCAGAAATTTGTGGTGGCTTGGACGTAGAGGTTCCAGGATAGCATGTTAAAATTGTTGCTACATATAGAATTCGACATCAACTGCTCTAAAATGGAATGTGGGGTTGATGTTGGAATCTACTCAGAACATATGAATATTGCTGACACCCTGACTATATGGGAATCATATAACGCAGAGAATTATTCCCCAAAGTAAGATAAGTTTAAAAATGCTATTTTCATAGACTATAACTAAGTTGTTATTGAAGCTTTAGCTTCAGTCTGCATATACTCTTACCAGTTTTGAAAGTTGCTGATTCAATTCCTCCAAAGGAGACTTATTTTTACATTGCCCGGCTTTCAATTGCTAGCCAAAATGTTCAGAATTGAGACTGAAAAGCTTCTTCTTTTGATTAATCCGACGGCCTGGCATTAGTAGCGATACAAGTAAATACTCGATGCTTTTCATTCGATTCAAGGGATTTTTTTACTCGATGCTATACCATAAGTATTTTACTTGGTATCGGAAAAAATAGCCAGTATCGGATACTCGATACTTTTGGAAAATATTTATATAAAAACTGAATTATTGCTATACAATATTTAAAATTGTGGATCGTTTTACAATATTTTACACAATCAATAACATATTTAAAAATGCTACTGCAGAATTATTCTATATGTATATTCAAAATATTTCAGCCAATATTGCAATATTCCAATATGAAAATATTGAAGTACAGTATTGAAGTTCTAGAAAATATTGCACCCCATGCATGTAGAACAAAATGTTTATTGAAACCTTTTCATTAAAATAAAATATAATCTATAGCTATAATCTGTTGATTAGTTTTCTTTCTATTATAAATTTTTTAGCGATTTGCATCTAAACATAATAAACATCATATACTTAAGTTACCGTCATTTATATATGATTCACGTGTTTCCAGTGGAAATACCTCAAAACCATGATGTATAAACGAAAAACTCGTATTGACTAGCGTAAACTGTAGATTCAACCATGTGGTGTCACAATGGGTCGTTCTGGCCTGAGTGTCTTCCTCGACAGCCGCTTAAAATAACGGTGTAATTTGACTTTTTAAACGAGTATTCGATACACGTACATAGTTGATACTCTTTTCCAATATTTTCGGTAGCATCGATACTTTTATTCGATACAAGTAATGAGTAAAAGGATCGATACTATGTGGGTATCGAATCAACACTAGGCTTTAGACAAACAATATTTATTGAAAAAGTGAAGATACCAAAACGGTGATTAATTATTTTCGCAGTGGAAGAAGTATCGACGACATCTACCTACCTAATTGCAGCAACTATAAATAAACGATGAAAAAGCTTAGTAAGCTACTGGTTTTTAAATAGGCACAAAATATGGGATAAATTTGCTATCGCTGTTTCAAGAGCAAAATATGATTGGGAAGCATATTACGAAAAACAAGAATATTTAAGTCATAAATTTAAAAAAAAAAGAAGAAATTTATACAGGTTTTGCTGAATACCAGAGCTGTAAAAGAATGCATTCAATTTAATTGCAATACCTTGAAGTCACAGTTAGTAACCGACAATTCATGATTACAGTTATTGAATAATATTTTTGATTCCAGAATAAAGAATGCTGTTAAAAGTCTTTTTTGGAGTCGTCGATTTGTTGTTCATTTATAAAGACTTTTTTAGAGTTAAGGGAATGCAAATTTTTTTTTGAAATCATGAAAATGCAAATCTTATGACTCCAAAATTGTGACTGCTTTGAAGTCACTTAGAGTCACTTGGAGTCACTTGAAGTCACTTTTGGAGTCACTTGAATACCCTTGGAATCATTTGGAGTCAATTGGATTTTGATGTCAATTGGAGTCACTTGAAATTATTTGGAGTCAATTGGGAATTTGAAGTCAATTGGAGTCAATTGCAGTCACTTGGAGTCAATTAAGATTGGAAATTGTTGTAACATTTAATCAAACCAATTGTCTAAGCAGTGGCACAATAATTTATTGGACTCGCGCAAGATAATTTTCACCAGACCGTTAATAGTTCTATTCATTATATATAACGGAATTCAAATTGTATCTTCTCTCATATATGGGAACTCAATAAATACTCAGGTCTTTCAAGTTTTGATAACTCCATTTTTTAATTATGAAAACTGCACTTCTTGCAGTATTTATGAGAGAAACTGTTTGAGAGGACTGAGCATTTATAATCCCAATTGACTCCAATTGACTTCAAATCCCCAATTGAATCCAAATGATTTCAAGTGACTCCAATTAACTTCAAAATCCCAATGGACTCCAAGTGACTTCAAGTGACTCCAATCGATTTCAAAATCCCAAGTGGCTCCAAAAGACTTTAAGTGACTCCAACTGACTTCAAATTTAAATTAACTCCAAGTGACTGCATGTGACTTCAAGTGATTCTAAGGGTATTCAAGTGACCCCAAGTGACTTCAAGTGACTCTAATTGACTTCAAAGCAGTCATGATTTTGAAGTCTTAAGATTAGCATTCCCATGATTTCAAAAAAAGATTGCATTTCCTTTAAAAGACTTTTATAAATGAATAACCAATCGATGAGTCCAAAAGAGACTTCTAACCGCATTTTTTATTCTAAAGTCAAAAATGTTATTCAACAACTGCATTCAAAAATTATTATTCATTTGTAACTTATTCAATTGATTGTATTCCTTTACAGCTCTGCTGAATATTTTATTTCATTAACAAAATTTTTAAGTTCCCTTTTCCTGAGCTTAACTCAATTCATATACATTCTGTCAAATAAGTACCCGGAAATTTGAAATAAAACACAAACAACTTATCAATCATCTAAATTTATTATATCCCCTTCTGAGGCAATACACTTCTTCCAACGAACAATCCAATCATCGAAACACTTCTTAAAGCTATATTCCGGGATGGCCTTCAGTTCTCGTTGCGAATTGGTTTTTATGTCTTTAATGCTCTCAAAACGGGTTCCACGAAGTGGTAATTTGAGTTTTGGAACAGGAAAAAGTCACACGGGGCCATATCTGGAGAGTACGGTGGTTGTTCGATGATATTTGTTGAATTTTTGTTCAAAAACTCGTTCACAATGATCGCTTTGTGCGCTGGTGCATTATCGTGGTGCAAAATCCAACTGTTGTTCCGCCACAAATCTGGTCTTTTGCGACGAACATTCTCTCTCAAACGCCTCATAACGCCAAGATAATATTCTTTATTGACGGTTTGGCCCTCCGGTAAGAATTCCGAATGAACAACACCACGAATATCGAAGAAAACGGTCAGCATCACCTTGATTTTCGATTTGCTTTGGCGCGGTTTTTTCGGTTTCGGCTCATTTTTGGCGCGCCATTCCGATGATTGTTGACTTGTTTGCATGTCGTACTCGAAAACCCATGTCTCGTCACCAGTTATGATGCGTTCGATGAACGTTGTATCGGAATTTACGCGTTCAAGCATGTCTTCAGCCACCTTACTGCGATTCACTTTTTGAAGAAAATTCAGATCTTTTGGCACCAATCGCGCTGAGACTTTCCGCATACCCAAAACATCAACCAAAATTTGACGAGCGGTCTCATGAGACATGTTCATTTCTTGGGCTATCTCTCGCAAACTATAATGACGATTTTCGAGCACAATAAAAATTCACAGAATAGTGGTTGACAGTTGTGCCAACCTGGGAAAAAAATATTCTCAGAGGAAAATTTAAAATGAGAATTTCCGGGTACTTATTTGACAGAATGTATGAATGATAACATTATTCAAAGTATGTAAATTTCAAAGACAAAAATCTTTAAGAAAGCGAAAAGTATCAAAACCTACATTCATTAGCAAAAATGCTGAAGCTTCTTTTTTTTGTTAAATTTTTTATCTCCAACCAATCAGTATTTTGAGCCCTTTTTTGGAACAAAGAAATCCTCGAATAAATGACGCTTGCTCTTTCTGTATTCAGATTTTTCACTAAATGTTTTATATTTTAATTGATTGCGGGATTGAAATTAGAGAAGTGATACTACAGATTTTTCTGAAAAGTACTAAGAGGTTTGATTAAAAACACCTTACAAAAAATATGAAAAGTGTAAGAGGGTGAGAGTATCACAGCTTTCTGTCTCTCTCTTTCTCGTCCTTTCCTCATTTTTTCGGTAGATAGCTAAATTACGAAAAAATATTAAATGTGCCCTTGGGTATAAGTAAATATACCGTATATAAAGTACCTAAATGCAATTTAAAATTATTTACACTTTAAGCAATAATAAGCTTTAATGTTATCAATTTTATAGATGTTGCTTTCATGTTTATGTTAATCGACTTAAGTCAATGTAAATGTATTTTTTTTTTTGAGAAAAATATTTAGTCATATAAGTGACATTTAATTAACTATGATTTATATTTATGTATCATATTTATATATCTACTTATTGTTGCACATGTTCGAAGGAGTGGTTTCAATTTTTTTCATTCTCTTAATATTTTGTAAAATTCCCCCTTCTAATGAGTGTATGTATGAATTTACAAAATGCAAATGCATTAATTAATTTTGCGCGCTTGTTATTATTATTTTCAACATTTTGCTGTCACAGCATGTCAATAACTTACAATAAACTTTTCAAAATTTAACAAATACATAAATGCAATGTAAAAATATGTGCATGTACAATATATATCGCTCATCTACTAAAAGACTGTCATAAGTCAAAAAACACGATTTTTGAGTTAATGATGCAGAATTATTCATTATATCACTCTTTTTATTGTGTGAAAATTTCATATGAATATCTTGTATACTCTGCGCGTGAGAATTAAAAGATTACTTCTTTTTTCTGCAAAGTGGGAGTCAATTGAAAACTTTAAACGCGTTTTCTGCAAAATCGCATTTTTTGAGTTATGGCAGTCTTTTAGTAAATGAGCGATATGTATATTCATTAGCGGGCTTAATGGGGTTTAATAACATCAACAAATACATATTTGTATGCTTCCAAATATTTTTATTGAAAAGTGATGTTATTGTATGTTTGTGTAGAGATTGCCAAAAAAATAATGAAATTATGTGTGCACCTACATTTGTAAGGATTTAATTTAATGCGTGTATGTATTTTATAAACAAACAAGCACACATAAAGAAATAACCGCATATGATATCTAAGCAAATTTGAGGGTGGACAAAGCCTAGAAGTGTTATGAGTACTAAATAAGTGTATTAAATTTGATTTGTTGTATTATAATATTCTGTTTTTTTCATATGACAGTTCACCTGACAGTCAAAGGTTATTAACCTTTAAGTGATTTACTGTGTAAATAATTTTGTCTTTGAAGTTGCCGTTTATGAGCAAAGACCCTTACTACTAGTATGAGTTATTAAATTGATATTATTTGTGTCTGGTCTTCGAATAGATTTTAAAGTTATGTCAAAAACTATACTTATAAGAATTTATGGCAAAAAAAAAAGAAATAAAAAATATTGAGAAGCTATATTACTTTCCGATCTAATTTCCTAATAAGACCCTAAGACTTTTTGTATTTTTGGAAAACATGAAATCTTTTTTTGAGGGTTGTTTCTTTATTATATCTCTATTTCACTGAGTTATTGAGACAATGACGACAAAAGGACCAAAAAATGTATTTAAAAAAAGAAGGATTTACAGTACTGGCCAGATAAAAGTTACCACTTAATACATACTGAAAATCGAGAAAAAATATGTATCAAAAGATTAAAATTTTTATTACCATAAAATCAGGTTTACATAGATATTTGTAATTTTTAAATTAGAACTTCTAATTTGCAACATAGCGTATGAGTAACGTCAAATTAATTAACCCTATAGTTCCCAAATTTTTAGTTGATAAAAAACCAATCGGAATTGATTAATATTGGCGTAAAAATTATAAACTGATTTAAAAACCCAAAAAAAAAAACTAATGGGCGTGAATTTATGAAGTTGGAAAGTTTGAACGCCTAAAATTATTTGTTTTTAAATGAGCTTTTTATCAATTTATTTTAAGTAATTAAATATTTTATATAAAAAATTCAAATTCTCAGCTATCCATAGCTAATTTTTTATCTGGATAGTATGACGGGAAGTATTTTATTTCGTCAAGGCCGTATTTAGGGGGAGGTTTTGGAGGTTCTGACCCCCCCTCTCCCGAAATGTGGAAACTTTCTTCTATTTTTTGATATTTATTGGCAGTGGATGAAAAAAAAATCCAAATAAAATCTATTGAACAGTTTTTAAATATTTGTTACTTTCATCGGTTTAATTTCTAAAAAGTCAAATATAAAAAAATAAACTTGAAATCTTAGTTACACTATGCGACCTGATTTGTTTTCTTTGACATGAGGTTTGACTTTGGATACAAAAAGAAAAGGCGATGCTGAGCAATTCTGCATTTATAGTTTTTCTAGGTCAGTAACTGTTTTTGATTTACAGTTTCGGGTTTAGGGCTCATTTGGAAGGGCATGATTCAATGTTCAGCTTTCCAATTTAAAAAAATGGCCAAAAAATCTATTTTATGGTTTTAAATCCAATTTTTTCTAAAACGTGGCGTGATTGGAAATTTTTGACCTCAGATTCGTGTTCAGTATAAAAAATTCATTCACAAACACTAGCAAAACCCATGTAGGGCAGTAGTAGTGGATCAGCTATAAAGTTTTAGGAAACAATCTTAAAATGTAATTAACCCATTATTGCTCAGAGCACCCTAACTCGGAAGACCTCCTTCAATGCAGTAACTGCACGAATTTTGGGAATATAAGCCAACCTCATCCGGATTCCTTATCATGGCCCGAATTCCCACTGATAATCATTTGAAAAAATGAGCCTCCGACTATTTTTAGTATTTTTGTTAATTTTTTTGAGGTCGGGCTCATTATCAGTAATGGCAAGTCAATGTCAATTTTCTTCGAATGAAAACCCCCTACCGAAAAAAAATCCTGGCTACGGCCCTGCACCTCGTGCTTTAATAGCAGCAGCAGTTTTGCCTGGCATCGATTCTATCAAGTCTCAGCAGTATTGGACCATTATTTCCTTATTCCAAGCTTTTGCTATCGCCAACTTCAACTGAAATCTGTTTTTTAGATTCTCTTTTACCACATATTTTTTTAGAACTGTTTTCAATGGGGTTCAAATTTGGGCTATTTCCTGGCCATTTTACCTATAAAAAGAAGATTATGGAAATGGTATTATTTATTCATTTAACTCACAGAATGAAGATTCTTGGATTTAAAAAATATCATACTTGCACATTTTGTCCCATGGCATAACGCTGAGTCGTTTCGGAAAATTGGACTTATAATTACAGGGAATAAGGCATCAATAGATGGCTCCAAAAATTCTTTATTATGCTGATGTACCCATATGCGTTTAATGTCCTATTTATAAATGCCAAATGACTGCATCCGTTATTAGAATATCACTCCATACCATAAAACTTGGTGGAAATTTGCTCCTTGAAATTATAGCATTTGGGAGCAAATCCTCGTTCCTTCTCTGGCGGGCGTACGGGACTTCTTCCGATTGGTTGAAATTCATTGTGGATTTGCCAGTAATTATTCCTCTTTTTCAATTATTTGAGGTCTAGTTTTGGTGTTCTTTTGCGAAATGTAGCCGAGATGCACGCATTTTAGCATTTAGCATCGGCTTTTTTCTTGACCTTCTTGCTTCTAGACCCATTTCTAGCAGCCTTTTCCGCACAGCTCTTGCACTTATGTCAACTTTAGTTTGATGGCTAATCTCCACACTTATCTCCACTGAGAAAGAAAACTGGCTTTTTAGGCTCAATTTTTTTTTGATTTCGATCCAATCGTCTCGTCGTCTTTTTATTTTTTAGTCTAGTTTGCTATGCAATAGTCCGTGAAGAATATTTTTCTTCCCTTAAAGGCAAAATAACACTTTTTTGATTAGTCGTTAATTTTTTCCTGATTCGCACTTGATCACACTTCAATATGAATTGAGACAAAAATTAAAAGTAAAGCGCAGTCAAAATCATCAAAATATCAAAAACAAAATTGTCTTCAATTTGTATGGGGTGGTAACTTTTAACTGGCCATTACTGTAAACAGTTCATCTCTGAACCTGAAGTTAGTTCAAGTTTTCGATTTCTTAATTGCTTAATGGTTAAACCCGGTTTGGTGGCAAAAAGAGTCTGAATAGTTAAGTCTGAATTCTATTCACTACTGTGTGTCTAATATTCTAAATAGCCACCACAGCTCCGAACTCTTAAAAATTCAGTTCCAAATTGTCTTAGGAATGATAACTAAAATCCAGTGTTCAAGGCGGCGCAAACATTGGGCATTTACCACAGCTCCGAACTCTTAAAAATTCAGTTCCAAATTGTCTTAGGAATGATAACTAAAATCCAGTGTTCAAGGCGGCGCAAACATTGGGCATTTACCACAGCTCCGAACTCTTAAAAATTCAGTTCCAAATTGTCTTAGGAATGATAACTAAAATCCAGTGTTCAAGGCGGCGCAAACATTGGGCATTTAACAGCTGAAACAAGTGTCGGTAGTGATATTCAGTGGAAGAATTAGCAACCTTTCGAAGTGTAGCCATTCCTTTTGCCCCATACATTCTTTGGTATAGCTTAAAAAGATATAAGAGGACACTCGAAAATAAGAACTAAAAGAACAAAAAGAAACCTAACATTTACTGAGGGAATAGGAAGGATTTCTCTGCATCTGAATAAAATCGAGAGAGTTTTGAGTTCAGTAGCAAAAGTTGGTTGATTTTTTTATAAAAAATTTCAATTTTTTATCGCTTCTACGATATTGCAGAGATTTTTTAATTTACTATTTCCCGAAGATACTAAAAAACTTTTCTCAATTATTTAAACAGTATGGAAATACATAAGTTTTAAATATTTACTAAATACTTTCAAGAATTAGAGTATGAAGAGGAAGTTTAGTGGTTCTTGAGAAAAGAAAAATTGTTTAACTCTTTATAAGTCTGGAAGTTTATACAAAATATTTTTGTATTGAGGTGTCATGATGCTTTCTATACTTTAAATCCAGGTAGAAATAAATCTCTGTTCAGCGTTGCCGAAATACTTTTGGACTTTGCAATTGGTTCAGAAAAACTTTTTGCGTCATACAAACCAGTTGAGTTAAAATATCATCAAAATATTTAATAGCATCGATTCAAACACACAAACTTTCCGCAGCTCTTCTATTAACTCCTTGCTTTTGCAATATTAGTGGATGGCATTTGGTTAGCAAATAATTATATATAAGAAAAATATTGCAGCTTAGTGGAAAAACTAATTACTATAAAAATCATGATCGGATTATCACTTGTTCTAGGAATCTTTTGTAAAGAATTTTTCCAAAAATTAAATAACTGGAAACTCATTTTTCTGAAAAAATTCCCAAGAAATAAAGTTATTCTGATTAGAAATTGATTTACAAATATTCACAAGAGGATTGAAGGGAGGTTTGGGGCAAAATCTCTTCCTACCTGATTAATATCTACACCATTGAAACGAACCTTCCTGGTTCCTTTTCTTTTTGTCAGGGTATACTCAGCGAGTAACCAGGGTGCGTAAATAATAACTCACGGTTTATTTCGGTTCACTGGTTTATTGCTATTCTTCACTGTTATTTTATTTACACTTGATTCGTTAGTATTTTTATCCTTAGTACCTCGTATGTTGTTTGTTCGTTCGCCTTCGTTCGTGCTCGTTTCACTTTGTTTGCCTTTCTTGGCGCTCGGGTTTCTTGCTGTGGCTTCGTTGCCGCTCGTTCCTGTTCCTGTATTTACGATGCGTGTCCTCGTGACACGATGGCTAAGTCTTTGTCGTTTGCTGTATGGTCAGTGGCAACTTTGTTTATACTACACCAGTGAGGCTGTCGCACACCCTGGTGTTTAATGAATACCTGATCTTTTATACCTTGGTGTGATGTCTCACTCGCAAGGTCCAATAAATACCTGACCGATTTCTGAGAATTAAAGAGGAATCAAACGTGCTGTCGCTTCGTTTGATATTAGCTACCAATGTCTAAGCCTTATCCTTCCGTGCTGACGCAACCGTAAGGAGTATTTCATATAATCTAACAAAGAGAAGAAGAAATGACCTGTGCCACAGTCTAAGTCTGAGTCTGAGTATCTTCTTCTGTGCGATGCATGTCCTTTTATACTTATTCTTTCTGTATATGTCCCGTACTGTTTCCGTTTGTTTATTGTATTGTTAGTGTTAAATATGTAATTGTGTTTTTATAAATTCAATATTTAATTATTTCAAGGTAAAAATATGTACAAAATAATAACAATTGTGGGGTCGAAATTGATGCAAATTTCGGATCCTTACACCATTTCTAGTACTGATTTTTAATTAACAGTTTCTTCTCAACTTATTTATTTCGGGGTACAAATTTTTATTGTAGTTTTAGACTCGTAGATTTGGACTTTGTTAAGAATAAAAACCGAAAAAAGATTGAAAGAAGTTTTTGCGAAAGGCTGTAGAACTTTTGGATTTTCGTACATTATAATAACTAAAATGCGTGAAAGGAATAAAAACTCGAAAAAAAAAATTATATTTTTTAACTGTTTTTTAATTATTGAAAAAACCATTAAAGTTTATTTTGCAAGGTAAAATAAATTGTTAATTTAGAAAATACTTTTAAGGACAAACTTTTTAACCCTGTGTCAAAAGAGAAACTTTTTTCGAAAAGGGCAAAAAATACCCATAATGGGGGGCGCCAAAGCGTTAATATGTTAGAGGAAAATATTCTGGGAAAAATGCTACTATAAATTGCTGAACATACAACAAGCTCTGATGCAAAACTAACCAGTTGTCTTATGGTTTGTTATACTTAATCTGATGCAAATAGTCCAGCACAAAAAAAAAAAAAAATTAGAAGCAAATTCTTAAAACGCCAAGACACATATAATTTTTTTTCTGAGTTCTATCTGAATCCACTTTTTAACCTTGTTATTTTTTGGTTTGTTGAACTGTGTTATTCAAAGACAAATCAACACAAAAACAATTTTTTTTAACAGCCGCAGAAAATAATTCAAAAATCATCTACCTTTTACGTCTTTTGTACACTATAGTAACCAAATTATTTATGTACATTATATTGCACATTAGAGATCCGTGAATTTAAAACTTGAAGGATTTGGATTATCCTGTGGTAGTCTACAGCCCCATAGCTATTTTTTAACCTTTAATAAAGGACAAACAAATCAATATAGTTTATATAGCTTATAGAAGCATTTGGTTTCAAAATTGTAAAGAACCTAAGTAACCATACCTCAGGGAAATAAGTATATGTGCATCAGCTAAATTTTAAATAAAATAACTGGGAACGATCGAAATGTATTCAAATTTTTTTTATTTCTAGTACTAATGATTAACTAAATTTTAGAAAACTAAATATTAATACCTCTTAGGAAATAAATATATGTGCATAATGACATTTATTCAATTAATTTTAACCATACCATTTTTGTGTTTCTTTTTTAGTAGTTATTATGTTTTCCTTTTTTAATAAACACTTGGGTAACTCGGTTTGGCATGGAATCAACCAACTGCTTTAAAGTTAAGAAGCTTATTTGATCCCACTCATAAAGTAAAGCCTCTTTCAGCTGTTTAATGGTCTCAAATTGGCGGCCATTCTCATAAAGTTTGTTTGAAAGTATTCCCCACAGGTCCTCAATAGGGTTTAGGCCCGGACTGATCGCTGGCCACTCCAAAACAGGTATGTTCCTGGATGAAAAGAACTCCTTTGTAGTGCGTGCTGTATGAATTGGCGCGTTGTCCTGCTGGAAGATCCAACCGTCTCCATACAGGTCCCCAGCAAATTCAACAAGCACTTCGTCCAACATTTGTACATAAATGTCCGCATTTGTTTTAGTCGGAATAAAGCATAGCGGATACTTTCCAGCATACCCAAAAGCAGCCCAAATCATCAGCGATCCGCCACCTTGATTTTGCTTATGACGAGTTTGGCGAGGTTGCCTTACATCGCGCCAGTATTTGTGACAGCCATCAGGGCAATCCAAATTGAATTTTTTTTCGTCAGAAAAAATTATATTCTGGAACTCATCATCCCAAAATTTAAGTTTTTCAGCAAATGCCAAACGTGCGCTTATGTGGCGTTTCAATAATTTTGGTACAGGCTCTCGGGAATCGTATTTAATCATATTATTTTCGGCCAAGACTTGATGGATTCTTCTTCTTGATACACTAAGATTTAAGTGACCTTTGATCTCCATGCAAGACAGGGTTTTTTGTACTGCTAATCGGCGTATTTCCCGCTTGCACCATTCATCGATACTAGTCGGCCTATCACAACGCTTAATCTTGCCGTAACTAGAGGGGTTTTTGAGAAAATTTCAGATCGATATCGGCAATTTTTGAACCAGTTTCATGTAAACTCTCTATCAATCCACGCTCCTCCTCTGACAAATGTGTTGTACGTGGCATTCTAACGCAAAAACCACATTTCGTGTAAATATTATATTTTACAAATGTACACACTACTTTTACATACGTGTTTCTAATTTAAAAACAATGACCACTTCACTTTACTTAACTTATTCATACTAAAATGTATACTAATTTCTGTTTGCACATATATTTATTTCCTAAGCAAATCACTAGTCTCAATACAAATCGATGATAACGGTACTAAATTTTAAGACTGAAGAATGCAAAACATAGGGTAATGAAACATTATATACATTCTGTCAAATAAGTACCCGGAAATTCTCATTTTAAATTTTCCTTCTGAGAATATTTCCCAGGTTGGCACAACTGTCAACCACTATTCTGTGAATTTTTATTGCTATGTGTCATTTAGTTTGGTTACGGCGTCATTAAGAACAAGTCAACCTTTTGTGTGCGTTGCGATTTCGGTTTCGGCTCATTTTTGGCGCGCCATTCCGATGATTGTTGACTTGTTTGCATGTCGTACTCGAAAACCCATGTCTCGTCACCAGTTATGATGCGTTCGATGAACGTTGGATCGGAATTTACGCGTTCAAGCATGTCTTCAGCCACCTTACTGCGATTCACTTTTTGAAGAAAATTCAGATCTTTTGGCACCAATCGCGCTGAGACTTTTCGCATACCCAAAACATCAACCAAAATATGACAAGCGGTCTCATGAGACATGTTCATTTCTTGGGCTATCTCTCGCAAACTATAATGACGATTTTCGAGCACCATTTCCTTTATTTTGTCGACGTTTTCTTCAGTTGAAGAGGTCGAAGGCCGTCCTGAACGTGGCAAATCGTTCACTTCTTCTCGCCCCTCTTTGAACGATTTATACCAATCGTAAACTTGAGTTTTCGACATGGTTGAATCACCAAATGGTTTTTTCAACATTTCCAACGTTTTGGCACAAGAAATTTCGTTTGAAACACAAAATTTCACACAAACTCTTTGTTCGATATTTTTATCCATAGTAAAAATCGCAACGCACACAAAAGGTTGACTTGTTCTTAATGACGCCGTAACCAAACTAAATGACACATAGCAATAAAAATTCACAGAATAGTGGTTGACAGTTGTGCCAACCTGGGAAAAAATTTTTTTGAAATATTCTTAGAGGGAAAATTTAAAATGAGAATTTCCGGGTACTTATTTGACAGAATGTATAACACAAAAAACTTGCGTACCCGAAAAAAAATATACCATTACAAAGAGAGAAGATACCGGTAAAAACAAAAATGCACATATACATATTTCCCTGAGGTAGTTTCAAAATAAAATTCGGCCGGCAAAGGATTAAAGATATAAAAATTAATCAGCAACTTTAAAATCATACCTTTTTATTATCATAAAATTTAGACAATATTAGAGAAAATGTAAGCAATATTTCACTTTACTAAAAGCATAACAATAAAATACACACAAAAACGAATACCATCCACCAAAAAGCAACACTCAACATAAGCATCATAAACAGAAGTTACCGAATAATAAAAATAACAAAAACAACAACAACAACATTACGCTTGAACATTTAAATAACAACAACAATTATGACAATATCGTCATCATTAACAACATCATCATGATTTACACACACATCACCACAAGCAAAACCATTTTGTAATTTTCGACCAACTAACGGTCACACAGAAGCAAACAAACAAACATGGCGTGCATATGTAATTAGTCACATACGCAGTGCTCAGTGTTGTGATGATGTTGTTGTTGCTGGTAATAGAGGCAGCACCAGGTTTGTTATTGTTTTTGTACGTAGAAGTGGTGATAATACCAGGTTTTTTGTCTGTTTCTGCTTTGCTGCTATGTCAGGTTTTTTTTTTTTTTTTTTGAGTTAGTAACGCGCGTATTTAAAACCACAAACACATACAACTGTGTGACACCCATTTTCATACACAGGTATACTAAATACATATACACACCTGAGGTAGTCAAGTATATACCCCTGGCATCATATGCAACAACAGCAGAAATAGTAGTGAAATATACGAGTAAAGTAGCGCGGTTATTTCTTTAGCTTAACTTAATAAACGGTAAAACTAACGTTAAACCACAGAATCTCATATGTTTTTGAGGTGATGTACATTCAGCAGCAACAGCACACAAAACATACAGGGGCAAAAAAAAATCGACATCATACGCTGATAAAAATGAACTTTGCTTTTGGCAACACTATATACTGTTTTATAAATGATACATATATGCACACGTTTGTGTGTGTGTGTGTGTGGTTTTGTGCATGCAACTCATAAAAGGTGAAATGCATTTGGTCACGTTTAAGTTGGATGCTTTTCAGATTTTAGCTACATCATTTGCAATAAACAATGCCATCAGTAGGTAACTGAGGAATATGACTATGGAAGAAGAGTTAATGCGAGTATGAGTGAGTTAGTGCGAAAGAGAGAGAGAGAGAGGGAAAAAAGGTAGAGGAAAAGAAAGGATAATAGTGAAATTTGTGCAAATTGCAGCATTTTCAAAACAAAAAAAACTGAAATGATAAGACCGCAAAAATGCTAAAGTACTACTCATACATATGTATATATGTAATCGCACATAATCACAATCTCACAGTGATACGCATACTTACCCAGCTGGAAATGGATCCAGTTTGTAGGAATTATTTACGACAAAGCGGAATTATAGGAATTATTTACGCCCAGTGGTACGTGGTCGTGAGATTACTCACTCATTAATTTGTGATAGTTTTTGCATCAAATAATTTATTTATTAGCCCAACTCACTAATTACATTGAATTACGTTGCATTCACATAAATATTTCGGTTGACATTGCCCTTTGAGATTTCATTTGTATGGGAGGTAGGCGTGGCTACATAATTTGTTACAAATGCTTTTTGAATGAAGTGAACTGAATTTTGTTTAACCCGATTCTGTAGTCATGCTTCTTCATCCCTGAATAAAAATTTAGTTCTTATTAAGCAGGTATAACAAACAAAGACAACAAATGAACAAAATCAAAAGCTAAATAATTTTTGTGGTTCAATTAAGGTAGCCAGATTTTTGAACTGCGAAATCAGTACACTAGACGTTGAATATCAGTACAAATCAGTACAGCTTTTAATGCTTTTATTACCTAGTAATTTCAATGTAATATAGTGATATAGGTAAACCTCCGGAAACTTTTTCTCCGATTTCTCTTTTTACATTTTTTTCTTCTTTAGGAAACAATATTTATTGCGTATCAGTTTCCATATTAAAAGAGTTGTGAGAGTTGAGGACAATCGTCAAATTCAAAAACTCATTTAAAAACTAACATTCACCGACTTTTCTTCAAGCAAATATTCGTTTTCTCCCCTCGATAGCAGCAACGCGTATGTATTTTATTTTGTGACCAATCAGAACAAAGAAAGAAATAGGGTGAAACTGTCGGCAAAAACGATTTTAAGACCTTCAAGGTTAAGCGCAAAAATTTTTATGATATTAATTTGATAAAATGAGTACAAAATCAGTACATTTGCGTACTGATTTTAAGATTTAAAAAAATCAGTATTTACAAAAATAATCAGGATCAAATGAGTACGTCTGGCTACCCTAGTTTCAATGCAAAATGGCACTTTATTTTTTTTATAGAGGCTGCCCATCAGATTTATTTGAGAAAAGGAACAACGTGTTTTTAGTTTTTTTTTTCATTATTTGACAAATTTTTTTATCAAATTTGGCATTCCAAACAAACGCAATTGAGTTTTTTTTTTTCAGAAAAATTAAAAAACAAATCCCACTTGATTTTTTTTTATTAGAGCCATCTATCGAAAAGTAGTGAAAAATAGAGATGTTTATCTCCGAATCAGCTCAAATTGAGTGCGAAAAAAATGCAGCGGTTATTTTTTTTTAATCATGTTTTAAAATTTTTACTTTTTTCATATCTGACTGATTTTTCCCATTTCGTAATTTAATCAACAACTGAGTACACGAAAAGTCTGTACCAAATTTAGCTTACATTTCAGTTACTAGCGGATTTTAGGAGTGGTTTCGAGGATAACACCCACCCATCACCTACTTACCAAAGAAAATCCGATCGTTGGTTATAAATCAAAAAATAATTTTGAAAATTCGAGAAAATCAAAATGGAAAATGTCTACATCTGCTAGTGGTTTTTCAAAATTCTTGTAAATTTTTCAAAATTCAGCAAAAATTTATGAAAAGTATAGATTATGGTCAAAACTTAAAAACTTTGAACGTCTTCTGGGACAAATAAATATTATCCGATTTATGAAAATCTGTTTATATTATACTTTTATTTGTAAGGAACCATAACAGATCTGTGATTTGACCGCATTCTTGGTAAATTTTCGTATTCCGAAAATGTTCTTTGACATGTATGGGAGGAAGGCGGTAATACTGTTCAATGTCAACAGTTTTTAAAATAGTTATTTTTAAAACTATCTGAATGAAGTACTTTGAATTTGGTTTAAGTTTCTTTGATATTAAAATCAATGTTTCTTTTCTACATTTACTTTTGTATGGGATGCACCACGTTCACTTGACCGATCTGAGTGGGTCTTAATTTCATTAATCCAATAACTCAAATATTAACTACACAAAAAGCACGTCTGGTCAACATAGCGAGTTGTTTGAGTAGGAACAAAAATTTTTCACAGAAAATTTTTCAATATATAATCGGAGAATTTTGCTAACCTGCACAGGTTTGCAAACAAGATTTTATTAACTTTTTTCGGAAGATTTTTACTCAGATTTGTACTCAAATTTCTACTTAACTTGAAATTTTTTTTTCATCAGATTTTTCTAAAAAAATCTGTATTTATAACCAATGTATCTATGACTGATCTATGAAACTTTCTACTGGGTATGTGAAAACTCAAATGCATGTTAAGTTTAACGTTTCTATACACATGCAATGACACATATGCACATATGTATCTAAGTGAATATAGCAATGTGTGGGTGTTTTTTGTATGTGCAATAGTTGATTTTGAAGTAAAAACCAAATTCAAAACGTAACCGCAAATTTGCTAAAATTTCGCGTAAACTCTTTTGGCATTCATTTGTGTGTGAGCTAACCCAATAGCAAAGAGATGCAAAATAGAAAGCACTCAAGCAGACATTTATGAAAAAACTGAACTCTGGAAAAAGATGCGCGAATTTAAATGAGACTAGCTTTAAAAAAATATCTGAATGTTAATAATCAAAATCCAATTTGTGATCACGATATAAATTAAAAACTCAAAATATAATTATACACTACGAACTAAACTAAGCTCTATTTTAGTACTGCTTTTCAAGTAGTGCTAAAAGCACTGTATATAAAAAAGAAACGAGAATAAATTGAATTTCGTTCGCTCGTATATAATAAACTCGAATTACCTCAAGTTTGCTTATATAAGAAGCATTTTAAATGCGCAACAAACTATAGGCGCATTAAATTTTTCTGTATGGTATGAATTGAGGTAAATGTGTGCGTTTGTTTTTGTGGTTTTTCTTTTATGTGTTTGCTTCTATACGTTTGCAGTGGACGTAGTTGTCACAAAAGTGCATAGGTTAATGTATGTGTTCGTAAAGTGTATGTTTGTATGTGTAGGTATATAGGTTTGTGTGTTTGTATGCTTTTATGCACAAATGTGACAGTGTCGTAAATTTTTTGCTTGATATACATACAGTGGATTAAGATATGCCAGAGTTTTATGTAGTTTTTATTTTTATTTTTTTTTTTTGTAATCATAAAAGAAAGAGAATACCAGCTGCACAACTAATTTTGCTAATGTTATTGTGGCTTAATTAAATGTGATTAGGAATTAAAAAAAAAAAAAGTTTTGAATAAAAGTTTTTAGAATCTACATACGTAATTATATATTATAGCGTTAAAATCACAGAAACTTTAATTTCATGAAAAAGAGTTGAATCTATACAAATTTATTCGGACAGCTTTGAAATGAAAACATGCTGAGGTTGTGCTGAAGGTATTTAGCTTTTGTATTTCCGCGCTTTATGGTTATTGCTGTAAGTTTTGGTCACGAAAGGTAAACTTGGTGAAATGTTCATGTAAAACAAAACTCTTCCTCATCTAGTCTTATGGTAGCATAACTGAGTAATTGAACTTTTATATAATTATGCTGTGAATCAAGTTATTACTTACAATATATTCAGAAATCTTTATATAGTGCATTAATAGTTTTACTTTTACTTACTATTCGTCGCCTGAGAATTGATTTGGCGTATAGGTATACGAATTTGTACACACATACGCCAAATCAATTCTCAGGCGACGTATTTTCGAATACAATAAATCTGAAATTTCAGGATAAGTTTGTAAATGTCCTATTTGAGGATAGCATTTGATTACACTGGAATACAGTGAAAATATAACATGAATCAAACTAATTCGAGGTCGCTGAACACGAAAATCACATTTTTTTATTTTTTTTTATGCGTAAGTTTTCGAGATATGACAAAATAACGGGTTTTCAGATTACAGTTTCACTTACAGGCTAATATCTCATTACCTATAGCTTCTACAAATCTGAGTTATATGAAATCAGATTATAAATGACTGAGATATAGATATTGAAAGTTCAATTTTGGTGTGATTTTTGAGAAATTTTCACACAAGTCGTGGGCTAAGTTTTCTTTCTCACAAAATCTGAATTATTTTTTTAATCGATAGACCATTTCATTATAAAAATAAAACTATAGCCATCTGATAAAAAGTTTCAAAGTAATCAAGGATTAAGTAAAAATAAAATATTCTCAAAATTCGTTCTGGTCTAGAAAATGATGAACCACTTCAAATTTTCATGCACACTATTATTCTGAATATGTTTGGCAGCAACGAAACCAACATACTTCGGGGGCCACAATATTATTAACGATGCACTTGTCGATAAAAACAAAATCATTCTTTCGCCCCTCGACATCATGTTTGGTCTCATGAAGAATTTCGTTAGAGCGTTGAAAAATAACGCTAGCGCAATGAAATCATTACAAAGAGGATTTTCGAAATTGTCATTACAAAAAATCAAAGCGTGCGTATTCGTTGAACCTCAAATCCGCAAATTGTTCGACGATGCTGGATTACTGAATGTTTGAGTGAATCAAAACGAGAAGCATGAGAAGCAAATGCGAATGTTGTCCAAAAGTTTTTGAGAAATTATAAAAGTGACAATCATGCCCAACTCACCGACGTAATGTTGAAAAAATACAATGATATTGGTATGTTTGATTTACGGTGAATTGAAAGTTGATTCCTTATTCATTTACTCAACGATAAATAAATTTAATTCCGAAAATTCAGGTGCGAATATGCTTCCCAAGATGCAATTTTTATTCTTTCCATCAAATCTGGGTGCAGAAAGTGACGAGCGGAGCGAACGGTTCCACCAAGATATGGCTGAAATCGAAAGGAAATATCAAAGTTTCAGGGATGAGAGCATGATAGCAGACTACTGCTGGTTCTTGATCACGGAAGGTCCGACAGCGTAAAATTGCAAAAGTTCAAGTTCATTTTCTAAAGCAGAATGAATTTTGGGAAAAATTTCGAGTTTTCGAGAATATTTTATTTTTACTCAATCCTTGATTACTCTAACATTTTTGATCAGATTGCTATCGTTTATCGTTTATTTATCATTGGTCTATCGATTAAAAAAATAATACTTAAGATTTTTTGATTACTTTTTGTGAGAAAGAAACTTAGTCCACGACTTGTGTGAATATTTCTCAAAAATCACACGAAAATTTAACTTTCAACATCTATATCTCAGTCATTTATGATTCCATTTTAACAAAATTCACAGCATAAGACGTGAATTAAAATTATATAATATATGATATACAACTAAGATCGGTCAATACTATAGGTAAATAGATATTAGCCTGTAAATAAAACGGTAACCTGAAAAACTATTATTTTATCATATCTCGAAAACTTACCCATAGAAAAAAATTAATATGATTTTCGTGTTCAGCGTCCATGATTTAGTTTAGAAAACATATAAGATGGTTCATGTTATATTTTTAAAGTGAAATTTTGTATTCCAGTGTTATTTTTGTTAGAATTTTGGTATAATTTGTATCTAAGCTAGGGCTTTCTTTGGCCTAATTTTGGAGTGATTGCTAAATTCTAATAAAAAAAAATTTAGTTTGCAATTCGTCGGAATTTTGACCAGCATTGTAGATTTATTTTCAGTAAAATTTTGTGTAGATATTAATATGAGTTTTATTAAAAATTTTAGCTCGAATTTGATTTGGGTTTTGGCGTGAATTTAGTTTTAATTTAGTAAGGGTTTTAATCTGAACTTCGCTCAAAGTTTTACTCTGATTTTTGATTTGAATTTTTGTAGGAATTTGATAAGTTTTTCTCTTCAAATTTTTGTGACTTCTTCAAAAAATTTCTAGCATAAATTTTGGTATGGATTTGGTCTGAAATTTAATTTGAGTTCAAGTTTGAATTTTTGACTTTATTCAGGTCTAATTGTTGGACCGAAATTGGTCTGATCTTTGATTTAAATTTGTTCTAATTTTTGTTCGAATACTGATTGGTAAAATTTCTTGTCTGAATTTGGTTTTAATTTGGGTGTAAATTTTGTTTAAATTTTGAGCTAGGTTTTGGTCTGGTTTTTTGTTTTAATCTTAGTGTGAAGTTGTGTCAGAATTTTTGTCTGTGTTTTGGTTTGGACTCAGACTTGAGTTTCGGTTTGAGTTTCAGACAAAATTTGTTTTGGTTTTTTTTTTCTTAATTTTTTGTTGATTTCAATTAAGTTTAAGGTTGGTCATAGTTTAAGTTTAAGTTTTGGTATAAGTTTAGCCCAATTTCAATTTTTAGTCTAAATACAACTCAAAATGTTGTTGTGAATATGCTAGAATTTAGATTTGGGATTTGGTCTAAATATCTGTGCGAGTTCACTTTTCAATTTAACCTGAATTTGATTTAAATTAATCTAAGGTTTATTCTGAATTTTGGTCTGAATTTTGGTCTAATTCGGTTTGAGTCAAAATTTTGCACTGAATTTAGAATCAATTTTTGGTCTGATTTTTCATCCAATACTTGGTCTGGTTTTCGATCTGATTATTTATGTGAATATCAGTTTGAGTTTTGGCCAGTATTTGAAACAATTTTTTTCTGGGTTGCAATCTTGTTTCCGATTTTGTTCATAGTTTGGTTTAGGCTGCTTTGTCCACCAACACAAAAATATTTTTTGCTATTTCTTATTTATATTCCATCAAATTTTTCAGATCTTTATATTAATATATATATAGATCTTCTTATTATTCTAGAAAATTTATAAAATTTGCTTGGGAAGTTTTCCAATTAGAAAACGTTTGATTGAGAATCAACATGATTAATTTCTAATTATTCTTCTCTTCTTATACTTATATCTCAATAAATTTATATCAAATGTTTAAAATGTAATGCCTTTATACCCAAATTCAAGTTGCGCACTGAAAGTAAAAGAATAGAAAAATCTCTTTCAAAAATTGTTTCTTACTGTTCAGATGGCGAAAGTCTATTCTTTAAATTTCCCCTATTGAAGCTTTATGAGTTTTCTGTCCCAGCCAAGCATATTTTGTGTTTCTATGTGATTCATATATTTCATAATAATTTTCAAATTTTTCCGAATAAAAATAATATCATTTATTTCCGTGAACCTCAGTTTGCATAGCTTTCTCACTTTCTATAAAATAAACCTTTATTTTGAAACATCAAACTTAAAAGTTAACATTTTTCCCTCCATTGCTTATACAATATTGATTACTAATTTCTTCAAGCTATCGCACAATAAAATATAAATCCTTTTAAATTTGCTGATAAAATCGAGACATATTACACACAAATAAAAAAGCAATTTGATAATGACATAGAAAACACAATAATGAAAAACAAAAAAAACCAATTAGATTAAATGTTAAAATCTCCTACACCCCAACCCCTGCCCGCAAATGGAGCTAAAGTGCCTACGCAAGCAACAAACGCTCATGCTCATCTATCAAGATTGTCTGTCAAAAGGTAAGCAGCAGCATCATCAGCAAACAGCAACAACAATGACAACAACAGCAGCATTATCCTGCTTGACTTAAGCACACACACACATACACATGCAACATACATAAATTTAAACAGCATGTGTCTGTTTAGAATGAGCAGAGTGAAATGTATACAAAAACAGTTTAACAAAAATAAAAAGGAGAAAAGCACAAAAACACAGCAAAAAGGGTTGATTAATTACTGCAACAACAAAACACACTCTCATGTATACATTATATCATAAAAAAAAAGTCTGAGTCAAAAGAGACAGTAGAACAGAGAGAAGAGATCTGACTAAAAAACAGGAAAGAAGGATAGCTGAGAAGATGCTGCGAAATAGGGCGTCAGCAACATTAGTCACACTAACACACAAATGCAAAACACACACACATATATAAGCAAACCATACATAACACATCCTTATACACATGCAGCTGCTGGTGTAAAGTTAACGGCTTACAATAACAAACATGCAAAAAAAAAAAATAGAAGAAGAGGGAAGATAGAGAGCGGAGAAGAAGAAAATGTGAAGCAAAGGAAAAAAAAAAACGAAAGATAAGCAAAAAAGTGGCGATGTTAGTGGCAATGATGGTCACTGCCAAAAACTAAGCTAAAAAAAAACAACAACAGCAACAAAAAATATGTGAGTATCACAGTGAAGTATGATGTGTTTTGTTAGAAAGAGAATGAGCGACAGAAAGAGAGAAAAGTAAAAAAAAAACAAAGACAACAACAACAACAACTCACATAGGGTCAGGATTTTAGAGTCGATGTCTATCATGTACAGATTGTGTGCAGTATGTGGCTTCCTTATTTGAGTTTATTTTTTGGTGTTTTTGTTTTTCGTTTTATGAGAATAACTTTGTTTTTGGTTTTTAATTTTTTTTCCGTATTTGTTCTTTGCTGGCTTGTCAAGTCAATGTGTGTTTTAGTTAAAATTTTCAATTCGGTATTTTATATATATATTTTTTTTTTTGGGTTTGAAATTTAAAATAAATACTAAAAATTCAGTAAATTAAATTTTCCTTACCACAAAATAGAAAAAAAAAACAGCACCAAGCATGCACACAGTTGCAGAATGCCAAATTTATAATTTAAAAGCAGAAACTTTACTTAGAGCTCAAATAATGAAAGTAAAAGAACCAAAATAAAAAAAGCAATTTAAGATATTTTTTAATTGAGGCAACCTAACCTGAATTTCATTGCTATTTTTATAAAAACTGACAAAAGGGCAGCGATAGTAATTTATCCGTATACAATAGTGTGTCTGTAGTTAATCTATTGAAAAGTTAACTTTTTAGGAACTTTCGATTTTCCTACGCCTATAAAATAACTTGCTAAGCTGAAGTAAATTGTGATCGGAATTTTAATTTTATTTTTGGGTCAAAGTTCCAAAGACCAAAGATGTTTGGTCTGAATTTATCTGACTTTTGGTTTGATTTTTTAATTTGAATTTCCGTTTAAGTTCTGGTCTGCTTTTTGGCCTGAATTTGGTTTCAGGGAGTAAAAGTAAATTTAATTTTTTATTTTAGGCAACATTTCGTCCGATTTTATGCTTGTATTATGCCTGAATGTGTGCTTGAATTTTTGTCAAAATTTTTGTCTGGTTAATAATCTGGCTTTTGATTCATTTTCAGTTTTTTCCAAATAAGCAACAAACTCGATTTACCTTTTATCTTATGAATATTTCCTGAGTTTTGATTTTTACTTCAATCGTTACGGAAAATTTATTTAACGCAGCCTTTTTTCAGTTTCAAAACGTCTGAAAGCATACGACGAATTTATTAATTTGTTATCCTCTCTACACATTTTCAGCTTATTTCAATTGAATTTTGGTAGATGGTAAGTACATATTTTAAAAAATTCCTTAGAATCGTGTTTTTGGAGCTGGGATTGGTTTCTTTTGGGATGCATAGAATGCTCTACTGTTTGGCATCCTGATTATACTTATAAAACCAATATTCAGAGCCTGCTGCGTTACCTATAAAGATACTAGACTCTCTGGTTTCTCATTTTTAAGAAAATATTGAGATCATTTTACTGTCATTCAAAACTCATAAAATTCATAGAGCTGAGTTCTATGTGCATCCCAGAATATATTCTAATGTTTATGGTACAGCCATCGCATTCAAATCCAGTTTATTGTGTTGTATTGTGTTAGAGAGGATTATGTAGTTGTACCGCGACCTGCAAGGTCGCACACCCCTCTTCTCTATCTAGTCTCATCTGTCTAGAGTACTTCATCCAGTCCAGTCTCCCTCAAGAATTTGAGTATTGCGCCCGGATCTATGGATGCTAGTTTTATGCTGGGCACTTGATACAAACCCAGACGTTTCATTCTTTTGTGGACCAGTGCTCCACACTAAGCCAAAATATGTTCTGATGATTAATCTTCCTCATTACAAAACCTTTCTTCAACCCCTATTTTGCAAAGGTGTTCTTTGAGACCGCAGTGCCCAGTCAGAATACCAGGTAATATGCGCAAACTGTTTTTGTTGAGACCAATGCAAAAGGCGTATTGACTCTTATAATAATTACCTAGAAGCGCTTTGAATTGCCTCAGTCCCGGAAGATTGGTAAAAAGTTCTCTTCCTGTCTGAGTAACTCCCTGATTACGTTATCTCCTAATCCACCGAAGGAGTCACTACCTCCTCGATAGCAATTTAGCATGCTTGCTGCGACTTTATTGTTCTTGCCTAGTGGATTGATTAAACACTCCCGCTCTAGTTTAGAAGTGATCTCAAAGGAGCATAATGCTCGAATGGCTGGCTCTCCAACATGATAGCGATGTCTTGCCATTTGCACTTCCTGTCTAGGTTGAATTGCACACATATATTGATGACACGAATTTTAGCTTGAAATATGCTACGATACTTCCCCATCGGCTCAGAGTGTTTGATTCTTGGCCCACATACTCCTGCCCCAGATCCATCTTTAGTTCGTGACACATCTGTATACCACTTAATCGTGTGTTCTTTAAGTGTGTAGTTATATTCTACACCCTCCCATTCGTTCTTACTACTAAGTTTCATTCTATCCTGGAGACAGACCAACAGATAGTTGTCTTTCACCGGGTTATTCAATTTGTTAGCTATCAATCTGAAATCTTTATAATTTTTAGCTTTCACTTTTCATTTTCATTCAAGATTTTGGGCGGCTTTCACGAGTGTCAATCTCTGCAGAAAATGTCTGGTCTGGAATCTTTGAAACTACTTTAAAGCAATCACAAGGCATGACCCATTCACTTCATAACTATTTTGGTGTTTGTGGAAAATTTGCAGTGGCTTAAATTAATGTCGAAGGAAACTCATAGAGAGTGACAAATCAATATTATTGATTACGGTCTTCCTGAAATTTTAGTTTTTTAGGTTTATTATTTCATTTGAAATTTTTGTTATATTATACTTGAGTTATTAATCAATGAATGGAGAAGCAGAATATGTTGGTTCGTTTGTAAAACCTTACTAGCAAAGTAAAGACAAAAAAAGTTCATGAAAAAAATTTTAGATCAGAGCAATATATTTTTGCTCCAACTCCTTTTCTTTCCTGTTATTTTTATTTCATTTCGAGTTTATCTCTTTTTAAGGAGAGGGAGGGAGAGACAGAAGGAAAGTCAAAGTTTTTTGAAATACTTTGAAAATTTTGCTTAAAACTATCTTATTCTATACTTCTATACTATCAATTCCTATACTCCTTTGTTGTAGAATGGCAAAGAATCCTAAATGGTCAACCATAACTAAGGCAACCTTTAAATTTATTTTCCCCACTATAAATCTTGTATATAAATGATATAAATCCTTTTAAATTAGTCAATTATCATCCAGTATTGTTATTGTGGTTCAAGTGCGTACTCTTTTACTAAATGAATAAAATCATATTTTTATACATTTGGTGTACTCAAGAAGACACAAAGAAAAATACTGCTATCTCTCTGTCTAACTCAGTCTCTTTCTAAAGTCTGCTCCATCTCTTCAACATATCTCAAAACACAATGGAGCGTGACTGCACACTTGAATTGTTTAAGCATTTACGCATTATGTGTAAAATGTGCAATGTTAGAGAACAAAAATTATAAAAAAGAAGAAAAAATTATTAAATATCATTAACCTCAACAAAAAAGCGTTGAGTGTATTTTATATAAATATGTATGTATATATGTGCAAATATGTAGACCAACAAGATCAAACAAAAAGAAATTTTTTGTTCTATGTTGGCGTTGTCTGTTTCGTGGCTGATAAGAAATTTATATATATATTTTGTCTGCATTTTGTAGTAGACATCAGCACACACACACACTCATATACACATATATATATATATAAACATACATACATATGGGTAGATATTTATATATAAAAACCACATGCCACCACGACAAAAAAGTACGATGTGTGCTATATAAATTTCAACACAAAAATATATTATAATGTGTCTGTAAACGCTTCTTTGTCTTTTTACTTTTCTGTTATATACTTAATTTGTCATAAAATTGCTAAGTATTCATCATACATACACATAAGTCTTAACAATAATAAAACATATACACACATGCACAAATATGCTAACGTGAAAATTTCTTACAGAGTAAATTTGAGTTATTAACGTATTCATTACATGTATAAAAATTCATAAGGGAAAAATTGTGGAATGAGAAGGAGATAACAATTACAAAAATATAGTATGAAGGAGATAGGCAAAAACTTTTTCAAAAAGCTAAATAAAAAAAAAAAGAAAAGAGTAATGTGTATTTTGTTGTGGTTCTGGTGGTGGAGGAAAAACATTTTTATGTTATGCTCTTTAATTACACATACTGCATATTAAATAGCATATATTTAGGCGCAAAAAAAAAAACACACACACAAAAGCTACCTATAGTTAAAGTAGCATATATTCACGTATATATGTGTGTATGAGTGTGCAAAAAAGTTTACATTTGTATTTATGTCTGGTCATGACACCCCTACACATATCATACAAAAAAAAGAAAGAAGAGGTATTTAGTTTTTTCCCACTGCCCACAATTTTTGTTTTCGTTTTTGTTGTTGTTAATAGCCTAAAGGGTTTCTTTGTTGTTGTTGTTTTTACTTTTTGTTTAATTTGTTGGCAGTTAATTAAGAAATTTATTTATTTATAGTTGGTGTTGTAGGAAATGATTTAAGCCTTTCGTACATTTCACATAGTGTTTGACTGGTGTGTGTGTGGGTGTGGCTTTTTAGTTCGTATCTTTTTTTCACTTAGCATACTATACTTACATATATGCAAAGCTATTTTTTCTATTTTTCTATGTCCTTCTCTAATTTTTTCCTTTGTTTATACAATTTTTTGTTTTTTTTTTCAGTTTTCACTGTTTTTTACTTGCTAATTAATTATACCATAAATATGTGTATGTTTTTAATTTGAAAATGTCTATTGCAGGCAATAATCCTAGCAAGGGTAGGCTTGAGGTTTTAATGAACAAACATTGCTTAACATCCAAAATTGAAAAGGGTCTGCTTATGTTGTAGTTAATTTCATCCATTAGAAACAATTACTGAGACTCCAGTACGTATGAGTGATTATTTTTTAAATGAATTTTATGGGTAAAGATAAAATATTTATATGGGCAGTAAAAAAAAAAAAGAAACCGCTTCTAGTTTTATTTAATTTAAAGTTAGTTTAAAAGTTTTGTATTTTCTACATTGCATAGGGCAGGGTAGTTCTAGTGACATCTATTGCCCGAAAAGTATTAGGTGATATTAAAAATTAGTTCAACTTCCTCAGGCTTACAGAAGACTTGCTCTAAAGTTACAGATCAGAAAATTTCATGCCTGATTGATTGTTTCATATTGCATTAGAAAATTCCTTAGCATGTAAAGAATAAAAAACTATTAATTTTTTCGTACTTTACTTTGTTTTGTAAGCTGTAAAAAATTTGTATTTTTTTGTTCTTATGACAGAGGATTATGATTTTTTACATTTGCAAATTATCTGTCATTGGCAATAGTTTTGCCTAATTTTAATATATTTTAATCTTTCTCAGATTCCAGCATGATTATCTAAGATGAATGGCTGTCTGCAAGGCCGTATTTAAGGGGAGGTTTTGGGGGTTCTGACCCCCCGCGAAATGTGGAAATTTTGTTCTAATTTTTAATATTAATTGCCAATGGATAGAAAAAAGGTCAAAATAAAATCTAATTAACAATATTTTTTATTTCCAACGGTTTTTTTTCTAAAAAGTCAATAATAAAAAATAGATTTGAAATCTTAGTTACACTATGCGATGAAAACCGATTTCTTTTCTCCGACATGAGGTTTGACTACGGATTCAAAAACAGAAGGTGATACTGAGCACTCCTGCATTCATAGTTTTTCTAGGTCAGTAACTGTTTTTGAATAAAAGTTTCGCCCTGAATCAGTTTGAAAAGTTTAAAAATTAAGAAAAAATAGAAAAGATTATCGGATCCATGTAAAATCAGACTTGCTTGAATCCCATTTTTTTTCCTGACGTGATGGGAATTTTTGACCTCAGATTCGTGTTTAACGTGAAAAATTCTTTTGCAAAAACTCCATCTTATTATCAAAACCCATGCAGTTTTAGGAGACAATCTTAAAAAGTAATTAAGTTTTAGCCCATTATTGCTCAGAGCACCACGACTAGGAAGATCTCTTTTAATGCTGTGACTTCACGAATTAAGGGAATATAAGCCAACCTCATCCGGGTTCCTTATCACTGATAATGGTTCAAATTTTAAATGATGATCATTTGAAAAAAATTAGCCTCTACAATTTTTGGTAGTGGGAAGTCAATGAGTTAACGAAATTATGTCCTTCACGATAAAAAAAAAATGCATTAGAATGCACATTGTATTAAATTTATTTGAAAAAATTTAATTTGATTATTCTGTTAATTTTTTGTCACTTATGGCCATTTTTTTAGGTTAAGAATAAAAAAATCGGAAAATTTTTCTTTAAGTTTTAAGACATTTATCTACTTTTGTCCTTAGTCTGATAGGGTCCATCAAATGCATCATCGATTTTATTTATTGTATTTAAAAATCAGTTTGATAAAAATTATATATATGAATATTTTCTTTGAATGAAAACCCCTCGCCCCCCCTTTGGCTACGGCCCTGGCTATCTGAGTTATAATATCAACTCTCGAGCATATTCCATCCAATGAAATAGTTAATTTATCTTCTTAAAAAATATCATAAAATAGTTAATTCATTATCTTTTGCTATTTCACCGTTCAACTATTAAACAAGAAGGCATTTATATATCCATTTTTATGTTTATATAACAAAAACAGATATTTGAAAATATAACAATTACAAATCACTCAAACTATTACATAATAAGTAAATAATATATATATAATCTTTAGCTGAAATATTCATCTAAACCTTATATTATTTATAAGAAAAATAATAAAAAACAACAAGAAATAACTAAAACACGCAAACCCTAATACTACAAAGAAAATGTTGCTTGACAGCGTATAAACTTAAGTTCATTTTTGTTGTTTCTTTACTATAGAAAACTCATAACAACAACTGCTTTTCAACGTTGTTAAAGCTGCTGCCATTGTATCCTTTCCGCCAATGACAGAACTGAAAAAAAAAAACAAAAGTAAATATATAAGCCAGCTATTTTTAACTGAAAACGATATAAAAATAACAAAATTTTGTTGACATTAAAACTTTTAGATACTTTGTGCTTTGTTCCTCCCTTTGCTTATGCAAAATTTGAAACAACCGGTTCGGCATAATCATAAATATCCTTTTCATTTTTCATTGAGCTCCAATCAGACAACATTTTTATTGTTTTCCCAATAAATGTTTTATTTAAGTACAGTGAGGGGCAAAACTGTTCACAAGAATCAATTTTTTTTTGGAAAACCAAGAAGTATAGCGTGAAAAAGGTGTCTAGATGGACACGTGGGCTTTGTTGACAAATTGCGCCGAAACGTTGGCAATAAAATATGAAATAGATTAGGTACTATTTTGATATTAAAAATATTGGCCAAAAAGCCTGTCATCGTAACCTGGTTTTAACTCATTACTACAGGTGGGTGTTTAAATACCCAAAAAAGAGTGCTGGCAAGAAATTAAATATCTTGAGACTAGTAGCAAATATCGGGCTCACGTTTTCTTTATTAAATTACGAAAAAAAAGGAGCTAGAAATTATTTTTAGCAAGTTAGGTAGAACTCCAACGTTTTCCTGCCCTTCTCCAAGGTCAAACTTAGAGAATTCTCAAAATCCCTAAAATTTTGATGTAAAAGATAGTGGAAAGTGGTTTAATAGTCAGCGCTCCTTGGTACTTACGAATTAACGACTTGCACAACGATCTGGATGTGAAGAAGATTGTTGATACTATCGCAATTTTCGCTAGTAAATATCATAACAGAGCACACCAATCCGGAGGCAACAGAGCTTAGTGAAGCAGTCTACACAAGAAGACTTCGAAGAATTAAGCCACGAGTCTAACGATTTATAATTGTAATTTGCAAGATAATTTTATTTAAAGCTTAAGATAAATGAAGAAAAATATTACTTGTTAGCAATAGGTTAGCTAGGTGTAGTACTATGAAATGTATATATATTTTATAACGTTTTAATAATAAAAAAACAAAAGAAAAAAATAGGGGAAAATTATCATGGCTTTTTACCCATCAGTGCCCATCACTGACTACAGAAAAAAAAATTCGCGATCCCCGCGCTCACCTAGTCACTGGAGCCAATTTTCTGATTTGGGTATTTAAATACCCCATCGGCAAAACGCACAATAGAATAAATATACAAAATGTGCAAATTCTATGAAAAAAAACGTTTTTTTTTTAATTTTAAAAATTTTGTGAAAGTTGTAAGAAGACTGTAAATTTTGATCAAAATTTCTTAGTATTGATACTAAATAATTCTATCCCACTTGAAAAATTATTTTTGCTTGCTTCTGGTTTAGTTTATGAGAAATAAACAGATTACTGTTTTCCTGAGAGGATCGTTTTTTAAATGGTAACCTCAGCGTAAAATAGAAGGAAATCTATTTGCTTGTGGGTATGTGGAATTCATTTCTAGTTTTTTTTTTACACCCAAGACAACTACAAGAAGACGTGGTCGAACAATTATACAGTCCGTAAAAAAAACACCTCAAAATTTTCTTAATACATGTGCACATATGATTTTCATACATATTATATGAATTCAGTTGACTTAAAATTAGTTGAAATGTAAAGTAAATAAATTTTTTCCAGCACAGTTTTTGCCTTCTCTGATGAACATTTGTAGTTAGCATTGATGTTTGGAATGTTTTAGGTACTACGTCAACACAGGGTAATTGTTCATCTAAGTGGCCAACAACATTTGTTGTCATTAATTGTGACTAAAAAATTGTTATAATTTATAAAAAAGTTTTGCTCTCCATTGTATATATATGTAGCTGTCGTATGTATGCAAATTTTTATATCTGTCAACTTAGTCTGTTTGCATATACAATAATTTTATGAATAAATAAAACATTTATCAAAAATATATCTATTTTGTAGGTGATTTATATAAGAATTTTCGTGTTTGATTTGGAAGTAACTTTTTTTTATTTGCATACCAGAGCTCAAGAAATTATAGTTTGTATATTATTGAGTCCTTTTAGAAAATACTATTGGTTTACTAATCAACGTAAATTTCATTGTATATAATGCAAAAAATGTATGGAAAACAGATTTTTTTTACTTGGCTTAAGAAAAATTTTAAGCTCAAAATTCTTAGAACTAAGTAAAACTTGTAGAAAAGTATTAAAAAATTGTAAATCCTTTAATTGAAATTCAAGAAATAAGTAGGAAAATATTAATCAATCAAAAGAGTAGAAGGCATACATACAAGGTTAATGCTTAACCCCTTACTGCATATATTTATATATATATATAAACCATTTCATGTTTTTGTTTAGTTTTGAAAGCTAATCAAAAATAACAGTTTGTATTTATTTTAGAGTTAGTTGTAAGACCGAGATCTGGAAAAGTTTGTATATTATTGAGTCCTTTTAGAAAATACTATTGGTTTACTAATCAACGTAAATTTCATTGTATATAATGCAAAAAATGTATGGAAAACAGATTTTTTTTACTTGGCTTAAGAAAAATTTTAAGCTCAAAATTCTTAGAACTAAGTAAAACTTGTAGAAAAGTATTAAAAAATTGTAAATCCTTTAATTGAAATTCAAGAAATAAGTAGGAAAATATTAATCAATCAAAAGAGTAGAAGGCATACATACAAGGTTAATGCTTAACCCCTTACTGCATATATTTATATATATATATAAACCATTTCATGTTTTTGTTTAGTTTTGAAAGCTAATCAAAAATAACAGTTTGTATTTATTTTAGAGTTAGTTGTAAGACCGAGATCTGGAAAAGTTAAAAGTTCACTTTTAGAATGGAGTTTGTTAATTTAAACAAATAATTTCAAGATATTCGTGAAGTTAAACTTTAAGAAAAATAGCTATGCTGTAAGATAATAAAGCTAGTAGAGTATTTAATGTTTCATCAAATACAAAATGAATGTTGCATCAATCTGTAAGTATCAACAATTTAGAGTAAAAAAATTGAGTGCTAAAAAGCGGTAATGGTTAGTTAACCCTTTCAGGACAATAGTTGCTAGACAACAACTTCTAACTTTATTACCATAGTATTCTTTTTTGGGACAACAACTTCTAACTTTATTACCATAGTATTCTTTATTAGGACTCTGATTAATTAATAGTAAATTGCGAACAATAGACTGATATACAAAGACTAGACGAAAAGAAAAGCAAATTCGAAGATGTAATTACGGTGATTCTTCAAGTCTAGTATATGCCCTTGCACCGTGCAAGAATAGAAAAAATTGTAAAACTTTCCAATCCCTACAACAAAATAAAAACAAAATACAAGTCAATCCATTTTGCAACACTTAAAAGCTTTTCCTATAACGATATCCATATATATGTTCAATGCAAAGAAGTGTAATACATTAAATTCAACTCTGTGCCTCTTTCTCTCTCTGTGCGTGTTAACTGACATTTATTTTTCATTTCTTATATATTTATTTCAGTTCGACGTTAATGTGCGTTCTCGAATCGTAGTATACTTTAGTATAGTATTTTTGCATTTTGGTCTATACTGCAATTATACTAGACTTAGAGAATCATCTTATTTATTTCAAAAGTCGATTTTCAAAAAATGGGTTTAAAAAATTTAAACGCCATTATATTCATAAATAATTAGTGCGTCGATGGGAAATATAAATTCAACTTTCTACCTTTTATAGTATAGGAGAAATGAAGAGTCAAACTTGAAAAATTTTTCTTTTTAATATGATCATCCTAATCAGTGTTATATTAAAGTTAAAGCTATCTCAAAAATTCTGAGAGAGTGGAGTATGCAAATAATTACCAATTTTTTTTTTCTTCGTGCGAAAAATCTAAGTTTTATTTGCAAAAATTCTAACTTATTTCAAATTTTCTTAAAGTAAATTTTTAACATCAATTTTTTCGAACGGGCAAAGTGATTGCAGATGTATTAATACCACATTAATATACAAATATTCGGTAATCTGAATCTGAAGATAAAAGCCCAATCAATTTGCCCGTTCGAAAATAAAATGGATTAAAAAAAAATTTCCTCCTTTTTTTAAAAAGAAAATTTTTGATTTTATTTAAGAATAAATTAAAAGTATATAGTTTTTTCCATCGGCACTTTGCTGCTTGACCACAATACAAAACTCTTTTTTAAAAAAATGTGTTGGAAGTGGAGCTAGGCTTAAGCATATCTGATATAGAATCAGAAGCTGATTGGGAGCTAAAATAGTGCAATTATTATAATTTTTTTTAAACTTTTTTCCTGATTTGCTTTTTTTTAATTTTCTATTATTTCATATTTAATTTTTAGTTTGTATTAATGCAATTAGCTAGTAATATAATTTTGAAAAAAAATTACACTGTAACTATACCAAAATAAAACTAAACGAAATTGTATTATTTAATTAAACTTTTTATTCTGGAAAAAAAATCCTTGACCAATTATTGACCAATGTTACATACATGTAGCACAAAGGTTTGACTATGGAATCTTCCTTTAAATTCAAAATACAAAATTTTGTTAAACTGTGTTTCAAAATACAAAATTTTGTTAAGCTGATGTTACCTTGGTCACCAACGGGTTAAATAATGGTCACCAATGGGTTAAATCATTTGAAATTTGCTTTACAAGTTATATTTAAATGAGATTGGTGTAAAATTATATGTTAATGTTATTTACTTTGGTCACAAAAGGGTTAAATCGTGGTCATAAATGGGTTAAGGCTCAAATGAGTTTGGTCGATAAAAACTAATTTTAGAATTTTGAGCACTGACGTATATGGAGCGGCCCCAGTGTGCGTTAGTGAGTGTGAGTATACGTGAGCGATAAATTACACAAAAATTTACAATTAAAAACAAATATTTTTAAATATTTCTCAAAAACTCACCATCCGATTGAGCTTAAACTTGCACAATGTATTTTTTATGAAGCCAAAAGTGCATGTCAATATTCATGACAAGGAACTGTTTGTACTATGTACTTAGGTTTGGTACAAAAGTAATATTTGATCACGACATTCTCTGGGAAAAATAAGGGTGGGCTTGGAAAAGTGGGCGTGGTAATTCCCATACAAATCACATCCTTTTTTTTTAAGTATATCTCTGGAGCCATAAACAATATAGTACTGAAATTTCGTACAACGACGTTGTTCGACAATTGTTTATCAATACCGATGTTATAGTGGAGTGTGCGTTGCACCCAAAACCACGCCCATAAAATTTTTTAGGGTTTTGAAATCAGTTTCTTGTTTCTTACATCAAAATTGATCAATTCCAATTTTTTTAATTAGAGGGTTAATTATGTTGTTAATTTGGAAAGATACAATTCTTTTGACTCCCAAAGTAGCTTATAAACAAGGGCTAGTAGGAAGGACATGTGGTCTGCATTATGGATTACATAATTTCTTAAATTCAGGTTTTTATTTGTTTCTTCATAATTAATATGATAAATGTTAATTAAAATGATGTGTTTATTTCGTTTGTTTGAAGTGGTGGTTCGAAACACGAACCCCACTAAAATGATTGTTTTATTAAAAACTGTATGTTTTATTTAATTTTTCTTTGGAAAAGGAGTGAGGGCCAAAATCAAATCGAGTTGGGTTAGGTCTATATTTTCATTCTTAGAAAAATAATTATAGCGAAAGAACAGTAAGATATAAATTAAAGTTTGTTATTGAGAAAAGTTGTGATATTTAATCTTTCTATTGGTACCACTTTTATTTTGCACATTGCTACCACCATGTCCCAGCCAGGTCGTCATATACTATATACTGCATTTATCTGACTTTTCAACGAAAATTGTACAAAAGCGCTACATATTATGTGAGAATGTATTTATAAGTGTGTGCAGTGGTTCTCGTAGTCTACTGGTTAGTGTGTTGGACTGCTACGCAGAGGTGACCGGGTTCATATCTCGGCACGCTCAAAAGATCAAAAATAGGAAATAAAAATGTTTCTACACGGCATCGCCTCTTGGCATGTAATGACAAACCTCCAAGAGTAAAAAACGCCTGTGAAAAACTTTTCACATTGCCGTTCGGAATTGGCAGAAAACTTCCCTTCCATCCGTGTAGAAATATAACTCACACGATATGAATGGATACGAAAAGCTCGGCCTTGGCCTTCCAGGGCTGTTATGCCATAATAGTAGTAGTAGTAGTAATGTATTTATATGTACAGTTATTAAGAAAAATATGCTTTTAATATTTAAAAAGATTTCATGTTTCAAAACAGCAATGAAGGAAATAATCTAACAATATATATAAAAATGAAAATCTGTTTGTATGTCCGGCTACACTTCCTGAATGACATACAAATATAAACAATAATGCATTATGTCCCTGAACTTACTATAGGCTTGCTAAAAGTTTCTAACTACAAGTAGTCCCTCCCATACAAACCTTAGTATACATTTTAGAGTAAACCATTTTTGTGAAATTCTAAATTTTTTTCTGCCTGTTTCTTTAATTTTTTTCTATTTTTTGTTCGCAGTAACTTGTAGATTTCTTCATTAATCAAAAAGAAGCAATTTTTTTTTTTTTTTTTTTTTTTGGCAACGACTTTTGTTGGTGAGTGAAACTAGTAAAACTGATGAAACTGTTCTAGCATAGCAATTCCCTCCTTAAACGCAATTTTAACAGCAAACAAACATTTGTAATTCATAAAATTTATGTTAATGAAATATGTCCAAAATAGAAAAGACAAATTGCTATGCGGGTTGCTCGTTTTTTTTCTCTCTCCCTTTTTTGTTTTTTTTTTTTTTTATGATCTGATGCTGTTGTCTGTTTCATTGTAGATATTTAAGTGCTGTCAGCAAATGTCAAATGGTGGAAATTATATAAGAAAAGGCAGAAGTCGTTTAGAAAAATTAGAAAAAATAAAATGCGGTTATAACACGATAAGCAATAACCTAATATCTATGTGGGTTTAAGCCACTAAAAGAGGCTTATTTAGTCTATAAAGATTTGTGTAATGAAAGTAATTCACACATCTATAATTTCAAATCCTTACCTTCACTCCAGTTCAGCATGAATATCTTGAAAATTTTGTTTGTCCTTTTGAAAGTTATGTATACTCTTTACTATATATAAATGTATACATGAACATGAATACCAATTTACTTAAGCACGTGCTCAAAATATGAAAATAAATAAGAGAAACCAAAACAAAAACAGAAAGTTTTCTTCATATTATTTTTTTTAACACGTGCAAAACTTTTCGATTATGAACTTCACACATTTCCAATATGAGTTAGATTTGTTGCCATGTTCACCAAGTAATATAGAAGATGTTTACCAATGAAAATGTTTAACAATCCAAAAATAAAAAAAAAAATCGTTGATTGGGAAACCATCGAAAGTATAGTAGAGTATATTATTTTGAACAAGAAATTCAATTCGTTATATAGTAACTTACATAGAAGTTTGAGTATAGTTATGTGAAACATTTGTTTCCAAAAAAGTTTTTTCCCTATGTATTCATTATAAGAAGCTATAAGTGTGCATTTGTAGAGGTCTGTGTGTATGAGTGTGGCACTATGTTTTTAATATGAGTTATATAAACATCGGTAACATGATATTTTTATAACAAAATTTAGCAGAAATTGAAAGATTTAAGGAAAATTCTGTGTAACTGAAATTTTTGATACCACTAAACAACCAAATTTTGTTTCCAAGGACAACATTTTTTCCAAATAAATATCTACAATTAGTTAAACCATTTAAATAAGTTTAATATATTTTATTCTTCATCAGCATCTATGCAATACTCCGATTTATAAGAGGGTAGAAAATGTTATTACAAATTATTTCAACGCTAAAACAACAAAACTTCGACTGCTGTTTGAATCATCTCAACTTGGCCGTTGTAATTCATTCGATGACATCAGCAACTTTAATTGTTCGACTTATTTCGGAGTCCCCAGTCCCCTGTCTGTTCTGGTTGTTCTTAACAACTACAGTTTTGTTCCGTTGTATATTGTGTTAATTGTAAATTATTATATAATAAAAAAGTAAAGTAAAGAAGTATATAATAAAGAAGTATAAACATTTTTTTAGATTATTATGAAGTCCCACACCACCGTATTTTAATATTCAATAGTTCTCCCGGAGTAGTCAAGAGTAGGGTCCTCAACCATACTCTTTAAAGAGTACATGTTTTTTTCAGGTCTTCTCTTATTTACTCTATCTTTTTTCATCCATATCTCTTTTGTACTCTTTTTTCAATTGCATACACTTTTCAAGAATCTATTTCTGCATACTCAATACAATTTTGTTGACAAACATTTAACCAAAGAATATACAATATATAGAAGGCGCATCTCTCAAAATTCTTCCAAAATATGTTGCTTTCGTGTCGGGTACGGACGGTCGCAGTAAAAAGGAAGAGCAAAACCATTCAGTTATTTTGCTTTTACTCTCTCCCATGCACTCTCTTGGTATTTTTTTTCTCAGGTTCTCTTAATATGTAGGAACATGTGTTTCCTTTTTTTTGTGTTGTTGCGGAGTATCACCTAATTGATTTTTTTTTTTCAATTTGTAACTCAAAATTATGGTCGTCGCAAACTTATTTTTTTGGTAATATTTTATTTTTTTGTATTCGAAAAAGTATAAAAAGTTTAAATTCATCGGTGTTCAAAATTTATTAAAAAAAAAAAAAAAACATTTATTTTAGAAAGTTTTTAAGGGGTACCCCCAGCTATAACTTTCGAAAAATCGTTTTTTTTTGCATTTCAAAACACAAAATATTTCAAAAAAAATTTTCTTGACATTAAAGTTGAAACTTTAACTCATATCGTTCCATATCGAACAGCAACTTTGAAAATTCGTCGAAAATACATTTAAAAAGTTTCCCAAAAATAATCACTGTATAATATTTTTATATATACTGACTTTAAAATTGCATTTAAATAATTTAAAAATATTGTTTTTCACCTGACTTCAAGGCCAGATGTCTGTTCATCGTTTTTTGGACGGTGGGTTTGAAAATCAACCAAAAATAGTAAAATTAATTATTCTGCATTGAAATGACAAATTCGCCTAGATAAAATAACAAACTTGATGTGAAAGTTACAACTTCACTGGTTCTTATATATTTCCAGAGGCTACAGCTAACCAAACTTTTGTAAAAAAAATGTATGGGAAAACAGGCAGAATTCAAAAAAATGCATTTTTTCTGTTTTTAACTTATAATAACTTCTTAACTTTATGTGTTAAATATATTTGATCCCAAGGAATACTTGTTGTTCATGGTGTAGTGTAGAAATATTTTTAATTTTTTTTTTACACCTGGTCACCTTATTTTCTTGGAGTAAGCCAAAAACTACTATAGTCTCTAAAATTCAGAAATTTTTTTTTTTTATTTTTTTAATTACTTAAATTTCTTATTGAAGACGTATGAAAATTGCGTTTTGAAAATTTTTCAAATTGGATCATGGTTTCTAGTACCGGAACGATATGGATTCAACACTTTCTTCTAAAAATGTGGTTATTGAAGTCGGTGACCACGCTTATTCAACAACTACTAAACCAATTATTTTTAAATTTAATATGCTTTTTCAATACATAATAATCTGGAGATTAATCGAAGGATTTCTTTTTATGCAAAACCAATTTTTTTTTACAACTGAAAAATCGTCCTAAAAAGGGTTTATAATCACTAAAATACTGACAGGAATATAATAATTACTCATAAATGACCAATGCCAATATCAGTATCAACAACACCGAAATCTATTGATGTAAAATCGAAACTTTTGATAAGTCTCTTAGCAAATAGAACGAAACAATTAAATTTTACTGTCTAACGCTATTCGATTGTCTACCAGCAATAAATGCACACTAGCACTCATACATACATGCATGTTAGCAAACCACATTCAAATGCACGCAAATGGAAAATTTTGATTTTCTCAAAATGATTTCAACATTTTTTTTCACAATATTTTTTTAACTTTTCTTTAACGGCAATTCAAAAGGGACAAAAAAAATGCTTAGCTTTTCAAATATATATATATATATATATAGTATATACATATGTGTGTGTGAGTGTCCAGCATACTTTTAAATTCAAATTTGTATGCAAGGTTATTTCAGCTTTCATTCATTCTTTCATGCATTCGGGCAAATTCATTCATTCAATTTGAATTCAATATAACCGCATTTGTATGCAATTGCATTCAGAGAGTAATACAGAATGCTTGAAAGAGAGAGAGAGAGAGTGAAAAATAGCAGCACATGAAAAAGCTGAATACGCGAAATGACTGTAATAGACCAGCAAAAAAGAGAAAGAAAATACATTGGAAACAAAAAAAAAAAAAAAAAAATAACAACATAAAAAACTTAACGTAATAGTAAAACGACATGCGGTTGCGATTTTTATTGCAATGTTATGTATTTGTTGCTGTTGTTTTTATTTCTGTTTTTACAGTTGTTGTTTTGTTGCATATGGCCTGAATTGGAAAACCATTCAATTTGAAATTTCATATTGAACGATTTTGCGGAAAATATTTTGCTCCAGAAATTTATGTATGGGAATGTGAAGTTTTTAGTTACACATTGAATTTAATGAATTGTGAATTTAAAAACTGGAAATGCATTCATTCGCATTAAAAAAAAACAGAAATAAAAAGTTAATATCAGATTAGTAAATAATGATGATTTCATTACATATCTGCTGTGAATTAATATATATTTAGAAAAATTTGTGGCCATAATCTACAAGGTTCATCTCATTGAAATATAACTCATACGCCATGCTGATCACTAATTAATTTGTGTGTGTATTTTGGAGTAGATTTTTATTTTATAAAGAATTTAAATGTGCACATAAATGAGCTTACATTAGTTTTCAACATCATTATCCTAATTGTTATTGAAATCTTTCGTAAATGATGATGGATTTTTGATGTATGATTATTGAAATCTCACTGCCACTGTTGCTACTTCCGCTTTGTAATTACAATTTTATTATTGAATTTCTGTGTAATTTCTAATTATATATGTGAAACATACATTCATAAGAATATGTGTATTTACAATTTAAATTTCAGTTATGGATTTGATGGCAATGAGTTACAAATACGCACTGATATATAATTTTAACTATCATTCAACCAAATGAAACCATTGCTTTGTGTTTGGAAACTTTTTTTTTAATAGCTTTAATACCAGAATCATCATAACTCTATTTAAAAGTGATTAAAAAGGAATGTTTTTATCAGTTTTGCAATACTCCCAGTCATTGCATAAGCTTGAAATTGCATTCAACAATGCCACACGTTATGTTTTTGACCTTGAGAAATTTGACCACTTATCAACCTGCAGAAATCAAGTACTCGGCTGCAATCTAGTTGATTATATTGAAGTCAGGAACTGCATCTTTTTACACAAGCTTATTGTGACTAAGACTCCTAAATATCTATTTGACAAGTTAAAATTTAGCCGGTTCAGTCGCACGAATTGCTTGATTCTTCCAAAATTCAAGTATTTGAACTCGTCAAGGTCTTACTTCATTAACACCATTAGGCTGTGAAATTCACTGCCTAATCACATGCGTTGTATTGTCAACAGAAACAAATTTAAGCTCACCATCTTTAAATTCAACTCCAATCGTTAAAATAAGAAAATACCAAATATCTATATTTCATATTATTCTATGTAGGTTTAATTTTAAGTGCAATATATGTAATAGAGTTAAGCATAATTTAATCATTTCTATCATTTACTTAGTCTATATTTCTCCTTTTTTTGTTTTTAATCATTGTGCGAAAAGATTCTTATCTTATGTACGTATATTACTTTTGTTAATAAATGATTTAAATAAATAAATAAATAATTATAAGCAAAAATATTCGTTAAAAATTTTATACGAAATTTATTTTTTCTAAGAAAATAGTTTTGTTATTTTTGGTAGTCAGTGCTCAGATATCTGCTCAATATGTTTTTGTTACAACAGATAATGTATACTGGCTGAAATTTAATATTTCTGCTTGACGATATTGAGTTGTGCGAATATCTGTGTATGCAAAATTAAAAGTCTGGCCCAACGTCAAGTAATTTTGAGCTACCTCTATACAATGATTATATCCAGGCTATTCAAAAGAAGTTCTCTGAGTTCGCATATATTGACGTTGCTCTACTGCTAAATTCTGATAGAGCTCATTTAACGTAAAACCAAATGGTTTTATAATGTCCCCTTTTTTTGCAACATTTTTGCAACATACGTTGAATCGCCACCTACCTAAATTTGCATCTTCAATGTTTGTGTCGTAGAAATGCACCTTAGACGTTAATTGGATATTCCATCGGGTAAGGAGATTTCAAAGAATTTTCTGTAGGCATCTGCTGTCACAGCTACATAACTTACAAAGCAGGCCCCATATTCATATAAAAATACTTGATTTGGAAATATGTTTTTTAGTTTTCAGGGTGGAAAATGAAAACAGATGTGTATGCAAAACTTTTTTTTTACACTGAAGTCGAACCAAAAAATATGTGGAACTAGCAAAAACAATATAAAATCGTTAGAATAAAGTTCTAGTATTCTAGATTTTTGTGTAATGGAACAATTGATGCTTTCTCTTTCTGTATCGTTTCTCCCCTTGCAGCTCTTTGTCTACCTTTTTTCATTACAATTCGTCTCTTGTTTTTTTTTTCCTCTCTCTATTTTTACTTCTTAACTCCTACCATGTTCTTTTTGATGTTTTCGCCGTCTTTTCTTCTTCTTGTTTATCTAATCGCTCATTTTTTATTAGTTCTCTTCGATCCGTTTTCTACGCCATTTTCCCACCTCACCTAACTTTCGCTCATCCTTTGTCTTCTAACTGCTCTGTTTTCGCCTTTCTTTCCTTTCAGTCATCCCTTCGTCATTCTCGTCATCTGTATAATAAAAAAGTAGAAAGTACTTTTTTGATATACAGAGTGACAATCGTAAAGTGACGCACACATTTCAGCAGTTATTTTCAAAAGGACGTACTTCCATTAAGTACAATTAAATGTTAACATTGCTGAATATATAAGCATTCATTTGAACCCCACCTCATTCAATATAACCTCCTTTAGCCTGCACACATGCCTTCAATCGATCCGGAAATCGTAGGATTGTTCGCCGCAGGACTTCCTGATCAATTTCATTCCAGGCTTTCTCTCATGAATTTGTCAGCGACTCCAGACTGTGGTGTTGAGATGCACAAGCCTTACTCTCTAAAATACTCCAAATAGAGTAGTCCATTGGATTCAAGTCTGGGGAGTATGGTGGCCATTCTTGAGATGTTATGAATCCAGAAAAATTGTCTTTTATCCATGTTTGCGTTAATTTTGCCATGTGGGAAGGTGCAGAATCTTGCTGGAAAGTCCAGTTTTCATTTCCAAATTTATCTTGGGCCCAGGGAAGAACATGTTCATTTAAATGCTCCGATAAACAACCTGGTCAATTTTAACACCCTCTTCAACGAATATTAGAGGGGTTCTGGCATTAGCGGAAACTCCAGCCCATACCATAACGGAAGCTGGCTTTTGAACTCGGCCAACAGTCCTATTTGGTTGCAATGATGATGTTAGCCACATTCGGTCATTTTGCGCATTGAAATGTTGTTCAACCGTGAAAATTTTTTCATCTGTAAACAAGATATTTTCAAAATTTTTTAACACGGAGGAGCGTAGCAACGCCTTGCATCTTTGCAGTCGCAAATCTTTCTTTTTTTGTGTCAGATCTTGAGCTTTTCGGAGCTTGTACGGCTTAAGATTTAGCTTTGATTTTGCAATGATTCGCACTGTTTCACGGTTTACTCCAACTTCCCTAGCGATTTTTCTCATTGAGCGCCTTAGATTTTGCTTGATTCGTTTACGAATTTTTTCTGTTAAACCAGTAGTGGCAACTGTTGAAAATTTTCTCCGGTCTCTATCTCCAAAACCCCCAGTTTCATTATATCGAATAATAGCTCGGTCTACCGTACGACTTGACAAATTTAAAGCCTTTGCAATTTGACGGCTACTATAATTTGCCAAATGAAATTTCATAATTTCACGACGAATATTTTCCTTGTCCATTTTTATGGAAATTTCAAAATGTAATAACAAAAATTCAAATGAAATTAAAAGCAAAGCCAATGATGAATGAATTTGCTTTTTAAATTAAAGTAACGGTAAATGGCAAAGCTTGCTGCAGAGTATTAAACTTGCGTCACTTTACAATTGTCACCCTGTATACCTCGTTTCTTTTCTCGTCTATTCTAATTTTCCCCTTATTTTCTTCCCTTATTTATCTTCTCTATCGGGTTTCTCTGTTCTCTCTGTGGTTTATACGATATTTTTTTCCTCTACTCAATTCTTCGTTCTCCTTTCTATTTAACTTTATCTTCTTTCGTCATTCAAACTAACCTCTCTTGTTTGTATTCCATTAATCAATTAATTGGGGGTAGGAGGGGGAGGGGGGTACAACACGTTTTCTCCTTTATATTTTTTATTCCGCTATCTTGTCAAGAGTCTGCCTTGTCTTTTCGTCGACTACTTCATTTATCTGTCTTTCACCTATCTAGGTTTATTCCTTTCCCTCTTCTTCCCTCTCTATTTACGTTTTTGTTTAATATTTACTCTCACTTGCTCTGCTCCTCAATGTTTTTCTCCTGTTATACTTCTATATGTCACTTACATAATTTCCTTGTTAGCTAATTTCTCAATCTTTTTTGCTTAACCCGAATAAACCTGGCGTTACCATATGGTAACGCAAAATATAGCAAAAATGCTACAAAAGAAACATTTATAAGCGATACATAGTCACCTGATTACTAGTTTATAAAGTTTCAAATCATTTTTGTAAGTCGTTTGAAATAGGCCAGTCAATTTTTGAAAGTGCGAAAAAAAAAGTTGTGAAAAAGTAAAAAAAGCTGTGCAATTTTTTTGTTTGTGTACAATTTATGGACCGTGTTTTATAAAATTTACATAATCAATTAGTGGAATTTAATTTGTACATAAAAAAATCGTAACATAAGTTCCATTTTCATACAATTTTCCTAAGTTAAACGTCTGCGTTACCAAATGGTAACACCAGGCCCTACATAAGATTTTTTTATTACATAAGAATTTTTGAAATTTTTGTATTTGATGCAGAAAATTGACACTCACTGAGGCATTAGACTTCATTGAAGAGCTTCACGAAGACCATGATGATGAAGTGGGAGCAATTTATATTCAACCACCAGAAAACCATGGTGAAATTAGCGGTGATGCCGATGCTGAAGAAGATGAGGGTGGAACACCCGACAACGTATGTACCGCTCAGCTGAAATCAAACTGCGAAAAACTGTCCAGAAACGGTAGACGCCTTATTTCTGATTGCAACGAGAATGAAGAAAATGATTATAAAAATATATCAGAAGTACTAATTGATGTTATCAATAACTCAAATGAAAATTTGAACATTAGTCTGCTAGATAATAGTCCAAATATCCAAGTCACCGTCAACCTCAATATCGCTTAAAGAGGTAACTCCTAAAACTTCGTCATGCCCACTACCACCAGCTAACAAAGACACGAACTTCACTTAGGTAAAGGAGCAAAATATCGCCTTGATATCAATATTTCCTGAAGCCAGTTATAAAGACTGCCGCCAACTAAATCCTTAAGAATCATCCGAGAAGTTTTTCGATGATACTTTGATTCAGCACATCGCCGACAATTCCAACGAATATGCAGTTTTTCGGGGAAAAAGAAATCCGCAAATTACTCCAGAAGAGCTGCGTACGTTTATTGGCATTCTTCTTATCACAGGATATAATACTCCAGCATGGATTAAAGATATATGGAGTGTCAATGATGATTTGAAGAATTGTCTTGTTGTCAATAGCATGCGTCAAGATCGTTTTGTTAAAATATGTTCTTCCTTACACTTTGCCAACACGGACAAAGAAAATCGAAGTGGTAACAATATGTGGAAACTTCGGCCGATTACAGACCACTTAAAAGCTAACATGTTACAAAATTTCCATGTAGAACAAAATATATCACATGATGAAAGCATGATTTCATATTTTGAGAAGCACGGTTGTCTCTATATGTTGGCTATAAAGTTTTGTCTCTCTGCAAACGAGTGGTTATTTGATAAATTTTGAAATTTATCAAGGCCAGAATCCCCGCTCAAATAAGAGATATAAAGAGTGCTTTGGAAAATGTGCCGCTCCTTTAATTAATATGATTGATGATTTCGCTGAAGAGGTACAAAATTTATCATTCTCATTTTAATTTGATAATTTATTTACAAGCTTTCCGCTTTTCCACTGTTTGAAAAAAAGAGGGTATACGTCTACCGGAACTATTTGTGAAAATCGCTTACCAAAAACATGACCGCTGGCTGATAAAAAAACAATAAAGAAAAAAGAAAATCGAGGATTTTATGTTTCTGTTACTGACAAAGATCGTGGTATGCATTTGACTAAATGGGTAGACAATTCAGTGGTTTCCATGGCATCAACAGGTTTCAGCGCTGATCCGATATGTAAAGCTTTTCGATACTCCAAAGACAAAGAAAGAAAATAAAAGTCACACGCCTTTGTGAAGTGGTAGAGTACAACAACAATATGTGCTGAGTTGACCGCAGAGATCAAAACGTGAGCCTTTATCGTGTTGCATATAGAGGAAAAAATTGATGGAGCAGCTTTTTTACTTGGCTTCTCGATGTGTGTGTACAAAATGCTTAGCAGCTACATCGCAATGAAAAATCAAAAATGTCTCAAATGATGTTTCGACGTGAAATAGCCGTTTTCTCCCAAACAGCCTGGATGTGCTTCTGAGCGGCGAAATGAGGAATGTTCTGCGGATGTTATTCTACGCTACGATGAGCAAAATTATCTTGCAATTCCAGCGCAACGGAAACGTTGCGCTGGCGACTTGTGCAAAACAAGTAGACGCGCAGCTTGCCGCAAGTGCGATGTTGGAGGCATAAATTGTTTTGCTGACAATCATAATAAAGACAATTCCAAAATATAAGTTTTATTAGATTGAAAATATTGTAAACATATATTTTTCATACACTTATATTAATAAATAAAATTGTTTTAAAAGAAAAGCAAGGACTTTAGTTTTAATTTTGAAAATCATTGGTAGTGCCTGGTGTAACCATATGGTAACGGTTGAGGGGTACTTTCTAAGAGCCTATACATAGACATAAGTTTAGTTACTTTTATTAAAATTAAAAAGCAAAGCAATTTTCGGTCTTTTCGGGTTTATTTTCTCTTGTACTTTTCCTCTTTTTTCTTCATTTGTTCTTTTTTATTTCTCCTTTGTAACGCAACGTTCTTCAACACGCCGGGGTAGAGCTCAGCGGGCTCCAGTGGTTCGTTGGCTACAGAATTTTTGATTGCAGGGGACCCTCACTGTATATTATTGAGACGCATTCGTTTTAAAATTCAGTATTCTTTAATTCACTTTTGGTCTAACAATAGGGTTTATAATTTCACTAACAATAATTTCACATACACAAAACTAATGGCACTGTTCTCTCTCGTTCTGCGGTTCCTCTGGATAATGCGAGCGAGCGGAGTATTCGGGGCGTTGTCTTCGATGCGTATGATGCGCCTGATAAGGCGAGCGGATGGAGTAGAGCGTCCGTAACTGTCCTACTATTATCTATGCTGCCTTAAGCTTCCAACAGTTCATCTGGGGTCATATGGTAGGGATTATACCATCCAAGTGGCACCCCACGGTCTGCTTAAAGTGTTTGGTACTGTGTTGTGGGGGTTAGGCCAACAATACACTACCAACCACCCGGTTATTCGTTCCTAAGAGATGCTATTTTAAGTTTTCATCTGGGGTCATATGGTAAGGATTACACCATCCAAGTGGCACCACACGGTCTGATTGAGTATTTAGTATTACATGATGGGGTTAAGACCACTACACAATACTACATACTTGCAACTTTCTTTCTATTCCTATATCTGTATATGTTCCTAACAATTTTCTTCTACTCACCCAAATGTATGCTCCCGCGATGTACTCGCATTGCCGGTCTGCGAAATCTGATCTCGATTTGCCTTGTGCAGCTCTTTTTATACACCGTCTGCTTCTTCTTCCCCAAATTCCAGTTGCCGCTGTCGCTACTGGAATTTGTCTCGCTGTCATGTTTTCATTGGCTGGCTAGATCGCGTGTTTATTCTGAATTCAAATTTTGAATTATCATTGCAGTAGGCCGCCTGCATCGTGCGACGATCCCGTTATTTTTGTGTGCACTGCTAACAGCATAAACCATAATGTTTGTTGTTGGTTTAGGTATGCAGTGATATTCCATGGCAGTTTTGTTGATCCCTTCTGGTGTACGTGACTTATTCTTCGTGGTTGTCTCAGGGGGGAAAACGCTGTTTTGTCCCCTGCCCAGTGGGAAAAATGCTACGTTGTGCGGTACAATTTCTCTTCATCACATCTTTTTTACTTCCTGTATTTGCTCTTCTTTTGCTTTCTCAAGTTTTTTTCAACTCTTCATTCTCCCCTTCACCCCTCAACTGTAACTTCCCTCTCATTATCTTTTATATATCCCATCTCTTTTGTACATTTCTTCTCTTACTATATGCCATTATTTTTCCTCTTACGTTCTCTCTCTTATTTTTAATATCTTGTTTTTGTCCTTTCTTTCCGTTTTCTTTGCTGCGGTAATTGCGTGATTGGTTTAAAGGTAGTATTGAAGTTAAAGTTATTTGGAGCACTAGCATGCCGTTTGAGAGATTGCGTGAATTGCTTTTCTAACCTACAATAAAAACGAATTGAAAAAACTAGTTTTCCATCTTATTTTCTTTTTGTATGAATGATTCGCTTTGAAGTCCCACTTACCTTAGGTTTGATTCCGAGGCATAAAATGAATGCCTTAAAAAATTCTGAATCACACTAAAGCCTCTACTGCTGTACTATTTATAACGAAAGCCAAAAGTTATCACCTCCATACTCCAAAAAAATTATATTAAATTAAAATATAAATTTTTTAGAGCATTCTCGTCTCACTTCCGTTGAGTCTTTTCTTATATTATATTAAATTTATTTTTATGACGAAAAAGCCCCTAACTTTCCAACACACTTTTATTTATACCAAAAACTGACCTAAACTTACAAAAAATTTTGTAGAATGTCAATCAAAGCAAAACCAAAAAAGCTAGCAACTTAAGCAATACAAAGCAATCATCATTCCACAGAATAAAAATAATATTTGAGGCATTTCTAAAATTAAATTAAATTCAGAAGAAAGCATATATGCGTTTCTGCATAATTTCTATAGAAACCAAGCTAGAATTTATTAAAAGCAAAAGTATGCAATAATGTACATAAAAAAAAACTTTTCCATTTATAATGTAAATAAATATTTTTCCTTTTTTTTTCAATTTAAACAATTGAAAAATAAATGAAGTTTCTAAAACAGAGAAATGATTTATTCCTTTGTGTAATTATAATAGAAAATGAGTTGCACTTGTGTGCAATATTTCAACTATTGACAGTCGAGATTGAAAAATTTCACATTGCGTTTGAGTTTCATTTCCATGCAGCCATCACTTGATGCTATACCAATTTTTGTATTTATAATGAATGCATCAGAAATCTGAGACGCATCAAAAATGTCATATTGCAATTTTTAATTAGCAAGGAGGGGAAAGAAAATGATAGCAACAATTGTAATTGGAAGAAGAATAATAAAAAAGAAAAAGATTGTACACGAAGTTTTTAGTGTTTCTGAAATAAAAAAGAAGAAGTTGTTATCACTCAACAAAAAGAGAAATTTGGTTGAGTGCGTTGTTTTTACTGAGAAGTTTAATTTTTAATTTTAATTTAATATGCCTTCTTTTAACAATTACATATTTAATAATTAAATATTACTCATTCGCACTGCATACCCGGATGACAAATTTCTGTAGACACACTATAACTCAACTTAATTATTTTAGCATTTTGGTTTAGCTTTAATAAGTTTTAATTAACTCTTTTTTTTTTTGAATACACTTCCTACTGTACAATATTCTAAAAACCGAAAAGCAAAACCAACCACAACAACAACAGCACTTGTTTTAGAAGTCAATTAAAAATTTCAGGAAAAGTTTTACAATGAAAAAAAAGTACTTAAAGTTTAAATACTTTTGGAAACTGCTTCTTACGTACTTTACATATATATATTCTTACTTATGTATATGTATAATATATGTATGTATAATAAGATATACAACACACTATACTACTACAACTACTTTCTATGTAGTACTAGTTGGGGCAATTGCACCAGCTGTTACTTTTCAAATGTCCATCATTATTGTCACCACTTGACTTGTAAAAGCAGATAAGCTAAAAAGAAAGTATGAAAAGTTTTTTTTTTATTTTTAGTTTTCTTATGCCAAAGTGTAAACTGTAAAATAGAATAAAGTAAAACTTATGTCACACAAAGTTGAAATGTCTGGAGAATTTTATTGTGCACTCTATCGTATGTACTTTGAGAGAAGTACAAGTATGTTAAAGTTCATATATTTTGTTTGAAAGTCGAGCTAAAGAAATAAAAAAGTTGGTCTTGAATATATTGAATGTTCCAGACACGCTGTACTGTGTAGTTGTTTGAGATATAAACATGTGTACTCAAAGTTTTCTTTTGTTTAGTTTATATATATGTAGGAATGTAAGACCATGTTAACATGCTGGCAAGATTATGTTCCAGTTTTAAAGTAAACTCAAAGGACAATGGTAGCGAAAATAATTGTATTTTTTAGTCATCTATATCATCATCTCTCAGTAAAACTGATGAGAATATTTTGAGGTGTACAGAATTAATACGCTTAGATTTATTCATGTTTGTAGGTGCAGTATTTAGAAATGGAATGAACATCATTTTATTCTACTCTCTGGTCGAAAATACAACTTTCTGTAATCGAGAAACTTACCTACATGAGTATGATTTTTTTCACTGAATGCCATTGACATAATTTTTAAGGAAATCACTAAACTCAGTTAGAAAAGCTTATGTAAGTCATGAACTTTATGTCATGATCGCACTGTTCCTGATTGATAATAATTACTACTAATCTGAATTTTTTCTACTTTTTTTTTTTTTTTTTTTTTTGAAAATATCTTATTAACTCAAACATTTAACTCTTTTGTTTGGCAAATGAAAAATTGTGCTCTTTAACTTAATGCAAAGTTTTGCTACACTTATACATTTCAGTGTATTTTATGCCATATTGAAGCAAATGCGCAGTCGTCTGATTAGACAAACGTAAAATAAAAGCAAAAAAACAAAGGGGAAAGAAAAGAAATATAATGTATAATGCTAATCTGGCAGACCAGAACCAAACACAAAGCACTGCCACCCAAACTTAAAAAATAAATTGTAAGAATCAGAAACAACAAATTGTGATCCAAAAAACGAAAAACAAAAACTTAATACCCAGGACCAAAACTAACAAATCAAAAAAAAATAAATAATAATCTACTAAGAAATAATTGGCAAGAACGAAGGGCTAGCAATCGAAAACTAAGAACAAGAAATCAAGAACCAAGAAATAAAAATCAAGGCACAAGAACGTAGATTCTTGCTCACAAATAATGAAAAATGAATTAACAAAAATCATTAACAAAGGATCAAAAACGAATAGCCAAAAACCAAGAACCAATAACTAAAGACAAAGTAACAAAAAATCAAGAAAAAACTAACCTAAATATCAAAAATCAATAACTAAATAGTAAAAATTTACAATCAAGAAGCATCATGCATAAGTATCTAGAACAAAATATTAAGAACCCAGAAGTAGCAAGCATCAAAAACTAAATAATAAGAAAGAAAGAAAACTAAGAAACAAGAATCAAAATCTAAAGATAAGAAATAATGGAACTAAAACCATAAACCAAGAACAAAGAATCAAAACCCAACAATTCATAACCAATAACCACGAACTAAGAAACCTTAATCAAAAACTAAGTACTAAGAATCAAAGATTAGCAGTTCCGAACTAAGAAGCCAGAATTTAAAATAAAGAGCTAAGAATCAAAAACAAGTGAACTGGTCAAGTAAAAGTGGAGAGTGGGTGAGAAAAGTGAGAGCAGGAAGTGAGAGTAAATAGTAAGAGAAGAAAGTAAGAAAGGAGCGTGAGAGTGAGAAGAAGGAGTAAGAGGGGACCATAAGAGAAGGTGTGAGAGTGAAAAGCTAAAAAGGGGAGAGTGAGAGGTGAAACTGAAACAAAAAAGTGAAAAGGAAGAGTGAGGGGAGAAAATGAAAGGGAAAAGTGAGGGGAGGAAATGAAAGAGAAGAATGATAGGAAAGACTAATGCCTGATTTTCACTTTGTCAAATTCGATCAAATTTGCCAGCATGTTGGAAAATTTCATATAGGAAATTCTCTCATTCTCTCTTTTTGACAGGGAATATGACATAGTGAAAACCAAGCATAAGAGTTAAAGGGGGAGTAAGAAGAAACAATAAGAGCAGAGAATGAGAGGGACGAGTGTGTGGATAGAGTAAGCGAGGAAAGTGAGAGGCGAGAATTAGAGATTGAGAGGGGAGGTAAGCACGTTAGAAAGATAAAGTTAAAGGGGAGAGTAAAAGGAAAAAGTGAAAAAAGCTAGTGAGGAAGTGCTAATAAGATAAGAGATAGGATGTGGGAAAGATCAAAATGAAATAGGAATTGAAAAAGATTAATAAGGAAATAAAAGAAATTAGCATAAGATATAGAGTGATTAAGAGGAAGAGAGTGCAAAGAATAGAGGCGGAAAGAGAGAGAGAGAGAGAAAAAATTCAAAAGAAATAAAGAGAAATTTTTCCAGGTCGCATCCCACGCCCATAACCGACACTACTTTAGAAATTATTATACGCTCAGGTAATACCCAAAATATGTTAGGTCTGTCCATTGAGGCTGAAAATGCCGGCTGTGCACATCGAGACAACAGCTAACATTCTGTATGATTGTCGAGCTTTGGCTCGTTGTAAAAGTATTTTGAAAAAAGAATTTACTAATATTTTGTCCTAATTGAACTTCATTATAAAAGACCTTTCAGGCAGCAGTGCATGACTAGGAGGACTTTGCCACAACCACATGAAAATAATACCAAATAATTCAAGTCATTTTGCATCCCAAGGTCTTGATTAGTTTATACTATTATTATACAATTAAACCAATTATAAAGGGTTTTCCATTAGGGACATAACAATTTCGTATCTTTATATGAACGCACCTTTAAACTTTTTAATGAACTGTCAATGTCAAAAGGTTAGTTAAAGTCAACATTTTCATCATGGTTAAGCTCACGAACCAGTAACGTTTGGAAATTATTAAAAATTACTACCGAAATTCTGAGTTGGTGGTCGCCACTTTAAAAACGCTTACTCCAATTTTCGGTCGTAATACTGTCATGTTACCGTCAATGGAGAGCGCTATCATATTATGCTGGAAGATTATTTGTGGCTAGAATTGGATGAACTTGATATCAACGATATGTGGTTTCAACAAGACGGTGCCACTAGCCACACAGCACGTGTCACAATCGATTTATTGAAAAACAAATTCGGTGAACGTGTTATCTCGATGGTCCGGTGGAATGGCCGCCTCGTTCATGCGATCTAACGCCATTGGATTTCTTTTTATGGGTCTATATCTAGTCACTGGTCTATGGTAACAAGCCAGCAACTTTAAACGAGCTCAAACACAATATTGCCAACGTTCCGGTCGAAGTATATGCCAGAGTGTTGGAAAATTGGGTCCAACGAATCGATCGTGGTGGTCATATGACCGAAATCTAATTTCAATTAAAAAAATGTAATACTTGCACTACACCCACAATAAATTTGAGCTCAATATTTCAAAAAAATTCTGTGCTTTATTAATAGATAAAATTGTTATATCCGTAATGAAAACAGTTTACAATGAACTATAGTAGATCAGAATCTTTGAATGATTAAAAACAGAGAAATTAAAATGAGGAGGTATCAAAAGACTTGGGCGTTTTTGATCCCAGTCATTCAAAGTAGTGACTTTGCATCACTATTGAAAATAAAATCGTTTTGTTTTCTAGATTTCTAATTCTTTCATCAGAACCGCCCAATGTATTCGTTCTACTACTACTATTATGGCACAACAGCCCATGGAGGGCCAAGGCCGAGCTTTTCGCATCCAGTCATGTTGTGTGAGTTATATTTATACACGAATGGAAGGGACCTACAGTTTTATGCCGAATCCGAACGGCAAAGTGAAAAGCTTTTCATAGGCATATTTTTACTCTTGGAGATTTGACATTGCCAGCCAAGAGGTGGTGCCATGTAGAAAAATTGTTATTTTCTATTTTTGGTTTTTTTTTTTAGCGTGCCGAGATATGAACCCGGGCACCTCTGCGTAGCAGTCCAACACACTAACCACTAGGCTACAGCGACCACATTCGTTCATTCTTATTTAAAAATTATTCTGGGTTTTTAATCACTTCTTAAATAATTTCAGGAAAAAACTGATTAAAAAACAAATGGCTGATGTATTTCTATTTACTGACTCTAAATCACTACGTAGGGCTTTAGGTCATAAAATAGCAACATTAGATAAATTTTTTTTTTACCAGAAATTAGTCAATTTTTGATACTAAATGAAATACTAACCATGGAAGGAATAATAAACAGATCAGTTTTGTGAGAGACCAAAGTTTTAATTAAAATAATAATTAATTGAAAATTATTTAAATTTATTGACGAAGTTATTTATTGTGGAATCAATTATAAAATGAAGTTAGTCTTCTTGGGTTAAATCATTTCTATACAAATCTTGAACAACTACATGAAGGCATGTGAAATATTCTGGATAACTGAAAGTGTCTGCATTAGCGACATCAGGAGAATTTCAATTTGTTCCTTAAACTTTGGGTTTACATTTTATTGATATTATAAAATTTTGGATTAACTAACTGTTAAATATCTAGTTCCAATGAGAATTTCAACAAAATTAAGTATAAAGAACAGTTGTGGTAGTTTCATTCATCATTTCTGTTCAGTGAAAATATTTAAAAAACAAAAAAACTTGTAATTCTCCATAACGTTTTCAAATATTAGATACTTTTTTTTTTAGAATGTCGAAATATTTACTAAAAAGATCAGAAATGAGGAACCGTGGCGGGTTTCGAAACGGCCGTGTGATTTGCCTGCTTTTTATATTTACACTGTTACGACTTAGTCACATTTCGACCAAAAGGTCGTTTCATTAAGCCTGTTTATCAGAAGTACTTTCACTTTAATTCAAACCTAACGAAACTTTATTTCTTTTACAGATAAACAAATAAAAAAAAAAACAGCAGACTGAATAAAAATAAATACGAATAGCTTAAGGTGAGTTAAAAATAAAATATATTTTCTTTTTATTTTTGAAAACAAAATTAAATTCAAAAAAAAAAAAAAAATATTATGAAATTAAAAACATTAAGATCATCATCTTATAAATATAAATTATGTAGGTGCAGTAACAGTTAAAACATTTTTATTATAAAAAAGAACATGAAAAATATAATCAAATTAGAAATTTTGTGTGCTTATTAAAGTCATACATTTTCTAAATATGTCAGTATTATAATTTTTATAGGCTTTTGCTACTCATTATCTTTGAATAATTTTTACTAAGGTTGTTTTTTTTTTTTTGCGCTGCTGCATGCCAGGCCTGCTGCTACATAAATTAACTGAAACGACTTTTTACATTAACGTAACGACCTAGTGCTTGTTTTACAACAACAATAACATGCTGATTATGTGCAAGTATCTATGTAGGTGTGTTATGCTCATAAAAATATCTTAGATATAGTAGGTACATACCTACTTATATAAAAGGAACATCAACAATGTTGATGACGTCGATTCAGTGCTTCTTGCTCTATCTACCCCTCCCTCATCTCTTTCTCTCATCTATAACTTTCTAATCAACATCTATACAGAAAAGAAGATGGCTTACAGCCAAAGCATCACCAGCAGCCAGATAGATATCTACGTGTTTTATATGTATATATGAAGAAGAAAATGTTGAAGCTGAAGTAGATGCGGAATATTCTGAAGTATATAGTAGAAGCTAATATAGAAGAAGCTGAAGCAGAAATAGCTAAAAATCCTTAAAATGTTCATTTACGCCCATTTAAAAAAAAAAAAAAAAAATCAAGTGTTATACGTCTAGGAACGTTCTTCTTTCTGGTATCTTGATTTTGTTGCACTTTGAAAATTTTAGACTGACTGCAAGGCGTTTCTGCTTATATAAACATTTATATATATTTAAAGCTGCATTTATATATACATGTAAAAGCATTAAAGTTAAAAAGTTAAGTAAAAACACATGTTGTTTTTTCTATTGTTTTTGTTGTTGATGTAATATTGTACAACAAGAAATCTGCTTACAATTTTCTTTGCACTTTGTGTTGTGCATTTTTTTTCACATTTTTTACTCACATGAGTAACAATAAAAAAAATAGTTTCAAAAAGAATGCAATGTATGTATATACATTTTGCTTAGAAGTCTGTATTGGTTGCAGCTTGAGTGTGTGTATGTGTGTGTGGAACTAAAATTGCTAGGACTAAAGGTATACAAGTGTTGCTGCTGATGTTGATGTTGCGTATGTCGAGTATTAAGTTAGCTTTAAGTTTAATGTAGAAAGATGTAGTTTTGAAATTGGAATTGTTAGAGAAGAGAGTTGTGTACGTGGATAGAAATGAGGAAAGAAAAGGCACACATTAGTAGAGAAAAAAGGTTAAACTAAAAAATTTTTGAATACATAAATGAAAAGTGTATACTGCCATACATAACATAAACTACTCTCTGGCATTTGGGTAGATCTGAGATCTTGAGCATTTTATATTTTTTTAAAAAGCACTTACCTTCTAATGTTTTCTTTTTAAGTAAGATTGTCCAAACAAATATATAAAAATATGAAAAACGGTTTAAATTTTACATAAACAGCAAATCATGTAAAACATTAAGATACGTTTAGCAAATTTTCCGTGAAGATGAATCAACTTAGTAAGTTGCTAGATATACCACTAACTCAAAATTTGTAAAAATTTCAGATGAGTAGTTTATGCCAACTACGGCAATATAGTCCCCAAGATCTGTTTTGCACATGAGCCAAGGTGAGGCAAAGTAAAAGTGAAAAGCAAGGAGACAAAGAAAATATATAGAAGGGACAAATAGATATGAGTGGTGGGTGGTAAGAAGAGAGAAGAAAAGGAGGGACGAAATAGGTGGGTGAGAGGAGAGAGTGAAAGGATGTATAAATGAATAGAAGTATGAAAGAAAAGTGAACGAGAGTGTGAAAAGGTAAAATGAAAGGATTAATATAGAATAGTGGTAACTCTAAGTACATAAATATCCAACTGTTAATATATGAATACGAAACTCTAAGTAGACGAATATGCTTAATGAATTACAACGAATAAAACTTACTGATCATCCAGAGTTTGAACTATATTATTACTACATTACAATTAAGTTAGAGGGAAGAGTAATGGGAGAGTGTTAAAAGGGGAGAGTGAGAAGGAAAATTAGACGGAAGAGAAAAAGAGGAAAATGAGGGGAGAGTGAGAGGAATGATTCAGTAGCTAAAGTGAGGCGGAGAGTAAAAAATGTGGTAAGGAAGAGTAAAAGAGGAGAGCTAGAAAAAAGACTGGCAGTGAAAAACTAAGCAACGAATGGAGAATGAGTGTAGAGGGTGAAGGAGAGAGAAGAGTGAGAGGAGAAAAAGAGAGGTGAAAGTGAGAGGAGAGAGTTGGAGGAGGAGGCTGAGTGAGGAGAGTGAAAGAGAAAACTGAGAAGGGAAAGGAATAAAAGGGGACTAAGAATAAAATAAGAATGATTGCGAGGGAAAAGAGAAAGGGGTATAGAGATGGAAAATGAAGGAAAAAGGAGGCAAAGAAAATGGGAATAAAAAACGAGGTGAGGGCAAAAGATAAATAATAAGAAGAAATGGATCCCCTCTTGTAAGAATATAAGTGGGAGATGAATGTGAAAAGACTTTGTGAGGAAAGGGAAAGTAGGGGAATAGAGGTACATAGAGCAAGAGGGGAAAAGGAAAGCTATGAGGTCATAAACCAAAATATGAATATTATTCACGTGAATTTAAGTATTTAGATAAATTTTTATACAATCAATATATCATGCAGTTTGAAAAATCAATTATATTGGATCCAAAAACATTCTGGAATTTTGTGCAGAGCAAAAAAACCTGCTCCAGTATGCCTAGTTCCATGTTCTTGGATGATAAAGTATCATACTCTATCCATGATACTGTTAATCTTTTCTCTGATTATTTCATGGCTTATTTTGATCCTCAAGTCAAGTCTGTTGATTTCGGTTCGTTAATACTAACAGATGCAGATGTTATAAATGGGATCATAAATCTTAAAAATTCCTCTAAATTAGATATTGATGGTGTATCGCCATTGTTAATAAAAAAGTGTGCTGACTCTCTTGTTACGCCATTGAAACTTATCTTTCACAAATCACTCAGCACTGGTATTTTTATTGACAAATGGAAAGTTGTATTAAAAAAAGGTAATAAGTGTAATATTTCTAATTATAGACTCATCTCTAAGCTCTCAACTATATCAAAACTTTTTGAAAACATTGACAAAGACAAAGTATTTTTTGCAGTAAAAAGATTGATCTCTCCGAATCAACATGGTTCCGTGTTGGGTCGCTCAACTGTAACCAATCTTGCAGTTTTCACAAAATATTGTATCACTTCATTTGAATCAGGCTGCCAAGTTGACACTATATACACCGACTTCTCGAAAGCCTTTGACAAAGTTTCGCATAGTATTCTGATTTCTAAGCTGTTAAAAATGGGTTTCCATTCTACGTTTCTGCAATGGATCAAATCATACCTTCATCACAGATGCTGCTATGTATTGATTTATGTAGTAAGGTCAAAGTCTTTCTTAGCAACATCTGGTATCCTCCAGGGTAGTATACTTGGTCCCTTACTATTCATATTATTTATTAATGACGTGGGGACTGTTTCTCTAGAGTAAATTATCTTTTATATGCTGACGACTTGAAATTATATCTTGCCATTAGAAATTCATCGAACATTAACATCTTACAATCTGAACTCAATAATTTTGTTAATTGGTGTACAGCCAATCATTTACATCTTAATTATAATAAATGTTCGCATATTACCAATCTCATCCTCATTTAGTATTGCTAATAACTGTCTCAATTCGCTAAAGGAAATATTGGATCTTTGAGTTATTTTTGACTCTTGCCTTTTATTTGTGCAGCATCTCAATTACATTATTCCAAAAGCTTACTCCGTTATGGCATTTGTTCGTCGAAATAGTTCTGAGTTCAAGGACCCATATACACATAAGTTGTTATATAGTTCTTTTGTCCGCTCAAAGCTAGAATATGCAGCATTTATTTGGAACCCGTTCTATGCTGTACATTCCAACCGTCTCGAGCGTATTCAAAAAATTTTCATTAAATACGCTTTGCGATCCCTAAATTTTGTGGAACCACTTCCTATAATCCTATAATGCACGATGCTTGCTTTTGAGCTTAAAATCGCTTGAAACTAGAAGAGCAACTCTCTCATTAATGTTTGTATATGACATTATCTGTGGCAATATTGACTGCTCGTATTTATTAGAATTGATTACTTTTAAAGTACCTGCGCGGAATTTGCGTCTATGTCATACATTTAACGTAAATCTCCACAAAGCTAATTATGCCTCAAATGAACCCATTACCAGGGCTTTAACGATATATAATAGAATCGCTGAAGAACATTTTTTAGATTTTTCAATTGCAAAAAAAAGTTTCTCATAGTTTTCTCATAGAAACTATCTAGCATTAAGTCTGTATTATTGTATAAATTTGCACTTCAATTTATTATTATTTGTTGAATTGTTATACCTAGTCTGTAAGGATGTAAATTCCATAGACTAAATAAATAAAAAAAAAAAAAAAATTATAAGGTAGAGTGTATAATCAGAAAGGAAAACGATATCCAGATCAAGCCTAAGAGAGTAAAAGACAGAGAGGAAGAAGATTGAGGGGCTATTGTTTGGGGAAATTTTGGAGCAAGTGCGAGTGAACAGTAAAAAGAATAAAGTAAGATAGACCTAGAGAAGTGAAAAGGGGCTTATAAAGTAAATGGAAACGGAAGATGGAAAGAACAGGAGAGAAGTGAGAGTGAAGAATAAAGAAAAAGAAAATTAAGAGAGAAGGAGGAAGTAGGGAAAAGATGAAAGCACGCAAAACAACTAATTTCATGATATATAATTCTAAAGATTTTAATTTGGCTAACTCCTTTAGATATTTATGAGAAACATTTTTTCTGAAAGAACTAGTTTTATATGCATATGTACTTATCATTTATTTAGAGAAATGCATACAAAAATTTCCGACAACGAGTAAAAAAACTGTTCAGCTTTCTATAGTTGTTACGTCAGATGTCAAAGTTGTAGAGCTTCAAAATAATGCATTTACTTATCCATCGATTTCAATTAGTTTACCACCGTAACCTTGAGCTCCCCATAAAGAAAAATTATATCTATGCCAGCAGGAGTTGATCAGGGTAGTGCGATTTTTTAAGAATAAACCACTCTTTTGGAAATAAAAAGTTCTAGTTTGTCTTCTGATGCTGTCAGGAATGGTAAAATTTTTCCAGTAGGTAGTAAAATGCAAGTATTTGCACATATTTTTAACTTGATTTTCAAATTTCTTTTAGCGAGTTTTAAATTTTTGTACACTAAATATAACTTAGTTTTACTCAACCTTATTAGCTAAAGAATCTCTTCAATATTCATTTCATTGAGGTCTTATAGATACATTCTGTCAAATAAGTACCCGGAAATTCTCATTTTAAATTTTTCCTCTGAGAATATTTCATTTCGATTTCGGTTTCGGCTCATTTTTGGCGCGTCATTCCGATGATTGTTGACTTGTTTGCATGTCGTACTCGAAAACCCATGTCTCGTCACCAGTTATAATGCGTTCGATGAACGTTGGATCGGAATTTACGCGTTCAAGCATGTCTTCAGCCACCTTACTGCGATTCACTTTTTGAAGAAAATTCAGATCTTTTGGCACCAATCGCGCTGAGACTTTCCGCATACCCAAAACATGTCGTTTTGGCACAAGAAATTTCGTTTGAAACACAAAATTTCACAAAAACTCTTTGTTCGATATTTTTATATCCATAGTAAAAATCGCAACGCACACAAAAGGTTGACTTGTTCTTAATGATGCCGTAACCAAACTAAATGACACATAGCAATACAAATTCACAGAATAGTGGTTGACAGTTGTGCCAACCTGGGAAAAAAAATTTTTTTAAATATTCTCAGAGGGAAAATTTAAAATGAGAATTTCCGGGTACTTATTTGACAGAATGTATTTCAGTCAAGTTAATTTTTTGCTATAAGTGCTAAAATAAAACGTATGTGTCCACCATAGGTTTGTATAACACTTTTAGGTAAGCATGGAACTAAAAAGAGATTTAAAATCTGCTTAATTTAATTGAATTCAAATTTTTTTTTTAAATATACAAAAAATCTTAAAATTCCTAAAAACAAATTATAAAATTTAGTGTAATCTTCTGAATTTCTTTTTTTAGGTTGCTTTTAAGGTTTCTCTTTTTTTATTCGGTTATACATATATACTACAATAATGCATGCCTATATATTAGGGTGTCCCTTATTTTTCTAAGTTATTTTTTTTTACGCATACCCTCCAATTTTTTTTATTCTAACATAAAACACTTGGAAAAAAAATTGTAGGTCAGTTGGAGTGCATTAACCTGTGCCGAGTTGGACCGAAACATCTCAATACAAGTGAATGCGATATGTATTTAAGGTGAATTCTATTGTTTTGTAATACTTATTTTAATTTAGTAGTCCAAGAAAAAACAGCTTCAAATTGTGTAAAAAAAAACTTTAACTTCTCTCAAGCTTGGTGAGAATTATAAGAAAAATCGAATAAAACTCAATTTGGCTATCCGTCCGCAAACAGGGACGGATAGCCAAATTACGACGACAAAATTATTTTCTTTATATTGATGTAGTTGATTGCTTTTAGGTTGCTTTTAGAGGTTGCTGATTACGAATCTGACATTAGATTTTCAAAATTCAAAATGGCGGATCCAATATGGAGGATGATTTTGAAAAAAAATTATGGATCGTAATGAAACTTGGTATCCAGGGGTTTTGGTGGTCATTGATTATGAATCCAACATTAGATTTTCAAAATTCAAAATGGCGGATCCAATATGGCTACAGTGACTATAAATATAAATGAAAAAACAAAACACAAATTTTTTTTTAAAAATAAATTTGGTTCTATATTGAACATAGTATTATTTACCCTTAATCTCCATCTCCTTTAACGCGATCAGAGATGCTCCCTCTATAACAGATTTTTCGCATTGAAACAATAATGATATACAAAATTATATTTCTACAATAAAGCAATGCTACAGTATTCAAAAATATAGTAAAGTAAAAAGCGATAGTAATAATTTTGAATAAGAAAATACCGTTACAATAACTCAAAATCTATGAAGACACTTCACTGCAAAATTTGGAAACCAAGAATTTATATAATAATTATGGGAAATTGGAGGAATGGCAATGAGTTACTCTCCATTATTTTATATTTTCGCTTAATAAATGTTACAAGAGCAGCTGTTATGAAAACAAAATCGAACATGTCTAAAAAATGTAATAGATCGTAAATTTTTCCTGTTTTACAACCTTGTGTTTAAGGGTTGCTAGTTAATTTTTTCATTTCAGTCGCATTTCAATGCCGAATTTCATTTGACACTTTTTGTATGGCGAAATTCGGCATTTCAACGGAATGTTAGATTTGCCTAAAATACACTCTCAAGTGTCCGCACTGGAGTAACATACCACGCGTCAACGCTTTTCGTGCGTCAAAAGTGTTTTCCGTGTCCTACAATTTCTGCGCGTTTCACGCGTCGAGCTGCACAGCTCGTTTTCTGAGCGTTCTCCCCGCCTTTAAAATATCGACTGATTTATGTGGCATAAAATTCTTTTTTTTTCTGCATTAATTATTCTTCCATTTTTACCTTTTTTTTATTTGTATTTGTATACATTTTAACTTAAGAAAACTATGTAAGAACATAGAAAGTTGTTTCCTGACTGTAAGACGAAAACTCTGAAGGGAAAATATGCACAATAAATTAATTTTTTTTTATTTCTGAGTAATTATCAGTATTCTATTGTTTTTTCTTTTTTTTAAATTGAATTCTTAATCTTGAATTAACTAAGTTTAAAAAAAAAAGGTGAAATATTCTTCATACCGAATTTCCATGTTGACTTTGCGGTCTACTCGGCACAGATCTTAGAGTGGTCTTAGGAGAATAATATTTTAGAACTGAAAAGGCTATAGTTGCTTGAAAAAAATTGGAGGGTATGCGTTATCATAATCTTAAAAAAAAAATTTGGTTCATATAAGGGACACCCTACTATATATATATATTGATGTGTTGTTTAATATTAAAAAGTACTTAGTTAAATACAAGTTGGTTTTATAATAATTGATAAAAATATTTAGCTTGAATATTTCACAGTTCTAGTACCGGCTCGTAAGTCTACCCAATCTTGAACACTCTTTCTGTTGGTGCTATCTTGTTCTCCCTCCTTTTGTTTTGATGTGTAAACATTTTAGCTCACGGTATGGCCAAAATTTCAAATGTGTAAAATGTAACAATAACTGTATCGTAAGATGTAAGATAACTGTAACGTCCAGTTCCCTTCTCGCTCGCACTACTGCGCGGCATGACTGTGCTACTCTAAACAACAAAGAGAAGAAGAGAGGGAGAAATTAAAATACGAGCGGAGTTTGTTTGTTTATGTTTCGATCAATTTACTCACACATATATGTACATATGAAAACAAAATGTGTGTGTACATTTATTCGTGGCAGAATTATTTGTTGGTGTTAAACGTGTGGAGATCGGCTATACCATACAAGCAGAGAAGTCGCCGTAGCAAACACAGGCGTTTGATAGATTTTGCATTCGGTTAGTTAGATTGCATTAAAATTAAATATTTTTTAAAATACAAAAACAATACAAAATGATAAGTAATAAGGAATCTAGGTTTCAATAAATGTATAAACAAAACGTAGTGATAATGATAGCAAATCACGGCATTATAAAAGACAACACTTTTTTTATCTATGTAAATAGCAAATATGTTAAACAGAAAAAATCAGACTTATTTATTATAAAATCACTTATTTACTTCAATAAAAATACATTCTTTTTTATTTTTATTAAATGCAGTTAAGACAACTCTCTTTGCGGTGCTTTTAAAAAGTAGTGGGGTGACTAGTCATCCCTGTTGCCTTCCTAAGGTTAAATGTGGAAAGCACTTATCGTCGCCTGAGGATTGATTTGACGTATGTGTGTACAAATTCATATACCTATACGCCAAATCAATTCTCAGGCGACGTTATGTAAAATTTTCACATCTAATAAAATTTCAAATCGACAGGAAGAAAAACTTAAAGCGCGAAAAAAAGAATGCGATTGCAGCTGCGTATATGCGAGCATATAGATCCCGATGCATTGAGTAAAAGAAAAATAATGCAACTACAACATATCAGCCCTATTCACGATTTGGTGCAATTGCAAAATATTTATGCTATCACAACAACAAATATATTTGATATGGAATAAAAATTTGCATTTGCAATGATGTAAGACCATTTGCAATTTATGGTGAATTGGGTTATTATATATATAAAAGATAATAATATCTAATAAGTTTTTAAGTTTATTAAATAATTGTTTTAATTTGAATTACCTAAGCATATAAATTATACATTAAATCCCTATATATGGCTATACATATGTGAGCTTATGTATATGACATTCAGTTAGCTTAACTGTTTACACATCAAATATCTTGCGTGCCTTGCACACATCCATTGTTTTTTGTTTCTTTTGGTCTCTGTCTCTGTTTTTATGGATGTGCTCTTGATCTCTCTATTTCTGTCTGCTCTGACATTATATTTTACTACTACATATCGCATTATGAGAATAAAAGTGTCGTAACTTCAAAAACATAGTTCTAAGATAATCGAATTTCAAACCTTCTAATAGTGTGATGTTTCATGGGGTGTAAAACTGTTGTTGGCTAACCAGCGCTTAAACGGTAAGGGATGGAAGTTTCAGAATTTCAGCAGTGTTTCATTGAAAAGAGCGCACAGTGCTTAGAGAGTGGATAAAAATCAAAAAGTGATGTCTCCGATCATTACAATTTTGATGTCATTTTAAGAATAATAAAATATGTATAAAAAATCCAAAATATTTTTTACAGCGGTTGTGTTTTAAAGGAGGTAAGGCTTGCCAAAGTAAATATTGAAATAAGAAATTTAAATTTTTATGACTCTTATTTATAAAACACTTACTTTAAAACTAGGTATCATTGACAGCGGTTTAATTTTTTTTTTTATTATACTTCACAACATTTATTTATTTTTTTTTTTTAATTTTTTCGGAGAAAAATTTAAAAAATCGTCAACTTCAGTAAAGAATATAAAATATTAGGCCGCAAAAAGCTGTGATTTCGTGCCTAGTTTTGTTTATAGTAATTCTTACTTTTTTAAATGGTAAAAAGAAATTTGTCAACTTCGTCCAACCTTAAGAGAAAATCAATATTTACGTATACTAGTAAATGCAGGTTAGGTTAGGTTGGAGTGGCAGCCTTCTGCTTGAAAGCACACTTAAGCACATTTAGGCTCATTGTGATACCACAGTACGGCGCGACTCCCCCATTTACGGATTGGAGAACCATGAGGATTCCATAATGAATCTGGCTATGTCCTTAATATTTACGGATGATAGCTCGGACAGACTAGTGAAGAAAGATGAGCCCAGGAGTTTTAGTCTCCTCCTGGCCAGGGATGGGCATTCGCACATGAAATGAAGGACTGTTTCTTCCTCCTCCTCAGAGCCGCAGCCCCGACAGAAGTCATTGAATGGCAGTCCAAGTCTTGCAGCATGTCTCCCCATTATGCAGTGTCCCGTGAGCACCGAAGTCGTTATGCTGATGGAGCTTCTGCTTAGGTTGAGTAGCTGTCTAGTACGTTTATTGTCCATAGTGGTCCATGTTAGCCTGGTAATACCACAGGTATGCTCCGCTACCCAGGATCTTTTTGCTTCCTCAAGGTAGTTTTGCTTAATGGCTAATTTAATAGACGTAAGAGGGACACCAATGGTGCAGGTAGGTGATATATCTGTAAGCTGCGAACCCTGTTTTGCTTACTCGTCGGCATTGCAGTTACTTGAAATATCCATATGTCCAGGCACCCAATATAGGTGGACCTGCGAGTGACTCGACAAAATGTTGAGTGAGGATCGGCAGCCGAGAACAAGCTTTGATGTAGTGAAAACACCGGCAAGGGACTTGATTGCTGCTTGGCTGTCCGTGTAGATGCGGATATTCGTATCGAATGAATCGTTGCGAATAAGCCACTTGGACGCTTGATAGATAGTCATTACTTCCGCCTGAAAGACGCTGCAATGGTCAGAAAGTCGGAAAGAGAGTCTGAGATCTAACTTACTAGAGAAGATCCCACAGCCGACTCTTTCCTCCGATTTGGATCCATCTGTATATATGTCAATTGAACTGTCAGTGACCACCTCGTCATTAACCCATTCCTCTCTACTGGGGATATGGGTGAAGAACGTGTGGTTTAAATTAGGGGTAGAGCAAATGTAGTCTACGTTAGTTGGTACGGACGTATCGTGGATTAAAATCTTGGCATGGCCCAGGTTTGACCGGGTCCAGCGAGTTAGAGCACTGAGTCTGGCAGCAGAGCACTTAGCTTGTTGCTTAACCAGAATTGAAGTTGGCAACCAATGAAAGATTGCGAAGAGAGCTTTTGCGGAGGTAGTACGGAGAGCCCCAGTAATCAATATGGCTGCCGTTCTTCTAACCTTATGCAGTGGTTTAAGGTTGACCGCCTTTGCAGTAGCTGGCCACCAGAAGACGGATCCATAAAGAACTGAATAGAGCCAGGAAGTGACTCGAGGTTGAAGACCCCATCTTGTTCCTATACTTGTAAATGCGAAAAAAAAATTTAAAGAAATTTATTCAGCTAATTCTACTTTCACAGCAGTTTTTTTTTGCACCATAATTTTCATGGCTTGGTCATCAAAACATTTAAAAACACCCAATTTTAACCTATTAGTGACAAACCTTAAGCAAATACAAATAAATATATTAGCAATACATTGAATTTAGTTTTCACCGAGTTTTGGGAGTCCCCTAATATTGGCAAAATCCCCAATGTTTGATATACAAATTACATATGTATGCGTACTATTGGCGTAAAAAAAGTTTGAATTGGTTTTTTTTCTCGTAAATGTAAAAAGTAGTTCTTGAAATTAAAAGAATTAACAGAAATTTTAGAAAGGGCGTGACTAACTTAGCAGAACAATATTATGTCGCTAAGTGTATAAATATTGGTTTTCAGATTCTCTATTCCTTGAACACCCTTGATTTTAATTAGCTTACGCTATCGAGAGCTCACTGTATATTTTGAAACAATTATTTTTGGTTGTTATGTCAATATTAAAATTTTTATTAGTATTTTGCAAAGCAAAAATATACTTCATTAGAAAGCCTATTTTTCAATTGTATTAACATAATTGACTCTGCTAAAAGTAGGCAAATTATTAAAGGTGAGTTAGCGTTGTATTTTAAATTGAGTTCTGTCCAAAACCGAAAAAATAATTGATCATAGGTTTTTAACTGGCAATATTGAAAAAATAATTGCACTGATATTTTAATTTGATATATTTTAATTAGGACTGTGCAAGAAACTGAAACCGTTTCGAAAAAACCGGTTTCAGTTTTAGAATCATCATACTTTAACCTTTTTATATATAATAAGTTACAATAATTTACTTATATAGTATCTTAAAAAGTAAGGATAACCGGTACCAAAAACCGATTTCATTTTTGAAATCAGCATGTCACAATCCTTTAAGAAGTTAAGATTCCTCAAATTCAAACAACTTCTTCTATTTTGTCCAACTTTTGTCTGGAAACGGAGCACTGTGGAGTGGTTAAAAATACATTATATTCAATCATAACCTGAAAATTGTCATTTTGGAAATTATGACACTTCTATTCTCATGGTGCTTTATGCTTTTGCTTCTTACCATTTTATGCTTAATTAAAGCAATTATGAATTTTTAAAAGCTAAATTTATTACGTGATTGCATCGTTGTTATATTTCTTCAATTGTAAATTTATTTTGTTCACATCTATCATTGAAAAAGCGAAGTAAAGCAATGCAAAATATAATATTTTCTCAATTTCTTGCATAATAACTAAGCAGCTTTAAAAAAATTATGTGTGCACAATATTTATGTATATACAAACTTCCATATACATAAACGAGTTGTTTACTTATCAAAAAAAGAAAAAAAAAAGAAAAGGATAATAGCAACAAAACAAAAATAAGGAAAAAACTTCTACATTTATACACTCATAAAAAAATGCAGTAAAATTAATTTAACAAATAAAACTGTTGTCAAATTAATGTAGCTTGTTAATTCAATAGAACAGAACTTTAAATTCTATAGATTTTTGAATTTTTAGAATAAAGATTAAATTACGAAATAAGAGCAACAAATGAATTTGGACCAAATTTTATGAAATTTCGTTTGTTTTGTTTGAGTGTTTTAAACATCTAAATATATTTGTGTATCTAATAGTATAATGTACTCAGTCGTTATTTTTATACTTTTTGCTATATACACTTGAGTAAGAACGAAGAGTTTTATGATATTTAATCTGACATAAAAAAAATTGTTGCGCAAATTCGAGATAACATAATAAAAGCAAAAACAAAAGGAAGAGTGCAGCGAAAAAAAATTATAATATAATAAATATATTTATGTATTCAATTGTTTTTGCGCATTAATAGAAGTTTATTTGCATATTTGAAGGAGCACTGCATTGCTACTATATAGAAGAGCATGCATACTTTTAAATGGGAAAAATATTAAAATACTAAAAATAGAGAATACATAAAGATACATTATTTTATTTGTGCTATGTAAAATATATTCAAAAATTTTCGGAGCTGTTCTCAAAAATATGTTTTGCAGATTTAGCAAAAATATATGCTGAAAAATTTTAAGTGATGCGTATGAAAATTGTTGAACTTTGTACAACTAAAACTGGTTAAACTAAAGCATGATTTATGCAGTTTAGAAAAAACGTACTCAATTTTCTTCTTTGAATTGAAGAAATAAAGATTTTATTGTATATAGTAATCACATATTTGTATTTTAACAAGTAGTTCAAATTTTAAAGAGTTTTTAGGGTTAAAAGTTGAAAATCAAGAACTTCCTCTTTCTTTTTCTTCTTGTTTATATAAGAGCTTCTACAACAAGTAATTTAATATACTAGAAGATCCAATAGCTTGTCAAAATGGGATTTAAGGTCTTTCCATTCCTTCAAGGATGCCAAAAAGTTAGATGAAACAAAGGAGATTTCCCAAATACCGATTCCTCCTGGGTTCCACCAATTATTTAAGATATGAAATGGTATTCTTCTTCCTGGTCTTCCTAGATTCCACCAATGATTTAAGATATGAAATGATATTTTTCATAAAATCTTTCAGAATAATAGATTCGACTTTTCAATATGAAATACAATAAAGCGTTCTCTAGGCATGTCTATTAATTAATTGCCTTTGTTAGCAAGGCAGACTTTCAAGAGAAGGGTAATGATGATAGACTAATTTTCCCGAAAAAATTGGTAATGTACTTTTAGACATGACTATCCATTAGCTAACAAGAAAGATCATAGTTGTCTATTAGATAGTTTCGAATTCTCGAAAAAAAATTGAAGGATACTTTAAGCATGTTTATTAAAATAGTCATGAACTAAGAATTGAAAAATTAAAAGATTTGAATTTCCGAAAACTTAGGACTACAGAGCACGACAAATAAAAAATTTTACTCTCGGTATTGGATGAATGATAGCTTGTTGGGAAGCTCGAATCATAGACGAGAAATTTGATAATGGAACAATGATAACATTCAAGCAATTCTCAAAGCATTCCCCATACGGCTGTCAGTTTTAAATTTCCCAAACAAATTTGTAGCATATTCAACTTTGCTAGCAAGGTAGTTAAAATGTGGATCATCTTTTAGAAAGATTCATACTCTCGAAACAAATTTGTTGTATACTTTTAGGCATGGGTAGTGACTGACTTTGCTAGCACGTTAGAGTTTCAAAGCGTGGATAATAATTCCCTTTTAAGAAAACTACAATTTTCAAAAAATATTATTGCATACTTTTAGGGTTTGCTGTTGATTGCCTTTGGTAGCTAGGTACATCAATATGCAAAGATTGCACTATGGTCCAGAAACCCAATTTGAATAAATAAAATCGAAAAATGTTGTTAATGTTATTTACATATCTAATAAGAAATGTTTAAATATTAAAAAAAAAATATTTTTTTCTGCTCTGTTTGTAACTCTCTTTGTCTAATGCGCTCACGAAGTTGTTAAATAAGAGCTGTAATTTATTTTGGTACGGTAACAGGGAAAATTTGTGATTTTCAACAAATGAAATTTTCAAAGCATTTCTCAAAAATTAGTTTCATTAAATTGGAAAATAATAATCAAAGTATGTATTAAAATTATGCTGAAAAACCATTTGTTGCAGTTACCACAAAAAGCTGTGGAAAGGAATAAATATTTTTTGGTGAAATTAATAATAGTGTTTGTGTTCCGTGGTATGAAATTAGCGATATTGTCCAGTTTTGTTCAAGTTATTAAAGGAGAATGAAACGTGATAGTATATATTATGATATGGCGTTTACATTTCTTGCATTAATTTGCACCTTTTGAAGAAAACTGAATTTTTCAGAATCAATTAAGGTTTAATATGTTAATATGCTAATGGTATGGAATAGAAAATTAAGTGTATTTATTGGAGTTAGATGTTGATGATAATTAATGAAAATTATGGTTTTAATTCTTTTATCAACAATATATAAATATTAAATGAATAAATGCATTTCAAATAGCAAAGACATTTGATTGATTTTTTCCAAGGTATTTACCTTGAAAATTTGTTTAACCTGTTGTCCAATTCGCAAAATTTTTTGCATGGTTTTTGGTATTTACAACTTGCACGCTTATTCTAAATTTCATTTAAGTACCGTGTGTAGTTCCCACAATATACACAAATAAAAATTGTGGCTATGAAAGAAGTGGGCATGGCAGTTTTTTAATGTGTATTTGTGGCATACATCAGAAACACATATATGAACTTTTAGCGCTCAACTTCATTATTCGAGTTTATTGTGCCAAATCAGATTTCTGGATCATAGCGAATTGATTACAAAGCTTCCATATTTTCTCTATAACTGTTTTAAAATGGCACTAAAACTAATGTGCCCGATTAAGTTTTTCAAGCAGGATAGATAGATAGATAGATTAGAAAGGGTGTGATGTACTACGACCTTAAGAGATCTATTGTACCCCCGATAGTAACCTGTTCACAGGTTGTCAGACAAGCCAATCTTGCTGAGGAATCTCAGCAATTGATGTGGCTTTAAGGCTATGATATCCCCACTACTTGGGTGGTAATACCCCACGTACCTCTTCCTTCTGCGAGTGAGCGCCTCGCAGTGCATTAGGATGTGTTCGGATGTTTCCTTGTCTTCTTTGCAGAATCTACAAGTGCTGTCCTGACTTAAAACTAGGTTTTTCATATGTTCCCCCAGTTTGCAATGCCCTGAAAGGAAGCTCATTATTAGCCTTAGTTGGCTTTTATTTAACTTAAGACAGAGAGCCGCTCTGCTGGGATCAAACTTCCCAATTAGCAGCTTTGACTGTCTAAGCTTTGGGAGGAGTGCCCAGTAGGATGATCTGGTACTTTGTTCTTCCTCTTTTAGTGTGCCTTTTAAGGTTTGAATTCCTATACCTAACATGGGTTTTGGACCAATGAAGGTCTTGGCCGCTGCATTCCTTGCCAAGTGGTCGGCTACTTCATTACCATAAATACCTTTATGTCCGGGTAGCCAGAATAAAGTTACCTTATTAGTCTTGCCTAATGTGTTCAGTAACTCTTGGCATTCCCATACTAATTTTGAGGTGGTCTCAATTGAGTCTAGCGCTCTGATAGCAGCTTGACTATCAGAGTATATTACTATTTTTTGCTTTTTGTACCCACGTTCAAGGTTGAACTAAGCACAGAGCCAAATTGCAAGAATCTCTGCTTGAAAGATGCTTGAAGTTTTTTCCATTGGCTCCGAGTGTTTGGTTTTTGGACCTTTTCAAACAGGAAGTATTCTCTAAAAATAGAGAACACTTTCATATATAAATACATAAATAGATATTTACAATTTATACTTTTTTCTCAACATTCAGCTTTTCTTAATGGATCTTTCCAAGTGACCAAATGTTAATATATTTAAAAGGTAATTTCAATGACATATTTTTAGACATGACCCTTAATTATCTTTGTTAGAATGATATAAAAATAAAAATACATATGGTAAGTGCGCAATTATAATCGGAAAAGACAAATTTGCTTAGAGTAATATATAACGAAGTTGTTTTCAGTTTAAAAAAATAGCTAATTGAAGGTGAAATATGGAGGTGGAATTTCTTCAGAAGAAAAATTCTATAATTGAAATTTCACCAAAGTATATCCCGAGTATTTTGACTCATATCCAATAAAATCTCTTATGCAAAACGTTGACCCGATAAGTTTTTTTCCCAAAAACTTAAAAGTGTGTAAGATCTGTAAAAATCTAATTTAGAGAAATAACTAATTTAAGGTCAAATACAAGGAGATTGAATTTTTTCCGAATAATAATAAAATCTCTTTGATAGAACATATACATAATAAATTATGTACTTATAAAATGTGAAAAATAGAAAATTTTTGATTCCCCTGAAAAATGGAATGATCTTTCCTCATATTAAATTCATTTCATTTATCATTTTTCTGATAATTTTTAAAAGAAAACTTTAAAAGCGACACAACTTACACATTTCACTCTCTTGTTACCTTAAAAAATATTGTGCAGCATAATAGGTTACTTCCTCTTTTGTGTGTGCATGACCCTAGAGCACAACCTCAAAAGAACATGCCCGAAATTTTCAATTTCAACTTTAGCATAACATTAGATGGAAAACATTACCTTTTACGCATGAAGACACAATTTTAAAACATATACACATAAGAAATTTTAAAACGCCTTCACACTCACACACACACATATTTGTATCTGTGTAAAGTCATAAAGATTTCTTATCATACATTATAGAAACTCTTATGTTTGTTAGTAGTTAAAAGCCTACCGTAAATGTTACGATTATCAACACAATAATAAATATTTATTGGCATTTTAGAATTTTAAAGTTTTCTACCTATTTACATATACATCTGCATACATATTGTGAATGTGTATCTTTGTATTCATAACTATTCATTTTCATACATACATGTATGTATCGGTATATACCTGCGTACTAGTGTCCGACCGAATGTGATTTTTTGGCCGAAATCGAAGCCGAACTTCGGCCATTCGTCTAACCTTCGGCCGAAGCCAAAGACCGAAGGATTTTTAAAATATCAAAAATAAAAACCTGAAAGAAAATTTTGTCTACCTATGTATTTTCAAATATATACAGAAAAATATAAATAGTAGATACTCCAAATAAAAATCTGACCAGTAACACTAAATAACTGTTTACTGTCGAAGGAGCTGACAAGTATTATCTATTTCAAGAATTATTTATAAATTTGTTTACGTCAAAATATACAGTTATATCGAACGACTGTCGTTCAACGAAACCTGTGTCAAAAAAGCCGATGGCTACCAGAATTAACCCTCCAGTTCTCAAATTTTTGATTTAAAAAAAATTGGGATTGATAAATTTTAATGTAGAAAGCACAAATCTGGTCTCAAAACCCTAAAAAAATAAATGGGCGTGACTTTATGAAGCCGAAAAAGTTGAATGCCTCAAAGTATTTGTTGTTGAATACACTTTTTTATCAATTTTTTTTAAATAACTAAAAATTTTCTGTGACTAGTTTTTTTATCTGGCTAGTATGACGGCAAGTATTTTATTTAATTTTGATTTTGACTGTCGCTAACATCATAATAACACATAACTAATGCATTTTTTCAAAAGCTTGGGAAATTCCATAAACGATGTGATAAAATGTAGCAACAAAAAACTATTAAGGTGGTAATTAAACTGGTTTTTATGAAGGCTGTCTAGAGACACGCTTGCGAACTAGAGGGTTAAGTATTAATATTGAAAATTCAGTTTTAAGGATAGTTTTATTGTACTTATGTTCTTTTAGTTAAGTCATTAAAAGTTTGTATTTTTATCTATCTAGTTTTGAAAATAATTATTTAGTTTTTGTCATTTTTTTTTAACTATTTCAATTTAAATAAAAATTATTTAAATAAAAAATATTTTTAATATACCACGTTTTTAAATGGACAACAAACGTGGTTCGCATGCAATAGGAAATTGATGGATGAATAGTTCACCAAAATGGCTAGCAGTTTTATCTCTATCCATATGCGTCCCACGTTTTTCGTTTTAAATCATACAAGTATTTTCGTCCTACTAAAATTCACAGTTACAAATTTTCAAGACAGTCTGTTTGGGATAAGGAATCTATATGTGGTTGTGAATCTGTATGGGGTTAGGAGAAATTATTTTATACTTTTTAGTCCATTTTAAAAACGTGGTATATTAAAAATATTTTTTATTTAAATTATTATTTTTTACTTTTAAGTCTTGTGTGTGTTAAATTTTACAATCGATTTTAAGTAAAGACCAGAGCTGTAAAAGAATGCATTCAGTTTAATTGAAGTCATGGTTAATAACCGACAATTTGCACTAAATTGGAGTGACTTGAAGTCAACTGAGGTTTTGAAGTCACTTGAACTCCATTGGAATTTGAAATTGTTGACACATTGACTCAAAACCAATTGTCTAAGCAATGTCACAATTAATTATTGGACTCGTGCAAGATCATTTTCCCCAGATTGCGAATAGCCCTATTCATTAAATATAACAGAATTCAAATTATATCTTCTCACATAAATGGGTACTCAATAAATACTGTTTTTACATTGCACCTCGGTGTGATTCTACATTTTGAAACAGAAATGAAATAAAGGCATTTGCCAAGTACATAGTAAGAAGAAGATTTGTTGTCACGGATGTAAAAATGTATAAGAAGAATAATTTATTTATATATTAAAATATGAAAAGTTCTAACATTTTAGCTAAATATACTTATTTACATACATATATTTAGGTAAAATGTTGAAAATAGTGATAATATTTCTTCGCATTTTGATTTCATGAAATCAGTAGAAAAAGATTTAAAAGTACTGATATAAAATTCATAAAATCAAAACAAAAAGTTTACATATTTGTATATAAAGAATATATAAATACTGTAAATGTTGAAAGTTATTTGCTAAAAGAAATGTTAAATATTTATTTCATCAAACACGTCAAACTCACCCATTCATACATTTTTATCTGTTGGATGTGTTGGCAACCGTCGCTGTCACACCATCGGTATTGCACCTCGCTGCTGTTTCTACGATTTTTTGTTTCGATTGCAGCAAGAGCAAATTGCGATCTCTTTACAATCTATGCTCTTTGTAAGCGGAACAAAACGAAAAGAAAATTTTGTTATTGTTTGGTTTTGTTCTCTCTCTCATTTGTCTTTCAATTTGTGTATGTATACGCATATACATATATTCCACTCCCGCTAAAGCAATGATTTTAACAACGATGAATTCAATGCTTTGGATCTATGAAAAAAATGGAAAAACTTCCGATGCTAATATTTTGAAATATTATTATATTTATATATATTTTAGATACTTCATATTGCATTGTCCTCCAGTTCTGACCTATATTTAAAGTTTCAAGTCTTTAGCTCATCGGGAAGTTAGTTTAAAATCGATTGCAAAATTTGTACCGAACGGACTGACAGACAGACACCATTGAAAGAGAGTTGATATAAACGTGATAAAAACTTTGAGAGATATCACAATGATCCTGGTTTGGACGGAGTAAAACTACAGTTGCATTGAAGATACGATGAAAATTTAAGCGCAATCAGTTCATTAGTTTAGGAGATATCGTGGTAGCCATTTCGAAAAATTCCTGTTTTGAGAAGAACTAGTTTCAAAGTTCAAATATGCATGACTGCTGTATTAGGGCCTGCAAATAAACATCTGTAACTTTCAATCGACTGTGAATTTCAAAGAATCCCTTTACACATATATTTTAGAGCGATTTTAGCCAAAACAATTTTCAATTTTTTTGACCGCCTTGAAAGCAAAAAAAAAACAAGAAGCGCCAGTAATTGAAAATGTCGCAAATGTCAAAAAGGTTTCAATACGCTTCAGGTATTCCTTAAAAAGTAAAAAAGTTTGGCTTGCTTCTGCTGCCTCTAATTGTATTAGCTCCAGCAGGTTGTTCGTTAAAAAAAAAATCGCAAATTATTTTTTGTACGGTTGTAAATCTGTGGGTTACTTCAAAAGTAAAAATGGAACAAGCAAGCACAGAAAATATAACACAGAAATTGTAATGTAAATACTTTATATAACCACTTCACATTTATTTATTTGAATAAATTTATACTGCTTATAATCTTCGGCTTCGGCAAAATACTTCGGCCAAAACTTCGACCATTTTTTGCCGAAGCCAAAGCCGAAGGTGCAATTTTAGACCGAATAGCTGAAGAACCGAAGCCGAAGCCGAATATTCGGTCAGACACTACTGCGTACGGAAAAAAATGCCTTAAAACCCTTAATAAGAAAACGAGAATGAGAAGAAGTGAACTGAAAATCAAACGTAGCAGAAGGACTTAAATTTATAAATAGTTGAAGCAGCAAAAAAGGTAAAATTTCAACAAGAAACTAAAAAAAATCTTATGGCTACCTAACTTAAATTATTTTGTAGATAGGTTACTACCTCACTACATACATACATATGTATATGTGTTTACGAATATAAACATAGTTCTATACATAAAATTAGTTATTTAAATTCATATGCATAATAAAATAATCGTTTTATGTTTTTAAAAGCAAAGCATGCAGCAAACATATCAAACGAAATGGAAAAACATGCTTAAAACTTTCTCTTACAAAACGAATCTAATATATGTATGTGTAAATATAAATATATAAATGCTTTTAGTTTTGCTTTCACCGAAAAAAAAGTTTTCACACACCCACACATACCTTACACACACACACACACACTCACACATATGTATATTTTTTGTAAAAAAATTAATTTAGGTTAGTTATTTTTGTATACAAGAATAATCAAAAATTTATGATAAGTATAAAATAGTAAGGTAAGTAAATATGTTTGTGTGTATGTATATGTATTCATTTGTAAATTTATGCACACAAAGATTTGAAGATAGTAAAAGATTTTTCCATAGCTGAAACTATTTTATAAATTCGTGTAGGGGTTTTTTTTTCTTTGTTTTCATAAATGTTTACCACAACTTTTTTTTTTTGAGTGCAAGTAATTTTCACACATGGAAATATAAGTAGTGTTGGGAAAATATAAACCCAGTATGCAAAAAGTTCTCAGAACTGTAGAAAATTATGCTGGATTACATTTTGGTGTAACAATATAGATACATATGAAAATGTATTCATATGATATTTATGAAGTAATATATATATTAAAATTATTTTTTTATAAATAATAAAAAAGGCACCTATACATAAACTAATACCTGACTCACTGTTAAATTTTAATTTATCCGAAAAACCGCTTAAAAGAAGAGTACAACTGAAGAGGAGAGGGTTAATGTAAAAGCGAAATATATCCAAATATCAATGCGGAAGGGCTTCAAACAAATTAATTCCCCCATTTGAATCGGCTCACAAAGTTATGACGTAGTAATTTATAAGGCAGTTTTCTTTTTCATTCATCGTCAATGATAACACACAACAAAAGTTATAATTTATTGATTCCCAGTACGAATAATCGATGGTTTTTGGACAGTGAAAACTGGTCAATTGCTTTAAAGACACATACATATAATGTATTACTTCATAATGTTTTATTTGCTTTTAAACAAAAACTCTACGAATGCTTCAATTTTTTCGGGACGTTTTGGTAAACATTTTTTAAAAAAAGATTCTTAGAAAAAAAATTGTCTAGAATAAGTAGGGGAATATGGGGAATGTCGAACTACACTTTGATTTTGACTGATAACTCATCCTAAAATCGTAATTTTTCAAAATTTGAGAAATGGAGGTTAAACTAGAAACAAAATGGTACGTTTTGGGAGTTGCAGAATTTAAAAATTCTAATTTATTGTAAAGTTTTAAGAATTATACAAAAATATTCGATTTTGTCATTTTGAAAAATCGTGGGAAATGTCGAACCACTTTGCAAATTGAGAAAATTTGAACAAATATTGATGTAAAACGTTTATTTATGACTTCGTTATGAAGAAACATAAGATTTGAATGAAAAATATAGAGAAAAAATCGATGTTATTTATTCGGAGTAGCAGTTTTTGCATGTGAAATAGTCACCAGTCATGTGTACACATCGCAAGTGAGCAGCTCGATCGCAGTCGTTGCAATGAATCGTTTTGTTTCGGTTCTGCTTCTTAGCCAATTTTTTGCCGCAAATGATGCAGGAATCATGATCTACGTCTTAAAAACTACCTATAACTAATTTTTTGTAGATAATTTACTATATAATGAAGTGGTTCGATATTCCTCAAAAAAAATGGTTCGACATTCCCCAGAAACTGTGTTCTACAAAATAGCAGCCCATGAGTCACAGAACCAAATTTTATGCAAAAAAACTTTTTTGACTGTAAATAATATTCACACACAATGATTTGAAGAATATTTACCTGCTTGGTTTTACGCAAAAATTTTGAAAAAGTACTGTAATTTCGGAATCTCAAAAATCACTTGATTATAGCAGACAGCACAAAATAAGTCTCATTGGTTTGACTGCTAATGAAAAAGTGAAATGAAGCTGAAATAATACGCTGGCAAAAGTTTCGTATATATCGAATGTCAGATAATGCAGATAAAACTAATGTTTTGACATTCCCCATGGTTCGAAATTCCCCACATTCCCCTACGTTTTTTTTTCTACAAAAATGTTTCTCTTAACCACTGAATTGACACATATTTTGATTGTCACGTTCGTAACACGTGAGTCTGAATAGATTTCAATACATTTTAATGAGTTTATATTGAAAAATTGTTACTTTGGTGATGCATTTAACCATAGTTTAAAGCCATGCAAATAAATGGTTTCAATTTTTTTGTTTTTAGCGGTTTTTGCATATGCTGAACTATCTGCAGCGGAAAAAATATTGCAAAAAATGAGTGAAATGTGAAAAAATATTTTTTTGTGTATATCATTTTGACGAATATAAATTATTACAAATAACATTTTAATCATGATGAGATTAGATGCAGTTACTTTTATTCAGTCCCAGTAACGCAATTAAACCAAATATGGTCAACTTTGGAGTTGAGTTTATCTGTGCGTTTTTTCGTCTCCAAGCGAGCGAAAAGTTTACAATATTTTTTCTTTTTGAAACTGTCAGCACCGCCATTGAAATGCAAAATAAGACAAAAAATTGAAAACAATGGAAGTTATTCAGTGAAATGGAAGCGAAACGAAAACGAACAGCAAAATTAATTTCAATAGAACTTACATTTATTTGTCTTCCGAAAATTGATTCCAAGGCCGAATAAGTGCTGAATTGCTCCACTAGTCAACTTACGTAACGACTAACCCTCGAATTAAAAAAAAAAAAAAAAAAAAAAAAAACAAAAAACAAATCGTCGTGACTCTCTGTGTCGCTTGGCGTTTTGTTTTTGTATTCAAAATAAAAACACATTGAAGTATAATTTATTTGAAATGCATTTCCCGAATGTAGAATTTTTGAAGAATTTCATCATGAACTCATTTCGAATTGTGTTCCATAGATCAATTCTGTTAAAGGCAATAAACTTTTTCTAAATAATTAGCAGCATGCGGTATAGTAAGTATTTGTGTTTATGGATGATAGGTCTAGAAAATATATAAATATTGATCACGTAAATAAAAAAATTTCATTCAAATAAAGTAAACATGCACCGTTACTAGCTGTGGCTATCAAATCTTTAAAACAAAAGGGGATGTAATAGAAATCACACTGATTTGTATGTTCTAGAGGAAACTTATATCTAAATTGAAACTATATATCGTCATCTAAAATCCAAGCAGCCATAACATATTTTATTTTTTTTACAGGAGGAGCACAAAACAATGTAAAATGGAAAATATTATAGATTTAAGAAGATCGTAATTGTGAAGGTCTAGTATCTTTAGTATCACTTATTTACGTAAAAAGATTGAAATATTTTGTGGCCTTTTTCATTCAAGGGTGTAAATACATCTATTTGGTTATTAAATTCATGCACTTGTGGTTAAGGCCTTTTGGATTTCGTTAATAAAACCGATATTTTTGGGCATAGAAGTTTACAATTTTACAGGGACATGTAGTTTCGGCAAGTGTATCATCGAAAAGTCGATTTTGAATATTTGTGTAGTTACCGCTTTTTGGATTTTAAATGACGATATACAGAAAATACTTTATATCGATCATAAATATCAAACTCTTCAGTCGCTGTTACTAGCTAGTAACTATGAACTTACTTCTAAGTGATTATAATAGAAATAAGAGTGAGTTAGAGTTCATATTCTAATACTTGTTTCGAATTTTATGTGAATTGAAAAAAAAAAACGATCGGTTATACTACTTGTTCAGTTACTGCTACTATCTATGTCTACCAAATCACAGTGATGCCGCAGATAAAATGAAAAAAAAAAAAAAAAAAACTGGTCGAATTACATGTGAGTTTGAACAGAATCATGTGGTACGAATGTGAAGTGTGCATCACAATATTCTTTTATATATTTTTACCTCATTTTTTTATAGATTGAAAGCTGATAAAATTTTTAGAAACTTTACTAAAATTCAATTTGGTAGTACATTTAAAAAAAAATGACGGCTGCTTATCTAACCTACTTGACTTAACAAAGGTATTTGCACCAAAACCTTCACAAAAAGGGAACTAGTAGGGGCAGAAGAAGGGTAAAAACAAAAAATTATTATGGGTATTCACGGGTTGATGCAAAATGCTCTTGCGACGTTGCAAAAGTTCGGATTGCGGAAGTTTGACACCTTTCTAACTTTAAATTCGTAAGAGGAATCCAAAATATTTGCAATATTTCTCAATGAGACTGTAATATTTTAATAGTTAAACCATTTCGCAACTCCAATATTTCCATTGAACGCTCACATCTTAGTGCTTTAAGTCGCACTTTCGCAATTTGGCACTTTAGCATCAACGCACGAATACCCACATTAACTAATCATACCAAACAATTTTATCTTCAACCTTCATCTTATGATTTTCATTAGCTAATCACCATATTTTTGATGTAAAGTTCTTGAATATCGATCGAGAAGATACGTAACATATACTTGCGATCTATGCCATTTGCATGAGTGGTGATTTATTTGAATACAACTAAGGTATGAATAAATTATTTGACAAAATATGAAACATTTGGTGGATTCCTTTGGAAACAAATTTGAGTTAAATGTTTATTTGACTTTATTTAAAAAATTTTATTTGAGAAATTTGTTTTTTTTGTTTTTTTTTTTTGTTGGAACAGACAAAAGAAGTATTCAAGAATACAGCACTCAGGCAAGTTTTACGTCTATTGTACTATATTCTGTGTTCCCTTTTGCTATTCTTTAAATCTACCAGATTTATTAATAAATCTTAGCAGATCCTGCGGTTTTAGAGAGCTCAGGTGTTCGTCTCCCAACATTCCAGTACCAAATATGCTTACTCTGATCTGGCAGAAAGCGGGGCAGACACTAAGTAAGTGATTCACCGTCTCTTCACATTCTTCCTCCAAACCACAGGAAGCACAGAAGGCACTAGCTCCTAGGCCAATCATATGCAAATGTTTGGCCCAAGACAAATGACCTGTATATAATCCCTACAACTCTTTCTGTTAAGTGATAACAGAAAGTCTGTTAGACGCTTTGAGATAACAGGTAACATGGTGTTTGTTTGTCTAAAGCCCCTCAGGTCCTCCCATTTACGATTGTAGGTCAAGTCGGCCCACTCATTAATGGTGGTCTTGATGGCTGTAGACGACAAAGAGAGTACTGGTTCTGGGCCCAGGAAACCAGTTTCCGAACCCTTTCTGGCCAGAAGGTAAGCCGATTCATTTCCTGAAATTCCTGAGTGTCCAGGAACCCATATTCATATCAGGCTATTGTGTTTTCCAACACAATCAAGCCTGGATTTGCAATGCATAACCAGTTTAGACGTGGTTAGAGGATTAAGCAAGGATTTAAGCGCAGCCTGACTGTCACTAAATACACAGATACTCCTTTCTCTTCAACCATTATCAATAACATGGTCCATTGCCTTGATGCTTGCAAAAATTTCTGCTTGAAAAACAGAAGCATACAACCCAAGAGAGAAGTGAAGGTGCACTCCATCATTTTCAATAAAAACCCCAGAACCCGAACCGAATTCTGTTCTGGAGCCGTCAGTGAAAATACGCTTTTAATCAACTCCCGGCCCAAGTCCCGGCAAAAACCAAGTTTGGGCCCCTGGAATTTGTATTTATAGTGCTGTTTTAAAACTGGAATTGTTGGCATTGTATCGGATGGCATTGATAGAACTGTTAGGTCCATATCAGTATCTTCAACAATGTCACCAATATCCCAGCAAGTGTCATACCAATACCCATTGCGTTTAAGCTTACAGATGGCTTTGACAGCCTCTCCTTTAGCAAAAATATCAAGGGGTGATAAGTTGAGCAATGCATCCAAAGATGGGCCAGGTTTTGTAGGAAAAGCTACCGTACAGCAAATGGCCACAGTCCTTTGAAGTCTGGCAAGAGCTTTCCTAACGCTGTCAACAATAAGTCTGCTCCACCAGACTATGGATGCCTAGGTGATGATGGGTCGAATCATAGCCTTATAAAGCCATAAGACTTTATAAGGTGATAGACCCCATGTTTTGCCAAAAATAGTCCTGCATTGACAAAAAGCTGCCAAAGCCTTGCATATCTTTAGCTCAACATGAGAACGCCAAAGAAGTTTGGTATCTAGAATGACTCCTAGATATTTCACTTCTTGGGATAGCTGAATAGTGATTCCTCTGAGTACTGGTAAAACAAGACCATCAATTTTCCTTCTCCTGGTGAAAAGAATAACACCAGTTTTAAGAGGGTTAACCGATAGCCCGTTTGAGCAATACCAAGAGTCAATCATATTCAGGGCAGTTTGGGCTTTCCTACAAACATACACGACCGATTGGCCCGTGATTAAGCAGGCAACGTCATCGGCATAGGCCTGTGTGAGAGAAATTTGTTTACTCTTCAACAATGTGAAATTTTTTTTCAATATAATTAAGTACCAAACGTCAAATAAGTGTAAAATTCAGTTTGATACCAGCAAATTGAGGAATACTCTCTTTGACATAGTTTGACACCGAAAAATGGCAAAGTTTTACTTGTTGTTAAATAATAGTAATTTTTCAATTGGTTTTCATCATGTAAATACCTTTAGAACCATTAACCCAAGAATGGGCAACTGGTCCTAATCAGGCCCATTTTGGGTTTAAACACGTATCTTTTTTGTTATTTGATGAATCGATTTGAAACTCCATGACTTTTTGCGCCAATGCTTTCTGAGCACAAAGAAACAAAATTTGTTTCGATCGGTATAAGTTGGTAGAACAAAATTTTTTTATTATTGTCTCAACATCGAAAGTTACCCCCTTGGGCTAAATAGGCCCATGTGTTTATTTTTGTGTGTTGCAAAATTCATAGCAAATTATTTTGAATTTGATGTTTATTTATTTTCTGAATCAGGCCCTATTCAATCAATCCAAAAGTGCAATGTGGATCACATTACATATTTTCAAATTTTTTATGTTATATCACTGAAAAGTTGATTTAAAATAAAACAAACATATTTTTATTACGGCTTTGACCCGTTTGCAATGATTTTAAAATTTTATAAGAACAATCGAGACAAAATTTGATCGAATAAGCTAATATTCTAGCTGGGCTAAAGTGCTATCGTGCTATAAAATATCCAAATAGAACTGGCAAACAGAATTTGCTGGCCAAAAAACGTGCTCGTCTTCTTTATAATAATGTTTTAACCAAATTCAATGGATACATTATTGTGGATGACGAATCATACGTAAAATTTGATCTAAAACAGCTCCAGGTCAAAAATTTTATATGGCATCGAATCGTGGCAATGTACCCTCAAAACTCAAGTACATAAAAATGGATGAATTTGCAAAGAAAGCAATGGTGTGGCAGGCTATTTGCAGCTGTGGTCTCAAATCCAGGGCATTTGTGACATCCTCTTCTATGACGTCTGATATTTACATCAAAGAGTGACTTTCGAAACGACTATTGCCATTTGTTCGTCACCACCATTCGCCAGTGAAGTTTTGGCCTGATTTAGCCAGTTGCCACTACTCTAAGAAAACCATGGATTGGTATCAGACAAATAAAGTAAATGTAGTGCCCAAATATATGAATCCACCCAATTGCCTTCAGCTTCGACCGATCGAAAAATACTGGGCTATTACAAAATATAAGTTGAAGAAAAATGCAGGTATTGTCAAAAATGCGAATTTAATGTTACTAAAATGGAACCAAATAACCGCAAAAGTATCCAGAGCGGATGTTCAAAGGTTGATGGGGTCCATTAAAAGAAATACCCGGAACTTTTTGCACAACAAAGAAATTTAAATCTTTTAATATTATAGTATTAAAACACAATATGAAACTTATCATTTAATGCATTATTTGTTATTCTGCGTGCTTTGGTTAAAAAGATACAGCAGATGCCGTGAACCGCGGTTTATACTAATGAGATGTGAATTAGTTCGCATAAGGAGGAATTTACTTTATATTTTTTCTCAAAAATCAATTAGAAGTAAATAGGAAATTGTTCAGGATCATTATTCTTTCAATACAGTTAGTAGACAATTGGCTTCTATCACTTTATACAAGTAAGTGTTAGAATAGTAAATGTTCTTTATATTACTTGGTTCAAATACACTATTGAAGAACCTCTATTATATTTTATTTTATTAAGCTGATTTTATTGATTCTCTCAGCAGCATAAGTGATATGAAGTTACAAGAAAATCAGTCATATTCAACTAGTTTTGATAGATATTATCTTACCATAGCAATCAACTGCCACGTGTTTTCATACTGGGTATTTATATAAATACATAAGTGTATCTGTGTATGAGGGTAAAAAGCCATACACGTTCATAAACTAAACCCAAAAATTAAATTATCTCCCCAACAAAATTTGTGACACATATTTAAGCAAAACAAAAGAACCGCACTAAGAAACGGAGAGAATCGTGGAAAAGGAAAACCTGAGTGAAAAGGAAGCTAGAAACAAAATGAGGGTGTCACATAATATTTAAGAAAAATGTACTTTCCCAAGCAACTTTCATAATTTGCGACATGAGTAAAGGAAACCAAAAAATGAAAAAAAAAAAAATTGTTTGCCAAAGTAATTAGGAAAAGGTGTAAAGAAAATTATGACTTGAGGATAAAACTTTTGCCACCAAAAAAAAAAAGGAAAATTAAAAAAAAAAGCAAAAGTGTATTAAGATTTAACAACTAGTAACCAGCAAAAAAAAAGGAAAATTGTAGAGCAGTGCTTAAAAATACAAATAAAGAAATAAGAGAAGTCTGCAAATTATTAGAAATAGTTATTTCTTTGTAATATGGAAAAGAATCTAATTAAATTTTAGCTTCATTTTTATTCTATTTTACTATTTTCCTACAACAATATAAAGTCATTAATAAGTTGTATAGTGAAGCAGCATAAGAACAAGTAGAAGAAGAAGAAGATGTCACCCATTCAATTTATGTAAGTATGTATGTGTATGTGATTGTATCTTTAATGTACACTGTACAGACTGGAATCAAGCAACGAGCTGGCTAACGACCGGTCGTCAACCAATCAACCAAACTTTCATACTAATCCCATACCAGTACAATATCAATATATCAGATACCAAGAGCTCACACGTGCACATATATGCTTACATATACAAATACATACATACACACATTAAATGCCAAATGCCAAAAGGCAAAAGGCCACATAGTATTATTTACACTATTAAAACTACATATATATGTGTATGTGTGTGTTTGAGTGTGTGTAGTTAGTGTGAAATGCTGGCGTCATAATGGCAGCTTCTAGTTATTTTATAGAAATACACACTCACATATGTAAACTTAAACCCCATTGCCACCATTATAACTGCCACCGATGATACATATGTAAGTATGTTTTGTGATGTTGCCCATTAGACTCTCACCCGTGACAACGTGACAATGTTGCCACTTTGAAATCAATTATTTCCGCTTGATAGTTTTATAGCTATTTTTAAAATGCATTCAAGTGTTGTCAAGTTGATGAAGATGAGTGCGAAAGAGTGAGCATGGCGGACTGGTGGAACATAAGAATTACAGTGTAATGTAAGTAAATATGCTACAAATGTTGTTTTTTTTTTTTTTTGTGTGACGTAATTTTTTTCTTTTGTGATATAATTAATTTAAGTACTTTCTGCGCACAATGTACTTAAGAAAAAGTATTGAATTTTTTTACACTTAAATATATAATACTTAATGTAATAAAGTTTTCGTATTTCAGCACACACAAATCACTTAATGAGTTGAAGAGCGGGTATTGAAGCATTTTTCAAGTGGTTTGAATTGGTTTGAAGTATTTTGTCAGATAAAGAATTTTTGTATTCATTCAGTTTTATATGAATTTGAGTGCTTTAGTAATATTACTTAAATAATTAATTAACTTTAATTGAAAACGCCGGGAGAAGGGGAAAATGGAAGAATCGTCACAAAAATAAGGTTACGAAATATTTATTTATTTATTTATTTAGTCTATGGAACTTACATCCTTACAGACTAGGTATAACAATTCAACTAATAATAATAAATTGATGTGCAAATTTATACAATAATACAGACTTAATGCTAGATAGTTTCTATGAGAAAACTATGAGAAACTTTTTTTTGCAATTGAAAAATCTAAAAAATGTTCTTCAGCGATTCTATTATATATCGTTAAAGCCCTGGTAATGGGTTCATTTGAGGCATAATTAGCTTTGTGGAGATTTACGTTAAATGTATGACATAGACGCAAATTCCGCGCAGGTACTTTAAAAGTAATCAATTCTAATAAATACGAGCAGTCAATATTGCCACAGATAATGTCATATACAAACATTAATGAGAGAGTTGCTCTTCTAGTTTCAAGCGATTTTAAGCTCAAAAGCAAGCATCGTGCATTATAGGATTATAGGAAGTGGTTCCACAAAATTTAGGGATCGCAAAGCGTATTTAATGAAAATTTTTTGAATACGCTCGAGACGGTTGGAATGTACAGCATAGAACGGGTTCCAAATAAATGCTGCATATTCTAGCTTTGAGCGGACAAAAGAACTATATAACAACTTATGTGTATATGGGTCCTTGAACTCAGAACTATTTCGACGAACAAATGCCATAACGGAGTAAGCTTTTGGAATAATGTAATTGAGATGCTGCACAAATAAAAGGCAAGAGTCAAAAATAACTCAAAGATCCAATATTTCCTTTAGCGAATTGAGACAGTTATTAGCAATACTAAATGAGGATGAGATTGGTAATATGCGAACATTTATTATAATTAAGATGTAAATGATTGGCTGTACACCAATTAACAAAATTATTGAGTTCAGATTGTAAGATGTTAATGTTCGATGAATTTCTAATGGCAAGATATAATTTCAAGTCGTCAGCATATAAAAGATAATTTACTCTAGAGAAACAGTCCCCACGTCATTAATAAATAATATGAATAGTAAGGGACCAAGTATACTACCCTGGAGGATACCAGATGTTGCTAAGAAAGACTTTGACCTTACTACATCAATCAATACATAGCAGCATCTGTGATGAAGGTATGATTTGATCCATTGCAGAAACGTAGAATGGAAACCCATTTTTAACAGCTTAGAAATCAGAATACTATGCGAAACTTTGTCAAAGGCTTTTGAGAAGTCGGTGTATATAGTGTCAACTTGGCAGCCTGATTCAAATGAAGTGATACAAATATTAGTACTGTTCTCTGCTTAGCAAAATCTGCTTAATGAAATCAATTTAGTTTGCTGAAAGTTTCACTAAATTTGCGTTAATGACAAAGTGAAAGGGCAATCATTTCGCGTATACCCGGAATCTTTGTTTGAGCTCTATTGTATATTAAATAGAAGTAAAATTTGTAATTGAAATGATATAACTAAGTGATTTAAAACAAACGTTTGAAGAAGTAGTTTCATAGAATCAAACGTAGCTTTAATTCAAACGCAGCAAAGAAAATAGAAGGAGTTGCCCCATGGTTTATAAGAGTCTTGGAGACATCAAAGTAGACAGTATTGGATACTAATTTGTTATTTGTAGAACTGCATAAAAACGAGATTTTAGTGGGGCATCAAAAATATGATTTTTACAACACTTATTTAATTATTCCCGAATGAATTTGCTATCCTGGAGACTTTGTTCTTCACTAAAACTATTTTTGAAATAATGTTTTAGTTTTACATTCATCTAACGAGTTTATTTTACTTTCATCTTGACTTTCTGGTGAAAAACCATTTACAAATTAATTGTCTTTTAGCATGATTGTATTGAATATAAACAAGGATCAACTTTGGTAAGAAAAACAAAAACAATTTTGGAAGAAAATTTAGGGGATTGTGCTAGATTTTTGGAAGAATAGAAAACTCATATATCAAAAAATTTTGTCAGTTTTGTTTAAAAAAAATACTACAAAGCTTGTCAGAAGTGGCAAATGGGCTCTATATGGATCAGTCTATCATTCGAATTATACCTTGAATCTTATCCTGTTTGAATTCAGAAAGCATTATTTCGAAATCATAATATCACCTAGAGAATCTAAAAGCACTATTCTAAATTCACAATAGTCATTACAAAATCAGAATGTGTCAATTCAAAATAGGAAAATACTAGTTTCATTTGAAATCAGAATGGATATTTAATTTCCAGTTAAGACGTGATTTATAAGTCTTGGCATTGGCTTAAAGTCTTCATTGTAGCACTTAATTTTACAGTTAGAACGTGATTTATGAGACTCATGTAGTCATTCGTTAAAAACAAAGTGGTTCTATTATTAGCAACAGCAATGTCTTATTGTTTGGATTTGTATTTCAACAGCTTGTTTGGACCTCTGTCCAGTTCTGAAATTTTGAACTTATTCGAAGACAAACCAATATCACGCCGAACTAAATTTTGTGAGTTGAAGATTATGGTCTGCTAGGCGTAATTTGAAAGTTAAGTTTATTACAATATGAAAAAAATTATTCGGCCCAACTAACTGTTGACGAATGCAAAAGAGTGTCCATATTTATGAATCACATCTTAAGAATTTTTTCGCCAATGTTTCATTAATTAGTCAGTTTAAACTATGATTACATGATTTCCATATTTATGAATCACATCTTGACCATTTTTTCGCCAATGTTTCATTAATTATTCAGTTTAAACTATGATTACATGATAAGTAGCAGTTATTTAGAACAAAAACGAACTTCGTGCGACAAATGTAAATGGGTCAACTGCATGTTTTTCAGTAATACACATCTCATAGTTTTCCTGAATAGCAAGACTTAAAATTGAAATGTATCTTCCCTCATTGGGACCGACCCACAGTGATTTGATTCCATACAACGACGGCGCAAAATTAGAAGAAGCGCTCTGATCTTAATAAAATTTCGTGTGCTATTGAATTTTGGGATACGAGACTCAAATCTGAAGTCACCTTTAATTAAATTGTTTTATTTTCGCCACAAACTAAGCTTAAAATTCATATAATTTTCGTCATATTTGACAAGCTACATATAGTGGAAGAATAAGATTAATGTTCAAGAAATTTATTTATTTTTAGTTATTTTGAGATTGGACTTTTCAGAAAGTTAAATTTTTATTGAAATCTTTTAATGCTGGAATGAAAGTGATATTAATGAATATAGCTTTTGATTTTATACACTTTCATCGATTTTTCCGCATGATTGCAAACATTTCGGATTAACAAAAATAGTTTTATTCCAATTTTTGTCTCACAGATTTTCAAATTGAATTATTTTCTAAGAGCAGAAGATAGCAGAGCATGCTTCTGCATAGTCCGATAAAAAGGACGGCTTGTAAAATGGAGAAAAACTCCAAGAACATATTTTCATATATTTTCTAGATTTTCCCTCCGAAAATTCTTCAATCTTCAATATTTGTAGTTTCAAAAATACTTAACTTTAGTACCAATGCAAAATAGCTTTCCAAAACATGATTAAAAAATAATGCCAAAAATTGCCTTGATAAATTGCAAATACAAAACTGGAACTTTCAGTAGGATATCATTAAAAAAAACGTCTTCAGAAGTTTTTTACCCAACGGAGTTTTTTACTAAACTGAAATCGAACGATCCAACATTTTTGTGAAAAATTTGTCGGCTTAAAGCTGCTCTTGCACCCAAACTAATAATTTTTTCGCTAGGATCTTTTGGAGTTTTCTGAGTTTAACATGATACTAAATTTGTTTGGTTTTGACATTACGAGTTTTTTGAATTTTGTCTATGGGACGAATCACTGTGCGACCGGAAAACAAAAGTTAAATAATTCAAAAAATATAATTTTGTTTATAAATCTAATTCACACTTCTAAATTTTATACTTTTTGAATAGAAAGACTTCAGAATGAAGCAGTCCTGTAAAGCTTGTGAGTTTTACTTTAGTATTTTCTAGTATTTATAAGAAATTATTTACGCCTTAAAATATGCATCACTAGAATGATTTGAAAATATATTCTACATAATTATGCAAAGGAAAGTTCAATATTTTTAAAATTTAGCTATGTTTGTTGTGAAATCTTAAAGTATTGGAATATACTTGAAATATACTTGAAAATACTCGAAAATACTTCGAAAAATGTACTTAAAGGGGAGTCTTGAATTAGACGGTAAAAAAGAAGCGTTTTTTTGGATTTTTTTTTAGAAGGGGAAATAGGCAATCTTCAATCGGCGGGAAAGATCCAGCTCGTAATTCTTAATAAAAAATAAAAACAAAAAAAAAAACAATGAATGTGTGCAAGGCACGCAAGATATTTGATGTGTAAACAGTTAAACCAACTTAATGCCATATACATAAGCTCACATATGTATAGCCATTTATGGGGATTTGATGTATAATCTATATGCTTAGGTAAATAATTCAAATTAAAAGAATTCTTTTATAAACTTAAAAATTTATTAGATATCATTATCTTTTATATATAATTGCCCAATTCACTATAAATTGCAAATGGTGTTGCATCATTGCAAATGCAAATTTTTATTCCATATCGCATATATTTGTTGTTGTGATAGCAAAAATATTTTGCAATTGCACCAAATCGTAGTTGCATTATTTTTCTTTTACTCAATGCATCGGGCGCGATATGTTCGCATATACGCAGCTGTAATTGCATCTTTTTTTCCGCGTTTTAAGTTTTTCTTCCTGTAGATTTGAAATTTTATTATATGTGAAAATTGTATATAACGTCGCCTGAGAATTGATTTCGCGTATAGGTATATAAATTTATACACACATAAATCAATTCTCAGGCGACAATAAGTTCTTTCCGCATTTAACCTTAGAAAGGCAACCAAGGGTGACCAGTCACCCCACTACTTTTTTAAAGCACCGCAAAGAAAGAAACAATGTATTTTTGTTGAAGTAAATAAGTGATTTTATAATAAATAAATTTGATTTTTTCTGTTTAACAATTTTGCTATTTACATAGATAAAAAAAGTGTTGCCTTTCTAAGGTTAATGCATAAAGCAAAATTTTTATAATGGTTTGCTATCATTATCACTACATTTTTTTTATACATTTATTGAAACCTAGATTACTTATTACTTATCATTTTGTAGGTATTTGAGGTCAAATACCTTTCTCAAATCTCCAACGTTAATTCTCAAATGCACCTCAATGGTCCTGTTATAGTCTTCTTAAAAGGCACATTTTTTATATGGTGATTTTCTTAGTTATCAAATTGAAAAATTTATGATTCTCAACTTGATATCAAAGGAATTTCTCCAACCTGTCAAACCTCACTTTTCACTTTTTTCCTCTTACGCATCCCCCAAATTGAATTATAATTATGTACAAAATATACATTATGTAAAGCATATATTTCCCTTTAATTCATTTTCACCTCACTTTTATTTCCAATTTTTTTCACTTTCACACAGTTTTTTATATTTATTTTTCCAAATTGAATTGAATTTACAGAAAATGTTTTCCACAAATTAAATTTCTGTGAGAATCTGTGAGAAATCAACAGTATTGCCATACGAGTATACTTATAAAATATTGTAAATAATATCTCAAATTTAACTCAAATCGTATTCAAGTTGATATCAAGCGTTGGAAAAAATGTTTGGTTTCAAGTGAAGAAAAGTGTTTGATATCTAATTGAGAATTATAATATATCTCAAACATTGAAAAAAATGTTGATTCTCAACTTGATGTCAAGTAGAAAGTCAATAATTGAGAAATACATTGGAAATCAATTTGAGAACTAAGCTTTTCTCCAACATTGAAGAAATAAATTTTCAATGCATATTGGGATTTAAAAAAATATTTAATTTTAATCCAATCTAACTAACCGAATGCAAAACCTATCAAACGCCTGTGTTTGCTACGGCGACTTCTCTGCTTGTATGGTATGGTCGATCTCCATACGTTTAAAACCAACAAATAATTCTGCCACGAATAAATGTACACACACATTTTGTTTTCGTATGTACATATATGTGTGAGTAAATTGATCGAAACATAAACAAACAAACTCCGCTCGAATTTTAATTTCTCCCTCTCTTCTTCTCTTCTCTTTGTTGTTTAGAGTAGCACAGTCATGCCACGCAGTAGTGCGAGCGAGAAGGGAACTGGACGTTACAGTTATCTTACATCTTACGATACAGTTATTCTTACATTTTACACATTTGAAATTTTGCCCATACCGTGAGCTAAAATGTTTACACATCAAAAATGTTTAATTGTTATATAAGTACTTTTCTTCTCGGTGAACAAAAAAAAAAAAAAAAAAGTGGAAAAAATTGTAACTTTTTTCGGGTTTAAAAAAAAATAGTTATTTAAATAGATTTTTGACCAATTTTTTTCTTTACTTAGAAGAGCATTTAATACTGAAAAAAAACGTTGGTTTGAATCATAGGTTGTTTAGTTTTTTAGCTATGTGTTTTATTTTCTATTGGCAAATACTAAATACTTAGTGATGAAGTATTTACCTAAATATTGACTTATTTAGCCTGCAAAATATGTTAGATCCTTGACTAGCAAACTTGCCAATTTTTTCGTTACATTCAAAGTCTTCAACGTTTTCCTAAAACTTATATAAAAGTAGAGTCTAGCTGATGACCCCGGAAGGCAAATTCATGTCTACACGTTTGCTGGTAAATAAGTCTACTCTCAAATGATTTCTTTACATATAACTAGGTCAAAAACACACAAGATCCAATTAAATTCTATAATACCTTTTAAGCATAAGTATATGCTATGAAATTGAAATATAAATACAAAATATGCACAGAATGTTCACACGATTTATCACACATATCTTTACGATACATTCTCTACATCCATCTAAATATAAACAAAACACAATAACTCATATGCAGCTGCAGAACTCATTGTTTCATAGCGAAATTGTCTAATATGCAATAAATCAAATTAAAATTGCAGCAGCATAGTCTCAATTCAATTCAACGAACAAAATAATGATCAATTATTTTTACGCGTACATACACACGCATGTACAAACGCATAGAAATTAACTGCTAGCTTTAAATCAACACATTTATACATTGTGTGTAGATACATAGTATATGCGTGTACAGATCTAAGTGCATTTGTATGTGTGCATGTTGCTTGTATGTGATAATGTTTTTTGTGTTGCTGATATAATCATCATCAGCTAGAGAAACCAATAGCAACACACACAACGTAACGCATCATTTCTCATATGTTCACATTATGGTCAACTAATATTTGGTGTTGCATTTAACATAATCAACACATTCTCACACACATATACAAACACACGGACACGAACATATATACTTCTACTAATGCAATGTCCTATACACACGTACGAGTATCTATGTATGTATGTGTACCTATATCAAACTAACCAACTACCACAAATAATGTGTTCAGATTGCAATTTCTCTTCCTTACTTGTTGGTTGCTTGGTTGCTGATGATGCTGTTACTCGTTGTTGCTGTATTTGTTTTGTAGCTGTTGTTCCTATTACTGCTTTGTGGATAGCCAATAGAGTACGAAAAACGTGACTGCAATACTAAAAAAAAAAAATTGAAAATAATCGTGAAACGCAGAAGAGTTTCATAAGAATATTGTTGTTGCTGTTCTGTTAACAATTGTTGCCTTAGTGACCCTCACGCTAATGGTAGAATTGGGAATGCCTGCGATTTTATTTATTTATTTATTATTAGTAAAGTAAAGATATTGTAGATTATTATTATTATTATTATTATTATTAGTATTATTGTATATGTTTATGTGTGTGTATGTATGGGCGCGTTTGTGAAACACGCTCAATTTAAAGATTATCTAACTTATAATGAAAATGAAATAAATCATTCTGCATAATGTTGTGATTTAACACTAAACATACCAACTATATATATATATATATACAAATATGTGGACATACATCAATAAGTATATTAGAAAGAGATAGCTGAAAAATAAAGAATCCATTCAACATTCTAAGCTGAATTGATAATGGTTGAAAAAGCGAAGGAAAAAGGTTGCTATGCAATAGATTTTATTATTAGAAAATAAGAAAAAGAAGCCTCATGAAAAATGAATAGACTGAGAAAGAGAATAAAGGGAGTAGCTGCTAGAAAATGAAAAAAGCAAAAAAAAAAGAAAAGGATAATGTTATTATGTGCTGATTTATGTTCAAGAAGAACGAAAAATAGTCATGAAATTTTATATGATAATTTTGTGGATTTAAATTGATTTTTATGTTAAATCTTACTGCTGTCAGGGAAGTATATGAAGTTGCAGGATATTGCAGCTGGGAGAAGAAAATATTAAAATTTTTACTATAATAAGGTAATAATTTAAAAAGAAGCATATTTTTTATTTTTATAAAATTATGGCATGCCAAAGTGTTGTCAAAGTGTTTATGTGTATCGTTGCAGTGCAGCTGCTATGTTGCAATAAAAATAACGCCATAAAAGTATGTGCGTGTGTGTGTGTGTGTGTTTGCAACATAAGTGCTATTTAATTATTTTCCTCTCATAATAAATCACTTGTCAAAAGTATATATTTTTATAACCATATTTTCACAATTTTTATGTTTAGAATTTAAATTTATTACTTAATTTCATATTGCAAATTTGTATGGTAAACCAGTTAAGCTCAGACATATTAACAGGATCTATTGTTTTTGCGGCAAATTAAAATTTAATACTTTTATGGGTCGGTACAATTAAGTCCCTGTGTAAATTGATAGATCGACAGGTACTGATTTACTTATTACCTGTAATCAGGAAGGAAGAAAAATTTAATTCCTTTAAAAAGCTTTGTTTTTAAATCTAAGGCCATTTTCATTGGATACGACACTTGTCTATGAACTCAATGGTTACGATTCTACTTCAATTGTATACACAAAACGTTGACTAGATACAGAATGCAGATACTTTGAAATCAAATGCAATGGAAAGCCAATTACACACTGAAAGTGAAAAATGCTTAGACCAAACTTAGAATATTTTCCAAACGAACCACATGTTTTTTTCCAAGCAACTTATCGATCATCATATGAACTTCCAAATCATTGTGTAAACTTATAGATATGACTAAGATTAGAACTTAAAATATTTGAAAAACATAAGGACAAACATTTGAAGTAATCGGATAGTTGCGAAGTATCTGATACTCTGCTCATATTCGAATTTAAATAAATGTGGAATATAATGTTTATTAATACTTATTAATTAATCAAATTAAAAATTACAGTTTTATGTATTTACGAAAATATTTAAATGAATATAAAAAATTTGAAATTATATTTGCGCACGACTTCGTGCTACTTCTTAACTTAACTGACGCTACACGAATGAAAACTTGTCTGTTCGTATTCGTTTAGTTCGGGTTGCTTTTCTAGCAAGATCTTAGTACATTCGTCCAGTCCGGGTTGCCTTTCTAGCAGGGTCGCTATGCTCCCTTCCCACATAAATGTTTTGAGTTTTTGTGTCACCGTTCGTTTTATTTGAATACCAATAATTTTTGTTTGGTAAATATTTTTCAATATTCGTTTGTCTAACTTAAGACCCAGCACTATTCCGATAACCCGGATCTTGTATCCGGTAAGTAGAACAAACTTAATCAGTTGGCATTTTCCTTGCGAAAAGTGAAGAAGGCTGACAAACTTTGGCTGTCTTGCAGATCATAGATGTCCACAGACTTGAAATTGGCGTGATCTGGAAATCAAGTCTTAAACCGTAGTTCAATCCTTGGCATAGCAATCAGTAGCAATTTCCCTGAGCATAGTAGGGGCAGATATATATACTCTTTCGTTTTCTCCAACTAAGTAAAACTGGTAAAAAAAAAACAAGTACTTACAGCAATTAGGCCACAACTGTTCCGAAGTAACCAGACTATCTGTAGAACTCCCAAAATATTAAACACTTGAAAATCATGCATTAACAGAAGTTGTAAAAACTTGAGTATGAATGAGACACTCTTCCACTTCCCCTGCTATTGGTTGGCTATTGCTTACAACGTTCCTACTCAACTAAATCGAGATTCCAGGATCCTAAATGTTTACATAATTAATTTTTATGAAACTGATGTTTAAATAAATGAAATTGAATACAATCAGTACCGCGTCCAAGAGGTGAAGAGTTTCATTTTTAAACACATTTCCGCTCTCTCTCCCCTTTCTCCTCCCCTTAGGCTGCTAAACTCTATTTATACTGAAACCTGATTGTTGTGAAAGCATTAAAATTATTTATTTTTTTAATTACTGTAGGCTTGTTCTGAAAATCGCGATTTTTTAACGCGGTGACTTTGAGTCACTATTGAAATTAAAATCGTTATATTGTTCAGATTTCTTATTTTTTTCACGGAAAGGGCCTAATGTGTTCGTTCATTTACCGATTATCTTCATAAAATTGAATTTTTTGTTTTGCTTTGTTTTTCTTTATTAGTAAAAGATCATTAAATAAACAAAAAACTGCGTAAAATCTCACGTAGTGACTGTGAGTCACTATATACATTTATATATTGTTGTAGATACTGTACTACAAATTAAACCCGGAATAATAGTAGGAAACGTTGTGTTTAAATTAGTTGATAGATTGGAAATCTTTGGCACTTGATAAATGAAGGCGGCTACACAAATATGGTGTGATCCAAGGCCGTATTTAAGGGGGAGGTTTGGGGGTTCTGACCTCCCCCCCCCGCCCCCCCGAAATGGGAACACTTTATTCTAATTTTAGAGATTAATTGCCAATGGATGGAGAAATAGTCAAAATAAAATCTATTTAACGATATTTTTTACTTCCATCGGTTTTTTTCTAAAAAGTCATATATAAAAAAATAAATTTGAAATCTTAATTACACTATGCGATCAAATCCGATTTGTTTTCTTCGACATGAGCTTTGACAACGGATTCAAAAAGAGAAGGTGATACTGAGCACTCCTGCATTCATAGTTTTTCTAGGTCAGTAACTATTTTTGATTTAAAGTTTCGACCTGAATCAATTTGAAAAGTTTAAAAATTAATAAAAAATAGAAAAAATTATCGGATCCTTGTAAAATTTGACTTGGTTGAACCCCATTTTTTCCCAAAACGTGACGTGATGGGAAGTTTTTGACCTCAGATTCGTGTTCAATGTGAAAAATTCTTTCTATCTTATTAGCAAAACCCATGCAGTTTTAGGAGGCAATCTTAAAATATTGTTAATTTTTTAACGCATTATTGGTCAGAGCACCACGAAAGATCCTTCGGGTTCCTTATCATTGATAATGGCTCAAATTCTCAATGATGATCATTTGAAAAAAAAGCCACTACTATTTTTGGTAATTTTTTTAAGGTTGGGTACATCATTGGTCAGTGGGAGGTCAATGAGTTAATGAAATTTTGTCCTTTACGATAAAAAAAAATGCATTAGAATGCACATTGCATAATATTTATTTGAAAAAATTTAATTTGATTATTCCGTGAATTTTTTGTCACTTTTGGCAATTTTTTTGAGGTTAAGATTAAAAAAATTGGAAAATATTTCCTAAAATTTTAATTTTATAGGGTCCATCAAATGTATCATCGATTTAATTTATTGTATATAAAAATCAGTTGGACAAAAAATATTTTTGAATATTTTCTTCGAATGAAAACCCCCCGAAAAAAATTTCTGGCTACGGCCCTGGTATGAACATTTGGTGGACTTGCAATGGCGGGTAATTTACTGTGAGATACTGTATGTATCTAAGGAAAGCAGCACTAAGAGTTAAACCTTAGCACAGCATGGAGTGGAACAGCTCTGTAAGCCATAAGAACGGCCAAAGAGAAATATAACTTCCGAAAAATACTTTACAAGTTTAGAACTGAGGTAAAGCCTGTCGTCAAAACAATTAACTTGTGCTAGTACGATGCGGAAAATAAAAGGAGCATTCCAATTAATTTTCTTCCTAACAAGAATAGAGAAGTAGAGGGCAGCATTTTTGCAGTAATAAAACAGCATCGTTAATAAGTTATGTGGCAAAAAAAGCTATTTACAGGTTGATTTTTTTGTGGAACAATGACAGCAGCTATCAAATCGTCATTTCACAGCTCATGTAATAAACTCTAGTCCAGTACAAATTTTCCAATTTTATTTTCAAAATCAGTCGTCTGTTAAGTTAACGCAACGTTTGCACAGACCAAAATAACGCAACGTTTGAAAAAAGTGCTAACACTGAAGACACCGTCCCTGACTTTTTCTTGTGGGGATACTTCATAAGTCAAGTTTATGTCAATATACCAGAGTCTCTTGAACAACTTAAGGTCAACATACGCAACGGAATCGCTGAAGTTTAACATGAAACACTTCAAAAATTGATAAATGCTAAGAAGAAGGGCTAAAAGGCCGGAAAAGGCGGAGAGGGAGAAAGGAAGAGCTTCAAAGTAATTATGTAAATTCTGCAATAACCATTTTTTGCTCCACTACTTACGTTCAAAGTAAATACAGATTACACCTGTATTTTTCGAAATTATATTATTCTTGTTCTTTATTTATCAGATTTTAAAAATTTTTGAAAAAAAATTGGATAAAATGAGAATAGCCGAGTTAATTCTATATAGTGACTCTAAGTCACTACGTGGGACTTTACATTATAAAATAACGTGGGATGAATAGGGTTAATAGAATTGGAGTTTTGCATTGATATTTCAGCTATTTCGTCGGTGAAAATAATAAGTCAAATATCTATGTTCTTGGTACGAAATTAATTTTTATGTGTTTTCGATACGTTGTTGAATTTCTCATTTTAGCAAAATATTTTTATCATAAGTAGTTCTGTTTAAAAGGTATAGCAGCCAGGATAGACTATGTTTATATAATCACCAAAAATCGTACATCAACTATTAGTTGCAAGTTGCTTTGGTAACGTAATTGCTTAATCTTTATGCTCTAAAGATATTTTCATAAATTGATTATATGTCTTTGCAAATTTCATTAGAAATTTTCGGATGATATTTGCACAAAATATTATTACTATTTTATATTTACTACGCAGCAACTATTACCAAAAATATATCAATGGCAAGCTTTTCTGCATCTTTGGCTAATTTAAAGCATACTCTATACAAATTATATACTTTATATAATTGAATTTGTAATATAATAGATTAAATTACTTGATAATACTACAAAGCTATAAATTTTTCTAAAGCTCTAGTTCAATAGGAAAAACCTTTTTTTGTTTTTTTTTTTTTGCTATAATTTATTTAGTTTTTTCTTTTTTTTTTGGGTGAAGAAGAAAACTTTTCTTTTGAAATCAAATCAAGTTTTACCTTTATAGATGTCCACTATTTACATTTGAAAATTTTCTTTTAATGAAAAAAAAAATGCTAATTCTTCTTATGTATATTCAAATTTCATTGAAACTTTTTCTTTCCCTTCTATTTTCCTATCAATTTTCAATTTTCACTTGCAAATCTTCGAAAAAAAAACTACTACTGACAACCTCAAGCAGCAAAAAAATAAATAAAAAATAAAGAAAAATCAAACTAACTAGAAACAGGAAATGTCTTCTTCACAACGAAGAAGCAATGGTGGCAACCTTTTTCAGCTTGCAAATTTTGTACATCTGTTTTTTTTTTTTAAATTTCTTTGCTGTTTTTTGATTTTTTTTTTTCACATAAACTTATAACTATCATATTATAGTATCCTTTCAAATCCTCAAGTTTTGCAGAAAGTTAATAAAACGTAACATTTCTTGTGAACTATTGCTGCTGTCGTTGCTGTATTGCTGCCAGTGTTACCATCATTTCCGCTTGATGAACATTTTTGAAATTGATTTTTACTCACTACAACAAGCAATAAGATAGATGAAGAAACAACAACAATAACAAAAGGAATGCTGCTACTACTCTTTGTATCATTGCTACAGCGGCTGTTGCTACTTCGTTTTTGTTGCGTCGCTGTGGCTACTGTTGCTATTACAACTATCATAATATTACAAGGCTGAAAAGGAGTGAACGTGTCCTTTTTGAAAGCAAGAAAAATAGAGCCCATGGCCAATATTTATGCTCTTCCATTCAGTGTTCAGTTTCACACAAGCGGAAGTTACAACAACAACAGAGGCAATGCAAATAATAAATAAAAGCGAAAATACTTAGCTACTATTTTAAAAGTAGTAACAACAACAACATACAACAGCAGCAACGCTGGTTGCTAATTTGAAATTAAGTAGTAAACAAATTGATAGCTTGTCGTGGGTTCATGGAAGCCATTGCTGCTGCAGTATTCCATCTTCGTCGTCTCTTTTTCTTCTTTCTAAATTTGCCTTCTTCTCTTACTGTTTCTTCATATTCTCTTTTTCCTTCTCTTCATTTTTCTTCGTTTCTATTATTATTTTTGCCTTCATTTTTCCACCTACTATGCCCTGCAGCCTTTGTAGTTTATCAAATTGAATGAATAAACACTTTCAAGTTGTTGGCATAATAGACTTGATGTAGTTTCCTTCCATTACTTTTTTTTTTACCTTTGCTTAATTTTATTGCATATCTTTAAATCGTGCTCTGTCCTTAGTGACTCTAGTAGAAAATAATGAAATAATAATACTGTAATGTAGTAATAAACGCCGATATAGTTCAAACTCTGGATGATAAGTAAGTTTTATTCGTTGTAATTCATTAAGCATATTCGTCTACTTAGAGTTTCGTATTCATATATTAACAGTTGGATATTTATGTACTTAGAGTTACCACTATTCTATACTCCCCCAATTAATTTATTTAAATATTTTTTTTTTTAAAATAAATTTCTATAATAATTGTAATTCAATGTTACAATTCAATGTTACAATTCAATGTTACTCCATACACCCCCACTTAATTTATTTACATTTTTTTTTAAAATAATTTTCTATAATTTTTTTTTAATTCAATGTTACAATTTTTTTTATATATTGGGTATAATTTTTCAAAATTGTATTATTTTGGATATCGGTGAGGCCTGCGAGTATTACGTCTAGGACGACCCTCATTTGGAGCAACGGGCGATGCGGTACTCTGGGGTACACCACATGCACTGGACCCCGTCGCTTCAATGCCGGGCGAGATCGATAATGGTGAATGAGTTTCTAGACCGTGCGCCGTACTACTATGTGCGTGTTCATTTTTGCTAGTGTTTGAGTCTTTAGCGTCCACGACAGGATTTTGATTCATGTTGGTTGACATAGGCTTTATTTGATTTAAATGTCGTTTGATTAATCGATTATTTTTCTTAATGCGACATATGTAAAATCTACGGCCTAACTTTTCTTCGATACGAGCATCACACCAATCTACTTTATTTGGATCCGAACAATTCCGGATCATTACTTTATTACCAATCTCGAAACTTTGTTTACGTCTACCTCCATAATATTGAATTTGTTTTTGTTGTGCATTAATAATACGCTCGTGCACCTTCGAATTTTGTTTTGTTTGTTCTTTATCTAATATTTCATTTGATGGCTTCATTAAATCAAATGTTGTAACTAGTTCGCGATTAAAAAATAGTTTGGCAGGTGTTTCACCGGTAGTACAATGCTTTGTAGTACGATTTGCAAATAATATTTTATTTAATTCTAAATCTAGATTAATTACATGACCATTCGTTTCAATTTGTTTTTTTATTGCATTTAATTCAGTTTTAAAAGTTTTTACTGCATTTTCTGCTGCACCATTGGTAGCAGGATAGCCGGGAGCAGTTAATATGTGTTTGATGCCGTTACGGCGCATAAACAGACTAAAATCTCCTGAACAAAATTGTGTTCCATTATCACTAACTATCTTCTTGGGAATTCCATACCTACAGAATAGTTCACGTAAACTTTCAATTGCAAAAGATGCCGTCATTGACTTCGTTTTGAAAATTTCCGTCCATTTAGAATAAGCATCAATTATAATTAAAAAATAGAAATTGTTTATTGGGCCTGCAAAGTCAATGTGGACTCTAATCCATGGTGATCGTTCAATTTCCCATGGTATTAGTGGTGCCCTGCCTGGAGTCGGCTTAACCATTGCACAATAACTACATGATTTAATTTTGTTCTCGATATCCTTATCCATACCAGGCCACCAGAAATAAGATCTGGCTACACTTTTCGTTTTTACTATACCCTGGTGAACAGAATGTAGTTGCGATAGAACCTCCTCATGAAATTCTTTCGGAATAATTACTCGATGACCCCATAGAAGTACTCCCCTTTCTACCGTAATTTCAGTTGAACGTGCTATAAAACTTTTAAATTTTTCTCGATTTTCTTTAATATCATCAATTACTCCTACCTTTAAAATTTTTAACATTTCTGACAAAATTTCATCTTTTTCAGTTGCAGTTTTTATAGTATTAAAGTCTATCGGAAAAATATCATATCCGATGAAATTGGTGTAACCGACTTCATCTAAGCTATCATCCGCGATATCGTTCATTGGCAATCTGGATACGAAATCTGCATTTGCATTATCTAAACCTTTTCTATACTTAATGTTGTAATCGAAACCTGACAAAAAATATGCCCATCTTTGCATTCGATTTGCTGCCATTAAAGGAATGCCAGCAGTTTCATGTAACAGTGAAAACAAAGGTTTATGATCGGTTAAAATCAAAAATTTTATGCCCTTTAAATATTGGTATAATTTTTTAACTGCATAAAAAATCGCTAACCCTTCTTTGTCTAGTGTACTGTAATTCCTTTCTGCTTTTGACAATGTTCTTGAGATAAAAACTACTGGCCGTTCTTCACCATCTTTAATTTGAGATAATACAGCACCTACTCCATATTGGCTCGCGTCACATGCTACACTCGTCTTTAGCTTGTAATCAAAATGAGCAAGTGTAACATCTTGCATGATATCTTTCTTAATCGATTGAAAAGCCCTATCACAGTCATAAGTCCATTTAAAGGCAATGTTTTTCTTCAATAATTGGTAAATTGGTTCCAATTTAATTGCGAAATCTTTAATAAATTTTGAATAGTAATTTACCATTCCCAGAAATGATCTAACCTCTGACACATCCTGTGGCACTGGTGCATAGCGAATAGCCTCAACTCTCTCATTGGTTTTCTTTAACCCATCTTTAGAAATTACGTGGCCTAAATATCGCACTTCATCTTGCATGAACTTACATTTTTTTAAATTTAGTTTAAAACCCGCATCTTCGAATCTTTGTAAAACTTTATCTAAACGGTCCAGGTGCGTGTCATCATTCTCGCCCGTAACTATAAAATCGTCAATCATGTTACGTACTCCGGAAATACCCTGTACTGTTTTTTCCGCCTTTTGTTGAAAAATTGCGGTTGCGGTATAGACACCATAAGGGAGCCTATCTGAATTAAACAGACCTATGTGTGTTGACCAAGTAGCCAATTTCTTTGATTCATCGTCCAATTCGAACTGATTATACGCGTTAGACATATCTAAAATGGTATATTTATCACCGCCTTGTACCGATAGATAAATGTCTTCGGCGGTCGGTACTGGATGTTTGAAATCTTTAATAACTTTATTTAACGTAACCTTGTAGTCACCGCAAATTCTAATTGAACCATCTGGCTTCAAAACCGGTACTAATGGCGTTCCCCATTCACTATTTTCAACTGGTTTTAAAATACCCACGCGAACTAATTCATGCAATTGCTTTTCTACGTCGCTTCGTAAAGCCAATGGAATTGGACGCGGTTTACAGAATATTGGTTTAGCGTTTTCTTTTAGTTCGAGATTAATCTTAGCGAATTTGTATTTCCCTAATTTTCCGTCAAATAAAGCCTTATGTTTATCCAAAATGTATTTTAACGTTAATTTTCCTTTACCTTTTTTTGCATTATTATTTACAAACATTGTATTTTGCATTAAATTTGTATCCACGATTTGATTCACCGGTTTAAATTCCAAATTAAACATACCTATAAAGTTCCTACCAAGTAGCACGTGTTTTTGGAAACAGTCCACGACCACGAAAACCACACGATTCTCGGCACCTGCATATGAGATGATTGGGCTGAATTCACCCAATACATGTAGAAAATTACCATCATAACACCGCAACTTGGCCTCGGATGCTCTCAAATTATGGGTAGGAAACTTTGCTTTGAAAACCTGCACAGGCATCACCGATATACAAGCACCACAATCAATATCTGCTAGTAATGTTACATTCGATATACTAATTTTAACTGTAAAAGGATTTGGATTTATATAATTAATTTGCATATTTGAATTTACTGAATCAATACTAAAAATTGCAAAATCATCAAATTTACTGCCCTGATTCGCCATTGAATTAATTGAAGCATCTCCATTTTCTATAAAATTTGCCTTCTTTGCTTTGCACATTTTCGCCAAATGTCCAACGGTACCGCATTTGTTGCACTTGTAGCCTGCGTATTTGCAGTTCTCAACTGCATGATTTTTTTTACCGCAACGAAAACAGTTTTCTTTTTGCTGATGCTGCTGTTGTTGTTGCACTTTTTTCTTGTAGCTGTTCTTCTTTCTAATAAAATGGACGTCGTTGATTTCTTGAACACGTTCATATTTTTGTGCTATTTCCAATGCCGTTTCGCATGTCAACTTGTCGCCTTCTTCACATAATCGGTCAAAAATTTTTCCTTCACCATAAGATGTAACAAATTTATCCCGGATTGCATTTGATAATATTCCATCGAACTCGCATGTTGCTGCTAATGCTCTAACACGTGCATACCATATGGAGGCTCTTTCTGTTACTTCTCTTTTAGCATCATAAAATTTTCTTCTTTCACGAAAAATGATTTTTTTCGGCGAGAACTGCTTTGACATTAAATCACAGAGCTGAACATACGTTTTATCACCTGGTTTTACTGGATGGCACAAATTACGTAATAAAGAATATGGGTTGTATCCGATGGAGGTTAACAATGTAGAGACTTTTATCTTCTCTTCTGTTAGTTCGTTGGATATGAAAAAATGATCCAAACGCTCCTTATAAATGTCCCAGTCTTCTTCTTCATTATAATTTGATAAATTTCCCAATAAAGCCATTTTCTTTTCACTATTTGTTTGAGAACCAATACTATAATTTTCTATTTTTACTTTAGATTTTGATTTTTCTCCTTCGTTTTTGCTGTTTTCTTTGTCAGCCATCTAACACACGTTTTTCCAAAAAATATTTGTTTTTTTATCTCGTCGCCACTGTAATGTAGTAATAAACGCTGATATAGTTCAAACTCTGGATGATAAGTAAGTTTTATTCGTTGTAATTCATTAAGCATATTCGTCTACTTAGAGTTTCGTATTCATATATTAACAGTTGGATATTTATGTACTTAGAGTTACCACTATTCTATAAATACTTTTTCATTCAATGGCAACTTCACATTCGACTATACATTTATATTCGATTGTGAATGTGATAGAGGAAAAATATAAGTATTTCTTTGTCTTGCTGCTAGAAAATTATGCAGAAGTTTGTAAGTTAAGATTTTTAAAGTTTGACTTATTAAATCAATTAATTTGATACAATCTATTCGTTTTCATATCTTCGAGTTTGACCAATAGAGACGCCATAAATTTGTTGCTACCCAGTGGTGCAACCAAGCTGAACAATATTTGGAGAACATGATTTTAGTTTTTGATCTGATCATAAGTCTGAGTTTTGGTCTGATTTTTGGTTTGCACTTTGGTCTGTATTTCGGTACAAATTTTGGCCCTTTTTTTAACTTTGAACTTAATTTCGTTCCGTTTGGTTCTGTATTTGGTTTGATTTTTGGTCTAAATTTCGGTCTTAATTTTTGTCTCAATTTGGTCTGAATTTCAGTCAAATATTTTGATCAGATTTAAGATAGAAGGTGTATATTTAAGATAGATTTCTTATCCAAACTTCGGTTTGATTTTTAGTCTAAATTTTAGTCAAAATTTTTGTGGTAATTATTGGTTTGAATTTTGGTAAAAATTTTCGCCTGACTTCAGGTTTGAGCTTTGGTTTGGATTTTAGTCTGAAATTTGACTCTAATTTTTGTCTGAATTTGATCCGAACTTCAGTCTGATCTACTACTACTACTGTTATAGCACAACTGTCCCTGCAGGGCCGAAGCCGAGCTTTTCGCATCCATTTATGTCGTGTGAGTTATATTTGCACATGAATGGAAGGGACCTACGGTTTTATACCGAACGGCGAAGTAAAAAGCTTTTTCATAAGCATTATCTTTTACTCTTGGAGGTTTGCCAATGCCAGCCAAGAGGTGGTGCCTTAAAAAAAAAATTTCAATTTTTCTAATTTTGATTTTTGAACGTGCCGAGATATGAACCCGGGCATGATCTTCGGTTAATATTTTGATCCGATTATCAATGTAGATAGATTTCTTATCTGAACTTTGGTTTGATTTTTAGTCTAAATTTAAGTCAGAATTTTTGGCCTGATTTCTGGTTTGAATTGTGGTAAATTTTGGTAAATTGTGTAAAAATTTTTGCCTGACTTCAGGTTTGAATTTTGGTTTGAGTTTTTTAGACAAAATTTTAGAGTGAATTTTTTTCTGACTTCTGGGCTGAAATTAGGTCATATTTCTAGTGTAAATTTTGGCCTGTTTCCTGATTGGAATAATAGTATGAATTTTGATTTAACTTTTGGTATAATATTCGTTTTATTTCTAGTCTAAATTTAGGTCTGACTTTTAGTCTGACTATTGATATAATTTTTGTTTGATATGTAGTTTAAATTTTGACACGATTTCTGGTCTGAGTTTTAGTAAAAATTTTGGTCTATCTTTTGTTCAGAGTTTTTGTCTGAATTTTGCTTAAGACTTTAGTCTAAATTTCGCTGCCAAATGCCAAATGTGTCATTTCTATTTTCTATAAGAATTAGCTTTTCGAAAGTATAGCAGTTTTTGTTTTATTATAAACGGACTCCTTAAGAAAAGCTTCAAAAGAGAGAGAAAGCATGTAAGTTTTTTGGTTCTTGCAGTGTGAGCAGTTTGAAGGTGAAGTGCAACTTCAAAAAATTAAAAAAAATATAAATCAACTTTATGTTGAAATAAGCCAAAATGAATATTGAGAAGAAAGGTACTAGCTTCATTTTTAAATAACTTAAATGTTTTTGTGTACTTTTTATAAAATGAATATTGTGCCAATACGATTATCAGTGTTTTCTTGTCCATATAATTAAATTTCAGCTAGGGTTTTAGTTGTTTTCCCCCCTGATCCTCCCATTGGAACTTTTTTTTTATATTGGTAAACGTTTTAAAATTCTAATCTGTTAATATCAGCTGCCCGTTTTTGTGTTATCTCCCACAAAGCAAAGCAAGTTCGTTGTATTTGCTTTCTGCTGTGTAACTGTAACTCTTTGTGTCGTGTTTTTGTTGTGTTTCAACTAATTTGGATTTGATTATTGGTGTACTTTAAAGTATCCCTTTTACAACAGGATAGGGAAAATTACCATATTTAAATAGGTTATTGATTTTCTGGAACAAAATTTATCAGTTTCATAATTTTTTGTTATTTTTTATAAATAGTCGTGATGTGAATTTTTTTATTTTGTAAAACTCAATCCTATTCAAACTAGTTATATTTCAAACACAAATTTATTAACATTTCTTTTTGCTTACACGGGCTGGAAAGGAGTGGTAGAGGGCGGGTGTGCAGGTGTTCAACAACGCCCATTTTATCACATAATAATTCTCATATTATTTTAAAGCTGTAACCAAAGTTTCACGCTTTTATCTCAACTGGAAGTATTTTCGGCGGCTGACTCCTTCGAAGTCTGAACACTGTGCGTTGGTCTGATTTTTAGTATAACTTTTGGTATAGCTTTTGCTTTGTTTCTACACTAAATATTGTTACAATTTCTGGTCTGATTTCTAGCCAAAATTTTCGTCCGATCTCTGTTCGAAATTTTGGTCTGAATTTTGGTCAGAATTTGAGACTGAATTTTGTTGTAAATTTGGTTTTCACTTTTGGTATAATTTTGGCTTGAATTTTTGTCAAACGAAACGTCTAATTTCTGGTTTGATATTTGGTCTAAGTCTTAATTGCAGTTTTAGTCAATATATTTATCTGAATTTTTATCAGTTTATTTTTTTTTTTTTTAAATTTTAGCCTAATTATTTTTTTTGATTTCTAATAATTATCTGATAATTGCAACTTTTTCACTTAATATCTGCTAAGTGTTTTGTAATTCAGTATAATTTTAACTCTTCCATGAACTTTTAAATGAAACGTTTCAGTAAATCGATAAAATTGTACCGTCGTTTTGTAGAATTTAATTTTGGATCGCTCTTTGCAATCAGTTTACTCGTTTGTAAATATAATTTATTATCAAAGATTGTTCTTGATGCAATATCTTTTACCTTAGTTATAAATACATTAAGCATAATTTGTTTAATTAATGCATACAATTCAAAGAAATTCATTTATCAAAAACAGGTTTCACGACTTCTTTGAATTTAAATTAAAATTGTTGCGCTCTATTGAGTTCAAGCTTCCCGTACTAAATTTACAATTTTATTTGCAAATAGTTGCTAAAATAGTTAGAATAGCGAATTCAATGAATAAATTGTCATTGAATTGAATATGTATTTACTTGATAACATTTTTTTTATTTGTTTGTGAATACATAGTTAAAATAAATCACATAATTAATTTATGCAATGAGCTTTGAATACCATTTAGTTGTAACAACATGAATATGTATGAATGCATAGGTGAAAAGTGCATACTTGTAATATTTACTCACATGTGAATTGTGCTAGTAGATGGCTTCATGTATTATTTAAAAATTGCATTTAATTCAATATTTTATTACACTCAACTGGTAGTATACATAAATCCCTTTAGATGCGAACTAGAATATGTGTTAAAAAAAAAGGGCCGAATAGCAGAAGCAACTAAAAAAAAAAAAAAAAAAAATAGGCACTAAAAAAGCATGAGCTCGTTAAAAATCACAAAAATCAATTTTTCATGTCACACCTACCCTACACATAAAAACATTCAAACACATAAAAGGGCCCAAACCAGCTAAATAGTAATGTCAAAAATGCACATAAAAAACGCTACTCACATCCACATATTTGTAAATACATATCTACAAATACAATTGCGTATATATAAATGGTAAAAAATTTATGTGTAGCCTGCGACAGAGAAGGAAATAGAGACATGTCGAGAGAGAGGCACATACACAGTGCAGAAAATAGAAAAATTTATATACGATTTTGTAGTTGCTGATGGGTTTTCCACCACTACCCAATTTGCAATCTAACTAGGTCAGTTTGGTATTAAAAACACAGCGAAAAAGCAACAGCAGCAACAATATGGCGGCAGCAAATAACAACAACAACAGTTGGTTGCAACAAAAAAAAAGAAAAAAAAAAAAAAAGGAAATACAGAATATGACACAACTCAAGCGGAAAAATGTTTTTGTACTGCCCGTTGCTGCTGCTGCATCAGCAGAAAAAAAGGAGAAAGAAAGCGTTAAATTGTGAGCAAATTTAATTTGCTGCTAGCTGCTGTTGGTGTTGCTGTTGTTGCTATTCTTATTGTTGATTCTACTGGTGCCACGTTAAAATGTCATTAACATTGGTAAAGTTAGTGCACTTACAAATTGTATTAGTTTCTAGTTGGTTATGTGTTAAAGAATTTCTATTTTATTATTTTGGTTTTTTGCAAAGAGCAGGTGGGTGTGACACATATGTCATAAATGTAATAAATAATTTTCTTTGATATATTTTTGATGATTTTCTATAAAAAAGGCAATAAATTTTGTGCATTGCTTGCTTCAGTTTTATGAGTGTAATTTACCTTTGTTTTTTTTTTTTTTTTGAGAATAGTGTAGATTCAGCATTTTCTTCGGGGAAAAACTATATATCCTTAAAAGAATTGGAGTTCTTGGAACTAGCTGGAGCTGGTCTGAATTTCGGTTTTAGATTACGCTCGGTTAGCAAAACAGTTTTCATTGGAAAAAAAACTTTAAAAGCTCGGAATTATATTTTTACTGCAATATCACAATGCACATTCTGGATCTCTAGATAGTTTGATTCATTATACTCCTTTAAGACCAGATAGTTTAGCTAACACGACAACGAATTTTTATTGCCACTGCATTGTTTATGAAATTTAATACAAAGTTCTTTGCTGGTTGACCCAATCATTTAAATCAAATAAATATTCCGCCGAGAAATATTTCATAAAAAGTTTTGAGTCCAGTGCTTTATTACATCAGTTAACCATAAATGAAATATTCCTCATCACTATTATGATGAAACTTCCCAAATGAGTGGATGGAAGACATAGTTATTCCGAAACAAGGCGATTTGAAGGAGTATGATAATTTTAGTATTACACTATGCAAGAATTTGAAGGTCAATGTCTCGGGACATAACCAAACACATCTCAAACGATAGTATTTGACCTCAGTAATAAAAGTATCAGTAATAAAATAATCCCTTTTTGCTCCACTACGTCACAATTTTTTTTTACATTGGTTTGAAATTTTAATTTTTTGGTCAAAAATCGAGTCAAACAATGTGAAAAATCATATACAAAATTTTGTTTAAGGTGGTTCTTGTCTTGGACGACCTATATTAAAATTTTTAGAGGAATATTTCCTTAGAACATTTTAACCCTCTAGCTCCCACCAGTATGGGTAATTTTGGGCCCTTTTATTAAAAACTCCTTAAAATCTAGGTTTAAGGGAGGCTAAGGGTTAATACTTTCCAGAAAAATATTTTCCGGAAAATTTCACTGAGGGCCACCGAAGACAAGTAGCCTCTAGGAGTTAAAGGTAACAAATAAAAAAACCGAAATTGAGTGTTAAGAAAATTATTTGCAATTTTTATAATTTACTAAAACAAGTTTTACGTCCATTTTTACACTATACTCTGTATTTCCTTTTGCTATTTTATGAATCTACCAGATTTATTAATAAATCTAAGCAGATCTTGCTGTGTTAAAGAGATCAACACTCCAGTGCCAAATATGCTAACTCTGGTCAGATAGAAAGCGAGACATAAGCTAAGAAAGTGGTCAACTATTACTTCACATATCCGTCTTAAAACTTTCAGTTTGTTTATAATATTTAAGACTTTGGGTTAAATCGAATAGTGGTCTTGATGGCTGTAGACGAAAAAAATAGTACGTGCTCAATAAACCAGTTTCCGATCTCTTTCTATCTAGAATGTTAGCGGATTCATTTCCTGAGATTCCTGAGTGTTCTGAAACCATAACCAGTTTAGCTGTGGTTATAGCAGGGATTAAGCAAGGATTAAAGTGCAGCGTACCTGTCATAAAGCACACAGATGCCTCTTTCTCTCCAACCGCTATCAATGACATGGTCTATTGCTTTGATGATTGCGAAAATTTCACCTAATCAGTTTCATCTGCAAAACTTGACACCTTGCTCGTTCATACATACATTGCTTTAGTTATAGTGCTGACTTTTTTGGGAATGAAGTTATTATTGATTGCTGTAAAATATTGTAAAATGATCCACACTTTTAAATATTGTATGGCAATATTTCAGTTTTTAAATAAATATTTTCCAAAAGTATCGAGTATCCGACTGACCCTTTTTTCCGATACTAAGTAAAATATTTATGTTATAGCATCGAGTAAAAAAAGTGCTTGAGTTGAATGAAAAATATCGAGTTTTTACTTGTATTTACTTGTATCGAATCATCACTACACATTCCTTTCACTTCACGTGTGATTCCCAGGAAAGTCATCGCGTATTTTACGCATTATGGCCGCAAAAGTACTTTAATTTTCGTAATAAAGCACTCCATTGTAAATTTTCTACATTCTTACAGCACATTTGCAAATTTGACATTTATGCGATAGCAGCTGCCAATGTTATTAAAGTTATCAGCCCTGCAACTCTTGTTGGAACACAATTTGCTTATAAAAATTTAGATAAACACTTGTTTTTTTTTTAAATTTTTTTTTTCAATATTTTATATTGCAATTGCCTCAGTAAATATTTTTAAGCCCAGTTTAACCGGTTAACTGAACCCTTTTCACTCCTTCTTTCCTATCAAAGTTGTCAATCTTGAAATGCAAGCAACAAAATGCTTGAGTGACCATGTAGCATGTTATAGCACTCTTGAATAAATCCAATTCCAGTTTTATCATTCTTTGTCATTCTAATGCAAGCAGCCTTGAGCTATATTGCAACAAAAATTTAAAACTAAAAGACTCATTTGCTTAGCAATCACATTTCTAACAAAATATTTATACAATTTTGCTAATTTGTATTGCTAATACACAATAAAATACAAAAAAAGAGAAGAAATATCACCGCAAAACTGCCTCAAACTAAATCTTAATTTAAAATAAAATAAAATTTATACGCACTCGTAAATAAATCCGTAATCATATCCAACTAAGCTCATACAACATAAAGTACGCGCCAATTTAAGGCAACAAAATACCGCCGCAGCGGTCTGACAAATAGAGCATTAAAACGCAATTGCAGTTAAAATACCACCAGCCCCTTCTGCTTCTCTGCCAACCATCCATGTCATAATTAAAAGCCACTTCCGGTTAAGATGCTAATGAAAAATAGTAAATATAAATGTGCCACATCATTGCCTCAAACCAACTATAAAGTAAAAGAAATGCCGTGCAGCAGCAGCAGCAGCAGTAGCAAATACACACGCTACCATGTGAACCTTTTCTCCTATCTACGCCCATTCAGTTAAGAGTTTAACAGTTGAGCAGCGAAAAATAGAAAGCCTCGTCACGCTTCACACACATAAATTAAGCAATTACTTACTTAAGTACATTGCAAAGGCAGTCCTCTCTCCAATACCAGCAACAACAGCTAGCAGTTGGTAGTAAAATAATAGGCGAAAAATAAAATATTTTTCAGTTTTAATATCGCCACGCTCATTGTGCAAGCGTTTAACGTTTTTACTTAGGTATACGGTTGAGTATTTGTTGTTGACGTTTTGGTATTTTAGCAAAAATTTACGCGTTTTTAATTTGGCTACAAAAAAAAAAAACAAAAACAATGAGGAAGCAGAAAAAACGCAAAGCGCTAATGCTAATACTCATTATGTTGCTGCTGCCAGTGCTGCTCCTGTTACTGTTTTTGCTACTGATATACCAGTTACGCCTGCTACTGTTTTTAATACTACTACTGCTGCCTAGTAAAATAATTTATTGGCACACAGTGACAAAATTACAACAGAAACCGCAAACGTTTTTCCTCTTTCTTGTTGCTTATGCCTGCTGTATTCCTACCATTCTATCACATTTCCTTTTGGTGACATAGGTCATAAAGGCATTTCACATTCACGCATAGCAAAAAAGGAAACACAAAAAAAAAACAAATCATTTGTAAATTAAAGTTGAAAAACGTGTCGCAGCGGGTTATTAGCTTATGCTCGTTTTGCTTCCTTACACTTTTTGCGTTTTACTGCTACTTTTTACATACGCACAAAATACTAAAAAACCAAAAACATCATATGTTTGATGAGTAGGCGAAGTAGGCATTTTACATATGTATGTATGCATTTACATATATGAAAACTCCCTTTCTTTTTCGTCCTTTATTTAATAATTTACATATTTTTTTCATACTCCTATGCAATCTTGCCAATGGTTTGACATTTTAATTGCCCATTCGTTTATGTGATGGCGTGACATTTATAATTTGTTTATGTGTCACTCTCATATGGCGGAAGCGAAATTTGAAGCCTTTGATGTTGGCTGAATGAGCAGCGAACTATTCAGCTATGATTTATGTTCACATACTTGATGTTCAGTTTTAGTGGTAGTTACTGTGTCATTTAAATATTGTGTGATGTTTTTAATTAATGCTTAGGAGCAAGAATTCAATTTATATTAGTTCATATTAAAATAGAGTACATGTGAGTGAGTCAGGAATGAGTGCGAAAATATATACTTGCATATGTAATTATATATATATTGGATATATGAAAGTTTTCCTGAAGAGTATTTAATTTCACTGTGAAGTCTTTTCTTTTCTTGAAGTGTAAAAATTCAATTCATTCGAATTTAATTCTATGAAATGATCTTTAATTCTATGAGAAAAGTAAGTTCTATGAGAAAAATAAATCTATTGATAGGCTATAGGTTGTCATTTGATACCTTTCCACTTTCAGCTAGTCAAATTTTTATCCTAGCAAGTAGACTTCGGACGACCTCGATAGTCTAGTGGATAGTGCACTAGACTTTCATCCAGAAGGTTGCGGGTTCGATTCCCGTCTTGGTCTGGTGGTTAATTCTCATAAACTTCTTATATTCACTATCGATATGAAGTGGATGAGAATTATAAGAATGTGTACAAGTACACACCTTGGTTGGTAATGGCAAGACCACCGAGCTGAAAAAAAATTGCCACATAGCCGTTCGGAATCGGCGTTAAACTGTAGGTCCTACCATCGCCACTGTGGTCTAGTGGAAGAGTTCCAGACTCTTGTTTCTGGAGACCCGAGTTCGATTCTCGGCTTGGGTATGTTTCTTATCTATCTTTCTTTCTCCCTTCCTTTCTTTCTTTCTTTCTTGGAGCTTTGGTACAACAGATCTTATAGGTCGCAGTGCCTGATTTTCGAATCGTCCTCTTTCCAATAATAATAATAATAGACTTCGTACTCAAGAGAAGAAAAACTGTGTTCTTTCTGTGTTCTTCATTCCTTTGATATTTTGTTCAGTTCTAAATAACTTTTCTAGTGGAAATCCAAACAGCGAAACTAAAAGAAACTTTGCAAAAATCGAGCCAAAAAGCTTGTTAACTTAGCAATTAGTAAATGATCTTTGTAGCCAATCAATAGCTGGTTTCAGGGTCGGATAAAACTGTCTAGAGTGACTTATACTGGCTGTATAGAAGTTTTCATCCACAAAAAATGAAATACTTCCACATGTATCAAGTGAACCGTATTAAACTAGAATCTGTAGCATCCCGGCTGAAATACTCAAATTCTTAAGCGAGACGAGACTGGATGAAGTACGCTACGCGGACTATGCAATAGAGTGAAAAGAGGCATACAATAAATCCTATAGAAGCGGCGCAATCTAAACTAATCCTTGAGTAATAAATTTGTACCAGCATTTAACTAAAGTTGACACAATATTTGTTGTCTGTTTTGTTTGGTACAAAAAAACAAAAATACTTATTACACAGTTCAACACACAAAAAAATAACAAGGTGGAAATATGCTTTTAAAAACACACTTGTTAACTGAGTAACATTTTTGAAATATGGATTAATTTTTATTAAAATCAACTTTACAGATTATGGCTGTTCGGTGACCTATAATAAAATTTGATAGGCAACATATTTGTTGAAAAGATTGACCCTCTAGCAACCGTCAAAATGGGACAAAAAAGTAAGTTTTTCTGAAAAGAGCAAGAAAGACCCATAATATCGGGAGTATGAATGTATAAACTCGTAATTGTGAATACGTGCCATTTTTTTGACATTGACAGCTATTCTATCTCGAAGAGCGCCAAAAATACTATAAGAATTGATCTGTCAAATAATTTTCATAATTTTACAAAAGTGTTTTACTATATCTGAAAATGTCGAATTTCGTGCCAACAAAAAAAACTGAAGCACATCCTTTACTCACTGAAGCTTACCCTGACTGTGCTATAGACGTTAGAATGTGGCAGGTGTGGTATGCCCGTTTCAAAAGTGGTGATTTTGATGTTGAAGACAGGGAACGTTCAGGTGGCCCGAAAAAGTTCGAAGATGAAGAATTGAAGGCATTAATCGAAGAAGATTCATGTCAAACGCAACAAGAACTTGCAGAATCTTTAGGAGTTGATCAATCAACCATTTCTAAACGATTAAAAGCATTGAGAATGATTCAAAAGCAAGGAAATTGGGTGCCGTACGAATTGAAGCCGAGAGACGTCGAACGATGATTTTCCACATGTGAACTGCTGATTGAACGACAGAAAAGAAAGGGTTTTCTGCATCGTATTGTGACATCAACGGCAAAGCCGAACATCCATGGATCCAATCTCATGCTGTGTATTTGGTGGGATATGAAAGGTGTCGTGTATTATGAGCTGTTGAAACCGAATCAAACGATAACTGGCGACCGCTACCGACTACAGTTGATGCGTTTGAGCCGAACATTAAAGGATAAGAGGCCAGAATATGAGAATAGACACGACGAAGTTATTCTTCAGCACGACAATGCTCGGCCGCATGTTGCAAGGCAAGTAAAAACATACTTGGAAACGCTGAAATGGGAAGTGCTACCCCACCCGCCGTATTCTGCCGACATTGCTCCTTCTGATTACCACTTGTTCCGATCGATGACACACGGCCTGGCTGAACAGCACTTCCGTTCTTTCGAAGAACTCAAAAAATGGGTCGATTCGTGGATAGCCTCAAAAGATGAGGAGTTCTTTCGACGCGGAATCCGTATGCTACCAGAAAGATGGGAAAAGGTTGTGGCTAACGATGGACAATACTTTAAAGAATAAATTTATAATCACTTTTTCACAATAAATGTCCAAATTACGAAAAAAAAATACGAGTGTATACATTCATACTCCCAAAAGTTTGCGTCAAATGGTTAATATATTAGAAAAAATATTCTACGGAAAGTTCTACCATAAAGTGCTGAGCACAAACAAGCTCTGATGCAAAATGAACAAAGTTGTCTTATGGTTTATTGTACTTATTCTGTTAAAAATGGGCAAATTTTGTGCCGGCGTTTCTTTTTTGTCGAGTTCTATTAGAATCTTTCGGAACCTTGTTACTTTTGCAAAAACTAATTTTTGTCGGATAATGTTATTTTCCTAAACATTCGTGAATATATTTAATTGATTTATTTGTAATTTTGCCATTAAAGTTAACTATAGCCCGCCGATAAACACTTACGTTATTATCCATTACAAGCAGTTGTGCAGATCCTTCTAGCTCCAGTCCTTCATTGATTTGAGGCGATGATTGAACTGAAATAAAATATGTGATTCAGGTGCTGTTGTTCTCGAATTAAACCCCAGAATCTTAGTCCAAATTGGTAGGTAGCTCTGTGATTTTTAGGTATAAGGATAAAGCTAAATAATCTTAGAAAGTGGTAAAAAGGCACAGCTTCTATTTACTATTGTACCTGACAGTCAGATGGTTTTCAAGGCATTCATAACATCAGGCATTCATACAATCAATGAAGTATTCATTGGAATCAATGTAGAGCGTATATTAAAAAGTTCATTGTGCATTAAAATTATTAAGGGAGTGTTCCCTATAGTGGGTCATGTTTTGTTCTTTGGGAATCAATTTTCACCATGAAAACATTTTTAAAAATCTCGTGTACCATTCAAAAGGTATTGTAAATGGCTATGTTTTTGCATCTGACAATTTATGGATTTGTAAAAAATAATTGGAAACATTTTTTTGGCCAAAAAATTCTTGTGCCCTCACTGACAGACGTCTAATGAAATTATGGAATCACAATTTTAATATGTGAAAAAACTTTGTCGTATGCTGGTTCTTGATATGTTATATGCAAATGCAGTGGCTCCGATTGATTTCTTGTCGATCATCACTACTCTGATTCACTTAAATACGGTCAACAAAAAGCAGAAAATTGAAAAAAATAATCATTAAAATTGTAATACAATTTTTACAATGGCAATTTAATCCATGTCTGGGCATGCACCAAGTACCCAGTACCGAACTGGCATCCATAGATCCGGGCGCAATACTCAAATTCTTGAGGGAGACTGGACTGGATGAGGTACTCTAGGCAGATTAGACTAGAAAGAAAAGAGGGACGTACAATAGATCTTATAGGTCGCGGTACAACGACAGAAACCTCTATAATACAATTCAATACAATAATCCAGTTTAGGATATAAGTTGCGATCCACATTAGGACTTAGTAGCCATTTTGACAAGGCATCACAAAAATGTTTTTTTTACTGCATATCAACATAAATCATGTAGGAATCATATAAAAGAAACGAACAATGATGATGATAATGATAATGAAAATGATCAATGGTAAAAATGATGTAAAAACTTTTTCGGAATATTTTAATACATCAATAGCTATAACTTAGACTATTATCAAGAAGATTGATAAAGATTTTCTATAATTTTCAGCTCAGTTTTTAACCAAGAAGCATTGAATTTTCGAAAAAATACCTTCAAAGGTCCGCCATTTTGTGAATTTTTGTCTATGTTATAGAAAAACATGTGCTTTATCTAATTCTATTTGATTTTTTGATTTCAGACATTCCAGTGATTTGCAATCGTTCCCGCTTTTTTATTGACGACGAAAATGTTGCTTAAATGTTTGTAAAACAACAATGTAAGAATTTTTTCTTGTTTTTAAAGTTTCGAAATAAATATGCGCAGATATCCAGACCTCAAAAATTGATTTTTGTTTATTTACCAGCCCATTGAATATCGCGGAAATTCTTAATCGAGAATGGGGGGGGGGGGGGGGGGATACCCTTAAGAAAACAAAAAAATGGTAGTAGAAAATAGTATTATAAACAATTGAAAAACATTATTTTTATTTAAGAGAAAAGAAAAACCAGCAGTATCATTTGCAGAATAGTTCTATATTGTAAAGATACCGATACAAAAAAGGAGCACATTAGGCTGTTTTGCTCTTCAGCTAATAACGAGTAGGGAGGAATAAAAAATGAGTTATTTTCTCTTTTACCTAACGTTTACTTAAACATACCCAAACAAAATCATTAGTATAAAAAAATTAATAATAATGCCAAACTATCTTTAAGGTCTATAATATAGATTTTCTTTGTTTTAACCTATGTACATAGGTTGACACTCCATCGAAGTTACGTAGGGCCCACCGACGACGATGATGCTGTTAATGAACATGTTTAATTTATATTGGATAAAATAGTGTGGCACCTTTACATTATTTTACGCTACTGATTTATCGCATGACACTTAAATTCGTATTTGTAAATTCAATTTTTTTTTTTCTTAATTTAACTTAAGTCTATCTTATAAAGTCTTACACTTAGAATATTTGCATATTACTAATTTTTAATATTTAACACTTCATTTAGATATTTAAAATTTTTGTTTTTTTTTGTTTTAGAAAAATGATTCATGATTTAATATTTAAATATTTAATTTTTAAGAAATTTTAAGGTTTAAATTTTAAGATGAATTCATGTTTTTTTTCTAAGTTAGGTTAAGCACTATGTATGTATAGCTAGGTAAAGGTTAGATTTAAACTAGCATGTATTTCAATAGTTATAAGGTTGGTTTAGGTATATTTAATTGTAGATTTCACTTAAGGCTCCATGAGGACTTTCGCTGAATTGTAGATAAAGTTCAAAATTTAATTTGCGTGTAGAAGATTTCCATGTGAGTTTTCGCAAATGAGGTTAGGTTCGTTAGGTAGAACTGCTAGGTAGGACTGTTAGGTGACCCCACATTAACCAAAATAAAGGTGCCTCCTATTAAATTTAAAGGATTATCTTTAATTTCTTGATTTCGTACAAACAAATTTTGAGTTTTACTCACCTAATAGAGGCACGCAACCCACTATTGAGGTTGTGACTAACAATTCCTATCCGACAAAAAAAATTTATGTATGTAGGTAGGTTGTAGAAATACCTGTGGTGACTGTATCAAAAAGTACTTAGTTACTATTTTAACTAATTTTTAATTTTTTTTTATTATAATAGTAGTTTTAACATTAAATTAATAAATTTTTATTAACATTAATGTGACACAAATTTATTATCAACTTTTACCGATATTCAAAAAAATTTAAGAAAAATTAATTTTCTTGTTCAAGCTCCTGCTAGAACTGGTGTCTTCTACGGTTGCAAGAGAATTGAGCAAATTTTCAGAAGTAGAAATATAGCGCACTAGCTTAACTATCCCTATATCTAAGTAGTAGCTATTAGCTAAAATATGCGTTCGCAACGATCGTCATTAACTCTTTTTTCTATACACCTACATATGAGTAATAAGAACCATTTATGCACTAATGTTTACATACATTGATGCGCATGCGCAGCGTAGAGTGATATGCGCTCACACAAACAGCTAAATCATTCACTCTCACTATATGAGACTTGCGGTTAAGATTTAATGTGCAGGTGTGACCATTATGCGACTGCGTGCCTACGAAAAATGATTGCGCATTCAGTTATGCATGATTAAAGATTTTTATACGCAGTTTTAACAATAACATATTTAAAATTAATATTTCGTGTTTCTAAACCATTTTGATTGGACATTACAGAGAACTCGCGCGGTAAATGGCATTTTCTATTTTTTGTGATTGCCCAAATCTAGTTTGGCGTAGAAGAGGGATATGCATTAAACTGGTTTATGGTCAAACCAACCCCCCTCCCGTTTACTGTTGAAATTTTCATATATTTTAAAATTAAAAAATTTGGGAGATGAAAAAAGTCAACCGCCTTTTCAGAAAATCTCAAGATCCGCTAGTGATCTATAAATCTACTGGTGCTAAGTAAATCTACGGAATCTACGTAAATCTGCTGGAACTTCATAGATCCATATAAATCTACGGGGTCTATATAAATCTACGGGGTCTACATAAGTAAATCTAGAATATTTTCAGGTAGTTCGTTTTGAAGTATTTTTAAGTACACAAAGTTTTCAAAAAATTGAAATTTTCATTGCATATTTCTGTGAATTAAAAAAAAGAAAGAAAAATTCGGTTTAGAACCTTCATAGACTGTTGTGCACTGGCGGTACGTCCATATAAGCCCAAAAGCCGGGCTTGCCTAAGAATTGTTAACTGAAAATTTGTACATATGTACTTACAAAATTACTACTTTTGTTTTAACTGAAAGAATAATTTTCTTTTAAAAATTTGTATCTGTATTACCCTGTTTTTTAATAGCTCGTATATGTACTAATAAAAAATTAAATGTGGATTATATAAAATACACACAAGCATTCATTCTATTGCAGCTCATCAAGTTGGCTTTTACTAGGCTTTTAAAATTTGAAAATGTATGTTCTCAAAACATGCTATCTCTTATAGGAAGTTCAATAGTTTTTTTTTGCTATTTGCGCCATTAGTTTTTAGCAGAGTTTCGAACCGGTTAAATTTGGGTTTGTGTTCAGGTTCCGGTTCAAGCAAAAAATAACAGTGTGTTTCGGTTCCGGTTCAAATAAAAATGAAGCAAAACAAGCTTTTTCAAATAATAGTTTTACTTATTGATTTACATCCATACATTTAGTTACTTTGCAATTTGGATTTTTTCATTCCGTTGACATTTTCTTATATTTGATAATTTGCAGTTTTATTAATAAGGTTTATATCAAGAGAATTTATCGTTTAGTTTAAAAAATAGTATATCACTCAACGATTTGTTTTTTAAATGATACCTTTGAAAAGCCTATATCAATTTAAGTCCAAAAATGCCCTTTCTACGTTCGCCTCCTGAATTTATACGCTTATTTTGTATTTTCAATGTCAATTTTTTAGCACGTCTAAAAACGTTGGTAAAGTCCAAACAGAGCTCCAATATTCCTTCTTCAATGCATCAATCGGGATCTAGAGCATTCCATCCTTATGGTCAATTTTAGCCTTTTTGGTTTGGTAAAAAAAATGCACTGGGCTTGCCTCATCAGTAAATGCTAGGCACGCCACTGCTGTTGTGCCATAAAAAAAGAAGAAGAAAATAAAAAGTAAATTCGAATTTCGCAATGTTGTATATTTTTAGGTGTATATTAATATTATATCAATTGGGTCTACATAAATTTATCATATCTAACCATGAATCTTGACTTATGGGACTCTGTAGCTTTTTCATATTCTTAGCTTATGTGATTAGACCAGATTTCTAAAGAGATAGGCATGATATTCCCAGATCACTGCGGCCAACTAAGCCCTATTGTGATATCCTCTTAGGAGTTTACTTATTTTATAGTACTCTTATGAGTTCATTTCTTTTAAGGAAATTCATTATCTCTTTAGGAGAACTATCCGCTATGGCTTAGGGTTGTAGGATAGAACTTCTCAAGTAATGAAGTCGGGTCCTCATTAGACCTTTACCGTGTCATAGGATATCCTTCGTTGTTTCTTCCTCCTCGTTATAAATTCTATAACTATCGTCTTATGCTATACCCAAACCTGAATGGCATAAATATTTAAACTGGACAAATGAAAAGTTTTTGAGTCCGATCTTTTTGTCCAAAAAATTCGTTTGTCTTTAGTTTGTTTTTCTTCAAGCAGCAATGAGATTTCAAATTAATAGACTATGGTATTTTGAATTTCTCTTCTCTCTCTATTAAACATATTTTTGGATTTAAATAATATAACAAAAAGTGGTTAGGTGGCGCTTTTTCCCCGAAAAAAATGATAGTCAAAAAAAAAAAAAAAAAATTATATTGCTGAGCTCTTTATTAATAACCTACTTACTCATACTGTTGTTTCCTATAAAAACTTTTTCAGAGCTCATAAAATTATTGCATTTATATTTAACAAAAAAACTAACAAACTTTTACTAAAATGTTTACTTCAATGAAAGGTCTACTATCTGCAAAACTAGTACTCATAGTTATTACTAATTTAATTTTATGTACATTAAATATTTATGTTACTACATAATCCTCTATGCACATGATTTTTTTCCATCAAAACATGAGTACACATTTGGACATACATATGTGTATATAAGAGATTATAGTTTTCAAAATCTCAAAACAACGCCATAACCATTTACTTAATCCACATATACACACACATAACAAACAGACATCACAAATACACAGCACAAATACACATATTTGTATACATATTTGAAAAAAAAAAAAAATATGATAAAAAGTGATGCTGCACATATGCTACGAATCATACATACACACAGAATATTAGTGACATTCAGAGACTTGTCTGAAAAAAAAATAAGCACAACAGTAACAACAACAACAAAATGACATAACTACTAATACATGTACAATCACAACAGCAGTAACAGCAACAAAAAACAAGAACTGAGCAGAGATTTACAAAGTAAAGCAAGTCCAAGTGTATCAACATGTCAATCAAATATGTTTGTATTTGTTTGTTGCTTGTATGTGTGTGTGTGTGTGTATATGACAATAATACTAAAGGAATCTTCATTTAATTCAGCTGTGACAAATCTAAACAGTTCTAAGTAGAGTTCACATACACACACAAACACACATATACATACATACATACATACATACATACATACATACATATGTTTACAAATATCTGGATACAAAAAATCAAACTGAAATCACACAAAACCAAAACCATTTGTTGTTTTCTACTTCATCTTTTTATACACTTTATCAATACATACATGTGTGAGTGAGAGAGTGTATGCATTTGAGTGTTTATGCGCTGGTATATGTGTGGGTCTGTATGTGTGTATTTAACAAATGTTAGTGATTATATTGCGGAAGGTATTTTTCGGTTTTTCTAGCAACTTTTCTTCTATCGCTTCTATTGCTATTTTACTTTTTTTATGTATTATTATTATGTAAATGGATACTTTGGATGATCGTAAATCTCTTTGCTTACATCTTTTTCGTTTTTATTTATTTTTATTTTTTTCTGGATTTTTGGTATTTTATTGAATTTCGCATAAAAACAACAACGACAACTGAAAATACAAGAACAATAACAATAGAAACAGCTTATTTAAAAATACCCACAGCTGCTTTACGTTTCAAATTTTCGGGTGTGATATGACAAAAATTTATATGTACATAGGCACAGCTGCTATTTTTTTTTGGTTATATTTGCTGATGGCCGGCGTCTGACGCCAATGTGACCAGCTCAACAAAAAAAGAAAGAAGAAAGATATCAAAATTCACACACACGCACGCACAAGATAAATAGGAAGAGAAAGAGTCTTTGAAATAATAAATAATAAATATTCTAATGCTCAAAAATATTTTCCATATTTTCATTGTATTTACTGCAGAAATAAAATATCTGTTGGGCATTTAATGGTGGCGGCAGCAATTGCGGTGGTGGCGGCGGCATCCTGTCATAAAAATCACATAAATTCTGTTGTTGTGTTGTAGAAATTCAAATTTCAAGTGTTTGTGTTCGGTTTTGAATATATAATTTTTTTTTTTGGTTTATTTATTTTTCAGTGCAGATTTTTATGCTTAAGGATTGTTGTCAAAAACTTAATGAATTTAAATGGTTTCTAATCATTAACATTTTGCTTTTTGATTTGTATATTTTAATATTTTTAAAATTTTTTGTACGTATTTGCACGTGAAAAAGTATGCAATATTTTTTTTATTTTTTTCCCCAATTGTTAGAGTTTTCTTGTATTGTTTTTATTGCTAGTATTTTAGCTTTACTGCAAAAACGTTCTCCCACATATAAACCATTTGCTACTCAACAAAAAACAGTATAGAAAATGATAAAAAAAAAAAACTTAAAACATTTTTTTTTTTCATTTTATCCATTTCTTTTCAACGATATCGTCATCAGCTCATTGAGCTAAAATATTTGGATTTCCGCATGAATTTTTTCCAACTCAATGATTTCAAGTTATTACTATTGAATATATATTCGTACATACATTAAATGGGAATACCCAGTAGAAAAATTACTTAACCCATTAAGTCCGAGAGCAAACCGAAAAATCTTCAACCACACGTCTTTATCGTTATAAATTCAAACATCAAATGGTATTATCAAATTTTTTTATTTTTCTTTAAAGTTTCTCTCTTCGCGTTACAGTAACTGTGATAGCGATTACGTGTTCCGATAACTTTTTTATCTGCATTAAAATATACTTCTTTGTTATGCGTATACGCATCATTAGAACTTAATGAGTTAGTTAAGCTTGTCAATTTCTGATAGACCTTCAAACTAATAACTATTGAAAAAATTTTGAAAATATCTAACACAAATTAAGGCTACTCTTAAGATTATCTATAACTTCAAACAGCGTTCATAACTGCCCGACAGTTTTGGTATTTTGCAAAAATGTTATCAAAGCTTAACTGTTGTGCCTTCTTTTACTGAAATGTTGTTTGGGGTGGTTTTAGTAATACTTAGCCAGAAAGGGTTTGGAAATTGATTTCTTTGTTATCTACAGCCATCAAGATCACCATTAATCAATGGGTTGATTTGACCCACAATCATAAACGGGAGGAACTGAAGGGCTTTAGACAGACAATGACTATGTTCATTTCTCTTGTGCCAAACATTTGAATGCGATTGGCCTTGAGAGCTAATGCCTTCTGTGGAGAGATGGCAGACCACTGTCAGTTCACTTTTTCGGTTCCAACTAAAAGAAAAAATAAAAAAATAAAAAAAAAATTGGCTAAAAAATTATGTTTCTGCTTTGTGCCGCTTTTTCAACAGCAAAGATCTCTGTTTGAAAGCTACGACAGTGAAACAAAACTGTGTAAAAAATTATTGTAATAGCAAGTTGGATTACTTTATTTTCAAACATACTCAAATCATACTCTGTTATTTCAGATACACTAAGGTTACACACAGGTATAAATAATGGCGAACTTAGAGGCAAACTATGAGGTGGAAGTATATGTGTATTTTTGAGCCCCCGTCCCCCCACTAGAATCCGCTAACGACTGCTACATATGTATATTGTAACCTATTTATTGCGGAGGTATTAAACATATTTCCAAAGAGTTCATTCATTTTCTGGGGATCGCAATTCATGTGCCAATAAACATTGATATTTATGGTAACCTAACACGGTGCATCTCCCCACTTTTCTTACTGGGTACATTTGTGTTCCAAGTATGCGTAGCAACATTTTTGTGTGAGGTTTTTGTTAGGGCGAAAAATTTAAACATTATTGGCTAAAATGAGGTTAAACTTTATTTTATATATTATGCTTTAAGAAAACTTTAGAGCTTGCTGCCTTTTTTTTTTTTGGTAGCTGAATAGGAACGAAACTCTCCATTTATATATTACGCATACGCACCGTAGCACAAAAAATATAAAATTTCATTTTATATTTTTTAAAATATAGAATTTTATTTTATATTTTTGAAGGCTGGTAAATTTTCACTATAGAATACATATCAATGTTTTTTCTTTTAGAAAGCACTGAATTACAGAAACTTTCCAAAACTTTGATATAAGGAGTGAGATCGAAAAAATCTTAACATATATAAAATTCAATAATTTGATCTTAGAGTTTAGATTTTTTTTTTTTTTTGTTTATTTGATAATATTTTACAAATTACAGAAAAATATAACTTTTTTGGTAAGCCTTCCATTAGAGATTTGATAGTTGTTTCAGACACCTTTTTGGAACAGTTTGCCCATCTCCTTTTTAAATCTTCGATATTTTGGGACACCTTTTTTGTGCTCTTTAAGTTTCTTTTCACAAGAGCCCAATATCTCTCCACTGATCTTATCTACGGACAATTTGGAAGATTGTCCTCTCTTCGTACAAAAGCTATGTTATTACTTTGGTACCACTCCAGGGCTTTCTCGCCATAGTGACATGATGCCAAATCAGCCAAAAATATGTGGACACATTGTGCTCTCTTATGAAATGAAGAAGTCTTTTTTTCAAACATTATTTGATGTATATTTCGGTATTTATAGAGCCCACTGTAACAAATGACTTGCTTTTTTCGCCGCAACTGCATATGGCTTGCATACCAGGAATTTTTTAGGAAATTTTGTCTTCCTTTGGATTCTAAATTGTTCTTCGACATTTCCTCGAGCATCAGCAACATATAAATTTTGACCCGGAAGCTGCGTAAAATCTGCCAGTACATAAGTTTTGTCGTCCATTATTCAACACGAATATTTTTGTATGAAATTGAATTTTAATTTCCGAGCCCTACTTTTGGCGTCTAAATTTTTTGCAGCATTCCTGTCTGGAACTTTTTGGACTTTGTATGTTTTCAAACTTGCATTGGCTTTAACTTTTCACACCAAATAGTCAGAGCACTGGGCTAACCGGGCAGCTTTTCTACCAGATGTGTTTGGAGATCTTTTCGGTATGCTTTCTATTTTCTTGGCTTTCCCAATATCTGGTGGTCCTTGTTTTCTTCCCGAACCCGGTTTCCTATCGATGGCCAAATTCTCCTGAAACTGTTTAATAACATTGGAAATAGTTTGACGGCAGACCTTCAATTCTTTGACCAATTTGTTATAGGACCAATTTGGATTTTTTGAGAAAATTTTTATTAATTTTAAGACGTACTTCTTTTTCTTCACTCATTTTGATCAAATTCACAATAAATCAACATGTTTGTCATTAAAAATAACAACTGACATATTTTTAAAAGATAACTAGAGGAAAGAAATTTTTAAATTTTGCACGTAAAAAAAATTTTTTAGCTAAAACGAGTGTTAAAATTTTTTCAATCTCACGCCTTATCTGTGTTAATTATTGCTCGTATCTTTTCCAGTACTTTTTACTTGCGTGTATGTGGATATCGTTGAAATTGTCATTATTAGGTTTGTTTTTAATATTTTATATACGTTGATTTTAGTTTATACTTTAAGGAAACTATTTCTTTATTTTTTATATTGTATAAAAATTTGAACGTGAAAATTCAACTTGATACGCGTATTCAGAAAAATAAGAAATGAAATTTGTTTGCTTTAAATTCATAATTTTTATAAAATAAAACTAAAATTGTTGCGGATAGAAAGCATACAAATTTCAGAAATTAGCAAAAAAAAAAAAATTCTTATGTTTAAGTACATCAAAGATTTTGTGGTTTTTCTTGTGGCTGTAAGATTTATGAATAGTGAATTTCACTGCAGAAACTTTTACGTTTAGAATAATTTTATGAAACTTCAAGCCTCAGTCATGAGTTTATAATGGCTAGGAAAAGAATGAGAAAAAGGAAATAGAAGACATGAGGCTAAAACTGCCGAATATATTCCTTTAAATTCATTTTAGATAATTCATTTAAAAAAAAGGGTTTCTTTCAAACATAAAAAATTGCGCTGGTTACGCTATTGACAGATAGTGTCTGTATTATCTAATTTATTAAGCTATAATTATTACAGACATTTTTTTTGCATATAACTCAAAAAAGTGCAAGGTAGTCTACGTTTGAGAAGGAAAACGTGCTTTGTCGTATAACAATCTCATATTATTGTTAAAAAGCATACAATATATGCACATATTTTAAGTATCTAGTTGAAACTTGCTCCTACAGTTAGAGTAAATCAAATGCAATTCAAGAAGTACATTGAAATATACGTGACCAAATTGATAATACCGAAATTAAATACTCAGGTATACTTTACTTTAGACTTGGCGTCATTTCAATTATATGCATATACCAACAACAACAACCAAAAAAACCCTACAACTAAAAACACATTTGTGGAAAATTTTAATGATGCTTTAAATGGTAATTTAATATATTTTAAGCAACAAAAACCAACAACAATAAAAACATTAAGAATGTCAAAATGACAATTTAATAATGAACTAGACTGCAATTATGTACACGTAATGAAATAAACACAAAAATAATGAAGTGAAATTTATATTCTAAGGTAACTACAGTAACATGTAAATAAATCATTTTTAATCAATTTTATTATGAGAGTTTAGCAGATATTCTAAGTTTGAGTAAGATACTGAGTGATAGAGGTGACTAAAGGGAAACTAGAATGTTTACTCACTTTATTGAAGCACCTTAATTTTCCATAAATATATTAAATATATTTTATCATAGATTTATGAAGAGGTTTTGTTAATTTTTACAGCTGAGCATACATTTTACGGAATTCTCTATCTTTCTGTTCTTTTTTTCAAGTTTTCAAGTGACTGTTATGCACGATATAAAAACAGCTTTGAAACTAAAAACTTAAACTAATGTAATTTCTGTACTAATTTTTCCATTCATTATTTTGATGTTACTATTCATTTTAAAAATATTTTATAAAAATTGTCAACTTAAGCAACATCATTTTAATTAAAACTATGGCATTCATCTTGAAATTAAGTTTATAATTTTTATTTTCTTAACTCTATTTGCAGGTAATACTTTTGACAAAACAAGTTTCTAAGTGATTTTTAAAACTGTGGTAAGATAACTCTTTTTATATATTTCGAAAGAACTTCTTTTTAAATTATCATAACGGCAAAGAAATAAATATACGATATACTCGGTAGATATCACATTAGAAATCATTTTATTCAAAATTTTATTCAAAAATCAAAAAAAGTATTGGATTTTTAAAAATTGACACTCAATGGAAAGTAATAAACTGCAAAGTTTTTAATAATATTATTCGAAATCACTTAAGAATACACGGTGGCTGTTTAATCAGAAAAGCACACAAGTCGCGATTTCTAGAACATGAATGCATTTTTTTTAAATAATTGATAAAACTTTAACAGTAATCAGTATCAAGCAGATCAAAGGGGAAGTTTTAGAATAGTGCCTCCCGAATCCACCACAGTTCGAAATTATGCCATCTACCAGTTGGCGACTGTTAAATTTGTAGAAGCGTGAAGTATATCAAATAATAGTAGTTTTTAAATTAATTTAGTTTTTGAAATATAATGTAACCCAGTTCAGAAGCTTTTCATACCTTTTTTTAAATTTTTTAAAATTTTTCCGAACTGCAATCTATTTTTATTTTAAAAATTCAATTTAAAATCGAAGTAACAGTATTATCAAGATATTATTTGGCAGCACTTTCTCTTTCAGTTTTTTTTCAATTTCAAACTGAGATTTTAACAACTTTAATTTCAAATATTCAATTTAAGATCCAAAGAATAATTTTATACATACAAAATTTTTTTGTTTTGCTAAGATTTCTATCATTATCTCCTTTTTTACTATTTATGATTATTTAATAATTTACCATCTGGTAGTGGAAAAATCCCAATAACAGTACTATGAATTTTGTATTTTATTGCCCTTAAAATAACTCTAAAGTTGCGAAAATCCGAAAATGGCTTTTATTTTTTGTTTGTTATTTTTTAAACTTTGCACCAAATGGTTGTAAGTAATTTGACGTAATCGTGGGTTCTTGAGTAAATTTCGGCGGTGAAATTGCCAATGCATTAAGTTTGAGCGTGGACTGTATGATTGATGGATGTGAGAGAAATGTGGTTAATTATAATATGAATGACGACTTTGCGGAAGCTAAGTCTGCATGAGTAAGATTATTAAAATGAATTGGATACTTGTTTCTACATATGATTCCTGGTGTTGTTAAGTCCGTGACGAAATGAAAAGCGGTTTGGTTAATATAATTCAAGTATGGTTTCATAATATGTAATAAAATGTTAAAGTATAGCAAGCAACGATTTTAATAAAAGAATTCAATCAACCATTGGAATTAAATTTATGGTGAGATAGAGGAATTGATTGTCCTACTGATCAAGATCGAATGCTTACTCATGATACCTTGGTTAAGGTCACGAAGGATCGTTGCTGATAGTCAGCTTACAAAAGAAAAATGGGGAAATTAGTTCACAATAAAAAAGTTCAGAGCATTAAAATAGGTTATATATAAATTCAGTTTAGTTCGAAAATTAATATAAATTAACAAAATAAATTCAGTGGTGGTTTTGAATGCGTTGTGCATTTAATCTAACTTTTTAACTCAATCCCAGGACCACAATTTCAAAATAAAAAAAATTTCAAATTTTATTAAGCAAAAAAACTTTGAAAGTAATTTATTATCTTTGAATTTCTCATCTTTTTAGAATCAGTTTAAACCTTTGAGGTAATAATTTTCCAACGAACCCAATGCTTGTTTCATTTCAATGACTAGTTTTTGTTTTTTCCTAATAGTTGTTTATTTGTTAAAGCTTTTTTTAAACCTAATTAAGTTACACAATAGTAGTTGATAATAATAAAAAAATAATGCATATAGCACACAAAATATGATAATTGATAACGACTTACAATGACAATATAATTTTCTTTTAAATACATAAGCATTATCACATACTTTTTTATCCTGTGGCAATTCATTAAAACATTTTAGGTCCTTATACTTAAGGTTGTTTTTATCTGCTTCTGTTAGAAAAACTGGCAGCACTTACGCCTATACACACTATCTCGGTTCTTTTCTTTAAAACAAATTATGGTATTCACAAGGTTTCTCTTTTGGTGGAGTCATATCATTTAAATTTTTATAAATTCTTTGATTTTTTAAATAAAACTATACGACATTACATTTAAATGACAGCTTGTGAGTACCCTAATATGTGCTCTTACTTAACTCAACACCCAACTCCGCCCGATTATTCAAGGTTTAAGTTGCAGCAATCCTTTCTCCAACTAATTTAAGATTGTCTTAATTGAATTTTCGTATATAATTCTCAAATCAGATACCGACAAAATTACAGTGTTCAACAAAGATGCATCTTCCCGGAATTTTCTTTCTGATCGTTGGTATTTTTTTTTCAGTGTGAATTTTAATCTAATTAAAATTCTTCAAATTTTATTATGAAGAACATCAATTAATACTGGAAAATTTTCAATTTGTCAGCAGAGATTTTTAATTATACGTAATTTGTTATTTTTGAGTTCCTCGCGTTTTTTTAGCCAATTTATGTCTTTAACTCATATTGTCCTAACGTTCTATTAACCCTTCCCTACCCAACAAAGCAAATTTTGTTTAAAAATAAATATTAAGGAATAACATTCTTCAATCTGAACAACTTTTGTTCTATGACTTTATCAATATCTTAATTACAAGTGATAAAATCTGAAATTACCTAGTGGGCCATATATGGTTCGTTGGGCATGCATAACTTTTTTTTAAAATTACATTATTGATAAAAATTACCAAAAATTAAAATTTATACCAATTATTCAGTGAGAAATTTTAAGAAACATTATCTTCGGCTACAAAAAAAAAAAACAAAAATTTTAATTTATTTTTATGTGAAAAACTTATTTTTTCACATAAAAATGGCAATAACTTTTGACAGCTGGCGTTTTCTAATACCGTTATATATGCGCATCGATACAGAAAGATGTAATATACGAAACCCACATTGTGGTTTGAATGTTGGACGCAAGATGGCGCCACAATTACCGTCCAAAGCGGTGGGACTATACATGGCAGCATGGGCAGGGAAGGGTTAATCGAACAGCAATGTTGAAAATTCGTCAAAAAAACATTGATAAATTTATCCCAAAAGTTATTACTAATAATTTAAAAATATTGTCTTTCACCTGACTTCAAAGCCAGGTGAAGAGACATACTTTTTCATAAGGTGGTTTTAAAAATCAACAAAAAATAGTAAAATTAATTATTTTGGATTGAAATGTGGAAATTATAGCTGACCAAACTTTTGTAAAAAAATATATAAAGAAATAGGCAAACTTATAATAGCTTCTAAAATACTGACCGTATTTAGGGGGGAGGTTTTGGGGGTTCTGACCGCCCTCTCCCCCCCCTCTTCCACGAAGTGTGAAAATTTTTCTAATTTTTATATCGATTGCCAGTGGATAGAAACAAAGTCAAAATAAAATCTAATGAACGATTTTTAATTTTTTTTTTACTTCAATCGGTTTCTTTCTAAAAAGTCAAATATAAAAAAAAATTTGAAAAATAAATTTGAATTGAAATCGTACGAAGTTTCTAGCACGGCATGGCCAAAAACGGTATTTTCAGAGGTTTCAAACCCATTTTTTTTTTTAATGTGACGTGATGGGAAGTTTTGACCTCAGATTCGTGTTCAGCTTGAAAAACTCATTCGCAAACACTAGGAAACATATTGTTCGTCAAACCCATGACAGTGACAGGACAGTGTTATTAAATCAGCTTCAAAGTTTTTAATTTTAAAATATAATTAATCCTTTAACCCATTATTGCTGAGAGCACCCCGACTCGGAAGATCTCTTTCAATGCTACGACTGCACGAATTTAGGGAATATATGCCAACCTCATCCGGGCTCCTCATCATTGATAATGGCCCAAATTCCCACTGATAATCATTGGGAAAAAATTAGTCTCTGGCAATTTTTGATCATTTTTTGAGGTTGGGTACATTATCAGTACTGGCAAGTCAATGACTTATCCAAATTATGTCTTTCACGATAAAAAATGTATTGGAATCCACATTGAATAATATTGATTTGAAAAAATTTAAATTGATTGTTCTGTGAATTTGTTGTCATTTTCGGCCATTTTTTTTAGGTTAAGATTAAGAAACAAAAATTTTCGGAAAAAAAAATTTTTCCTAAAGCTTTAAGGCATTTATCCACGTTTCTTACTTATCTGATAGGGTTCATCAAATTGCATCATCATATTTAATTTAATGTATTTAAACATCAGTTTCATAAAAATTTTATATGAATATTTTCCTCGAATGAAAACCACCCCGAAAAAAAATCCTGGCTACGGCCCTGCTGTGTTAATTACATTTGATCCCAGGGAATACTTGTTGCTCATGATATAGCGTAGAAATATTTTTAATTTTCTACACCTGGTCACCTTATTTTCTTGGGGTAAGCCAAAAACTACTATACCTTCTAAAGTTCAGAAATATTTTTTTATTTTTTTTTTTTATTTTTTAGTACCAAAATTTCTTATTGCAGACATATCGAAATTGCGTTCTGAAAATTTTCCAAATTGGATCATGGCATCTAGTATCGGGACGATATTTTCTACACCTAGTCACCTTATTTTCTTGGAGTAAGCCAAAAACTACTATACCTTCTAAAGTTCAGAAACATTTTTTTATTTTTTTTTTTATTTTTTAGTACCAAAATTTCTTATTGCAGACATATCGAAATTGCGTTCTGAAAATTTTCCAAATTCGATCATGGCATCTAGTATCGGGACGATATGGGTTGAGGTAATATTCTGCCTGCTAAATTAATGCTTGAATCATCATAGTGAGTAACATCGGGAGTTATTTTGTGGTTTTAGTTATTTCTTTTTTACTAAACTAAAGTGTGAGTTAGCAGTTACTTCACAATTATTGCAATACCAATTATGAAGAGGTTTGAGATCCACCGAAGAAACTATAAATACTTTCTATTCCTCAGTATATTTTTAATACTCATGTCTTTCCAGTTAATTCAAAGTCTTAATCTGAATTTAGCTACAGCGATTTTCAGAGTTATTCTGATCAAAATTTCACGCACTGGCCTCGTCTTTATGGAAAATTACTAACTAATTCAATGTGAGGAACTTCTGAACGAAAAAATTATGGTAATACTTAAATTTATAAATCAAATGCATCGTAGTACGAAAATTTTTTTTTAATTACTTGATTTTTGACAAATCAATATTAATAAAATTGCCCTACTTCGCACTTGAGCTATGCGGCCATAAGTTACATTAAAAGTATGTAAAATACAAGTAAAAAATGTCGTTATATAAATTCTAAATACGTTATAGTATGAGATATATATGTATAAAAGCACATGTATATATATGTACATTAGAGTGGAGTGAAATCACTGTTTTCCCAGAACCACCCGATAAAGTTACCATCTGATGTCGGTAGTAAGTACGTAAATTTTTAGGGCTGGCATTCTCGGGTCTAAGTTAATAACGTGGTCTAAATTTTTTTAGTTTTACCTTTGTGAAACAGGTTATAATTTTAAAAGAAAATTATCAGCAGCCAGAAAAGCGCTCCTTATCAAATTTTCCCCCATTCGATCAAAACCAAATCCAACCTTAAAGGTTGCCTTAAAACAAACAAAAAATAAGAAATTTGCCTACTTACTACAGACATCAGATGATAAATTCCCGAAGTGGCCCCAAGAAAAACAAATTGTTTCAGTTCACCCTAGTGTATGTTTTTATATGCATTATTGCCCTTCATAAATTTGTATGCTTAACTACATGCAAATAATAAAGTACACTTAAAATATTGCCATAGAAAGAATGCTTCAAAATAAAAAAACATTGAAGCCAAAATTTTAAATTGCCTTTATGCACATACATACATGTTGGTATATATGTATATGTGTGTGTTAATGTCTGTATTTATGTACGAACAGTATATAGAAGAACGTGGTACCAAAACTTCCGTCACTCCCAAAACACTCAAACTCAATTTCAACTTATAATGAATTTAATGTTTAACATTAAAATTACATTATTAGTCCTTCACGCCTTTTTAGCCAATAAATTGAGCAAACTTTATTTATGTACACATTTAATTATGCTGCTGTTGTTGTTGTTGCTGCAAATATGTTTATTTTATTAATAAATAATACTTTTCTCTTGTATATTTATTATATTTGAATATGAACATTTAACTTTTATATAACTATTAAAATAAAGCAAACCCAAAAAAAAAGAAAAAAAATCTATTACAACATAAAGTCCCCGTTGACGTTTGCTATGTATGTAGTAGTAAGCGTTACGTTATCGTCAACATCAATTTTGAACAATGTCGATGTTGTCGTCGTCGTCGATGTCGTTGATACTGCTGTGAAACTTCTGCTTCTACTGATGATGACGACCCCAATTTAAAGTTCAAAAACTAACGACATTGAAATATATTTGCATGGAATGTGGGGAGAAAGAATCGCTTGTGCTCTTCAATGAAGTATGGGTTAAAAGCATAAATTGAAAAAGTATTGGGGTGTGGTTTGTGTAACTAGTAGTGCTTCGTGTTGTTCGTGCTGATGCTTGGTAACATTGTGGCTAGAATAAACGACACTTTGGCTGTTGCTAAGTAGAAATTTAAACTATTTTGCGTTTTGTGAAAACGGGACAAATAAAGTTTCCGCGTTTGTTTTTTTTTTTTGTTTTTTTGGAGAGGGTTTTGATTTGGTGTACATTGTGTTTTGGTTTAAATTGATTTGAATAGTTATAATATTTCACTTCACTATATAGTATTTCTACTACCCGCACTTGTATGTGTATAAAATTTGTGAATGTTTCTAATGAAGTTTATTCTTTGGAGATGGAAAATTAGCATTGAAATTACTGTAGCACTTTCGGAATTAAGGGAAATCATTTTGCAATTTGACTTACTTACATTTGCATATGAATTAAATCAAACTAAACAGAATTTATGTAGTTTTAATATCTAAGCAATTTACTTAACAATTGTATTGGGAAATTATAAATTTACAGCTTTTGTTAATGTAAATATATAATTATTAGTCGGAAATGATTTAGACTTAATACTAAATGACCTACATTTGATGAAATTTATTATTGCTTATGGGTTTTGAAGTATTTTTAAAATCATTATACCAAATTCTGATCTACTTGAGTGGGGTTAGAAATCTCTTTGTAGTTAACCGCTTTTGGCAAATAAACCAATATGAAATCTTAAGTGTATAAATTTCTTTTTTTGGTTGTAAAGTACTAAGGGAATTTAAAGTTCAATGAATATATTAGCGAAGGAATAGCAAAATTTCATTTAATAAAATGCTGATGTTTCTAAGCCCATCAAGTAAAGTCAAATTCGTAAAAATTCTCAAAAAAATAAAACCTTTAAAATGTGCATGACACAAAAACATCAAACATTTGTTGTTAATGTGGAGAAATTTTGACGAAAGAGAAAGAAATAATATGACAGACGAGCTAAAACTAATCCTTCATATACTTTTTAATTCCAAGCCCATTTCACTAAGGATATATAAGAACGTTTCGTGAATATACCAATTCAGTAAGGAAAAGCATACTTAAGCATCAATTGATGGCCTTTGCAGCGAGTTTAGTTAAAAGTAGGCGTTTCTATACTATGAGCAAATAGTACATAAGCTATTACCCTCCTAATGAAAATGATTTTCCATTGAAAAACTATAATTTTTCTAATTTTCTTTGGAAGGGTCGGGATAGACAGGGATCGATTCATTTGTGATCTTTGATTTCTTTGATCTCACATCTGTTGACAACTTTACAGTGCGAGTCTCTTTAGGCTTAAGCACTTTTTAAGATCGATAATAAAGAGAAGCCTGATTGGATCTATTGGATTTTTCTATTGGGAGTATGAATGTATAAACTCTTAATTGTGACTAACTTCGTATCTATCATACGCGCCATTTTTTTTGACATTGACAGCTATTCCATCTCAAAAATACTATACGAATTGATCTTCATAATTTTACAAAAGTGTTTTACTATAGCTGAAAATGTCGAATTTCGTGACAACAAAACAACATTTGCGGGAAGTTTTAATTTAAAGAAAAACTCAACTGAAGCACATCCTTTACTCACTGAAGCTTATCCTGACTGTGCTATAGACGTTAGAATGTGTCAGGTGTGGTATGCCTGTTTCAAAAGTGGTGATTTTGATGTTGAAGACAGGGAACGTTCAGGCGGCCCGAAAAAGTTCGAAGATGAAGAATTGAAGGCATAACTCGAAGAAGATTCATGTCAAACGCAACAAGAACTTGCACAATCTTTAGGAATTGATCAATCAACCATTTCTAAACGATTAAAAGCATTGGGAATGATTCAAAAACAAGGAAATTGGGTGCCCTACGAATTGAAGCCGAGAGACGTCGAACGACGATTTTTCACATGTGAACTGCTGATTGAACGACAGAAAAGAAAGGGTTTTCTGCATCGTATTGTGACTGGCGATGAAAAGTGGATACGTTAAGATAACCCAAAGCGTAAAAAATCATGGGGATCGCCCGGACATGCATCAACATCAACGGCAAAGTCGAACATCCATGGATCCAAGCTCATGCTGTGTATTTGGTGGGATATGAAAGGTGTCGTGTATTATGAGCTGTTGAAACCGAATCAAACGATCACTGCCAACCGCTACCGACTACAATTGATGCGTTTGAGCCGAGCATTAAAGGATAAGAGACCAGAATATGAGAATAGACACGACGAAGTTATTCTTCAGCACGACAATGCTCGGCCACATGTTTCAAGGCAAGTAAAAACATACTTGGAAACGCTGAAATGGTAAGTGCTACATTGACATTGCATTTTCTGATTACCACTTGTTCCGATCGATGACACATGGCCTGACTGAACAGCACTTTCCTTTCGAAGAACTCAAAAAAGGGGTCGATTCGTGGATAGCCTCAAAAGGTGAGGAGTTCTTTCGACGCGGAATCCGTATGCTACCAGAAAGATGGGACAAGGTTGTGGCTAACGATGGACAATACTTTAAAGAATAAATTTATAATCACTTTTTCACAATAAATGTCCAAATTACGAAAAAAATGCGAATTTATACATTCATACTCCCAATACTTTGAATGAAAAACAGCCTTCTAGTTTGAGTCGCTTCTACTTAAAATATGGTGATAGCAAAGATACCATATATTTGAACGCTTTTCGGTAGAGCAATGCTCAAGTAGTATACAATCTGATTTTTGCGATGCTTTGACCTCGAATCGAAAGCCAATCTTATTCTTTTTGAACTAAGAATATAGTAATAGATAGTTTAAAAAACGATTGAAGGGAGGATTATGAAAAGAGAGAAGGTCTCTAATCGGGTAAGCCGTATTCATTTTTTTAATTTCTTCGTCTAACTATCACAGGGTTACAGAGAGTCAAGGAATTGTAAATGACTGCTGGTTCAGGTGGTAGTCATGCTCAGAGTAAAATAAAGTCCTAAGTCTACGTTTATAACAGCTTAATAAGGATACATATACATTCTAATTTATAGATATACATATATGGGACATTCTCTGTCAATGGGAGACCCCCCCTCCCCCTCCTGTTCAAAATTGGTTAAGGTATTTTAGAGCATGTTTGGGCTCAAGTGAAAACTTATTATCTCTAGTTTCGAATGCAACAAGGTCTTTTTTGATTTTGCATGAAGGCGGACCAATATGGCGGCTGCAAGTCTACCACCTCACCTTAAAATAATAGTTTTATTAAGCGCACGTTTACCCAAGTCATCATAAAAAAACAGCTAAAGCCGTTTTTCGTATATTTTTTTTCGCTGAATATGAATCTAATATAATTTTCACGGGAAATGTTACGTGTTGTCCCTAACCTCAAAAAAGGTCCAAAAAGGCTGCTTTCGGGTCTTATGCTTACCGAAGTCATTATAAAACTACGGGAAAAGCTTATTTTTGTGTAGTTTCGGCTGATGAACATGAATCTAATATTATTTTCTACAGGAAATGTTATGTGTCAGCCCTAGCCTCAAAAAATTAAAAATCTCAAAAACCAGTTGTTGCATTCGAAACTAGAGGTAATAGGCTTTCATTTGAGCCTAAACATGCCCTAAAATACCTTAACCAATTGTGGTCAGGGGGGGCGGGGGGCGGTCTCCCCTTGACAGAGAATGTCCCATATATATTCTAATTTATTATGTGATGAATTGGTTCTTTTTCTACCTTTGCCTCCTCTACTGCATATTACTCCCAAAGACTAATAGATAAACTAGGTCAGAACGGCACTGATCACGCTCCCTTTCTCGTTAACTCTGACTTAAACCCGACTTATTGAACTAAAAATGGTTTATTAAATACACTCGATTGTTTGAAAAGTTTCAGAATCAGAAAGCTCATCTGTCATATATTCCATTTTCTAATCCAATATATCGCCATACTCTTAAAATAAAAGTGGTTCCTTTGTGCGCAGCATAAATTTTTGAGTCTCCTTTGGGACTCTAGTAAAGTACGAAGCAAAAGTCCTTATTCTATTTTCTTCAGGAGCAACTATCTTTGTAAATAAAAAGAAGCTTTGTTTTTTGTCTACGTTTATGTAGATTATTTATATTGTTTCCCATTAAATCACTAAGGTAATATATCATCTTCCTTCTGGTAAAATGATGCATATTTGGTCTCGTTTCACAGCATTCTCCTATACTTTTCTCAACACTTTTGGCAATAGACTTGTAACTTCTTGATAGATCTTCTTTTTTAAGACCGACAAAGTGAGTGGCTTATTCATATTCATATGGACCAGACACTTCAAAACCCTCAAAAGCAACTAGGGCCAGCGTAAATCGCTAAGATGAGGGACCAAGCGGCCGCGTATCACGTAATCTCCAAACCTAATTCGTCAAGTTGCGGCAGCCAGTCGTCATTGTGAAGCACTCACTAGTTACAATAAAATATGGGCCAGTAATGGCTTTTCGTTAACAAATTTTTTTACTTCAAACGTGCCGCTCATAAAGACTTTCAATGGAAAATAATATAAGATAATTATATTTCTTCTGCCACTAGTCTTCTTCCTTTCGCTAAGGCTAAGCTTTTCGCATCCATTCTTGTCGTGCATCCCCCGTTTTACGCGGAATCTAAACGCCGAATTTAAAAGATTTTCATAGGTATTATTACTCTTGGAGCTTTACCATTGCCAGCACAGAGGTTTATTTTCTATTTGAGATTTTTGACCGCGCCGAATATTGAGTTCGGACATCCTGTGCAACAGTCCAGCACACTAACCACTACGGCACATCGACCACAGATTCAAAGATTCTTTGTACTTAGCTTGAGACATAAAGTTGCTCGTTTTGTGCTAAAATTCAAACCAGCAGCTTTGACAATCATTTATTAGACATTTGAAATCAGTAGGGAGTCCACCCCAATGCCCTTTTCCTCTCTCCTTCACTAATTTTTAATACTACGATTCTTTTAAGTATCTCTTAGCAACTCAGTTCCCGGAAACACATACTTATTAGAAAATTATTTTTAATTTTGTTTTAAGTCTAAAAAGGTTTTCTTTTTACTTACGAGAGCCGAGAACACAAAGATTTCTTTTTGTATAGAGAAAAATTCCACGAAATTTTAAAAGTAACCTTCGACGAAAACCTGCTTGGCAAAAAAAAAAACGAAGAATGAACAAAAATATCGTCAAATAATTCCGGTTGAAAAACTTACAAGAATTTTATCTTTTAGCATATATTTTTTCCAACAGTAATAAAAATTCAATGTGTATCTCCATCATAGAAGAAGGAAATCGCCTTATAAAATCAATATCACTCATACGCTCCTCTGGACCAACAACTACGGCTCTCATGTTGCTACTGCTGTTACTTCGACAAACCCCTTACGGCACATAAATATGTATATGTGTATATATAAATAAATCAGAACGAAATAAATTCTCACTTTAGCACATTTTCAATTTAAAATTGTAACGACCCAACATTTGTCTTCATATGTCATGTAAATGTCACTTTTTTTTTCATTCTTATTGTTGTTGTTGTTGTAAAGAAGCACAATTTTTAAACAAAATGAATAATGAAAATATATTGGAGAGCCAAGAAAAAAAGAAAAAAGATGTAAAATGAAAGGCAGCAGTAAAAGAAACAGTTGAAGCAGATGAAGCAAGGAGAACACTTCTTTGAAAAGGACATTAAGGCGATTGCAATAAAAAACAACGTTTTTTTAAACTTATTCTCACACCAATTCATAACCTCACACATACAATATACGTACATATATATGTATACAAATAAATGGATTTTAAATCATGAAAAAATTTTTCAATTACATTTTTCCTTAGTGTTGTTGTACTATGTTGCTTTGGCACAGCACAATTTTAATATGTTGCACATTCTTTTCATTCATCGTTTCTACTGCTACTGCGTTTCTTCATTTATAGCATAATTTAATTCTCCATAGCAAATAGCAGACAAAAACTTGGCCTTGGAGCTCATTTTCGTTATTTCTTTTTGCTAAAAGTTGATGTTGTTATTGTTGTTGTTGTTATTGGCTAATAGCACAATAGACTAACACATAATTTCTTTAACAAGTTTTTCGCTGGTTTTTCTTCTTTTTTGTTCTTTTGCACATTACATTCAATTCCATTCAACACTAAGAAAATGTTAATGTTGCTGCAAGGAAATTAGTTTGTATGTGTGTTGGTGTGTCTAAAAATATTACATTATTATATGCTCGCTTCAAATTTCTTTGCTCTTATTTCTTCATCTTCTTATTTTCCTGCAGCTAGAAGATTTATACGCTGTTAATTTTGCCGCTGAAAGGGCCTCGGTAATTTATGTTTATGTAATTTTTGATATATTTTGAAAATGAAAGCCTCAGCAGCAGCACAAAAATGCTGGTATTATTTTCTTTTCTTTTCCATATTTTTTTGGTGTGTGCTTTTTTGCTATTTTTGTTTTTGCTATATTGCAAATTGAATAGGATATGAAATTACATGATGATGCGCTGCGCAGCGGCAGTTGTATGCCACTGGGGAAACAACAATAAGAATGAAGGGAATAAATTGGAACGAAATATTCGCTGTTACAGAAAAAAAGAAAGAAAGGATTATATATTTCGGTTATGAATGTAAGAAAACGTGAGGCATAAAGAATAAAGCATAAAAATAGAAATTTAATATGACATAAATCAAATACGAAGTTAAAGTACTAAGTTAGAAACATTTAAAGAAAACTTATGGAATTATGGCTCCTAGTTAGTAGAAAAATTCGAGATCATTTTCTGTAAGTGGCACAAAGTATTTAGAATGTAATATATTTTTAATCTATTAAGTACGAAGCGTTACGAAAATGCAACGTTTATGGGTTTTTTGCTGTCTACTCTGACAGGTAAAATTTATTTGAAAACGATCAGTATTGGATTATAATTGATCATTCCAGATTTATGCCCATTCTTCAATCTTGATGTAAATGGTTCAATCCGAAATAGCTAAATTTGGAGCGAAAGTATTAGGGGAAAAATCCCTTGGGTTTATTCACAATAACTAAATAGACACTACTAACAGAAAAAGTTCAAAAAATTTCATATCTGACCCAAATTCTTTCGAAAAAATCAAATAACACTCGTTTTTATTTTTTGTTTTCAGTAGTTATATGTAGGCAGTTGAAAGTTTAAAAACTAGTGGTTTTTGTTGGTAATAATAGACAAGTTATCTGAAATGACCAAAAATTTTCAAGTTAAAATAGTCAAAAATCTCAGAGCACGAACTAACTAATTCCCTTGTAAGTAGAACAAAAATCGCTTCCTCAATATGCTTCCTGTGAGGGAAATTATTGAATAGCAAAGTCTTTAATTTTTTTCGTGGGGTAGGCGACGCACACTGCACAGAGAGTGGAAAATCAGAAAAAGTTATATCTCCGATCATTAAAATTTTGATGTCATTTTAAAGGTAATAGAATATGTATAACGAACCCAAAATATTTTTACAGCGGTTGTGTTTTGAAGGAGTTAGGGCTTGCCAAAGTCGATCAATTTAAGAAGAAAATATTGAAATAAGAAATTTAAATTTTTATGACTCTTGCAAAAAAATTGCTTAAAAATCGGGTATCATTGACAGCGCTTTAATTTTTTTTTATTACAAGAGGAATAATATTACCAACTTCACAACATATATATTTTTTTTTTTAAACAGAACATTTTTTTTTTAGAAATTTTTTTTAAATATATATTTTTTCAGAGAAAAACTTAAAAAATCGTTAAGTTCAGCAAAGAATATAAAATATTAGGCCGCAAAAGGCTGTGATCTTCTGCCTATTTTTGATAAAAATAATCCTTATTTTTTTAAATGGTGGAAAAAAATTGGCCAACTTCGTCCAACCTTAGGAAAAAATCACTATTTACTAATATTCTTAAATACAAAAAAAAAAAAAAAAAATTAAAGAAATTTATTAAACTATTTCAACTTCTCAAAGCAATTTTTTTCGTACCATAATTTTAATGGCTTGGTCATCAAAACATTCTAAGGCATAAATTTTAACCAAAGTAAATATGTTGACAATACATTGAATTTAAATTTCTTCGAGTTTTAGAAGTCTCCTAATATTGACAGATGCCCATGTTTGGTATACAAATTACGCGAACGTGAACACCCTTGGTTCTAATTATTTCACGTTATCGAGAACCCACTGCATTTTTGAACAGTTCCTTTTGGCTGTTATGTCAATATTAAAATTTTTATTAGTATTTTGCAAAGCAGACTGTTTTATAAAAATATACTTAATTAGAAAATCAATTTTATTATACATATCTATGATAAAAGTAGGCACGTTTTAAGAAGGAGAGTTACCGCTGTATTTTTAAAAGTTTTCTATCTAAAACCGAAAGAAATGGTGGAACATAGGTTTTCAATTGACATTATTTGAAAAATAATTGCGCTGATATTTTAATTAGATTAATTTTAATTAGAAGCGTCTGCAAAAAAAATTATCTGAAAACCGAAACCGGTATCAAAATACCGATTTTAGAATCAGCACACTATAACCCTTTAGCAAATGGTATTTTTATTTTTAGTTAAGCGAGTCCAAAAAATTCAAGCAATAATTTATATAGTATTTTAAAAGGTAAAAAAAATCGGATAAGAACCGGTTTCATAAGAAAAGGATAAGCGGTACAAAAAAACGATTTCATTTTTCAAATTATCATGCCATAATCCTTTACGAAATTAAGTTTCATCAAATTCAAACAACTCCTTCTATTTTTGTCCAACTTTTATATGGGAACGGAGCACTATGCGACGGGACTAAATTCCTACGTTTTTTCCCCCAATTAGGCAAAGTCTGAGTAAGATTTCATGGAATTTTTTGCAGCCTTTTAGGGTCAGGACTTAATGGATTAACTGAGTTTATTACTTCAATTAAGTTCTGGTTACTAAGTTAGGTTAGACTTAAAAGGCTGCCAGTAGGCCACTCAGGCCAAGAAAGGCCCATTGTTATACCATGAAGAACTAGTTCTCTATCCCTTTATCGAAGACAAATTTGTCTAGATTTTTTTCCGCATGTGAATAAGAGCTGGGCTTTTGCATAGAAGATATGTTACAGTTTCCTGTTCTTCTTTGTTGCCACAGCTTCTGCAGTGATTTCTATATTTCTACGCTCAAGCTTCCCGGTATCTTTCTATGCCCTGGCGCTCTAATTAAATACAGATCAAACTTTTCAAAGATTTCGTTGAGAGACACCAGTCAAGGGCTACTCTGGAAGTGGGGAATATTTATTCAAGGATTTTTTTGGCTGCCTGGGTATCGGTAAAAATACATATATCTATTACCAATATCATGTTATATCTTAACCCGGACGTGTTTTCTTTGATTGCCATGACCTCTGCCTAAAATACACTGCAGTGGTTGGGCATGAAAAAAGACTTTTTTGTAAAAAACCCCAGCACCAACTCTGCCGTCCAGCTTAGAGCCATCCGTGTATAAACGGATTTTGTCTTTAATAAGCTGACCTTCAACCTTCCATTTCTGTCTATCAGGTATACGTGTATCGAACCTATTGTTGTATGAACAATTCTATTTGGTATGAATCTAAAATGATTTAGAATCGTCGAATGTCCTGACACGCCTGTAGACAATTCGGCGATGGACTTTGTTTTCAGGGCAGTATTGTCAGCGCATTGCTTGCCATAAATGTCAAAGAGGTGGAGAGAGGTAAAGTCTGTTATTCAAAGATTTGGTAGCCGTGCTTCTCAGTTCACCAGTAATGCAAAGTTAAGCAGTTCTTTGAACTTTCATAAGCATGTTCATGTGAATTGCTTTGACCAAAGCTGTCCACCATAACGCAATACCATACATCAACTACTGACTACTGATGTGTCAGTGCACCGCGTATGGCTGCATTTATTACCTGCAGCGCGTTTGCACGAATAGAGTGCTGTTGTTGGGTTGTTTACCCGCGATAGCGTTTTGAGCTTCCAGCTAAGTTTTTTGTCCAGGGTTAGGTATTTTGCTTCTTCTGCGAAAACGAGCCTAGTGCCGTTAAGTAAAGGCAGAACAACAGGTGGTATTTTGTATTACCTGGTGGAGAGGATCAGTTCGGTTTTCTGAGGATTAACACCCAGCTTCGCACTTTTTGGTGCATTTGGTGAGAATATTTAAAGCCGATTGCATAATATTTCTTAGTGTGCTCGGAAAGGGCATAGCCGGATTTCCATGTCAAAAATGCCCCCAAACCGAATCAAGTTTCGCATGGACCCTTTTGAAGTACTTAATTTAAAAATGATTTTTCTAAATTTCATAGGAATGCAATCGTTTGTTTATTGTAATTACAGTAGGCTTCCATGTGGAGCCAACAAAATAAAGCCTGATGCAATTAGCGTAATTAGCGACCCTAAATTACTCTAAAATCGTAAGAAAATCTCGCACATAAAACAAAAGTTGAAAATTCGTTGCACTGCGTAATGAATGTGATATGCCATAATCAACTTGGGTACAAAAAAAAATTTTGAATTTTCAAGAAAAAAATGTTTGCAAAAAATAATTTTCAAAAAAATTCTGCGAAAATGGCAGATAGTTGATAGTTAATAGCTGTAATTGATTTTTTTATGGCCTTATGACCATTTCATATGAAATGCCAATTTCGGTTTTTAATTTTTTTGACACCTTGCAAAAATCTGAAAAAATTGGAGTATGAGAATTCGGAAGTGACTTATTTACATAAGAAAAAATCAGAGTAGTAAACTTATTTTTAGTATGAAAAATCGCATGTAAAAAGTTTCGCGATTTTTTTCATCGCGAATTTCACGTTTGAAAATTCGCGAAAAAATTCCAAATATCTCTCCTAAACCAAAAAATCACTGTGCATTTTTTCAGATTTTTCCTATGAATAGTTGGGCTAAAAAATGCGAAATATGAAATTTACAAAATCCGCCATTACTCATTAAAAACTGCAGATAATGGTTCAAAAATTTAACCAAATCATTCTTAAATTAAGTAGTTCAAAAGGGTTCATGCGAAACTTGATTCGGTTTGGGGGCATTTTGGACATGGAAACCCGGCTATGCTTTTTACCCGATATAGCGATGGCTATGCCACCTGCATAGACAATCGATTTGCAGCTAATTTCCTTATGAGATACAAGTAGTGTATTCACGACTAGTATCCAAAGGAGAGGTAAGAGTACACCTGACTGCGGGATGCCTCTGTGAGCATAACTTATTATGGATGAGCTCCCCAATTTCGACTTAATAATTCGCGGCGTAAGCAAAAGGTATATTAGTTTTCGCAAAAAAGCTTCCTTTTTAAAAGTCTCAAGGCTTGCCTCTGCTATAACATTATCGAAGGCGCCTCGGCATCGAGCAAGGCCACCATAGCGTACTCCTTGAAGTGGAACGCCTTTTCAAAAGTGGAAACTCGAGAATGCAGAGCCGTCTTAATCAGTGGCGGTACGTCTATATAAGCCCAAAAGCCGGGCTTGCCTAAGAATTGGTAACTGGAAATTTGTATAATATGTACTTACAAAATTACTACCTTTGTTTTAACTGAAAGAATAATTTTCTTTTAAAATTTTTTATTGGTATTACCCTGTTTTTCAATAGCTCGTATATGTACTAATAAAAAATTAAATGTGGATTATATAGAATTTACACAAGCATTCACGTTATCGCAGTTCATCAAGTTGGCTTTTACGTGGCTTTTAAAATTTGAAAATGTATGTTTTCATAACATGCTATCTCGTTTATTCTAATTGGAAGTTCAATAGCTTTTTTAGTATGTGCAGTTCCAAAAAAAGTAGCAGCATACCAATTTTCTACTACTATGTATGATTTTATATTGAACTTAAAAGCTGGCTTTCAGTTTTTGTTTGCCATTTGGAGAGCATTTGGTCCACTTTCTTTTACTCCTACATTTTTGCGTCATTAGATTTTAGCAGATTTTCGAACCGGTTAAATTTGGGTTCGTGTTCAGGTTCAGGTTCAAGCAAAAAATAACAGTGTGTTTCGGTTCAGGTTCAAATAAAAATGAAGCAAAACAAGGTTTTCAAATAATAGTTTTACTTATTTACATACATCAATACATTTAGTTACTTTGCAATTTGCATTTTTTCATTCCGTTGACATTTTTCTTATATTTGATAATTTGCATTTTTATTAATACGGTTTATATTAAGAGAAATTATCGCTTAGTTTAAAAAATAGTATATCTTTCAACGATTTTAGTCCAAAAATGTCCTTTCTACGTTCACCTCCTGAATTTATATGCTCATTTTGTATTTTTAATGTTAATATTTTAGCATATCAAAAAACGTTGGTAAAGCCCAGACAGAGCTTCCATTTTCCTTCTTCAATGCTTCAATCGGGATCTAGAACATTCCATCCTTATTGCCAATTTTAGCCTTTTGGGTTTGGTAAAAAAATTCACTGGGCTTGCCTCATCAGTAAATGCCAGGCACGCCACTGGTCTTAATCGATTTGACCTTGCAGTATGCATGCTGCGACTTTGACATTGCATTTCGGTCGATTTTAAGCCAGATATGAGTGGCTAGCAACCTTTTCAATGTTTTCAAAAGAAGCGATGAAAGGCTTATTGGCCTGAGGTTTTTAGGTTTGCTATGAGAGAATTTAGGAATAAAAACTACATTCACAGCAGTCTCAATTAAACTCTTCTAAACTCTTAAAAAAAAGCAGTTTCATTCTGCAAAAACCATCAAAAAATATAAAAACATTTAAGAACAAGTAACTGCTATTTTAGCCGCATTTTATATTCATGCAATATCACGCATCTTCGGTTTTCTCTTTACTTGTGAATGTGTTAATGAAACAGTTATGCGTTTGTGTCATGCAATAGTCTAGAAAGTCTATTATTCTCAATGATATTACAATCAAAAAGCAGCAGTAACAAAACCAAGAACAACAGAAGCAAGCAACAAAACAGACGAACACAGAGTGAGTGTATGAGTGAGGCATTATACCAAGTGCAATGAAAGGAAAACAATCACAAAACGTACTATTAAAATCCTTGGGTAATCATAACGCACACACACACACACACACACACTAAGTGTTGCCTTTGCTGCCGTTGTTCGTTCCTTAAGGATATTAAAAATTAAAATAAAAATTTATGCAAAATAAAAGCGAAAAGTATTCTATGTAAAAGAATTGTATACATACATATGGATATGTGAGCGTAAGAGTTTATGAAAAGCATTGGAACAATCGGGAGGATTTTGATGTTTGCTCGTTAAGCACGAACGTTCACTCGCTCTGAACATCTTCACACAACATAGCAGCAGCAGTGGCAGCTCGTGCATTTCAAAAGTGACAATAGCAACATAGCAGCAACAACGTGAGCGACAGTAACGTAAAAGGAAGACGCAGCAAAAGCAGCAAGCAACAGTAGCACCAGCAAAAGGATATGCATCGTTCGTTAACGTAGTTCTTCCTGTTTGACAACAACAACAACAACAGCACAAAATGAAAAACGAAAGGAGAGATATAAAAAAAAAAAAAAAAAAAGCGAAAGTGAAGGGAAATTCATTGTTAACATTACGGTTTGTTGTTACTATTTCTTGTGTTGCTGTATGCCACTGAAATTTGTATGCAGTATGCTGATGTTGCTACTGCTATTCTTTTTTTGGGACGTTGGCACGTCGTGGTGGTTGTTGTTGTCGTCAACGTCATCATTATTATCAACATCATAGACAACATATTTGCTGTTTCTCCTGCTGTTGTTGTTAATGATGATGAGCATAATAATATTGCTGTTGCTATTGGTAGTGTTGTTGTTGCTGTCATCATCGTCGCCCGCCGTCTTCGTTGTGAATTTTTTATTTGGTGTTTCATTTCTTTTTTTGTTTTCTCTGATAAATAATATTGACTCTTGATGGTTATTCATTTTATGTGGAAAATTTCATATTATTTTTTGACAATTTTTCTTTGCCGTTTATTCGTTTTTGCCTGTGCAGCGGGTAATCTTTTTTTTTTTTTTTCTTAACATATTTCATATTCCGCTTTATCTTTTCTTGTTTGCTGGTTCACCGTTCCTTTTCTCTATTTTCTCCTTACTGCTGTTTTCTCCTTATCCATTTACTTGTTTTTATTTTCTGTCTTTCTTTTAAGCATTATAATTTGTTTAACCCACTTTACGGCTGCACGTCATGAATATTTAAAATTCCCATTAAGATTTTTCGAACGTAAAAGCAATAAAATTACCAGCAACAGCAACCATTGTAACTAGTAGTAGCAGCAACATTATCAGCCAGCAAATAGCAACAACAGCAGCATCTCCAATATTCACGCAGCAACATCATTTGCCAATTTTGTCGTCAACGATAATCGCATTTTGTGGTTGCGAATTTTCGTAAATAAGATTTTGTGTCATGTTCTTTGCAAACGCTCGCAAAAATATTACAATTACACAAATATAAGTGTAGATTTTCAGAGGCTCTTATTGAAAGCCAAACGCGTCGGTTGGTTTTATACTCAGCATGACAATATTGACAGCTCTGTTTTCGGTCCAGTATAAAGAGATATATAGTGATTTTTATGCTCTTTTCTTTTATAAGCATAAAATCAAAATCTTACAGTATCAATAGATTATATTGTACTTGAAATGCTTAAAAACTACACAGTCCACAGTATCCTTGCAAGAATATTGTTCTAAATATTTTTGCTGAAAAAAGTTATTTAATCCAGCACGTCATGGTTTTTTTTTATATATATCTGCACTTCAAGGTCAGAGGAACTATGTCGCCATAATCAATGGGTTGTTGTCTTTAAATTTCAAGAGCTAAAGACTTTATATCTGAAAAATGCTGTTTCAATGAAAAGCAATATACATTTTTTTTTTGCTTTTACATCATTCTCCCATTTGCTCTTCTTACTCCTATTTTTAAGGTTATTTAATGAATCTACTATTTAAAATTGAACGAAAATTTCTTCAACTATTTCCTGAATACTATTACCATCTTAAACATGTCCGTTGGTCTTCCAAGAATTTCAGAGTGGGTGTGACATTTTCCATACAACTTTAACGCTCTTTTGTGTATTTCTCCGGAACCAATTACAATATAGTACTGGGATTTGGTACAAGGACGTTTGTTGATAATGCTGGGATACAGGAGATATTTCAATGACATAGAAAGAGAAGGAGTAGGACCTTTAATAAATGGTGATTTTATTGCTGCATGGTTTTTCAGTGTACAATTTCTGACAGTTTTCTTGTGATTCATGATATGCGTCAAAATCAAACATGCTCAGTTAGCATTGCCATTTCATCATGAAAAGACTTACACTTGAGTAAAGCTTATGATTGAATTTCACTATCAAAATTCGTTCTTAGTGAGAAATGTACATTTTTTTGTGGAGGATGAATCCTGAGAAGGTTGCTTGAAAGTTTTCGACTGATGACGTAAGTCTGGCTCTGGTGAAGCATAAAATTGACAAAGATCCAAGATAGACACACGAAATTATTGTTGAGGAACTGATGTTAGAAATCATCTCAAATACCCTAAGAAATCGGAAGAAGAAAGGTAATAATAGAGAGTTTAGCTCCTTCAAGAAAATTGTAACAGGTGATGAAGCTTGGTTCAACTAGCTAGCAAGCTAGCCAAGCAACAATCAATGGTATAGAGTACAGTAGGAGCTAATCCACCCACTAAATAAAGGAAAGCAGCAAAAGTCAGCAGCGAAAGTAATGATGGCAATACATTTCACTAGAGAAAAATATGTAGCTGTTATTCCTTTGAAAACTAGACAGACGCTATTTGATAAATGGTATACTGAAACCATAAAAAAGACGAACTGCGCAGCTATTTTTGGCATCACAATAACGCCCCAGCTCACACTGTTAAAAAAGCGAACAATTTTTTTGCACTCTCAGAGATTGAAGAAATTTGTTCAGCACCATATTCTCCAGTACCGTGTGCTTTCTGGTTGTTTTCAAATTTATAAAAAAATTTTAGAAGAAAGGTCTTCGGTAATAAGGAAGAGATAACTAATGTCGAAGTTGCAAACATAAAAATGCCTTTTTTTTAGGACTATTTTTCAAAGTGGGTCTAACGGTTTTAAAAACATGTCGAATTATGTCGAAGAATTTAAAAACAATGAAGATTAAAGCTATAAAATTAAATTTATTTTTGGACTTTTCCTGTAGCCAACTTTTTTATAATTAACCTAGAACTGCAAGCAATTCAAGCCGAAGTAACAAAATTTCGCGCCAATTTTAAAATATTGGATATCAATCCAGAGGAAAATATCACTGGCGTAGCCGCCGTGATTTCTTTAAAGTTGGTGATGGCCAAAACATTAAATTCGTTCGCCATATTTGATCCGGCATTTGAAGTTTTTTAAATCTGACTGCTGATTTCTAACCAGCGATCCTTAAAACACATTTTAGACCCCAGATTCGTATTCAGCATGAAAAATTTATTCTGTAACACTAGAAACCATCAGATGGGTATGTTAAAAATGTTATTTGGTGGCCGCTTTTAATTCAAATTTAAAAAGTAACACTGTGATAGTCATAAAATGTAGACAACTTGTTAGTTTTGCATCAAAGCTTGTTTGTATGCTTGAAAATTTTTAGTAGAATTTCCCGAAGAATATTTTCCTCTAACATATTAACGCTTTGGCGCCCCCCACTATGGGTCTTTTTTGCCCTTATCGAAAAAAGTTACTGAAGGTGCTATTGTTCGGGAATTCATTTATAAACCTAAAACGAACACTGAATCAGTTGTTCGAATATCTCGTCCAGCTGTTGTGTCAAAAAACTAATAAGCGAATTAAATAGTGTAAAGTTTCTGTATCAAAATGTTCGAGGATTGAATTCTAAACTTAAAGATATTTATTTAAAAAGTTTTGACTGTAGATATAACATCTTGGTATTTACTGAGTCAAATATATCGTAAAGACAGAAACGTTAAAGTTAGTGGAGGTGTTTTGATTGCTATAAAAACATTGCACGCATCAGACGAAATTATTGTATCTGATGTGAATAATTTAGAATTCATTTGCGTTCGCATTCGCTTAGGCATTAACCACCTTTACGTTACTTGCTCCTACATTTCACCTAATTCTGATTTGAGCGTTTATCTAAATCACGTGGCTTTAATAAAACCCGTTTATTTAAAAGTTCGTCATAACGATTCTATTATTGTTTTTGGTGATTTCAACCTACCGCTTGTTTCTTGGAATTTATGTAGTGATATAAATGCATTGATACCTTGTTCCAATCACGAAAATTTTAATGAATTTCTAGATCTTATAGCTGATTTGGGTTTATACCAAATAAACAATTTATCGAATATAAATGGAAAAACATTAGACTTGATTTTTGTTGATGATTCGTCAAATATGTCCTTATCTGCCACTGAACCTTACTCCATCCCTGAGGATAAATATCATCCTTGAATTGAATTATCAACTACGTTTGCTGATAATAATATCCAAAAAAGAACCAACATAACTTATTCAAACCTGTTAAAATTCTGTTTCCAAAAAACGAATTACACAAAATTAAATAAATTTCTATCTAATATTAACTGGTGTATTGATTGTAATGATGTTAATAAAAGTATCCAGAATTTCAATAACATTCTTTACCAGGGTTTCGAAATGTATGTTCCAAAATGTAAAGTAATTTTAAATCCGCACGGTCCGGTATGGTTTACAAAAGAATTAAAAAAACTTAAGAATTCAAAAACTCGTGCCTTTAAACGATACAAACGTACTGGTAATTCAACTGATTACTCCTACTATTCTATATTACGTCACAAGTACCTAGTGCTTTGTAAGGGGTGTTACAATGATTATATTAATAAAATTAAACTCGATATTAACAATGATGCTAAAAGTTTTTACAATTTTGTAAATTCTAAACGCAAAGTTAATGATTTTCCATCTACAATGAAATTTAATGATAGCGTATCTGATAACGAAACTGTTATTTCTAATTTATTTGCCAGTTACTTCAAATCTACATATTGCTATGAATGCATTGATGATCGCATACCATACCCCTTTGAAACTCTTAATTTCCACACTATTCGTTGCCCGGTTATTATTCCTACTGACGTTTTTAATCAGCTTAAATCACTAAAATTGGCCTATACCTGTGGACCAGATGAAATTCCAAGCTGCATTTTAAAAATGTGTGCGGAGTTTTTGTTTATACCACTTTCCGAAATTTTTAATGCTTCACTACGTTCAGGTATTTTCCCCAGTGTGTGGAAGGAATCATTTATAATTCCTTTGCATAAGGGTGGTTCAAGATCCGATATTTCAAACTACCGCGGTATAGCTAAACTTAGTGTGATACCAAAGTTATTTGAATTAATCATTACAAATCAGTTAAAGCACTCTATTGGATCGTTGATTTCCCCATTTCAGCACGGCTTTCTTAAGGGTAGGTCTACAGTTACAAATCTCTTGGAATTCACTACTCACATTATTAGTGGATTTTCTAATAACTTACAGACCGACGTAATATATACCGACTTCAGTAAGGCGTTTGATAAGGTTAATCACGATTTACTAATTAAAAAACTTGATTTACTTGGTTTTCCAATATTGCTGTTAAATTGGATTAATTCTTACTTAAGAAATAGAAATCAGAGAGTGGTGTTCAAGGGCTCAACATCATTCGCTATTGGAGTTCCATCTGGTGTACCTCAAGGTAGTCATCTTGGTCCCATTTTGTTCCTTATTTACATTAATGACCTCCCATCTGTTATCCGTCACTCAAAAATTTTGATGTATGCTGATGATGTAAAACTGTTTATTTCACACTATTCTGATGAGGCGTACAATTTGCTTCAATCTGACCTCACGGCATTATCACATTGGTGTCAGATAAACTTAATGTTTTTAAATTTAAAGAAATGTAAGTCTATGGTCTTTTCGAGACGTCAGCCAATTCCTTCACATTACTTTATAAATGATTATACCCTGGAGGTAGTGAACACTTTTACTGATTTGGGTATAGTTATGGATCCTAAATTGCGTTTTAATCTGCATATCAATATGTGTGTTAATAAAGCAAAGGGAATTTTTGCATTCGTTAAAAGATGGGCTATTGAATTTAGTGATCCGTATATAACAAAAACACTTTTTACGGCACTGGTAAGACCTATTTTGGAGTATGGTTCAACAGTTTGGAGTCCTCAATATAATTGCTATAAAGACAGACTTGAGTCAGTTCAAAAACAGTTTCTCTTGTTTGCGTTAAGAAATTTACGTTGGAACCCATTACATAATTTACCTTCTTACATACATCGTCTCAAACTTATTGACCTACCGACATTAGACAGCAGAAGAACTATGCTGAATGTTATGTTTATGACTAAATTACTGAACGGTGACATTCATTCTGAATTTCTACTAAATAAAATTGACTTAAATATCCCAAATCGTTGTTCAAGGTATCCTATCTTGATTAAACTGAGTACTTGCCGATCTAACTATGCCCAAAATGATCTATTACGTTGCATGTGCAATGATTTCAACAACCAACATGGCTTATTTGATATAACTGATTCCTTATTTTCTATAAAACAAGCAATTTTAAATTCCTTAAATGATTAAACAGCTGATGATCCTAATCTGTAGCTGTTTGAAAACCATTGGGATATATTACTTCACCCATTCACGAGTTGCGTTACACAGGCAGTCCGGGCTGTTTCTGTTTCGGTCACCGATCCGTTCGCTTTGCGGATGTGCCCCTCGGTCGGGTGGGCGGGTAAGTGGGTCCGCTGGGATTCGTTCGTTATTACTGGGGTTGATATGTTCAAGAAATATGTTGCCCATGAAATTTTACAATAAATCAATGAACAACAAAAATCTGTAAATTTAGTTTTAGGAAACATAAACCCAAATTACGAAAACGTTTCAAATTTTCAGCTTTTATGAAAACTGGATGCTTGTTTTTTAGCAGATTGTTCTGAAACTTTCAGAAACTATTTTTTAACGAAAAAAATGATGTGTGCATAGTATTGACTCGATACCCATATAGTATCAATACTTTTACTCATTACTTGTTTCGAATAAAAGTATCGATGCTACCGAAAATATCGGAAAAAAGTATCGAATATGTATTTTAAAGAGACAAATTACTTTTTTTAAGTGGTTGTCAAGGAAAACATTCAGGCCATAACAGCCCATTGGGATACAACATGGTTGAGCCTACAGTTTACACTACTCAACACGAGTTTTTCGCCAATAAATCATGGTTTTGAGATATTTCCACTGAAAGCACGTGAATCATATAGAAATAACGTTAATTTAATTTAGAAAATCGCTAGAAAATTTATAATAGAAGGAAAAGTAATCAACAGATTAAAGCTTGTTAAAAATATTTTATTTTAATGAAAAGGTTTCAATAAACATTATATTCTACTGCAATATTGTCATACATTGAAATATTGCAATATGGACTGAAATATTTTGAATAATTCTGCAGTAGCATTTTGAAATATATTATTGATTGCTGTAAAATATTGTAAAATAATCCACAATTTCAAATATTGTATAGCAATATTTCAGTTTTTCAAATAAATATTTTCCAGAAGTATCGAGTGTCCGATACTGATCCCTTTTTTCCGATACCAAGTAAAATACTTATGTTGTAGTATCGAGTAAAAAAAGTAATTGAATCGAAAGAAAAGTATCGAGTTTTTACTTGTATTTACTTGTATCGAAGCATCACTATGTGTGCAAAAATTTAATTTATTTCGATGTAAAATAACCGTACCTCCCAAAAATCCCTCGATACCAATAAGAAAAGAAACATGTAACTTCGTAGTATACCCCCAAACCAAAACTTCAAAAAAAATTTGTATGAAACGCTGCTGATAAGGGAAAAAGCGGTTATCAACACTGAATTCCTTGACCCCGAATTAGTTAGAAATGATATGTATCCCATCTGCAATAAAATTTTTTTTTTAAATTCGAGCACAGTGTAATTATTAGGTATAATTATGAGACTAGAAAGAACAAAATGCCAGATAAATATAATGTATTCTCGTCCTGATAAAATCCCTTTCTACAATCACACCTTAATAGCAGATGATTCATCATAAATTTTTGTGCTCAATGGATATCACACTGGGCTAATTACTAAGTTTTTCTGGTCCGACTATAAAATAGACAGATGTCTTGAACCAAATTTAGTCGTAAATAAGATTTCCCAAAAAAACTAGAATTTTTTTTTTAATACATATATATATTTTTGACCCTACATTTTTATCCAATAAGTATTGAAGATGTTAGCATTGAGTGCTTTTGAAAATTTTAGTCTTTTTTATGTCATCTCTCATTACCTTTATGGATTTTTTTGTTTTTCAGAGATACGGAAATTCGTGGCGTATTCACATAAACGAAAGCTTTCAAATATTCTCAGATATAGAAGTTCAGAATTTTCAGACTGAACGACCTTTCGAACTAATATTAATCACCAAACCGAAAGACTAGTCCATTCTATTCCAATTATTTCTTTATTCCTAACTACAACGAGTTCTTGTTTGCGTGTATTCTGCTTTTGTTTAATTTACAAATATCAAAGTTACGATGGCATGAGACGCTATAATTAGAGCATCTTCTGTTGGATGATTACTTTTGCTGGTTTCTCTATTGAAAAAGTGGCATAAAGCTCTAAACGTTAACAATAACGAATAATCTTTAAGTTTTGTATTTACGCACTGAAGCTAAAATTTTGTTTCTGCCTGTCATATTTTTCATTTCTTGAAATGTAGATCAGGCATAAAATTACAAAAGCACAAGTACAATTGCAGGAACTGAAACGAATCATGTATACTTCATGTGATTACAAATTTTCACATGAAACCTCTTCAAAGGTAATGATCAATTATATAACAGAACACAGAACTCACTATAAGTTAAAGTTTTCTGAGTATTTAAAAGTTAAAAGCATTCTCTTTTAAAAAGATATTTGAATTTCTGGATTTCAGTTCTCTAGAATAATTTAAAGAAAATTTCTTTATTTTTTTAAATTTATACATATAATACAACTGCATATATAGATTATTTTGCAGTGGCACTGACTGCTATGGTCTTTGGTTTAAAACATATTTCAGACTTTTCACAGGAAACTACTCCCGAACTTTTATGGCCAAATTGTTGCACCAACTATCATAAGTTAGTTCAAATGAATATTTGAAAGCCTTCTTGTGAATGATTGGGATTAATTGAACATTCAATCATACTCAGATGTATTCAAAAATACTCAGAAGTATCTACCACAAATGTATGCCCTGAAAAAAATTCTATGCAAAATTTTACATTCGAAACCTACAATATGAAGTAGATTCTTTCGCATGAAAGCTTTTAAAATACAAAGAGCAGTTGGTTTCATATTTTCACATGAATCTCTGATACTCTTTTAGGAAATGAAAACTAAGGATAACTGCTAACGATACCTTTCTAAATTTATACGTGGAACACATGTTCGATTAGTTTTTGTAACAAAATATTTTCACTACGCTGTAAATTGCTTAAGGCTTTAACTCTTTGATATTTTTTTCCAGTAAATTTTTCTGGCATATTGCAGTAAAAAAAAAAAACTTAAAATTTTCCAATCATCAAATATTTCCGTTTGAGTCAGAAGTTCAACCCAAAAAAAATATTAATCTTCAATTTCAGTACACACACACACATACATATTTTTGTTTATCTGATTGTGTGTAAAACAAATATTTCGTGTTTTTTTTTTTGCTACATACTCAATTGGAGCAATAAAAAAAAAACTTTAAAAATGGAATACATCCACCGATGTATAGGAGCAATACGGTATACATATTCTCACTTTGTTGAGCGTCTTGTGCTTCTGCTTATGGAAGCAGTTTGAGTTCGCAATGAACTAGTGAAATTTTCATTTTCTTTCCTTTTGTTTTGATACACAAATGTGCATGAAAATGCAACGCAAAAAACAAACTAAATATGTAAAGTTTTCAATAATACGAGAGTTCCTAATTGATTTTCTCATTGATTTCAATTATTTTTATTTTACAATAAAATTTTCTTTAAAATTTAAAGGCAACTAAGTTTAACAGACAGACTTACTGATTGACTCATTGTTAAGTCACTGAATAGCTAACTGAGACATTGACTCAATTAATGCTTAACTCACTGATTGAGCAGTTCAATGATTGGTGCTCTCACTGAATGTATGACTGATTAACTCATTGTCGGACTCGTTGAATGGCTCATAAACATAATCATTGATTGACTCACTAACTGACTGACTGACTTATCAGGTAGCGAACTAGTGGATTCACTGACTGGTTTACTGACTGCGTCCCAACCTGCAACTCTGATTCACTTACATATTGATTTACGAACTGGCACAACAAATGATTATCTTTCTGTTTGACTTACTGGCGGACTTGTGGAGTAAATCACTGATAGAATCACTTATTGACTTGCTGAATGTTTACCCGCTGGCAAACTCTAAGGCATGGTTCACTATTTATTTACTAATTAACTTACAGACTTAATTACTGATTACCTTACTGACTCAGTGGAAAACTCTGTGACTGGCTATTTCACAGATTGAACCACTGACTAATTCATGAAGTGGCAAATTGATCAATTCATAGATTATCGGCTTTTTGACTAATTCACCTCCTAATTTATTGACTCATCCACAAAGCGATTTACTAATTGAATCAGAGACTAAAGAACTAATTGATTTACTGAATCACTCACTAACTCACTCAGAGACATACTCATTGACTAAACCAGTTACAGGCAATTCATTGATTGACTCATTGATAGAACTATAAAGTGAGAAATTGATTAACTCACTGATTGGCTTTCCGAGTATTCCACTCACCGATTGACTCACTGACTCATTCACTGTTTGTTTAAAAAATTGATTAACTGATTGACTTACGAACTGATTCACGAAGTGACACGCTAATTGACAAGCATAGTGAATCACTAAATAACTTACTACCTCTCCGACTGACTTAAAGAATTACAGTCTGATTGATTCACTAATTGGTTCACTTATTAACTCACAGATTTTATCACTAACTGGTTCACTGGCTGACTTGGTGATTGACTCTTAATGAAAAAAAAAAACAAACTACACGACAACTAAACTAGATTCTTCTTACTTTTTTTGGAAGAAAAAGTGATGGGCATCTTTTTCCTGACTTGCTTAAAATTAACAGTACTGTGTGCGTCCCTGGCTTAGACACTATCTCACTGGTTGGCAAATCCACCAACAGAGTTATTAACTGACTCACTGATATAATCTGTAAAATTCCTGATCAATGCAAATTTCATGTCTAATACACTTCAGTATATAAAAGATGCACATCAGAATGCATTCAATTGCGTATCTCACCACCATTGGGTCTTCACTCGAACTTTCTGCGAATAAACTAACAAGCAAATAAAAATTGTTATATAACTACGCAGAAAGATAGATATATGGATGGATGGATGAACTTGTGAATGGATAGTTGGATGGATGGCAATATTTAGCTGTAAGGATAGATAGTTAGATAGAAGGTTATGTCGATGCAACATGATGAAATTGAGTTATAAATTTTCAAGCGGTATCAATAGATTTTTTACCAAAAAAAACAGCAAGCTAGAAACTTTTATACAAAAACTACAACACATATATGTATGTACATACTTAGAATGTCATTGAGTATGTATTTCCGGCAACCGGAAAAATAAAATAAGGAAGGTAGGAAGCAAGCACAAGGATGTTTTGTTTTTCGAAGAAAAATAAAAAATATTAACAGAAATGTTTTTTCTATAAAAACCAATAAGTTCTTTTCTTAGCATCATGTGAAATATTTCCATGTCTGTTATTGTTTTTGTAATTATAACAAATCTAGAAATCTAGTATCATACTTTGCTTAAAGCTTTTGCATATTACTGCGTTGTATATATTCTAGTGAAATACAATTTAAAATTAAGTATAAAATAAAAGTAGGTGATTTTCTAGGAAAGTTAGTCTGTAGTACAACGACAAGAACAGAAACACTTACCTTGCCTGCAATTACATTCTATGTGCAACAACAATGTGCAGCATCTATTTCTAAACCAAGTAATGACAGTCAATTTAATATACCAACATAGACTATTGCAACAAATCGCAATTACTTCATTGCCAATACAATAAATGAAGCAATATTGCTGTTGGTGCACATGCACATGCACACACACGCACACACAAACACCTACATATATTTACAATGAATGAGCGCTGTGCTGCATAGAAGGCGGTGGTGCTCCCACAAATGTCGTTCACTCGATAGCAAGCAACTATTTCTCTCCAAAGGGGATAATCAAAGATTAAACATTAAACCAAACAATATCAGCGAAAAAAATATTAAGAGAATGTGAAAAAAAGTGAAAAACAATTCCAATTCCACAATGTAAACTTTAGAGCTTACGGAGAAATCGCTTGCATGTTTTTACAATTTTACCTTAACTACATACATCCACTCGAAATGCTTCACATTCTTTGCTGTGTGAGTGTAGCACACGCGTTTCATCCAAATACAAACTAGAAATCTGCAGCACTAGGAGCAATAGAAGAAAAACCATTTAAACAAAACAAACCAATGACGCTGGTACAAACCACCGCAGGAAGTCTTAGGGGTGTTAGCAAAGCAACACACAAAAGGAGAGAGTAAAAAAAAGGAAAACCAATAAGCTTAGTGTCGCTAGCTTTCTCAACTCACACACACACACACACACACATACAAACTTTCATACTTGCATGTGTGCAAATAACTTTGCAATCGTTTGTGCTAGCAGCAGCCAGAGCACAGAGATATCGCTCGAATAGCAGCAGCAGCTAAAGCACAGCAGTTGCCAGTTAAAGACGCAAACCAATTTTCTATGACATAAATCTTTGCGGGAAGTGCATCATATAATTTCTCTTTATTCTTGTTGTTGCTGCTGTTGTTGGTATTCTGACATCAGTTTGCATTCCATTCTAGAAATATTAAGTAAATTTCATTGCTGGTTGTTGTTATACATTGTTGATGTATGCATTTTGAGAAAATATTTTTCAGTGATTTAGCATATTTTAGAAAATATTAGCATGAAGAGAATTGGCACTTCAATTATGGGTTAAGTTTTAGTTGTGAATTATTATGCAGCAGTAATTCAATTAGCTGCAATATTGTATTTGATTCAGGGAAAACGCAAAGCAATCGTAAAGTTTGTTTTTTAACTCTCGGGTAACTAAGCTTAACTGACAGACACACCGATTGACTCATTTTTGAGCAAGTGAATAATTGATTGAAGCAGTGACTTATTGCTTATACTTACTAATACTTGACTTTTTGCTTGTACTTATTGCTTGGGCGTATTGCTTGACTTGCCGAGTGGCTCACTGAGCAGTGCCCAGATTGATTCACTAACAAACTGACTGACTGATTCTCTCCTTGATTGGCTATTTGGAAGATTGGAACTGATTATTGCCTAACTCATAGAGCGACTCATTGATTAAGTCACTCAGTGACTCAATGAGTGAGTCACTGCATGAGTCGCTGACTGGTTCATTGATTGACTTATTCACTGACCACTCACTGTTTTACTAGTTGTCTCATTGATTGACTCTCTGGCTTCTCCACTGATTATGTCACTGACTGACTCACTGGCTTATTCATAGATTCACTTTTCAACTGACTCACTCTCTGACTCAATGACTGACTTACTGATTAAATCAGTGACTTACTCAATGTTATATTTACTGAGTGACTCAGAGACTGTTTTACTGAATGGATCATGGACAGGTTTACTTCTTGGCTAATTCATTGACTCACAGGCTGAATAACTGACTCATTCAAGTTGAAAGTTGAATTGGTTAATTTAGAGCCATTGATAAAAACTACGCAACAATCGGATGTACTGATTCACTCACATTTCAGTACTTGAATGATTGATTAAGGCATTGACTTATATACTTCGTAGTTGACTAGCTACCACTAAGCCACACACATGCTGAATCACTATTTAGCAAACTAATGCTACTTAACTCACTGAGCTACTGAAAGACTGAATCACTGACTGACTCACTGACTGCCTCACTTACGGTTTAACTGATAGTCTTACTGACTAATGCACTGATTGTTTCACTGTCTGTCTCACTAGCTAGCTCATAGATTTACTTACTAACTAACTCAGTGGCTATCTTACTGATTGAATCAATGAATGGCTTACTAATATATTCACTGACTGACTCAGAGAATGTCTCACTGAAAAGTTTGTGGAGCGATTGACTATATTGACTAACTCGTCGACTCACATGCGGAATATTTGTTTGAATCAATAGTATATTCACTGAAAGTCTCATTGAATGATTTAGAGCCTTTGACTTGAAATGACTGAAAATCACTTCGCCATATATTAATGTAGTTGAGCAACAACAAAAACTCCGACGTCTATTTGGTACAAAAATCAACTTGCTTGCTTAAGATTTTCACATCATTGAAAATGTTAAATTATATTTTCATTTCAGATTACAATATTTAGATTCTTCTCTACGAAACGCTTATGATATTTTTGTAACATCTATTTTCTTACCGATATTTAAGTGCCAACCCGATAATCTGTTACGAAATATAAACATTTTTGAAATTGCAATCTTGACTAAATTGAAAAATCTTTAAATTATTGCAAAAAAAAACAAAAAACTAAACCCATCTAAAATCTTTTAGTCTATTAAATTTATCTCTTATGGCGGATCTTTAGCGTCCTGACTCCTAAACTTCTACACCCACAAGCGTTCACCAAAAAACCGCAAGTACAAAAATAAGAATAAAGACGCACCTGTTAGTAACAAAATTATTTTTGCATTTAATTTGATTTTAGGAAATCCGCTTAGTGCGCAATAATCCACATCAACATGTTTTCTTCTTCGCCGCCCACCGTGATAGCAACCAATGAACTTCCACGACAACGATACGACAAGACAGCAATGTAAAAAAAAGAAGAAAAATAAGCTTAAACCAATTGGTGTTTATGCGCACAAAGGTTATTGACATTGGCATCGAAACGTCAATTGGATTTTAAACACAAACACACTCACACACACAAATATACATACACTTTCACAACCGCAAAAACTTGTTAAGCTTAAAATGGTTCTGCTTCATTTTCTTCATTTTCCAGATTTTTTTTTTTTTGGTTGCTTGTTTGCTTGCTTTTGGGTATTTGTAAGTGTGCGTGTGTGTTTTTTACTTCATTGGTTTTTGGTATGTGCCAGCGTAGCGTGTGCAAGTGCCAAGCTTCCTTCTCGACCGCATCCGTATTCACAAAGAGGCAAACAAACACTGTGCAATGAGCTCAATATTTTCCTATTTCCTTCCTGCTGTTGTTGTGCTGTACAGTGCTTCAGCAGCATGTTTGTCAACTCAGGCCGGTATATGTGCAGGATGCAGAAATAAGTTGAAGTGTCTTGAAACTCTTGAAGCTGACGAAGTGCATAAGCAAGCAAAATGTTTGCGCTCATTCGTTTCGATGCTATTCGATTTGACCAGACCATCAATATAGTTGCACTCAATGAATCATAGCATCTCAACATAGTATAAAAGCGAGACGTTTTGGCTGCCAATGATGTGTGCACTAGCGTATCTAGAGATTTCCTAAAGGAGGAGGATTTAAATTTTTTCATCAACTAATATTTTTTTTTTTTTTTTGATTTATGATCAAAATGTATGAGATTTTCATCGGAAGTTTTAACCGCAAACCTCTCGCGTTCTCCTCATAGATCCACGAGTGGGTGCGTGTATATTTAAGGGTACGGGAAAGAAATAAAACTACGACAAAATAAACTTAAAAATTGCACAGTATGACAAAATGCTTGAAAATCTTTAATAATTTTGAAAACTTATGTATAAAATGCATAAACTATATGGCTTACAGGAGTTTATAAAAAACTGAGAATTTACAAAATCTATAGAAAGATTTAATGAAAATTTACATAACAAATTTGAAAGGGTTGACAAAAAATATTTTAAAAAAAACGTTTAAAAATTAATTACAAAAAATGTCTGAAACTTATAAAAGTTCACGAGCATTTACTTACTATTTGGCTGGCACTACAACTTATTATTTAATTAGATGCAAGTTGACAAGATCAATTGCAGTTAAGTGGCCCTGTGCTAGGTCTTTTGTAAACTTCAACATCGTGCTTCGAAACTTCCTCGCTCAAGCGCTTTCTTATGTTCTCTTAATTTGACCTAACCGGCGAAGCCTTTGGATTTTTATGGACTTGACAATGTCAGTTTCGGCTACAGATTTTTATACCAACTTATTGGAAACATGTTGTTCATGCATATTGACTTATAGATTGTACGAAGTATTATTCCCTCGAATGCTCACAACAATTTCTCATCATTCATTGTTATCGTCCATGTCCCAGCTCCCTACATTACCACGGAAAAGTTAAGAGACCGATAGCGCAAAATGTTTTTTCGTCACAAAAAAGTTCTTGAGTGCCTACTGAGACCGTTGCTGTTGTGGTTGCAACTGTAACCAGAAAGTTGTTTGTATGAATATGCATTATGGTGTTATTCAAGTATTCAAGTATTATCAGTAAGATCAAGGCCCAGAAAGCAGACTGCAGTGGTTGGGTGCATTTAGAATGAGATTTAAGCTAGGTTTGTTTGGTATTATGGGCAGCTAATGAGAGAAGCCGTGCCATGGGAGTATCAGCTCCAATTTATCAGGTGCTCTTGAGCTCATTCCTGATACTCGCCATATAGCAACTCAAAATGGTACTACAGCTTGAGCATAATTACATCAACGTATAACAAATTTCTCTAGGAAACTTTTTATGTTCGTTTTTTTATAGTTGGTGGTCGATCTTTTAGGATGATAATTGAAGTATAAAGTGAAACCTTGGCCCTTGTTGCAGTCTTCGTAAGCAATGAACCATGGAAGTTTGATGGATCTTTGAATTAAGTGTTCCGGCTGTCGATAATGCTTTGCTAAGATGCAGAAAATTCAAAAAATACTTGGAGAGTAAAATATTATGCTTTCAAAAGCAAGTGGTATGGCAATCGGTATCATTTGCGGTGCTTAAATCGGAGTTCGTAAGGGGGCTGCATAATTACACAGCTACACAAAAAAAAAATGTTTTTTCTAGCGGTCAGACCATGCTTCTTATATGTTTTTGGATCTCTATGTTTTGGATTGCCTGATAAGTGTCGCCTTTGGTTTTTCCTTACCCGTTACCTGCCAAAGCTTTATTAACTTTTAAGTAACAAGAAAATGGACAAATTTTTACTAGTTATTCTGGATTGCTGATTTCAATCCTGTAATTTTGATTTCTCCCCGTTTTCTCAATCACATCTGGGATAATCACTGTGGACTTCCATATCTTATTATTTTTGTATACCGAGACCACTGTAAAAAAAACTTCATGTTTCATGGCTCAAAGAGAGTTGTTTATCGTGAAAATTATTCAGACAACAACACTCTACCATCCTCCGTTACCCACCCTTACAGATTTTCAATGAAGCTTGTATCCAATATATGACCAGACTAGGTAAACATTTATAAAGCATGGGGACACTTAAGGCCAACAAACCCTTCTTAGAGCAAACTTTTTCAAGAAATAAATTCTTAAAAGACACATTTTAGTTCTTTTTTTGCAGTATATTTAATAAATAATATCTTTATATATGGTTAATTGTAAGAAAAAACAACTAATAATTTTGAAACAAAGTATTTCTCATCAAAAAAATGTGGGGTCTCTTAAAGCCAAAATCATCCAAAATCAATTTAAGAAAAATTAACTTATTGTGGGTAGTGTTGATTCGATACCCACATAGTACTGATACTTTTACTCCTTACTTGTATCGAATGAAAGTATCGATGCCACCGAAAATATCGGAAAAAAGTATCGAATATGAACTTGCATCGAATACTCGTTTAAAGAGACAAATTACTCTTTTTTTAAGTGGTTGTCAAGGAAAACATTCAGGCCAGAACGGCAAATTGTGATACCACATGGTTGAACCTACAGTTTACACTACTCAACACGAGTTTTTCGCCAATATATCATGGTTTTGAGATATTTCCACTGGAAACACCTGAATCATATAGAAATGACGTTAACTTAAGTATATGGTATTTATTATGTTTAGATGGAAATCGCTAGAAAATTTATAATAGAAGAAAAACTAATCAACAGATTATAACTTGTTAAAAATATTTTTTTTTAATGAAAAGGTTTCAGTAAACATTATGTTCTACATGCATGGCAGGCAATATTTTCTAGAACTTCAATACTGTACTGCAATATTTTCATACATTGAAAATATGATAATTTTGAATAATTCCGCAGTAGTATTTTGAAATATACTATTAATTGCTGTAAAATATTGTAACACGACTCACTATCTTAAATATTGTATAGCAATATTTCAGTTTTATAAACCAATGTTTTCCAAAAGTATCGAGTATCCGATACTGCCCCTTTTTTGTCGATACCAAGTGAAATACTTATGGCATGGCATCGAGTAAAAAAATTCATTCGACGAAAACATTCATATAAAATTTTTATGAAACTGATGTTTAAATACAATAAATTAAATACGATGATGCATTTGATGGACCGTATCAGACTAGGGAGAAAAGTGGATAAATGTCTTAAAGCTTTAGGAAAAATTTTTGTTTCCGAATTTTCTTAACCTAAAAGAATGGCCGAAAATGACAAAAAAATTCACAGAATAATCAAATTAAATTTTTTTAAATAAATATTATTCAATGTGGATTCCAATACATTTTTTTTTATCGTGAAAGACATAATTTTGATAACTTATTGACTTGCCATTACTGATAATGAACCCAACCTCAAAAAAATGATCGAAAATGCCAAAAAAAAGGCAGAAATTAATTTTTTTCAAATGATTATCAGTGGGAATTTGGGCCATTACCAATGATGAAAAGCCCGGATGAGGTTGGCATATATTCCCTAAATTCGTGCAGTCACAGCATTGAAAGAAATCTTCCGAGTCGGGTGCTCTGAGCAATAATGGGTTAAAGGATTAATTATGTTTTAAGATTAACAACTTTGAAGCTTATTCAATAACACTGCATGGGTTTGGTGAACAATATTTTTCCTAGTGTTTGCGAATGAATTTTTCATGCTGAACACGAGGTCAAACACTTTCCATTACGTCACGTTTTAGAAAAATGGGGTTCAAACCCCTAAAAATACCGTTTTTGGCCATGTAGCACAACTTCGTACGATTTCAATTCAAATTTATTTTTATAATTTTTTCTTTTATTTGACTTCAATAGATTTTATTTTGACTTTTTTTCCATCCACTGGCAATCAATATCAAAAATTAGGAAAAGTTTTCACATTTCGGGGGGGGGGGGCGGTCAGAACCCCCAAAACCTCCCCCCTAAATACGGCCTTGGGTGCAGCCATGTGGTATCACAATGAGCCGTTCAGGACTAAGTGTGTCTCTAGACAGTCACTTCAACCTAACATAAGTTTGAAGAAATTAGGGACTCATCTTAAAACTGTGATTGGTATAAAATACCACCTAGAAGCTAGTTAAAATTTTCACGGTATCAGTTAGGGCTATTTGGCGAAGTTGAAGAAATTTTGCTGGTATACTAAAACTAAACATTGTGGCCAAGAAATGAATCCGTATTTTTGTTTTATAATCGAATAATGACTGATGGGTGTCTATCCGCTTTTCTCGAGCCTTTTCTAGAATGAGAATATAATGAATATACTAACCCTCTAGTAAGCCAGTTTTTTCAGCAATAAAAAGTATGAAGATTGATTGATTTTAATGTATAAAGTTCAGAAATTAAGTCGAAAATCGAATTGGAGTCTTTATTTTTGCTCGAGGTGAGACAATAGGTGGTCCATTAAAAAGCTTGTAGTCTCGATAAACAGAGAAGTATAAAATTATTTTGCATTCAAATTGCATTAATAAATAAAATACTTCCTAATACTTTTTCAACTCCAACAAAAAACTATAAATATTTTTTATTAATAATTTAAAAATAATTTTAAAAAAATTATATCAAATAATTTTTATGTCACCCTGCCTACCAGAGGGTTAACAATGATGGACATACCTGGCCTAAAGCCAAACAAGATAAGGTTTCATTTTTCACACCCTGTAGAAATAATCCCGTATGCTAAGTATTTAAGTATGTGTTAAGCCGATTTTTCCACTGTGACGAAAATAATGCAATACCAATTTCTTCTAGATTGGGAGTTTGAATATCCACTAACTATAAAAATTACACAAATTTAGAAAACATTTATTAGAAAATTGTACGAAAATTTAAAACATTTAGTTGGCACACTATAACCTAGAAATTGTGGAACATATCAATATTTCTAATGGACACTAAGTTATTTGTTTACTTATCTGTTCAATTTTACTTTTTCATAAAAACTTTATGCTGAACCCCTAGTGGATCCTAGCGCAGAGAGGTTTTGACTATACCCCTCTTCGCCCCCTCTTCATAGTTTTATACCAAAAGTTGTAACAAGAGTGAAAAACTAAAAAACGAAGTTCTCTTCTTAGGAAAAGTTTGGATCCCACTATCGGGGTTTTGGTATGAGAGGAGGGAGGAAGAGATTTTAGGAATATTTCCTTGCCCTCGGCCCTCTTAGCGATTAAAATCTCATACATTTTAATCGTTTTGTCATGAATCAATAAAGCATTTTGAAAGGAAAGAAAAAATTAAAACTTCGATCAGAAATTTTGGGATCACTTTTCTTTGCATTTCTCCCCACAATGCAATGTATGCGTACTATGCATAATGCGGGTCACTGCGGTATGTGTGAGCGGGTCATAATCATATATTTACTCGATGAATCGTGAATGTGTAAACATTCAAAATTGCATTTTTTCCCATCAGCTTATTATAGTTTATAGTTAGTTTCCCTTTAGTTTTTCTTCATATTTATTTTACATGGCAGCGTCTGTTAGCATTGATGCTGATGCTGATTCTGATGAAGTTGATGATGGCAAGTGTTTCTGATAGTTAACTGCGCAGTGAAACGATTATGTACTGGAATGTTTGTGTATACAGAAGAAAATGAATGAATGACTGGATGAAAGAAGCTGTTTCGCATTGCACTGGCACTTTCATTTTTACTTGATGTATCGATAATTGGATTTTTATTAAACGAAGAGAAATTTAATTACTTTCGACATTGAAAAAAAAAACTTTATTATTTATTTTTTTCCAAGAATCTTTTTAACTCAATGTCAAATAATAAATGCAAAAACAATATTTAATAATGCTAATTACAATATAAAAAACTAGGAAGCACAAGAATGATGGAAGTGAAAATAGATTTATATCCATTTTAAATAGCTTAAAAGCTACCCAATTATTTTCTAAACAATTTAAAATGTATTTTCTTCTTTCGTTTTTTATAGCATATATGTAAATCGTGCTCCTTTAGTTTTTTTTATTAGCATGATTTTATTGCGTAGGTATATTTTTTGACTATTTATTTTTATTTATTACACAAATACTATTACTATACATGGTATAGCAACGAAGAGCAGTTCAATACCCTCTTCAAAATATTTTCAACACTCAATTGACTTATGCAAATTATAAACTAGAACTGTATATAGGAGAGTTCGTGTGTGTGTGTGTGAGCATATACACTTATAAATATACCATACATACAAACACTCGATTCACTCACTCACTCATTCACAAAGCAACCAATTTAACATGTTTGAATACATAATCTCAAAGGACTCATTACTTTTTTATAACAGATACCAACACACACGCACACACATCATACATATATATTCATACATCATTCAGCAATATTCTTTTTGCATATGTGTGTGTATTTGTGTAGATATGTAAAGCACAAGCTGCATGTAAAAGTTAAAAAAAAAAAATTATAGCATATCCTGACAGCATATTTTTCAATAAACACCCTCAACTATTATCAATGCGCTCGTATTTTATAGACACATATACACAAGTACATGCATATCTATGTATTTGTTTATTTATAATGAAAAAAATACCAACCAGCATCCGTTGACCTTCGATATTTATGGTTTTTAAAAGTATATGCAGCAACAACATGAACGAAAAAAACAAAAACAAAAACATGCATATCTTTCATGCTTACCCTCACAACAGAGAAAAACTGCTAGCTGCCAGGATGTGTACTACTACGAGTATGTGAAGTATGGGTTGAGCTACTTTTCATATTTTTTGAATTTTTATCATTTTCAAAAAAAGAAAAAAGCTTATAAAAAATAGAAGAAGACAGCAAGGAAAAAATTGTGTGGGGTCGTAAATTTTAACAAGCAAAACTTTATATGTCGTTGTTGTCGGTGTTGTTGCTGGTGTTATTCTCTCATTGTTGTATAAAATGATCTTTTAGCATGAAAAATTGCCCAGGCATTCAAAAGCAGGAGGAGAAACTGTAGCAGCAGCAGTTGTAGTTGTAGCTGTTCTAGCAATAGCATGCATAACATCAACAACAGCTTCAACTAGCAATATACAAAGACAATATTTTTTTTATTTTTTGGCACCATCTTCCTAACTATACTCACATATGCAGTTTTATCTTCCTTTTTTTTTATAGATACAATATTTCTCTGTTTTGTATTCTATAGCTACAATCTCTTTTACAGGTAATTTTGACTTTTGTGTATATGTTTTGTCGGAATTTTATGTACTTCAGCGTGTTGTAGAATTGGTTGGTTTTAGTAAACATAGTTTTTGTTCTTGCAACACATTCAGTTGTAACTACATCAAAATTGTTTTAAAATTAGTATTGTCTAACTTAAGGAGAATGAACTTTATAGTCCTGAGTGCTAACAAACTCATAACAGATTACGTGGAGTTTTGGAAAAGAAATCTGTGAAATCCTTTTTAACTAATGCAAATGGTGATATAATATGTTGGGAAGAGACTTCGGCACGAAAATATACACTTATAAATCTCAAAGCTATTAGAAATTTGACATAGATTTTTATTTACAAATTTCTGAAATCTATGAGGCTTTCTTGACTTTATTAGTGATCAGTTAAACTATTACCAAACCGTCTCTTTCAGATCATAATTTGTATTCCCTCTTTCAATCAAATAACTTTATCTGATCGTTTTCTGTCTGATTACTTTCTGTATAGTAATTTTTGAACTTTCAGACCACATTTTGCCCGAACTATAATTTTTTGATCACTTATTATTTTCTGTTTGATTACTTGTTTTATGAAAATTTCGTTCTGATCAGACGCTGTATAATCACTTTGCATATGACAAGCTGAGAGGAAAAGCGGGCTAAAATTTATATAAGAGCAAAAGTGAAATAATTTAGAGTGTCAGTGCATGAATGGCATAAGTAATACGGTTTAGAGTGAAAATGAAACGCCTTAAAAGTAAGAACCAAAATGATATAACAATTCTTTCAGAGCAAGGTCAGCATAGTTTTTTATTCCGTTTTCGCTGTGAACATATTTCGTTTCACTTTTGCTCTGAACATATTTCGTTTTGCTTTTGCTCTTAAGTAAAATTATTCCACTTTTTTTCTGAACGTAGAAGTTATACCACTTTTCCTCTCAGCCTCTCAAATGAAGACGATTCGGTTTTATATCACTTTCGAATGATAAAAGACAGGTTGAGAGGAAAAGCGGGCTAAAATTTATATAAGAGCAAAAGTGAAATAATTTAGTGTGTCAGTGCAAGAATGGCATAAGTAATACGGTTTAGAGTGAAAATGAAACGCCTTAAAAGTAAGAGCAAAAATGGTATAACAATTCTTTCAGAGCAAGAACGGCATAGTTTTTTTATTCCGTTTTCGCTCTGAACATATTTCGTTTCACTTTTGCTCTGAACATATTTCGTTTTGCTTTTGCTCTTAAGTAAAATTATTCCACTTTTTTCTGAACGTAGAAGTTATACCACTTTTCCTCTCAGCCTCTCATATAATCATTTTATATCTGGCAATTTTCTTTCATGTGACTTTCTGTCTAATCAGTTTCTGTCTAATGATTTTCTCTCCTGATAACTTTTTATTCCCTTTTTGTAAGATCATTCTTGGTCTGATTTATGCTATGAACGATTTTCTTGTCTACTCATTTTCTGTCTAATTACTTTCTGTCTAATCATTTTGTATATGACCTTTTTCTGACTGATAAATTTTTTCCTGACAATTTCATGTGTGACAATTTTCTTTGCGATTATTTTACGTGTAACAATTTTCCATAAGATTAATTTCTGTCTGATCATTTATTATTATTATCAAAGTTATATGAGAAGTCCAAAGTGGCTGCATTTTTGACCTAAAAGACCTTTAGTGCCAGCCCCCAATTTAGAACAAACCCCGTCCAACTGACCTAAAGAAAGAAAAAAAGTTTTACTTCATTAACTAAACGAAATATTCTCTTTCTAAGCGGAGCCAGGGCTGTACATTCAAAAAGAATGCTAGTTTTTGTCTGGTCTTCTTGCAAATTTAGACAACACTCTGTCTCACTAGAAAATCCCATCTTACTAAGTTTATATCTGAGCACAGGTAACGCACTAGCAATCAAAGGTCCGAGTTGGTGTAAAAGATGGACCGATTATGGATCTGAAGAATGGCATTTGAGATCTAGGATTCCATTGAGTCCATCACTTAAAGATAGATTTTGAAGAGGCCCAGTTGAGACCGCAGCAAGGAGTGGCGCCAATGGTCATAACAGATTAACCTTTTCTGGCTAGTTCATCGGCAGCAATATGAAATATTACCCCATCATTCGAATTGGAATATGGCCCCAAACTAAAATGAAGAAAAGACCCAATATTTTTATAATGTTTGTTGATCGACACTTTTAAACTCACTATTTCTTCAAGCTCATTCAAAATTTCTTTGTTGTCTTACATTTGCAATGCATTACCGATTGCAAAAACAAAATTGTTTTAGAAAGAATAAATACCTTATGGACCTCATGTACGCCCGGACTGCCAAGAAGCGACCTTAACGCCCAAAAAAAAAAAATTTTTTGGGTGTTGCGACCACCTCAGTTTTTAGTTTTTTTTATATCAATTGAAAAATATTAAATGAAATATGTGCTTTAGGAGCGTTCCAAAAAATTGGGCATTGCAAATGCTTCTTAGTTGAGTGTTATGGCTGTTTTTGGTGCGACCACAACGCCCAAAGTGATTTTGGGCATTATGTCTATGTGAGGTCATCAAAAACCATTTAGTACTTCACTCCAAAAGTTCAAAATGGTCCCAAACGCATTGCTCCAGTTATAGAAAGACAGGCTAGCCTCTGTACCTTGCTATATTGGGTGATAATCGATACCAGCGTGACTTTAGTCTCATTTGCTATAACAAGTCCAGCTAGCATATTGCAAAGCCAGTAGATCATCTTGGGATTACGACTCCACGCCTTACCAAGTCTTGGTGAGATATTCAGGCAGTCATTAATAGTAACAAAAAACTAGGCGCAATCAGTTCCTTGACAATATTCAGGTGATTTTTTTTTTACAATTTCAAATCCCTTAATTGAAAATGAACAAATACTCCGCTTGTGCCATACATAGCTAGGCAAACACGGTTAAAACTCACATTTGCTAGACCAGATACTTCCATTGTTGCAGGCAACTGGATGTTTTTAAGCTGGACGAAGTCTTAATGGTGAATAAACATACAGTCAGATTCAGTATCCTTCGTAATACTCACTATCGCAGAGTGAGAAAAGAAACTCAAGCTTTCTCTACATGCTTCCCAAACCCAGTAATGCCGTCGCCGTGCCATATGGCACCTTGTCGCGCTGAGCCGTTTCTGAGCCAGGTTCAAAAAAATTTGTTTCTCAAGTTACTTTCTTGATCTATCTACGTTGGTTCCCACTCGTCCTTAATAGGTTAATAAACTCGCTTGAAATGGCATCACAACAAAGCAAACTAAAGTACGAACGTAGAGGCCCAGCGATAATTTAGAGGTCTTTTGTTTTTCCAAAAAACAAGCAAAAACGGTCACTCATCAAGCCATTTTATATTTAGCTTAAGGCCATTTTTTATTAAATTAAATTTTTGCTCTTACTCCAAAAATATGTCGAAAATTACACTAAAGTAATCAACTCACTAAAAATTTAAGGGGAGCTTCTAGGAGAAGGATATGCCCCTCTAAATAAATAAATATTTATAAAAGACAGAGCAGATAGTTAGAAAGAAACAATAGAATTTCATTTCTTCAAAAAATAATAATAATAAACAATACAATTGTAGTCCAAGCAATAGCACTGATGCCTGCTGATGTTCTCTTATCCACTCTCTCGAATACACAACAAATAACACTTTGTCTCTCGTATTAGTTCTTCTTTCCAATCACTATGGTAATACTCCTCGTGCAGCCCTAACAAACTCAACTGCTCTAGGAGATATTTCACTAGCTAAAGGCCAGAAATTACAAAATACTGTTCTAATATGACGAGAATTCAAGTCAAGTTTAACCCTTTCTTCTCAACTTTTTTATTGGGGGGTAAAAAAAATTGTTGTTGTTTTATATTCGTAGATTCGGACTTTCTTAAGAATAAAAACCAAAAAAATTATGAAAGTTTTTGGGAAAGGCAGTAGAGCTTTTGGAATTTTGTACATTATAATGACCCAAATGCATGAAAGGAGTAAAAATTCGAAAAAAAATTTTAATTTTTGAATTTTTTTGTGGAAAAAACAGCTATGGTTTATTTTGCGATGTAAAATAAACTTTTAGTTTAGAAAATACTTTTAAAAACAAACTTGTTCACTAAGTATAAAAGATGAAAACTTGAAACATGTTTGGAATTTGTGTTTATTTTTACTAAAGTCAAATATACAGAATTTTGATGTTCAGTGGCCTATAGTAAAATTTCATGAACAACATATTTCTTCAACATATTAACCCTCTATCAACCCTCGTAATGGGTCAAAAAAGAAACTTTTTCGAAAAAGGCAAAAACGACCCATAATGGTGGGTGCCAAAGGGTTAATATGAAGGAAGAAAATATTCTACGGAAAATTCTACTATAAATTGCTAAACATACAAACAAGCTCTGATGCAAAACTAGCAAGTTAACTTATGGTTTATTATACATAATCTGTTAGAAATGGGCAAATTTTGGGCCTACGTTAAAAAAAATTTGATGTATATTTTTAAAACTCCGAGACCCGAATAATTTTCTTTCTCGAGTTCTATCAGCATCCATTTTCAGAACCTTGGTTTTTTTTCGTTTGTTGAACAAAAAAACACATCAACACTATCACAATTTTTTTAACACCCGCAGAAAATAATTCAAAAATCATCAGCCTTTCATGTCTTTTGTACACAATAGTAACCAAATTATTTTTTGTACATTAAAGTTGCGTGAATTTGTACACCATAAGGTAAAATTTTTTTAATCATGTAAAACAATTTTTTTTAACAATTTTTTTTTAAGTTATTAATTTTGTTTTAAACTATTTTAATTAAAAAAAAAGTTTACATACTTGCTCAAAATTTTAATCTTTCTAAATTCACACAAATGTAATTTGGACTGTTTTTCAAAATCAAATAAAAAAAAAACTGTACTCCCGTTTTTGCTCAAACTTAAATTATAAAGAGAAAAAACATGCTTGATTTAAAAAAAAAAATTTTATTTTTAAAATTCTTGATAGGTTTGAAATGAGAAGTAGTGAAATATGAACATTTTTTTATACAATATATTAGCCAAAAACAACGAAAGGGTTAAAGAGTTCCAGTTGAAGTCAAAGCAATCGATAGAATTAAATATTTTTTGCATTGTAAATTTTTGTGGTAGAATTTTCAGAAGCGATATTTTGATGCAAAAATGTCTCCGCTCTTTTCAGCGACAACGCTGTCGCTTATAGAGTACTCAAAAGTATCGCTCAAACCGGAATTTATTCTTTTTCCTCCATCAATTTTTATTTTTCAGCTGGTTATTTTTCTCTTCGCTTATTTTTTGTACCATGAATCAGTGTTGTACAACGACAAAATATTTTTGCAATCTTAAACATAATTTTTTTTCGCTTTTCTTTGTAACTACATACTATACACAATAATTTCCACAGCCAAAACCATCATCAGCAGCAGAAAGAAAAAAACAACAATAACAGTAAAATACCATCATGAAGACAATGTATTTGCGGTTATTGTTGTAAAAATTTCAACACATGTGTGCGCGCATCCATCGCATATTTACGTTAACAAGGGTATGTATTTATGTATGCATACATAAAGCAGTACACAAATGTCTGTGTGTGTGTGTGTAAGAGTATGAGCGCATTTTAGCATGAACGCTGTCGGTTTTGCCTTCTTTACTCACTGATAAATAAGAAAAAATTGCTGCCATTCTTTTTTGTTTTCCGGTTTTTTTCGTTCTCGATTTTGTAATTTATTGACGCAAATAATGTGGAAGATTGTTTCGCGGTTTTCTGCTTTGCAAATGACTATAGCAACAATATTTTATACATAAATACATAGATACCATGCCCCTATAACTACACATGTTCAATGTATATACAAACACACATATGCATATATTAAAGAAAGGAAAATGTATTGAAGTAGAATTGTATGCCATAAATTTATGTAAATGATGGGCATGTGTGAAACTTTGCATGTGTATGTGTGTGTGTGTGTGTTCGTGTGAAAAGGGAAAAGTTTTAAATTGTAGCTTATTAGATTTGATTTTGAAATTTCTATTAGCGTAAGTATTTAAATTTTAAACTTTTAACTTTTTTTGGCATTCACTATTTCATTTTTCTATTTTTGTTAACTAGAAAACCACAAAAATTCATTCATGTGTGATGTTAAATTTTTGGTTAGTTCAACCAAAACAAAGCACTTTCACTACCTGCTGCATGCCGCCACCGCATTTATGTTATGGTAGTACAATCAAATTGTTCCTGCCAAATTTTCGTTTAGCCTGCCTCCAGCATTCATTACATTATTGGCTAACCGCATTTGTAATTAGGCGAAAGTAGAATGGAAGAAATTCACAGACAGCTTCAGTTGTTGGTTCTGAAGCTGAAAATAAATGAACCCATATCACAAATGGTAAGGGCCTGATGAAATTGATTGTATGTGTAGTGAATGCATTTGATGTGTTTCCTGAGATTCTCATTGCAGTTGATTACATGTGCAAGTTAAGTGAAGCTAACAACAATTCAAAACATCATTAACTGAAAGTGTTCCTGCGTAACCACAATGAGGCGTGCCAAATATTAGTAGCAATTTTTGGGAATATTCCTTTGAACTTCATTGAATGTGATAGGGAATTTAAAACGTGTGAAGGTTGAACCAAAATTTGTGCATTTTTAGTGAATATTTAGTACCGAAAAAAATGGAAGAAAGTAAATGGAATTAGAACAGACAATTTGGAAGAAATTAATCGAATAGGACCATCGTTAAATTTATAATGGATTTATGTATACTTACTCTACACTAAAGATATGCGCTTAAGTTGCCCATGGTCGACTGAGAGGTCAGTAAAGTGCTGAGTGAGGATTACAAATTAAAAGACGTCCGGAGTTGGCACTGTCGTATACACATATCAAATATATATATTAGGGTTGAGTGGAACCATTTTTCCTACCCAGACCACCGGAGAAAGTTAGCATCTGATGTAGTACATGATTTTTAAATATCTATATCCAAACTTTGACAGCAATAAACTCTGACGTCTCAGGTGGCAGCACTGTTGTTCTGTCATAGTTACCACTTTACCATGGAGCGCTACACCATTTAACAACGCGCCGAAATTGTCAGAATGTATTACAATAGCTTTTCGATAGTCCAACCGAGCGATCAACGAATTATCGCGAAACTCGTGCAAAGTGGTTCGGTTACCAATCGAGCAGTCTCTGTTTTTTTTATATTCCTGCTGTTGCTGAAAGTGTAGCCGAAGACCCAAACCTCTCAATTTCTTATCATGCTCAAGGAGTTGGCCTTTTTGTGACCTCTTCTTGGCCTTAATGGGATAACATGGACGTGGTTGTTCTAACAAAATGGCACAGCATGTCATACAATGAGCGTTACATTAGAGTTGTGCAAGAAAAGTTCTCAGAACGTGTTACTTCCAGAAAAGGCGATGAGAAATGGCCACCAAGATTGTGCGATTTAACGCATTTTCAACGACTTTTTTTCTTTAAGGCTACGTTAAGTCGCTGGTTCATGCCAATAAACGAACAACAATTGACCAACTAGAAAACAACATCATTCCATCTCGAAATCCAGCCTGACTTATACAACAGAGTCATACAAAATTGGACCTCTCAGATGGAGAGGCTTATGTATTTTACATTAAGCCCAAAAGTATGCAACACATAATTTCTATATCAAAAACGGTTATGGCATATACTTACATATCAATGGAATAGTGGAACTTATAAAAAATTGCTTTTATTTATTGTATTGTTTTATTGCTTAGATTAATTTAGTTTATACTTTATTCTTTCCTAATTGAAATTGTAAACCAATATCAACATTAGGCGATGTAGACGTCCAGAAAGCGAAGAAAGTGCACTGAAGAGAGAAAATGGTTGCACTTTTTGGAACATAAAAACGAAAACTTTAAAATGAAGTAAACAATAATGCTTGAAGTATGTTATCACATGATGTAACGAGTGCAAAGGAAACTAATTTTAGTTTTTATGTATACTCAAAAAATGTGGCATCATTGTTTATTCAAAGCCTATTAATTTTAAATGACTTGTTTTCGGCGGCACCCACGACGTACATTTTTTTCCAAAAGTTTTTCAACATTTTTCAGTTGAATCAAGTTTATGATCGATATCTGTGATTTCGAATAAGTAAATGCGACTATAATCCTATTTATTTATCATATAATAATATTCTAAAATTACTTGAATGTAATTGTGTTTACGGAAAAACTTTTACTGACGTCGAGTGCGCAAAGATGGACATTTTGGTGGACCTGAGATGGAGATGTATATTTTATCTGCTTAAAATTTGTATGCTTTTCTCTGAATAAATATAATAGAAAAATGGAATATTGGCTTCAAAATCTTTACATTTACATTTATTTTTTTTTTTTTCTCATTTTTCAGTCAATTTTTAAGTGGGCCACTTTGTTGAAAATCGAAATTTTTAACAACTTTTGTGCAAAATAAAAATTTATCTCTGAGGCCAAAAGATAGACAATCAGTTGTACTTTTGTTCTTTCATATAGTACTTTAAAATATCTTATTCATTTTGGGTTCTAGAGCATTATCTCAATACTGTCTCCATCTTGGAACCTTCTCCCTTATATTTTTGTAGCCTGTTATATTTAGTTACACTGTGCTAGTCATAAAATGTAGCAGATGGGAGACATATCATTTCTAACTAATTCGGGGTCAAGGAACTCAGTGGTGATAACCGCTTCATACCAATTTTTTTTTTTTTTTGAATTTTTGGTTTGGGGGTATACTACGAAATTACATGTTTCTCTTCTTATTGCGGTGAAAATTCGTATCGAGGGGTTTTTTGGCATGAAAAAACTGAACCTGACGTTTATTTGTAGAAAAAAAACAGTTTTAGACATACCTCTCATACAAAAAACCGTAAAAAATCCCCAAACGTGGAATATTTGTATGGGAGGTACCTTTATTTTACATCGAAATAAATTACACACATTATTTTTTCATTAAAAAATAGGCTATGAAAGTTTTAGAGCAATCCGCTAGGAAATAAGCATCCACTTCTCATCATCAGCGATCAAACGTTACTAAACGGAAAATACACTATCCGACAAAAATACATTTTTCCAAAAATAACAAGGTTCTGCAAGTGGATTCTGATAGAACTCGGGAGCAAAATTATACAGGTCTCTGCGTTTTAAAAGTTTACCTCAATTATATTTTGCACGTGGGCCTAAAGTGTGCCCATTTCTAACAGATTAAGTAAAATTAACCATAAGACAACTTGTTAGTTTTGCATCAAAGCTTGTTTGTAAGCTCGTAGCAAGTAGAATTTCCAAAAGAATATTTTCCTCTAACATATTAACGCTTTGGCGCCCCCAATTATGGGTATTTTTTGCCCTTATCGAAAAAAGTTACTTTTTTGACCCATTACGAGGGTTGATATGTTCAAGAAATATGTTGCCCATGAGATTTTACAAAAATCTGTAAGCTTAGATTTAGTAACCATAAACCCAAATGTTTCAAATTTTCAACTTTAATAAGAACTGGATGCTTATTTTTTAGCCGATTGTTCTGAAACTTTCAGAAACTAATTTCTTAACAAAAAAATGATAAAAAAAATTAAAAATAGGCTATTGGCGGGGGTTTATACTCCTTAACCCCTTATTCCACGGACTAATTGTTTTCTAACTTAATAGCTCTATGGTAATGACATAACACACACGCTGAAAAGTAATGAGCGAATAAGAAACATTTGCTATTTTCCAAATAATACTCGCTAAGATTAACTGAGTTACTGAGCTTAAGCTCAGGTTCTCAGTTTTTTCATCCCTAGGTTTTAATCTACCTATAGTGCACCTTGCACACGTATAAAAAACACAATTGGTTTTATTGCTCTTTTTTTATGTAATTCCTGTACATTGGTAATCAGATCAAGATCTTAGAATGAAAAAACCCTAGCATTAGTTGACAAAGTTTAAACTTTCAGAACTCTTACCAATACCATCATAGCTATTGAGTAATAATAGGAGACATAAATATCAATTTACATAAAAAAGTGAACGCTAGTACTACATAAGGAGTGAGATCGAAAAAATCTTAACACACGTTTTACCTAATAATTTTTTTTTGGGTGTAAAATTTAAAAATTTCTTTGATCTAGTTATCTTTGAAAAATATGTCAGTAGTTATTTTTAATGACAAACATGTTGATTTATTTATGAAGAAAAAGAAGTACGTCTTAAAATTATTAAAAATTTTCAAAAAAATCCAAATTGGTCCTACAAAAAATTGGCCAAAGAATTGAAGGTCTGCTGTCAAACTGTTTCGAATGTTATTAAACAGTTTCAGGAGAATTTGACCATCGCTAGGAAACCTGGTTCGGGAAGAAAACAAGGACCACATGATATTGGGGAAAGCCAAAAAAATAGAAAGCATATTGAAAAGATCTCCAAACACATATGGTAGAAAAGCTGCCCGGTTAGCCCAGTGCTCTGACTATTTGGTGTGAAAAGTTAAAGCCAATGCAAGTTTGAAAACATACAAAGTCCAAAAAGTTCCAGACAGGAATGCTGCAAAAAATTTAGACGCCAAAAGTAGGGCCCGAAAATTAAAATCAAATTTCATACAAAAATATTCATGTTGTACAATGGACGACGAAACGTATGTACTGGCAGATTTTACGCAGCTTCCGGGTCTAAATTTAGAATCCAAAAGCAAACAAAATTTCCCAAAAAACTCCTGGTATGTCAAGCTATATGCAGTTGCGGCAACGGCAAAAGAAGCAAGTCATTTGTTACAGTGGGCTCTATAAATACCGAAATATACGTCAAAGAATGTTTGAAAAAAAGACGTCTTCGTTTCATAAGAGAGCACAATGTGTCCACATATTTTTGGCCTGATTTGGCATCATGTCACTATGGCAAGAAAGCTCTGGAGTGGTACCAAAGTAATAACATAGTTTTTGTACCAAGAGAGGCCAATCCTCCAAATTGCCCGCAGCTAAGACCAGTGAAGAGATATTGGGCTCTTGTGAAAAGAAACTTAAAGAGCACAAAAAAGGTGTCCCAAAATATCGAAGATTTTAAAAGGAGATGGGCAAACTGTTCCAAAAAGGTGTCTGAAACAACTATCAAATCTCTAATGGAAGGCTTACCAAAAAAGGTCCGCGAGCTCAGAAAAATTGGTTAGAACTATAAAAGTTATATTTTTCTGTAATTTGTAAAATATTATCAATTCAACAAAAAAAAGTAAAAACGCGAAGATCAACTATTTAAAAATTATTGAATTTTATATATGTTAAGATTTTTTCGATCTCACTCCTTAGTATTCAGACATATTACTATCAAAAGCACAACCACCAACAAAGATCATATCCTCATTAGAAGTAAGCTCCTTGTTGTTTCAGCAGCAGTAGTTGAAATCAATATTATCGACCACAATTTCCTTACGTTTTGGATCGCTCTTCAGGCATTTGAAAGAGACATACGAGATAAAAAAGACAACAATACAAATGTAAGCAGAAATTGTAATCATACTGAGCAACCACATTCACTTTCTCATAAATAAAATAAATTGGAATGAAATCCCAAAAACTACCAAACATAGATGAGATTTATGATAAAACACAAATGGCGTTAAACAGGTATAGCAAACACACGTTCATCTTCTTTTGTGGTTTATTTATTACTGACTCGTTCTCCATCACAAAATGAGTTACAATTGACAGGCTGAGAGGAAAAGCGGGCTAAAATTTATATAAGAGCAAAAGTGAAATAATTTAGAGTGTCAGTGCAAGAATGGCATAAGTAATACGATTTAGAGTGAAAATGAAACGCCTTAAAAGTAAGAGCAAAAATGGTATAACAATTCTTTCAGAGCAAGAACAGCATAGTTTTTTATTCCGTTTTCGCTTTGAACATATTTCGTTTCACTTCTGCTCTAAACATATTTCATTTTGCTTTTGCTCTTAAGTAAAATTATTCCATTTTTTTCTGAACGTACAAGTTATAAGACTTTTCCTCTCAGCCTCTCAATTGTTCTTAAAACTAATCTATATGTCAAAAATGTGAACTTACAATCTAAGGAAACATGATAAAGAGAGTGAAAAGTAAAATATGTAGAAAGAGGATAACGTAAAATAAAACAGGGTGCTTCTGAGTGAAGCATTGTTATGACAAAAAGGGTGGTGATATACTATATTGCTACACAAGCTACAAGTTAAACTTATTTGTAAAGAGTAAAAAGAGAAGAAAAAGAAATGAGTAAAAAAAGAAGAACTATCAAATACATAATTTTGAACCAGCAAATAAACAAAGAGTTGTTTGTTTGTTTGTTTGAAGTGGTGGTTCGCTCAACGAGCCCAATTAGCGCTAACGCGCCGTTTTGTTACCACATCCTCAGTTATTTCCTGGTAGTTTCAAACGAGTTAGTTACTGCCCCTGATTGGTTATAGCCATTTCGTTTGGTTTAGGAACTTGAGTAGGTTGTTGATGTTAATTTTTGATAGCTCTCCGAGGCTGTTGAAGAGTGGTTTGCCCAGAGTGTTTAGCCTCTACTTCCACAGGGTTGGGCATTCGCAGAGGAAATGGATTACCGTTTCTTTTTTCTCTGGTTGTTTGCAGCTACGGCAGAAGGTGCTGTGAGGGATACCCATTCTGGCTGCTTGCACTCCGATATGCCAGAAGACTGTGATGACCGCCGTCAGTCTTGAAGTATCCCTTCGGGTTTTGTTGATTAGTTGCTCCGTTCTTCTCCAATCGTAGCACGGCCATAGTGCTCTGCTGGTCCTGCATTCCGCTAGCCGATTCCACCTACAATTAGCTTTTTGGAGGTATGATGCTGCGATTCCGCTTTTGACTGTAGCTAATGGTGTTAGTACTGGTTCGGCTTGTGATTCACTCAGCTAAGATCCCTTTCGTGCCAGTTCGTCAGCCATAACGTTACCCTTAATGTTCCGGTGTCCCGGGACCCAGATCAAGGAGACCCTATGTTGCTGAGCTAGTTCAATGAGGCATTCTCTACACTGGTTTACAAGATTTGATGTTGTGATGGCCGAGTTGAGTGCCAAAGAGAGTCTGAGTATAAGAAATAGAAGAACCGCCTTGAAACTGCTAGTACTACATAATAATATGTTCTGACTTCGAAATTTACTTCTAGAAATACATGACGTAACCTAAAACTTTCCACGATTTCATTAAAGAAAAAAGTCTATAAAATTGCCCTCACTCAAAAGCAAAATTACAACCTCAGACCTACAGCAAATATGATATACCCAATGTCTTTATAAATAACTATTTACAGCAAAGTAAAACCATTAGGCAAAAAAGCTGGCGCTCCCAATTTAAAATAAAAAATATTAATTCTATTTTGAACAGAAACTTACTACTTTTTTGAATAGCAAAAACAAAATTAAAGTAGATGCAATGTATAATAAATAGCTAATAAACACAAAAGGGCCAAATGTACGATTGTTCTGGTTTGGTTGGTTTGCTTGATTGTTCGCTCTGTCTATGTCTGTCCCAAAAAAAAAACATAAGCGGCTTTATTTTGTAATACTACGGGTAGGTACTTTATGAAATTTAAATCAATTTGATTGCTCATCAATTTAGTTTTATGTATGTGTTTACACACTCATAAACGTGTATATGTACTATATATGTGAGTGGTGTGCACTTTATGCTTTTACATTTTTTATTGAAATTTTCATAAATGTTGACAATAAAATTCCCAGCTAACAAACAACCCCAACAAAAAAAATGTAAAAAAAAACCTAAAATAATAATAATAATCATAATAAAAAATATATGTGTGCTGTATGTGGAAAAGAAAAAAATAAACCCATAAAAGCAACATTATTACAAAAGCCGCTTATTAAGACATAAATCAGTAAATTTTATTGTTTTCATATTTTCAATTTTTGTGCCATTTTTATTTTTCAACATTTTTTCAAAATTATTAAAAAATACCTATCAGCAGCAGCAACAACAACAACGACAACAACAACAAATAACATAAATAACGAAATCCCCGAAACTTTAGCAACCAATGTGAATAATGTGAAAAAGCAAGAAAAGACAAAACAAAAATTGTTGTATTTTTCAAGGACATGAAATGTACAGCATACACTAAATACATCTGGATGGGTGACTATGTGTAAATGTGTGTGACTATATTTATATGCGGACACAAACACACAATCACAGAAAGCAAGTGTGACATCACCTGCGCTCATGGCTTTCATTGGCTTATACTCCTTGTATACATATATGTGTATACATATAATATTATGTATTTGAGTGTATGAGTATGTGTGCTTGTATATCGTATTTCTTTTCCTTTATATATGCTTTGTATGCATGTATGTTTGTGTATGTGTTATGACAACGTCATAATGTCCTTTAATGGCTGTCACAGGAGTAGACAATAACTTGATTTAGCAGGCATAATTTTAGAAGCACTTCAATAAAATTTTTTAGCTTTGGATTTTTTTTCTTCCTTCCTTATTGCTTAGTTCAGTAGGTGGAGTAGGCGTGGAAGCAGCAGCAGCAGCAGCAGTTGTCAGTTGATTGTATAAGCCAACAGCCGTGCCAAAAATGCCTTTGACATTATATTTGTTATAGGTGCATATATGTGTGTTTGTTGTTATATATATATATATGTGTGCGTTTTTGGTTTCTTGTACATTTGAAAAATTACATGCACTAATGGATTTTATGTGATTTTTTGTGATTTTTTTTTTTTTATTTACCTAATATTTTGGGGTTATACAAACAATAATGATCATGGTCTTGGTTTTTTAACACCAATTGGGATTTCCAATCTACAAATGTTATAAATGAGCAGAAATTGTTGTTATTTACAATTGAACATATAATTGAATTGACTTGTATGAACAAATATATCAAAGTTTACAGTTAAATCAATATTTGTGCACATAGCTATAATTTTGTATTAAATAAAGTTACGCATACCACGTGTGTACCCTTCAAATGTCATATTATGTGACAAAATTCGATTTGTTTGGCTTCGGATTCAGAAAGAGTGAGTGCTATTGCTCAATGTGGATTTCACAAGTTTTTCGGGGTTAATAAAGTTAAAGATTTTTTTGATTTAATATGTTCATTCCAGGACTGAGTTCGAGCAGTTTAAAAATTTATTAAAAAATAGAAAAGATTATCGAATCTTTGTAAATTTATAAATATTTAAAATATAATAAAATAGCAGAACTATTACAATATTATTTGGACTTTTTTACACAGCAAATGGCACATTAAAAGCGATTAAACTTACAAAAAAAAGTTACGAAAAAGTATGAAGAAAAATTGTATGAGGAATGAGAAGAGAGACATGGATATGTGATTTTTATAGACTTTTATATAAAAAAAAGATTCCACAATATTATCACTGCCAGATTTAATACTGAATAGCATCACCTTTTTCCACCATCAGATCTCGTATTAACCGAAGGAAGGATTTACTTTCATAAAAATTTCATTTTGATTTCTTTTAAATTTAATTTAAATCTCTGATTAAGTTTTTTAACCCTTATATTGGCACCACGGTCTGGCCAGACCTTTTTCAACTTTGTTAACATTTTTTTATTATTTGTGATATCACCATGTTCTCCAAAATCCATGATATAATTAAATGACTATTTCTAAACAGATTTATAAAAAAATCGTAGTTCTGAGGTGAGTCTGAGGGGAGATTTTGGTGATTTCAAAATTTTAGTCATATTGGTACCACCACGGTCTAGCCAGACTGTATACATTTTCTCATAGTTTTTCCAATATTTTTGCTTTACTTCGTCATTAGTACGTGTTGTTTGTATGTATATAAACATTACCATCCTTTCTTTTTGAAATAGAAACTTATTTTACTATGAAAACAAAAGTTTTGAAACAACACACACCATCACACAAACGACCATTGGAATTGTAATTGAAAATTAGAAACCACAAATTACACTAGCTAACAAATAAATCTTCTAAACAAGATTTTGCACGACGAGAAGTGGTTACATTTTCTATAGTGAAATTTTCGTAGAATCTGAATATCCTAATGATTTTTTTTTTTTGATTAGCCCCAATTTTCCATGTAGATGGCAAAAATCAAAAATGGCACTGTTTGTAGTACATACATACTTTAATTAAATGGTTGTAAACATTTTAATTTTCAGCCAATGAATTGTAAATTTTTTTAATATTTTAGATGAGAGTTAGAGAAAAAAAAAAACATTTTAAGGTATAATACGTGCCAATGGTATCAGTAATATTACTGTTATGATTGAAAATAGGTAAAAGAAAATCGCATTTTTCATATTTTTTCAAACAAATTTCAACTTTGAAACCCTATATCTCAAAATAATTATGTGGGTGACAAAAAGCTAGCCCTACTATCTTATAGAAAATTTTATTACAAAATTTTTAACATACTTATGTATGTCTATGACAAAGTCATAATTTGCGTAACTATAGCATTTTATTAACATCAATGCAAAAACCATTTTTGCTTTTACACCAATCTTGTTCTAATCAAATAAAAAACACAGTGCAACAAAATTTCAACTTCTTGTTTTATAGTAATTTAGGGTCGCTAATTATGACAGCGTACTCAGTTTTTCTTCATCACATCCAGTTCTCTCACAATATGGACCTGATTTTGGAAAAATGGGTTCTTCAGGGGATATTAAGAAATTTCTTTATTTCAGCAGATTCGAATTTGATGTCTGAAGCAAAGTTATTAAGCACAAAAAGATAAACAATTTTTGCAAACTAAATTTTTCCCCACATGGAAAATTGAGGCTAATCGAAGAAAATCATTAGGATATTCAGATTCTACGGGAAAATTCACTATAGAAAATGTTATTGCCAGTCGTTGTGGTGAAAGTTTTTGAAAATTTGTAGAGTAGTGTAATTATTTTTTTTTCTGGGCAATGAACGCCACTATCCAACTCCTATGTAAAATTGATCGCTGAGTCTGAAAACCAACTCTATTTTTAATTCTATTGTGTGGTTTTGGAGATATCACCATTTGAATTTTTTTTATCGGAGAAAAAAATGTTTGTCTACATAATTACAAATATCTCGGAAACTAGGAACTTGATTTGAACAAAAAGTATATGAAATTAAAGATATTAAAATTTCTCATCTCACGTTCATACATTTTGATTCGTTTGGATAAATAGTTTTGGCACAATTAAGTAAATTATCAAGATATTTTACATAGAAATTGGAGAGTAGTGTTCATTGATAATTTTGGCTGTAAACTATAGAAAAGAAAACCTTTATCTTATTTTGGTTCCTCAAATACACCAGTGAAAATATTTTCTTTGTATGAGTGCTGCCGTACCCACTTGCTCAAAAAAATATCACACAAAACTTTGCGCCACTCCGTCGTTTTCAATTACATACACATGTTTCCTGGAGCATGGCGTAGTCAACCAACTCCTTTGCACAAAATCTTAGTACAATAACATGTGTGGTTTCGGAGAAATACTCAAAATAGCATTAAGATTTAATGGGAGGTGCCACGCCTATTTGAACACAAATTCAGATCTGAAACTCCAGTATAAGCTCGGTATCGGCAAATAATATTTCCATACAACAAATGGTGCCTGAGATATCCCATAATAAATATTCAGGTTATATGTCACACCCCTTTTTCTAGCTCCATCCCCATTTTTACTGTGGTAAAAGGTTTGTTAATGGGCTTAGATGAAACTTCATTTTTTGTGACAAAGTGACTAAGTCGCAACAATGTATAAAGGTATGTATTTCAAAATCTTCTATGGGTTCTACTGAATTTTACATTCCAATGTACAATGTCAGTATAAATTTGAAGGACACTTTGATGTTCAAATGAAACTTTCAATGTTATGTGTGACATTTTCATTACTCACACTAAAACACTTTTAATTCAACAAGTTGATAAACAAACAAACAAAAAAATATACCATCATTATCTTAACTCTTTAGTTGTCATATTAAAAACATTTGCAATTTTCACTCGTTATTTGCAAATTACTAATGTTACTCTTCACAGCCCACCAAACACACACACACACATACACAAACAAGCAGATATAACGAGCTCTTTTATATACGGTAACAAGGCAAGGAAGGTAAACAAGCACATACTTGACATAATTAGTTTTAACATTAATATCTCACTGAACGATTTATTGCGCATTTTGCTTATCAAAAACGCTGCAGCTTTATTTATTTTTTTTTTTTTTTAATTTTTTATTTCGTTCAACGTCATCGCTCCACTAACGCGCTCGCACGTTTAAAAAACACGTGCTGCATTTTTGTTCAAATGTTTTGCTTAGCTGTGATGGCATATATCCTTTAAACAGATATACACATATACAAGCAACTATGTATGGGTAAACCTCGAGCTAGTTAGGCAGATATGTACGTAGGTGTACTGAATTATATGCAGCCGCATTTTCATTTTCATTTTCACATTGGCAAATGCCTCGAGGGAGGCTTTAAGTTAAGGTGTTAAGATTGACAGTGTGCACGTTTTAGCTACTGCTGCTGCTGCTGCTATTGCTAGCTTTGTTGTTTTTGTTATTGCTTTAGAGCACGATTTCCAACAGCAGCGCACGATTTGCTGCTGCAACTACCGCTGCAGCTACTGTTGATAAGAAATGGAGCATAATAAATGCATTTTAAGCGTTAAGCTAATTTAAATTCAAAATAAAAGTCATCTGCATACAAAAGAGTAGAGAGTAAGTATGAGAAAGAGTAGAGTAGAATATAATGTGTGTATGTACATAGATTGTTCATGGTGGAAATTTAATACAATTCACATTACATAGTTTTGTTTTTATATATGTATGTAAGTAAATGGTGGGTGCATACACATATATAAATACTTATTGCTTTTTATGAATTTTGAACCTAGAAAAAATGGTTGGAAGTAGTGAATTGTTCTATTTGAGTGTGTTTGTTTTAATTTTAAGCTTTCTAGAAATTAAAAAAATTTCGAAACTTTTTTTGAGAATTTTTTTTTTTATATAGAAATTTACATAAGCAGCTTGCAGCTTGGGTATGCTTTAAGTTGAAGTGTGTCTTTGAGCTTATGAGCCAGTAGTTAGCGAAATTATGCCATAGCATATAATACGCAGCGAGTTTGGACATAAAAGAAATGCAGCGTAGTACTTTGGAAAAAAAGACTGACCTACTTTTGTAAAGCTAAGGTACCTTTGTTCTTTAAAACATTGGTTAATGCTCTCACATTTGTATTTAAAGCAAAAAGGAGGAATTCATAGTGGTGCAATTAGCTTTTATTTAATTTTATAGTTTTGAATGAAAGTACTGGGTACTCATGGTCTGATCCGAAAAAATAGATTTCTGCCTAAGTTGACCTTTTTGTTAGGGTGGATGAAGAAACCAAACTTCACCCTAAAGCTGAAACTAATTGAAAGGCTTAATTTTTGCTTTAAATAAAGTATGTTTGCATGTAGGTGCAAACCGGGGACAGTTATAGACTCTGTTGTGCGCTTTATCTTGTCTTTTTTTGCTGAATAATGCACTTATCCACACCTTGTAACGAAATAATTTTTCGTTACCATCATTTTTTTATTTACTACTTAGTTAGACCTGAATACCCCTAAAACATAATACTGGTTTTATGCTTGTGCACTCACTTCTCCATTTACCACCCACACTTACATACATAGGTACTATTTTTTTTGCACGCTACAGCCAATGATCGGTAGAGATGAACCGCAGTCATCTACGGTACGAAAATATTCAATTAGAGTAACTAGAATAGAGATAGTGAAAGTGATAGCTACTTATTAGTTTCAGGTGTAGGGTTATTGGCGACTCATATTGAAGGTGCATTCTGAAAATGGAGGTAAATTTCCCCTCCAAGCTGTTTTCAAGCTGTACAATAAAACGCAAAATTTACTGAAAAATCATACGATTTTACAGGTTTCAATAGAAAATTTCTAGGAAAGAAGAAGAATTTAGGTTTCTTATGGATGTATAGTAAAATGAAAGGGCATTAAGTTTCTTGCTGTAAACCGGAGAACATCACCTTCCCGGGTATCCCATAAAAGTTTTTTTTTAAAGAAAGTTCCAGAAGTTTTTTTAACTAAATTTGAGTGTATATTTTGGAGCATACAATTACTATATAATATTGGCACGTGGTTATAAAAACCAATCCTGTTCTGGATGGCAAGCATTTTAATTTTTGGACGCTCATAAAAAGAGCCTTGCTGACATCAAAGGAGGAGCAGCATAAGAGTTTCCTGTTGATATAAAGGAATAAGGCTTAATAGCATAATCAACATTTACATCCTTTTGTTTCTGCTACAATGTTTTTTTTATTTTTCAATAAGATATACGTGTTCTAAATAAGTTCTAGTGCTGTAAATTAAATAATTTCGAGAAACTATAAATTTTAAATATGCTAATTTATAAATTTTCTTAATTCTTACATATATATATATTCTTGAATTTGTAAAGTTAAATGCAAAAATATCATTCAATTTAGTAATTTCTTATAATATAATAAATCTATGAAATATTAAAATAAGTATTCATGCAAATAAGTACGTATAAATTTAAATAATAACAAAAGCCTAAAATGAAAACATCAGTAAACCGTCGTCGCTGGGCCCACCGTCGTTCCGGAAAACTCATGTAAGTCATAAAATCTAATTTTTTTTATATATACATATTGTATTGAATCTCGCTACATACTTTCTTGCATCTATATTTTTTTTTTGGGTATTTAATTATTATTCTAGTATTTTCAAAATTTGATTTTTGATTGAAATTTGCATTTTTCTACGTAATTTTAAACAAAATCAGATTGATAAAAATATAAATTTAAAACAAGTTTCATTTTGAATAAATACCTAACTTTAACCTTAAAATAAATTAATGAATTATTTGCTATAAAATGAATTACACTTTCCAATTTTCTATTTATTAATAAATCTCTGAATATGTTTATATTGTAAATACAAGCGTGTTTGGTCTGAAATTCAAAGGATTTTTATGAGGAAATAATTATGTTTTAGGGACTTTCGATTAACATCTAACGAAGGTCATGGATGGGAGGGCTAGGGCATCCGCTTTGAAATTAGTGTGATGCAATAATGGGAGAAATGGGGTACAACAAAATAGGTAACATGTGTGTGCGATATCCAATCCAGCAGTAGTTTGTAGTATTTGAGTGATTAGATAGAGTTATCGCGTGCATATATTTTCTTTTGTTCGTTTGTCTTGTTCGTGTGAGAATTGGTGGATCTTAAGAGCCTCTAAAGAACCTACGAAACTGAAGCTCCGGGACACAGCTAGATGCACGCAAGAGGGTCCTTAAGATGTACACATATAATTACCCTTCACATTTACACCAAAACCAGTTCTATAAATATAATCACAGTGTGAATACGAAAAGTCAGCTCGCACAATCACGAACACAGGGAAACCATAACAACCTGCTGCACATAGGATACATTTACATGCTACAGCCAAAGATCAGATGGAGTAACTAGAGTAGACATAGTGAAAGTGATAGCTACTTATTAGTTTCAGGTGTAGATTTATTGGCGATTCATATCCAAGGTGCAGATTTATACAAAAAAAAATCATACAACTTTACAGAAGAATTCAGGTTTCTTATAGGGGTACTGTAAAATGACAGGGCATTAAGTTTCTGGCTGCTAACTGGTGAACATAAACCTTCAGGGGTATACCATAAAAGTTTTTATCTGTAATAAAAAGAAGATTCTTACTAAATTTAAATGCCCGTTTATTTTTTGTAATATATAAACGTAATTTTAGCACGTTTTTTGCAAAAACCAATTCTATTCTGGATGGCAAACATTTAATTTTTGAACGCATAGCCACGCTCATAAAAAGAGCCTTACTGAAGAGCCTTAAAGGAAGAGCAACAGAAGAGTTTTCCGTTAACGTAGAGGAATAAAGCATAGTAGCCCAACAGCATTTACATCCTTTTTTATAAGTTAAAATGTGATTAACTTTCAATAAATTATACGTGTTCTAAATAAGTTTCCAGTGCTGTAAAACAAATAATTTTGAGAAACTATAAATTTTAAATATGCAAATATATGCATTTTTCTTAGTTGTACTCTTTTATTTCCTACGTAAATTTAAGCAAAATTCAATGATAAAATCATTGGTTTAAATGAAGTTTCATTTTGAATAAGTACCTAATTTCAACCTTAAATTATTTTTTTATTTAATCTTTGAATAAGTTTAAAATGTATATACAAGTTTGTTTCGTCTGAAATTCGAAAGTTTTTATGAGGAAATAATTAAATTTTAGGGGCTTTCATATTAATTTCAAACAAAAGTCATGGATAGCAGGACCAAAAGCATCCACTGTACAATCTTTGTGATGCAATAATTGGAGAAATAGGGTACAGCAGACCATGTAACATGCGTGTGTGATATCCAATGCAGCGGTAGTTTTTACAATAGTATCGGAAAGATTAGATAGGTTTATCGCGTGAATATATTTTCTTTTGTTCGTTTGTCTTCTTCATGTGAGAAATGGTGGACCTTTATAGTCTCTAAAAGCTTCAGGATACAGTTAGATGCAACCAAGGGTTTCCTTAAGATGTATTTATATAGGGTAAAATGGGGTACCTTTGACACTGGGGTACATTTGACTTTACCATTTTCAGTGTGACCACGCCCTAAAAGCCAAAAAGTTAAAATGCAGATAAAAGCTTAATTTGATTTAAAGAAACATTATGAACTTTTAGGATTCCACTTTAACTCTTCTTGGATTAATACGTGTTTTTGTAAATTTGCTAACGCTGATGTAATTTTAACCAACTAGCATGTAAGCGTTTTGTGAATTAATTGTAGCTGTTTTTTAAAAAAGAGTAACGAAATTTGTTAGCACTGCTCTTTAATATTAACAAAAAAAAATTGTGTTTTGTGAAAATAAAACAAGAAGATAAATTGAAAAAGAAAAAACAAATCATTAAAAGCTTTTGGAGCACATTTGGCTTTTACCAAAGGGGAATATTTATATGTATTTATATCAGTTGATCCTATATAACATATTTACGTATTTACAATACAATTGTTATATTTTCTGTCTATAAATTTTTAAAGATTGGGTACGTAGCTAAAAAAAGAGCTATTTCAGATTAAAAAAAAAACATGAAACGGTGACATCAACTTCTGAAACATATGGGGTAAATAAGACAAGATTTAAGGTCTTTCATACTAAATCTTGGAGTCGTACCACTAATGTTTTTTGAAATATTCCATAATTAAATCTCAGGTTATATGGGAGGTGTTACACCCCCTTTTCCAATCCCACGCACGTTGTTCCTGTAGTACTACATTGTCAATCAACATCCGTTCGTGAAATTTCAGTACTGTATTGAGAATGGTTCTAGATATATAACAATAAAAGCGTATAGTTTGTATGGGAGGTGTTACACCTACTTGTAATTTTGAACTCAGACTATGCTTATCTTATCACCAGAGACATAATGCATCATTATGCAATTTTAAATTAAAATTTTGCTAAATAGAGAGCAAATAATAATCAGAATAGAAAAATAAAATAATAGTAATAAAATAATGCATTTGTGTACAAATTTGTGTCAATCTCTGCTTCAGTGTTACTTCGAGATATACACACATATTTTAATTTTTATACATATATACATACGTATGACAAAGTTATTGACCTTAGTCAAATTTGCCTTTGGTCACTTTTGACAAAATGGATTTTTTGGAAAAAGTACAAAAAAAAAGTGATGCAGTTTTTATAAAATTATAGTTTTTTCGGGGTTTGATCTAGAAAAATCAGTGTTTTAAAAACAGTAACATCTTTTGAAATCTATCAATAATTTTCAGAATTACAGGTCTTTGAAAATTAAGGGTCAAAGGTACCCCACTTTACCCTACATTATTACCTAACCTAACCTAACCTAACCTTTTTTTTTTTTTTTTTTTTTTTTTAACGAGGAGGAAAGCATATAAAGCCACCCAGTCAGTGCGTGACATTCTCACGCTAAAACCACCTCTCGTCCGTACGGATATTCCTCCCGGAACCACCTTTAGGTATTACGTCGGAAGGCCGTAATGAGCTTAGTGCTCAATCGTCAGTATTGGTTTCTGTCAAATTCTGTTCGGTTTTATCGTCGGTTGACGATATCTGGCTCCATATTTGTAGTGTTCGCCGTGCGCTCGACTTTGCGCGCACGCTCTGCATCATACTGAGTGGTCATCATATCTGCAGCAACCTTGCATGCAGCATTCCATTTTTCCGCTGTGTTACACATCTGTGTCGTCAGATTCCTTTCTGTAGGGGGTTCTCCAAAGGCTTTCTCCAGCTCATCTCTGTTTTTGTTAAAACGCGGGCATTTAAAAAGTATATGCTGCGCGTTCTCCTGTTCCTCTGCGCATCTGGGGCAAAACGGGTCTTCTTTTCCGGTGTTGATTTTATGCAAGTACTGCTTTTAAGCACCCATGGCCACTAAGCAGCTGCGTAATGTGGTAATTCAGTTTACCATGCCAGCGTGACATCCACTCTTCTATATCCGTAATGAGATTGTAGGTCCATCGACCCTTCTCGGATGACTCCTATCTTCGCTGCCATTCCATGATGGTACGCTGTCTTTCTTCTGTTCTTATGGCTTCGGTTGATTTTGTGTCACGTCCATATAACCGCTTCATCTCTTGTGCCTGTAAATCTATGGGCACCTTACTTGCTATGACACAAATAACATCGTCCGATACTGTGCGATACGCGCTAGCAACCCTCAGGGCACTGAGCCTATATATTGCACGGAACCTAACCTAACCTAACCTAACCCAACTTTGAAAATTAAGTGCCAAAGGTACCCCACTTTACCCTACATAATTACCTAACCCCATTTACATCAAAGACAGTTTTATAAAACTTTGTGCGAATACTTAAAATTAACTCGCATAATCACGAACAATAGGAAACCATAACATGTACGGATAAAATATATGATTATCTTTACTAGTCAAAAAATATATCTATATTGACAAGTGGCCGGATTAATTTTCTAGCTTTCTTTTGCTGCCTGGATAGCATGCCTGACTATCTTGCCTTAGTTGGCTGGATAATGCAATTCCTTTGCTTTTGCTGGGCAGATAAAACAGCTACATTGCCTCCTATCTACCTTCACTGACTAGATATTATATCGGTATTGCCAACTGACTAGATAAAACAGCTACCTTACCTTTGTTGTATAGATAATACCCGGCTGGCTGAACTAAAATGTTACGTAATACACCTATCTTGTGTTCAATGAATAAAAACCATGTCAGTCTTGCCTTCACTGTTCAGACAATATGTGTATTGCCAAGTGGACAAATGAAACCACAATCTTATCTTTACTTCTCTGGTAATATCCTTATTTAGCCATATAAAACCACTTTCTTAACTCCAAAGAGCTAATAACATACAGACCCAATCTTCACTGGCCAGCTTCCTTCCATTAAATTTCCTATATTTGCAATGTTGCATTAAAGAGCATTATAATTGCACTTATCTTGCCTCATTGGACTAACAAAGCAATTATATTATATTGCCTGCAATGGGTCGAAAATATGCCTATTTTTCATTAAGTTGCCAGAAAATACGCCAATCTTGCCTTAAGTAAATGGAAACAACATCCATCTTCCCTTCAATTGCTTGACAATGCACCTATCTTAACTTCACTAGCCGGTTAAAACAACATTATTGTATTTAGTGAAAGGTGAACACACATAACCTAACTTTACTGGTCGAATAGGACTCCTATCTTTCCATAACTGGACGGGTAGTCCTCCAATCTTACCTTCGCTGTCCATCTAATACACTTACTTTGCCTTATGGAGCTGGATAAAACACCTGTCTTGCATCTTACGTCTTATCTTTTTTCCTTTAATTGGCTGATAATACTCATCACTTATCTTCACTGTCCAGATAATATACCTATATTGCATTAAATTGCTGGATAATTCACTAGTGTTTTCGACAGTGCTCGAAAAATGCTCCCATATTGCATTATCTGTCCGAATAAGACTCCAATATTGCCTCCATTGGCCGGATAACACACTAATCTTGTCTCAATTGTTTGGGAAAAACAATTATCTTGCCGAATAATGATTAATACACATAACCTAAATACATTTACAATAATTACATCATTTTTTCGGATAATTCACCTATCACCTTTTCACTGGTCGACTATTATCTTAACATTCTTCCACAGGCTGGTTACAACACCTAATTTGCCTTAAGTGGTTAAATAATAAACATCTCTTACCTTAAGCCGTCGGACAAAAGAAACCGTATTGGACAGATACTACATCTAACCTATCGTCATTGGGTAATTATATTACCGATTCTGCCTAAATGACTGAATAATAAAACTTTCTTGCCTTAAGTCGCCAGATAATACAAGTGACGGGTAATATACACATCGTCGAGAAAATATAATATATAATTTGTTCTATATATTTTCATCTCTGAAATTTCTTGAAAGCATTTACTTTAGACTATTTTATAAATATTATTAACTAACGTAACTCATATACTTTTTAAATTGCATGGAACCCCTAAAAGTATGCTTTAAGAATTCAATCAAAAATTTTCACTTTCACACTGTGATAATAATGAAATTCCGGAAATTTCACTAAATACACACGCACATGCATAGTCACATGCTCACACGTGCATACATACAAGTGAAGTAACGGATCTCTGCATACGCATTCGCCACATACATTCGTATAATTGTTTGTGAATTTTTAAATAAAGCAAACTGCGCTCACAGAAATTTTTCCATTTATGTTGGTAAACAAATTTGCTCAGTTCCTTATTCAACTTTGTTCAACTTTGTCAAACAAAGCCGAAAAACCAATTGAACCACTTTTCTAAGATATAATTTATCACTACAGAATAACTATATATATATAAAAAAAATTTTACTAACTTAGAAGATAAAGTCTAAGTCGATTCAAATATTTCTTTAAAGAATCTGTAAATAACTATAAGAAAATATTGAATTTTGTCTTTTTTTCTGAGTAAAGTTAATACATTGAAGAAGCAAATTTGTTTTAAATATTTCTTTTATATTCGCATCCGCATTCGCGTCTACTTTCACATCCATAAAACCGACATCCGTTACATCACTAATACATGCCCACATATATATACATATTTAATTTATGCAAAATTCTTAGTATCACACATTCATAAACGCTTCATTGGCACACCAGTTTTCGTTGGCGTTGTCGTCTCGTTTGAAACTCCTGCTATATTATCAATTTGCTTGCTTTTCTAACGTTTTCTAAATAATATTGCTATTTTTTTTATTTAATTTTTTTTGTTTGAACTCACATTCAATTAGCATAGTTATTGCATATAAGAAGAGTAAGCTTTTTTGACAAGGAAATACAAGCACGAATTTGAATATACATATAGGAAATGCTTGGTGTGGTAGTAAATGTATATGCTTATAAAATGTGAAAGTGTGCTCCCGTTCATTATAGATGTATAAAATATTTGTGATTTTTTTTTTTTTTTTTTTTGTTATTCTGGAAAATATTTCATTAATGAAATTAAATGTATGTTATTTTATTTCCTCCCCGCTTGTTCTTTACCTCGAAATTGTGGTGTAGCAAGGAAAATGCAAACCAAGTTTTGTTGCGGTTTCACTGCGCAAAATGAAAAATTTTAAATTAAATATATTTATGTGATGCAAAGTTTGGGAAGTATTAGAAAGTTTTTGAAAATTTAATTTATTTATAACAGAAAACTTAGTACATTTTTTCGTTGATGCTTTAACCGTTTTAATTATTATCGATACCTTCAAGTAGTTAATCGGCGAATTGCAATAAATTTCAACACAAACATGTTTGACTTGACTTTAACATACTATCAATTACTAATTCACAGCATCATTTATAATCCAAGAGCTGAGAAAGAAAATGAATTTTATATATAGTATACAATATACACGTATGTACATATATTGCATACACTCATTCATTCATTTCATCATTTTAGCTTCAAAATCCCACAGGATATCATTAAATACTACAATATAAATTCCTGTTTCAAACAGAGAAGCAGCATCAGCTATAGTAATCGCAAATGGCAAAATGAAAACAGCAAATCAGAGTCGCAAGCAGTAAGCCTCAGCAACGCATGCATATCCTTCCGGTTGTAGGTATAGTAATAGAAAGAAATCCTTCAGCTTTTTAGCCTTCATTTGTTGTAACAAATGATTTTCAATGTTTCCACATATGTACATATGTATGAGAGTATGTGTGTGTGTGTGTGTGTGTACGTAAGAATATCTGTAAATATATATTTGTTGGCTTAATGCGGAAAATTTTCATTTTCATCATCATTTCTCATCATCATCGTCATCGTTGTTGTCATCGACGTAAGGCGGCAAATACTTTAGGGCAAAAGCATCATTTTGTTTCCATTTCTAATTCTCAGCTGTTAGTTTTATTTTCTTATTCTTATTTCTTTCTTGCCTCTTCTAATTCAGTTGCAAGAATGTCCCATAAAAGCAGAACGAACGCATCAGGCTTCGCATACTTAAATAAAAAAATAAAAAACAAAAGGATAAACGTTGACAAATGATGCAATTTCAATTTGAATTTGTTTGTTTGTTGAATTTTTTATATGTGTGTGTTATCCTTTCTGCCGCCTGCATCATATCCTTTACAATTACATTTTTCACAATGCTTTTCTTATTTCTCTCCTTTCATTCTGTGCCATTTTTTCTTAACTTTGATTTCATTTCGTGTTTGTTATATTCCTCCAATTCTTTTTGGGAATTTAAGCTTAAATTGCGTTTTAGCTTACTTTAGTGTTACCATACATACTTATTTTGTATATTATGCGGTGCTGATTCCCTCCCAGAGAATCAAAGAAAGAAAAGTGAAAACATATTCCTTTTAGCATGCGTTATGCGTTCTGATGTCCTCTCACTGCGCCTAAATATATGCCATACCACAATTTGCTGCTAGCTGCTGGTTTGCGACTGTGTTCTTTGTTATATGCTGGAATTTGGAGCATTTGCGATGCTGCCGCCTGCTGCTGCACGTTTCATGTGGCATGTCGTGTCCTTGTCAGCAACATTTTAGATTACATTTAGTTTTTTTTCTTTCTTTCTTTCTTTTTCCAGTTTTATCATCCTTCCACTTTTATCATTCTACTGGTTTTTTTTTTTTGCTTGTGTTTTTGTGTTCGTGCTCAATTTTCGAATTCAAATTAGTTGTCGCGCAATGAATTTCTGATGATTTGCTTAACTTTCTATTTTTTTTAAGCACTTTTGCTGCTTATTTTTGCGATTCTTTTCACTTCTTTTTGATATTTTTTCGCCATCTTGAGCGTCATTTCGGTGCCTATTTTGTATTCTGTGGAGAATGTTCCATTTGCCTTTTCTTTTTGTTTTTGTAAATTTTTGGTTTTATAAATTTTTTTTTTTTTTTTAATTTCTTTTATTCCCATTCTTTCTGTAGTTTTTCTTTTCTTGAAATTCTTTTAAGTTTTGTAAATGACATTTTAAGGAATTTTAATTCAATAAACTTTATCCTTTAATAGACTTTTTGTTGTTGTTCAAAATAAAGTTTTTTGTTTGCTGTTAGTTGATAAAGTGTTTGTCTTATTTGTTTGAGAAAATATAGGTTAAAAATGTATAAATTTCGGAAGTTGTATATATGTATATTTATGTAACTTTTTATGGGCTTATAACAGATATTATTTCTAATGCTTGTGTTACTTGTTGTATCCCAAAACTTAAGGAAAAATATTCAAGTTAGCCATTTTTTTTGATAGAGTAGAGATAAAATAATAGTCACTGAAATTTTGTATCAATTCCTGCCCAAAGCAACTGTGAACTGGAAGAAAGTTCACTGGCAGAAGTTCGCATAGCAGCAGCACAGATATCTGATAACTAAAATGTGGTGTGACACGAAACATGATAAAGTCGGTTTTTGTGTCACAATATGTCTCAGCGAGCAAGGGTATTTCCGTGTAGTTGTAATCGATTAAATCGCGAAGCCGAAGTGGCGGTTAAGATGACAAAACGAAAAAGTTTGAAACTAACCATGAACAGTTTAGGTCTGAGGCAGCTCCACGAAATAACAGTAGGTGTTTTTAGTACTGGTACTCAGGGTAATGGTGCCAATCGAGCTCAAGAACATAAGCTCTGCGATAATACGAACAACGGTGGAATAGAGGATACACTCTTCCATAGTACGAGGTGACAAAATACCTGGGAAAACATGTTGTATAATCAACAATGAAGAGTCCTTAACAGCAAAAAAAAACTGGTGTCACGTGGCAAGAAACGTTGAAAACGCATAAGAAGAAGCAGATCCTGAGCAATGATATTCCTGTAAGGACGTAAATAGGCTCTAGGTGGAACTAAAGCCAAAGTGAAAGAGATGGGTGCAACCGCCATATTCCAAAGCTGTTATGGCAGTTTTAGCGATGTTTAAGACATCTTTATTTAATAGTGTGTAAAGAAAATATGTAAAATTTTATTGGGAGTATGAATGTATAAACTCGTAATTGTGACTAACTTCATATCTATCATACGCGCCATTTGACATTGACATCAAAGAGCGCCAAAAATACTATAAGAATTGATCTGTCAAATAATTTTCATAATTTTACAAAAGTGTTTTACTATAGCTGAAAATGTCGAATTTCGTGCCAACAAAACAGCATTTGCGGGAAGTTTTAATTTAAAGAAAAACGCAACTGAAGCACATCCTTTACTCACTGAAGCTTATCCTGACTGTGCTATAGACGTAAGAATGTTTCAAAAGTGGTGATTTTGATGTTGAAGACAGGGAACGTTCAGGCGGCCCGAAAAAGTTCGAAGATGAAGAATTAAAGGCATTACTCGAAGAAGATTCATGTCAAACGCAACAAGAACTTGCAGAATCTCTAGGAGTTGATCAATCAACCATTTCTAAACGATTAAAAGCATTGGGAATGATTCAAAAGCAAGGAAGTTGGGTGCCGTACGAGTTGGACCCGAGAGACGTCGAACGACGATTTTTTACATGTGAACTGCTGATTGAACGACAGAAAAGAAAGGGTTTTCTGCATCGTATTGTGACTGACGATGAAAAGTGGATACGTTACGATAACCTAAAGCGTAAAAAATCATGGGGACCGTCCGGACATGCATCAACATCAACGGCAAAGCCGAACATCCATGGATCCAAGCTAATGCTGTGTATTTGGTGGGATATGAAGGGTGTCGTGTATTATGAGCTGTTGAAACCGAATCAAACGATCACTGGCGACCGCTACCGACTACAATTGATGCGTTTGATCCGAGCATTAAAGGATAAAAGGCCAGAATATGAGAATAGACACGACAATGCTCGGCCGCATGTTGCAAGGCAAGTAAAAACATACTTGGAAATGCTGAAATGGGAAGTGCTACCCCACCCGCCGTATTCTTCAGACATTGCTCCTTCTGATTACCACTTGTTCCGATCGATGACACATGGCCTGACTGAACAGCACTTCCGTTCTTTCGAAGAACTCAAAAAATGGGTCGATTCGTGGATAGCCTCAAAAGATGAGGAGTTCTTTCGACGCGGAATCCGTATGCTACCAGAAAGATGGGAAAAGGTTGTGGCTAACGATGGACAATACTTTAAAAAATAAATTTATAATCACTTTTTCACAATAAATGTCCAAATTACAAAAAAAAATACGAGTTTATACATTCATACTCCCAATATTATTTTTAAATTTAATTTTCTACCAAAATTTTCAAATTTACCACCTTGGTCAAAAAGTTCCCCGAATTTATTCAGAAAATTAAAAATACAATTATTCATCTAAATCTATATTGTCCCCTTCAAAGTAATCCCCATCGACTGCAACACACAACACCAGCGCTTGATCCAATCCTTGAAACATTTTTTATTTTCGGTTCTCGGTATGTCCATCAGTACTTCCAGCGATTTTTCCATTACTTCCTCTCGGCCGCTGAAACGCGTTCCCCTTAATGGTTTTTTAACTCGATTGAACAGAAAGAAGTCATAGGGAGCCAAATCAGGTAAATTCGGTGGCTGCTGGATGGTATTTCTTGCATTTTTCGTCAAAAAATTACGAATACTGATGGCACTGTATGACGGTGCGTTATCATGGTAGAAAATCGACGAGTTTTCTGTCCACAATTCTGGTCTCTTTCCGTGAATTGCTTCACGCAAACGTCTCATAATGCCCAAATGATACTCTCTGATGGTTAATTTGCGGATGTTGATCAACATTTTTTTTACTTTATCAACGTTTTCGTCGGTTTTCGATGTCGATGGTCTGCTACTGCGTTCATCATCTTCGATTGACTCACGACCACTTTTGAACCGCTCGTGCCACTGGTAAACGACCGTTTTCTCTAGAAAATCGTTGCCGAAACACCCTTCCAACATTTCCAACGTTCGCGCACCATTAAATCCGTTTTTTACGCAAAATTTAATACAATACAATTTAATAAAATTTTAAGAAATCGCCAACACATACAGAGATAGATGTACTCTTGGCTACGTAACTTTTGCAAATGTCAAGCTATGACGCTAAGATTTAGAGAGAGTGTCAACAACAGATGTACCAACTTAACAAAAACAGAAATAACAGAACTCAAATCGGAACGATGGGAGCGTCACACGGTGGTTATTCCGGCAACTTTTTGATCAAGGTGGTATATTTATAGTAGTAGACGTACGTTAGCATATTAACTAAGCTATAATTTCCTGTATATAATAAGCTAGAAAGAATTTCACAACTACTCTCAAGCATAGGGCGTTTACAATTTACAAGATATTTTTAAATGCTACTGAAAATGAAAATATTTTTATTATTACAAAAAATGTTTCTTTCGAATTCCAACAAATGTGGAAAGCTTTCAAGATTCTCCAGCTATACGCAAGGACTGCTCAAGCTGAAAAAATCAAAATCGCTCTTTAGGGGTTTTTAAGTCAATGCGCTCTACTTGACGTATAAGTAAAATTTAATTTATGCATACATTTGAATCCAATTAACTTACAAATACAATAAGAGCAAACGAAAATAAAAGAAATAACAACAAATTGAAGATTTTGAAAACAAAAAAAAAAAAATTAAGAAAGAATAATTTGTTTATATATTATTTTGTTGTTTTTTGTTTTGTTTTTGCCACTTAGTCTACATTCCTCTACTTTTTCATTTTGTGCTTTTTGGTTTCTGCATGTCTGCGCGTTGAAAAACAATTTATCTCGATTTACATACTTAATGACAGTTTTACATATTTTGTGACAAGTCAGCCATATTTAATGAAGATATTCGATTTAGTTTTATGTTTCTACAGCTGAAGCACAGAGAGAAATAGAAAAGGAAAAGGAGAGAGGGAAGAAGAGAAAGACCAAAGTGTCAAAGTGCGTGTGTCTGTTTGCATAAAAAAAAAAAAAAAACAAAATTTACAGAAAATATTTTCAAACTCATGTTTACTTCATTTTCTTTGAGTGCTTTGAGCGAAAATGTTTTTCATATGTCGTTCATCTTGTTATCATCTAATACGAACTTTATGCTTTTGACTTTACTGTCGTATATAGAAATCGAAATATGTTTTTGGTATGTGTGCGTGTGTGTGAATGTGAGTGTCATAAATATGTGACACTGGCGTCGACACTCTGTTGAGATTTGACTATTTGACTGCTGCTGTCATTGGCATGTGCAGAAATAATTTTAGTTTGATAATATTTGTGGAATTCAATTTCTGTTTTCGGAGCATTAAAGATTTATTAATTTTTTTATTGTAATATATTTTTTATTCTTATTTTAGTTAATAATAAAACTAGAATAATAAAATAAATTTAATACTTTTGAATTGAATTGTGTGTAACCGTATGACAATTCATATGCTTACCATTCGTGAAAGAATTATTTATGGGATTACGTAAATTAATTATATCCGCAGTGTGTATTTTATATCCTTGCATTAAAAAGTTAATTTTTCAACTTGTTACATTTATATACTAATGAGTATCTCATATATTACATAGTCTTATTAATGTTTCTTTCTGTTTCTTTTTAGGTAAATCATATGTAATGACCTCAGTATGCAACTAATGGTATGAATATTTATGTTAATAAATTTTTTTTTGTTTTTGTTTAGTGATTAAGAAATGAATTTTATTTTGAAGCAATTTTGTTTTAAATCTAATTTGAAAGTATTTAATTTCTTTAGTAAATCTAAGGACAGCATAATTAAATGCCCATAGTAAAATCCCATTTATTTTTTTCTTAGGATTAGTTTCTCAGTGAGATCAGGCTTAAATTTTGACTAGAAATTGGCACTGAGTACAACTTGTGTGATATTTTTATGTGTTTGTTTTTATTTGTATATCTGCGCCCGCATTTCGATAAATAAAAGTAAATATGAATGAAAAATTTTGCACCAAGCAAAAGGTAAGGTCTGAAGCTTCTTTCCTTATTCTATTAATGAATATAAAGTAACCTTCAGTATTTCGAATTTTTATTCTACATTTGTGTAAAAATTCTAAAAGACTATCATCGAGATTTTTCACCTTCCACAGATAGGCGCAAGTTATTTTTGCTGCAGCGGTTTTCTGGTCTTTACAGTGACAGAAACTCGGTACCATTTAAATCATCTGGCATACTAAGGACTATTTCTCTCATATTTGCGCAATGATTGTGAAACTCTGACTGCGACCTGATCTTTTTCTGAAATGGAATATCAGTTTTTATTTACAATCACAGAAAACATAGAGTAACTCATCTGGGTATTTTCAAATCCATAAGGGGGCGACCTACAGACTCAGGCTGAACGGAGTATGCCATGATGAAGTGGGTGCGAGACACAGCCAGTTATTCTAATATTCGTCAGCACAGTGTCCACTGTTTTCAATTCCCGTTGACAATCGTGTGCCTTATTTTCATTTTATAAGAAGTTATGATGTCAAATGGAATCAATGATTAACTCTAAAGATCCTAATCTGGATTCTACGTCATATATTTTCCACAAACTGAATAGTGTTGAAAAATACAACAAGTTATGTCTCATATGGGTTCCAGGACACTGTGGTATTACAGGGTATGAATTAGCCTACAAAATGGTCAACGGTCAATTCTACGATTCCACCTTGGGGTACTAAACCTTTTCTTTCTATCAGCTCTGTAGAGGTCAAATGTTGGATCAACGACTTTGTGGGTCCCATTCAAAGAAGTAGATGGTCCAAACTTGTCGTCTGCATAACTGTAAAGTGCTTCGTGAGACAAACCGGCAGAAAATCAGTAGAGTATCTTTTGAGATTAACAAGGAAGGCCCTGAAATTACTGGTACGTGTCATCATCGGGCATAATAATATATATATGAACAACATGGGCGTCATCACCGATCCAACCTGCAGATCTTATCCTGAGAACGACGATACTACCGAGCAATATCTTTGCAGTTGTCCGGCTTTCGGAAGAACCAAATTAAGGCTCACATTTTTCCTCTTCCTGAACTTCTAAGGTTCATCAGTGAAACAAAGAAGTTCGGGGTTGGGAGACCTTAAATTTTTCTTTCTCCCATTCCTCCTCCAAAAATTCTTTAATGTCTTCCTACTCTTCTATAGGGTAGAATGGGGAGCATTCACCACTGGGGTGCATTTGCCACCCCCGCTTATCTTCTAATTTAAGAAAGTTTTGTAATTGAAACAATCTATAATTTGTGCTTTAATCGATCATCTTTCATCCCTTCTACTTTGACAGTTGAGCTTTGTAAGTGATCGTGGGCAGACGTGTTTTTGTGTGTTTTCGGGTGGTTGCAAAAATATTTGATAGCAAGTAAATCTTGTAAAAACTTTTTTATTTATTGAGTGAGAAAAAAGTTGTTCAACTATGTTATTCCGGTGTTATTTACCTAAAGAATAAGCAATACTTTCTTTTTCTAAATGTTCAAAAAGTTTAAAAAAATTATGTTTTTATGAAAGTGGTTGCTCCTGGGGCACATTCACCAGAATGCGGAGACAATAAAATGTTAAATTAAGTCATATCTAAATAAATTCCTCTGGATCAGTACTATCCACTTTTATTTGCATGTATATAAAAATGCTTATTTTTTTTTTATTATAACTTATATTTTTAAACAAAATATATTAAAAATCATTTATATTTTTGTTACTTTATGTTATAAAAAAATTTCATAAAATAAAAATAAGTAGAACTTATTCTGACCGATAATATGTAATAGTAATATACAAGAACAAAAACTAAAAAAAAAAATAACTATTACTTTATCAAAAACCTTGAATTTTATTCCTTGGCGGTTGCACCCTACCCCCTTGACGAATGCACCCCATGACTGGGGCACTTTCACCATTTTGAACTACTTGGAAAATCATCAAAAAAATAATAGAAATCATTAAGATAATCAACTCATAAAGATAACAGATGAAAGCTAATAAATGTAAATTTCTAATTAAAAAATAATTTTAAAAATGACTATTAGTTTAGCCTAGACAACACTTTAAAAAAAAGTGGCGAATGCTCCCCCTTCTACCCTACTGGCTCTCTTCTTGATACAGTACAATAGTCCTTGAGACTGAGTGCTTTGGTTAAGTCCAACCTACCTTCAGTTCCAAAACTTGCCCTCTTTTATCGTCTTTGAGTGCAATCTAACCTTTTGAGTAGGATGAGATCTCATGATCAAGCCGGCATATTTTTGTGAGTGAGGTTTGACTTTTATTAAGTAAGGAAAAATATATACGGGGAGCTTATTGCAGAAACATATTCCACATCAGATGAAAAAAAGTAATATACCAGTGGCGGATACAGGAAACATTTTGGGGGGGGGGAAATAAAAAATAAAAATTCTCCATATGAACCAAATCGCGGGCTGGAGCGTTATGTACGTAAGCATTTTTTTTTTTTTTTGCTTATTCATAAACTTTATTTCGATGTCTAATAATTTCGAAGGTATGGCCGTTTGAAAACTTACTGGAACGTTACGCATTTTGGGGGAAACCGGTTCTTGTAGCAAATCATTTCACAATTTCTATGATCGATTTCCAAGGTAAAGGATAGTGGAAAATATTAACATTAGGAAACATTTAATCAGTTTAAGATTGGTTTATAATAGCTCGAGAATTAATTAACATTTAAGAATAAGTCAAGGTCGCTGATTCCTACCCTGCATTCAGATTTTCTCTTTCCCATCTGAGGTTTTCTTTATATCGACCCGAAGCCTATAATTTTTTTCTCTTTTCTTTTTTTTGGTGAATTCAATTCTCTACCTGAATATCGAACTCGTTGAACTGGTACTCGAATAAAACATTTAAGAACTTAATCGAAAGCTCTTCATTTCCAAAATTAATAATTATGTAAAAAGAGCATTTCATAAACCTCGTACTATATTAGCACCATACATAGGAGAGCTATAATGGTACGATCTAATATAGCCAATATATCTATTCATAAAATAAATAAAAATCAAATGTAATTGTTGGAGTTTATATACTTGCTTTTGTTATATACTTGTTATATACAGGTTTCGAATAATGAAAAACATTTGTTTGCCTGAATTTTTGTATGACTTGAAAAATATTTTTTCACTCACAATCGAACATTGCTCAATAAAAGACCACTAAATAATAATTTTCCGGTGTTTCAATTTCTTCGTCCTTACAGTAATAAAACCCTTTAAACTTCAAAAGATATGCAAATAGAGGCAGGGAGAAAATGAAAAAAATATACTCCCAAAGCGATATTGAGCTACATTACTCTTATGTTCCAGCAAATGTGATATCAAAAAGCAAAGCCAGTAAATACAAAAGCTTTTACCTTTCGAATATTTTGGTCTTTGTGCAATACGTTGTTAGCTACAAACCAGGGTACATTTGCTAAGAATCTCAGTGTTTTGGACTGATAGCGTTGTAGTATTTCTAAGTTTTAATTACTAGTTGTACCCCACAATTAAACTGCGTATGTCCAAACTGGTTGCAATATCGTTTTGTAAAATAGTAGTTTGCTCTCAACTCTGATTTTGCTTTTATATGCTCTTTCCAATTTAATCTTTTATCAAGGTGTAGTCCTAAATATTTAACACTGTTACGTTTGGGAATAGTAATTCCATTCAAATTTAAAGGAGGACATTCCCTTTTTCTTAATGAAAACGTGATATTTGCTGACTTGTCTGTATTCACCTCTATTTTCCAACGAAGTAAACATTGTTGTGAACTAGATTTGCACCTTTTATAGGAAATTCAATTGACGCTAAAATGACATTATCGTCTGGATAAGTAAAAATTGAATAAAGAGCAGGACCCAAAACACTGCCTTTTGGTACTCCGGCGTTTATTTGACATATGGCTGATGTTTCATCATTTACTTTGACATAGAATGATCTCTTATGTTGATAGAACTTTAAGACCAAATAAAATAGAGCTGGAAGTAAATTTTTTCATTTGTATAATAGCCTTTGATACCAAACTCCCAAAAATATGTTAGAGCAATTTTTTTTTGCGTTTCAGAAAGTCACTGACAATATTCACTATGCGATGATATTTCTCAGGAGTACCGTGCTTATAACGATTGGTGATCCGGAACTACCTATATTCTTATTTTCTAGTATTATTAGCAATCTACTCAAGTATTCTTGTAAATATTTTCGAGAATATTGCCAGCAAACTTATTGGTCTAGTATATGAGGACACTGAGTTTTCCGATTTATTTGGTTTAGGTATCATTATTATTTCCGCACATATCCATTGAGAAGGAAAGTGGTTTAATGAGCAAGATTATTCCTTATTCTAAATCGTAATAACTAATTATGTTCACTGTTTCCTGTTTAAGTTATTAAATTTTTAAGTGTTTGAAAATCTTTTGGGGGGGGCAAATTTCCCGTCAAAGTATCCGCGTCTGAATATACGCAATGCAAAGTGCATTAGAATATTATATCAAACCAATGCATAGGCCATTGCAACGGCTCGATGTTGATTACGATTAAGACGATCCAGTTAAACGCATGAAGTTCCTATACATAGAAGTAAATTAAACTCCATTTTAAAATAGATTAAATGATATATGTAGATAATGTCGAGATTTGTTCAAATAAAATATTTCGTATACCACTTCTAAGTATGGGGCACTTAGTTGCTTTTTTCAATACACCATTTTTTGAACTAATATGTCCACAACATCAAACTGAAAACTAATTACATTCATAATATGTTTCCCCCTTTATAATCAGAGGTAGGTTAAGAAATTTGTTTGTGCGATAATAAAGCGCGGTTCATGCCAAATTAGCACGCTTTGTTGTGGTCACCACGTCGCCCCTAGTCATAAGAATAACAAAGTTTTTACTGGGATTTGTTTACATTACCGTTACCGTTAGTTGATAAATTTTTCATATTAATTGATCGCAAGTTGGTGATTGTGTGCACAATGGAAGCTGCAAATAGAAAATTGATTGGGAACAAATTTATTGAAAATCCGTCGTGGTCTGGTTCAAACATTGCGAAAGTGTAAAATATCTCCAAAAGAACGTTATGTAGAGTTATAAAACGATATAAAGAAACTCTTAGTGTTGAAACAGCCAAAAAGTTGTGAACAAAACGGGAACCACCAACCTAAAATTAAAGGCAAAGATCTTGAGGTCCATCAAAAGCAATCCCGGACTATCGGATAGCGATCGTGCCAAAAAATTCAATACCAGCTAAAGTACTGCTAGACGAATACGCATAAAAGCTGGGCTAAAGTGCTATCGTGCTATAAAATATCCAAATAGAACAGACAAACAGAATTTGCTGGCCAAAAAATGTGCTCGTCTTCTTAATAATAATGTTTTAACCAAATTCAATGGATGCATTTTTGTGGATGACGAATCATACGTAAAATTTGATCTTAAACAGCTTCCAGGTCAAAAATTTTATATGGCAACGGATCGTGGTAATGTACCCTCAAAATTCAAGCACATAAAAATGGATAAACTTGCAAAGAAAGCAATGGTGTGGCAGGCTATTTGCAGCTGTGGTCTCAAATCCAGGGCATTTGTGACATCCTCTTCTATGACGACTGATATTTACATCAAAGAGTGCCTTTCGAAACGACTATTGCCATTTGTTCGTCACCACTATTCGCCAGTGAAGTTTTGGCCTGATTTAGCCAGTGGCCACTACTCTAAGAAAACCATGGATTAGTATCAGACAAATAAAGTAGATGTAGTGCCCAAATATATGAATCCACCCGATTGCCCCCAGCTTTGACCGATCGAAAAATACTGGGCTACTACAAAATATAAGTTGAAGAAAAATGCAGGTATTGTCAAAAATGTGAATTCAATGTTACTAAAATGGAACTGAATAGCCGCAAAAGTATCCAGAACCGGAACCCAGTACCCGGAACTTTTTGTACAACAAAGAAATTTAAATCTTTTAATATTATAGTATTAAAACACAATATTAAACTTATCATTTAATGCATTATTTGTTATTCTGAGTGTTCTGGTTAAAAAGATACAGCAAATTTCCTGCGTGCCAGTTTTGCGTGAACCGCGCTTTAAGCATTAAATTGAGCACTTAAAATTCAACTCTAATTGCCAAATCCTACTCGGGGATTGACAGAATATTACTGTTGAGTGAATCATTCATTGCATTTTTTTTTGTGTTAATCTCTAAAAATATAAAATATTTTGAACAAGAGTATAAATGACGAATATTGTAGTTGTACTATAAAGGGATACTAGGAACAACTCCTTCTACTGTTTATTTGAAAGAGGTTAAGTCATCCCTTTTATTTTGACCAAAGAAACTCTATTTTTCGAGCCATAGAATCCGATCTTAAATCACTGCTCAGGCAAAGTACCTGCTATTTCGTTCAATTTCTTATCTATCTGATCCACATAAGTATCACAGCATTGTTGCAAACTTATCAAGTTTTTGTAGATATTCCGTACTTCAAGCGAAAATCTTTTTCTAATTTATTATACGAACCAAAACCAATGTATGATTAGTAAATGCAATCAATCAGTATTTTTTAAAAGCTTATAAATTTATCAAAATGTTTTGTAAACACAGTTGCCCTGTTTACGATTTAGTGCAAATGGTCTTGCATCATTGCAAATACAAATTTGTATTGCATAACGCATATATTTGTTGTTGCAATGATGCAAAACCATTTGCATCAAATCATAAACAGGGCTAGTGACTTATAGAAAACTTTTCAGTTTATTCTACATTTCAAAACCAGAAAAGATTTTAATATTTAATTATATAGAAAGTTTTTAATAAAAAAATAAATACTGTAAAAATGCTTTCTTATTTCCCTTTCTTTAATCTTACAAGTCCTGAATTGCCACAACAATTGTCAATGTAGATTAAAGAAACAAAAAAACTGCAATTTCGAAACACAATAAAAAAACGTTCATACTTTTTCAATTAATTTAAAATGCTATAGAAGAAGGAATAGGAAAATTGAGTACAATAAAAGAAGAAACTCACACACAAGTTTAACAATAAATTTATCTATTTATCTAACTGCACACACACGTATACAAACATACGCAAACACAATCAAATCGAGGTAGAAATATATGTGAATGTGTATGTGTACCACATATTCCTTTTCTATAAGTATAAGATATGAATTTTATTTGTTTTCACAATTACACCGCAGCATACATGCGCGCTACTTGAACACACGCACACATGGAAGCCCACGTCGTGATGGTGTTACGTACGTGCTGTCAGAGAATGCAATCAAATAAAATTTTACACATATGTATGTATTCATGAATGTGTAATACAAACACACATGCATATCTTCTACTCGTATTTCTTTTATTGATACTGCCAATTTTTAAGAGCAATGAAAATACAAAAAGAAAAAGAAAAAGAAAAGCGATCACAAAAACCGTATACGCTAAAATTAAATGCATACAATTTTTAAACAACTTTATGCATGATTTTTATCATTCCATTGTTGTTATTTTCATTGCTGTTGGCTTTCTTATGGCATTTTTGTTGTGCTGTTTAATCTAAAGCGTTTTGTATGCAAAAGTCATGATAAATAATACGTTGATGCTTCTGATGCTGCTTTTCCTACTGTAGCCTGCATTTTTAACTTTTTTCCAGTAATTGGTAGAGTATCACTAGTTTTTTTTTTACCAATTTCGCTGCTTGTATCCCAATCACCTGGTACTTTTCCTGTTCTAGCTTATACTCCACCTCTGGCTATAGCTAATTTTTCAAATAATTTAGCTTTTCTTTTTTGATAGTTTCGTGCTTTCGTAGTTTTTTACTTCATTCTTGTCTCCACTTCTACTTTTGTCGCTGTTTCATTGCCGCTTCTTTCGCTGCAATCACCTGACTTTTCTTATATCTCACAACCTTTCTCTTTTTCAATATATGTCATTCTACTTTTATCGATGCCATTACTTTGTTTTTGCTTTGAGTCTCACGACCTCACTTTCTCATAGTGCATGTAGGGCTGCTGCTTCCTTTACCTCATAGCCTTTATACGAGCTTTACTTTCCCAGGAGGACGAACAAATGGTTAAAGGAGATTTCTTCTCAGAACATAGAGAAAATGATAACAAAAAAAAAAATAGTAGCTTATAAAGGATGTTGACAGAGCTATAAGAACTATCACTGAGTTCATTGATGAGAAATTATGGTGGACTCCAAAACGCCCGTCTGGTTTGCCTGTCTTTACATACACTGTTGTTTTGTTTACTTCAAACGTTCATTAAGTCATCTAAAAAATCAACTTACTCCTACGAGAACTGCATGATTTTTAATAACAGTAAATTTCTCCCTAATTCAATAGCTGGTCAAATTAAAAACTTGATTTCGTTTTGTTTGATTTAAAGTCTATGAAAATTCATCCTTCCACCTTACCTAATGCCATATTCTACGTCAAAAGTTAGTAATTCATAACAACCAATAAGATTGTTCCTTTTACAGACTTTTCATCAAGGGCCCTTCAAAAAAAGCTCCAATCAAAAAAAAAAAATATCCCACATTATTTTTAAAGATTTTTTTGTCAATGCGCTAACATATCAATATAGTGTCCAGTTATCAGAATTTCGTGATAACGCGAGGTCATAGTATCAACGGCAAACGCCGCCATTTAGATTTAAGCTGTCGTTTCAAGCGTCAATAAATGACAACTAATCACTTCCACTTTTATTACTTCTTTTACAAGTCAAAACGCTTACTCCATCAACAATAACATGCAGTGTTAAAAAGTAGTATATGTATAATGCTAAGACTTGGGAGCAATAGGGAGTGTCTGTTGATGGTTTTGAAAGTCTCGTGGATTACTCCATAGATGCTATTAAGTTTAGTGGAATAGTTAGTAGAGTAGTACTATGTTTTTAGCAAAGTGATCAATGGTGAAAGTTGGCCGCTACTCCTCTTCTTTTAATTAATATGTTTTATTTTCTCAATGTTACTACCGCTCCGTCGCTGCCACCTAGCTTCTCAAACATGAGAGCACCTTTTTATTAGTTCCATGATAGTGGTTTGCTATATTTACTTACGAAATAAACTGTTATTTGAATTTGCTTTATGTCCCGCAGATTCTTTCCTTCTCTATCTCAGAATGTACCATGCAGCTGTTGCCTCTGCCGATGCTATCATTTGGTTATGCTTCGTGTCTCACAACCTCTCTTTCGTATAATGTGTTGCGCTGCCGCTGACTCTGGAACAGGCTTCACCTAGCTTCACCTTGCACCTCTCTGCTTCTTACTCACTCAGTATTTGGCTTTTTTGGCTTTACATTTCATCTGGTCATGATAGCTATTTAAAACACTACAACTACTTCGGCAAAATAGGCCATGAAGGGCCTAGACAGGGCTTTTCACATCCAATAGTGTTGTATGAGTTATATTTATACACGAATGGAAGGAACCTACAGTTTTATGCCTAATCCGAACGGCAAAGTGAAAAACTTTTCATTGCAATTTTTATTTTTGGAGATATGCCAGAGGTGGTGCCGTGTAAAAAAATTTGAATTTTCTATTTTTAATTTTTTATTAGATTTTTTAGAAACTTGAGCCCAGACATCTCTGCATAGCAGTCCCACACATTAACCGTCTGTGTACTTCCCGTGGTAGGAAAAAATCTAGATGTTGATTTTCGTGTTAAGGAGCTCGCAGATAGTAAAAAAAAAACTATTCACGAATTTTTACCTGTTCGGATTTAGCCGTACGCGAGGTTTTTGTATACCTCGCGTTCAGGAAGCTTTCAATTACTCCGACATATACAAAATGTATCTCTATCGACAGAGGAAAGTTCTATCTACATAAGAAATTACTATTTTCATAGACAAAAGGATTTTCAGAAGTAATGTCTTGAATTAAAAGATAATACATTTATAACATATAGTGAAACCAGTTATTTTTATTAGGCCTGCAAATAGTAAAAGTAGTAAAAACCAACAGGCAACTATACTATATTGTTATTTTTGTATACAAAAAAATTATTCGTTGTCAATGAAAATGGCAGAGGATGTTGAACTTTATATTCTTTTCAAAAACCTATTTGATTTTTCTTCCAAGCTTATTTGGTTTTCGTGTAATTCAATTTTTTCTATTGGCACCGCACTCAAAAATTCAAATAAACAAAGATGCGCGCGCATCCACAGTACATCCAAAGTACTAAATTTGCAATTTCTAAAATTTTGGATATCTCGAAAACTATGAGATATACGAAAAAATTGCATGATACCTTTTTTTTAGAAAATCAAGCTCAAGTTTTTTATATGTGCTAAATAATTTTTTGATATCTTCAACGGTTAGTAAAAAAAGGCTTTTTTCACCAAAGAGGGGGTTTTTTTGGGGGGGTCACTCTGCAACCCCAGAACTGATTTTTGTGGTTTTTCCATCTATCATACCCCCGCTAACAATTACTGGAAAAAAATCGCAGTTAAGAATTTTTATGAACTTTTGGTGCATTTTTTACTCTACCGACTGGGCTATTCAATTGTAACAAAATTAATTTCAAACGGTAGAGGAAAAAACAACAAAGACGTCAATACCAAAATATTTTGGTTGGCATTTAAATCGAAGTCAGGAAAAATGTTCAAATTCATGAACACACATATGTGTACGAAAATCCTGAGAGGGTTAACCACCTATGGTGACCACCGATATAAAGCATGGACAAATAAAAAACAATAATCCTGTTCTTCACATGTGTCTTTTAAACGGATTAAAACAATAAATCGTCGCCAGAGAATTGATTTGGCGTATGTGTATAAGTATTCCTATGCATATACGCCAAATCAATTCTCAGGCGACGAAATGGTGAGAAATATTTCCATATTTAAAATAATTACTCAGACAAAAAATTGCAATAGTTTCAGTATCCAATAAAATTTTTTATTGATCTATTGTTTAGTGCTTTAAGTGCTAAAAGCATGCATTTGTAATTATTTGGAAGTATTTAGTAGTGAAGAACTGGATTTTCAGTAACAGATCATAGTCGAAAGTTGGCTGCTATCCTTCCTTTTCCCTGTTGATATTTTCCCTTAAATACAAAAAAATCTATTTCTTAGTTTCGTACAATTTTAATTTTAAAACATTTACTTTCGAAAAAAGCTCTCTGATTCATATGGATGGCACTGTATTTACCACCGTCGCTGCCATCATTTGAATTTAACTCACACCCTCTTTCACTCTCACGTGCTGCTGCTGCTTATATCACAGACTTTACACTTTACACTTTAGCTATTAGGTAATTTTTCAAAAGTAAAAATGTTGCTACTCCCTTGTACTAATCTTGCTCCAATGAAGAAAAAACCGGGCTGTGCAAAACTTCAGCTCCATCGGACAACTTCTAGGTGACCCTCAAATACCTTGAAGTTGAAACATAGTATACGCCACTATTAACTCCGTTCAAAAGCGGTAAAGTCTTCCCTATCTTAACCATTTTCTTGTTTCTTTTTAGAGAAATTTATTTGGCAATATCCAGGAAATTGTGTGAAAACCTTCTGAATCAAATTTTTTAAAAATAAATTCGCACAATTCCTGAAACAACATGAAAAATATAGTCCCCCACAACTTTTATAGGAAAAACGTATTTTTATTTACAAGAATAATATAAATAGAATAAAATGCGAATTCCGCAAGAATTTCAACGAAATTCACTTGAAATGCCGAAAGCAACTCAGCAACCCTCAAACATTTTGCATTTTGTTTTCCTAACAGCTGCTTAAGCAATATTTCTGTGGTAAAAACGAAAAACAGCGTAACTGAAGTTAAAATGAAAAATATATAATCACATATTCTTAACTATAAATTATTAACTGATGCGAATTTGTAATTTTTGGAACAATATATCGTTTTAAGAATGATCTTTAATTTGATGATAAAATTGTTTGAAATAATAACAGCGATATTTGTATGGGAAAACAACCACAAAGCCGCAGACATAACACGTATAATTATACCACACAAAAATTGTTCTTCTTCTCCAAACTTATAGTCAATGAAAAACGAAATTCTATTCTCTATGAAATTCCATTTTTGTCGTGTGTCCACTTAAATTTGAAATTCAAAATTTCAAATCCTATTTTTGCAACCTGGATCATCTTTTCATGTTTAAAGTTCTTTGTTGAAGAAACCGGTGCTGATAAAAAACTTCGCGAGGTAAATTTTTGTACCAGGAGTTACAAAAAACGTAAACTCGATGTTTATAAACAAAGAAAAATGATTTTTTTGTAGCCTGCTTCCAAAATAATGATAGAGCCAAAGTTTGGGGAGCTGAGTACTCGAGGTGGGTGACAAATTTGCCCGCAGCACCTTTCTGATTTCTAAATCAATATCCTGATAATTTATCAATTGACGCATGAACAAAAAGTAATGAGAAGTAGCTTTAATTCCATCTGGTTACAGAAACCAGGCCCAAACGTACACCCGAGCACGAAAAATACAAATTCTTTTTAAGAGTTCTTCTCCTTATGAGATAACTGAAACTGGTTTTCAGAAAGGTTTATCTTGAACGCTTAAATCATTTTTAACTCTAACAATTCTGTCTAATCATCCATGTGTGGCTTGTTCATAAAAATTGATTTTTCTGAAAAAATAACTTTCCGGGCGACAATGTACAACTTCATGGTCGATGAGAGACGCCTCGCAGTTGTCCGATTGAGCTCAAATTTTGCACAGATTGAAACAAGGTAGGGGTCTGGGAGCTAAACTTTTTTAAAGTTTAAATATAAGGGCCACCCTAGTGTATATAGTGGTACCATTGCCTAAAATGCTACTTCATTTGGCTTAATGTCTATCTACTCAACTTAGTTAACACAGCGCTGCCGATGCCTCTGTCACTGCTTTTACTTGGCAGTGTTGCCAGTTTAACCATTTTCCGTCTAGATTTTGCCATTTATCGAAAACTTTTAGCCGTAGAATTTTTAAAATATTATTAACAGGAATTTTAATCATTTTCCATTTTAATTTAGCGAATATTAGCTATAGCTTTTAATAAATAACTTGGAGTAGATTTTCCCTTTACAGTTTTTATATTAGCGAAAAAAGAACTCTGGAAACATGAATTTAAAAAAAAGGAAGAAAAGACTTTCAGTTGTTGAAAATTACTAACACTTGAATTTTTTTATCTGTTTTCACTGAAGTTTAATTAGAAAAATTAAAAAACAAATATTAACCCAATGTAAATGCATTCTCTAAAAATTTCAATATTCTTAAGCCTACAAAATAATAAAAATTAAAAAGAAAGAAAAGGTACTTCCTGATTTCCTGCACATACATTTGAAGGATCTTATGTCCATGAATTTTAAATTTTTCAATTTTTTCTTAAATTCCTACTTATTACATTTCCAATGAGCTACATAGCATTACATACAATGAAAGTTATAAGTTCTTAAAAATTACTCTTTGGAGTATGTTCGAAAACTGCAAGTGAGCACTACACGTAAACCATGAATAAAATTCAGCATTTCTAGCCAATTCCCCTAAAAATTGAGCCAGTTTTTGCCAATAGGAGTAGGCAACAGTGATACTTGGCTCTGCTTTGTATATCGTTTCCTTTCTGTCTCTCTTTCTTTTTGTAGATATGTGCATGCACGCTAAGGGCATATTAATCACTCAGAGCATTTCAATTCGTCATTGTCTCGTTTTCACTTTTTTTCCTGCTGCTGCTCCTATCACTTTCCATAATACTTTCAAAATTTTTTCTTTTTAATATTTTGTACTATATACTTTTCTCGTGAACCTTTTGTTATACATTTTTACAATTGCTTTTCACGTGCATATTCTGCCCACTTGCAGGTATGTAAAAAAGTATGTGTGCTATTTTGTTTACTAAAGTGTTGTAGTATTGTATGTGTATAAAAAAAAAGAAGCTGAATCATACTTTTTTGTATAAGTATACCTACATGCGTCAGTACTTGCTACTATTATTGTTGTAGTAGTGGCTGCATTTTTCTGACCAACATTAAGTGCTGTACAAAAATGAAACCACCAACACCATACAAACAACCACGCCTTGCTTTCCTTCCACAGCAAAGTAGTTAAAATAATAATGGCTCTAGTGAGTATTATACTTCAAGGTATACGTATTTATTTATTTTTTACATTTCTTTTTTTTTATGATCATGAAAAGCTTAATGCATTTTATAGTTTTCAAACATTTTCAGTGTTGAACTCATTTAAAAGTTAAATATCATTCATACGACCTGTGGTATCCACTCAAATTTAATGCTTTCACTTTGCACACTTAAAGTTCAAACTTAAAATCCGAATTAATACTTAAAACGGAAGGAAAAAGTTGAACATTGGAGAAAACTTAATTTTTGACTTTCACTAAGAATCTTTTTCTTAGAAACTAATTAATGCAGAATTCGTATACATACTTTTTTTTTTAAATTTTTGAGTACTTTCACAGTCACGCATCACTTATCTTAAATATATGAAAAACTTTTCAGAAATACTTAATTCAAATGCTTTCATTTTCAACTGCATAGCTACAACGGATACTTGAATATTAAGACTACTAATTTCAGGTATTCCTAACTAAAATCTACACTCCCTTGCTGTATTTTGTTTATAAAAAATTTTCAGCTTCATTTTTGCATTTCCTGTTAAAACAACTTAGTTTGCAATCCTCCTCCTTTCTCTAACCTGAAAAAAAGCGAAGAACTAAAGAAATTCAAAAACTTAAAACAAAATCGCAAAAACGCATGTTGCATGATTTATGTATTCTCTCTTCCTCTCTCTCTCTCTCTCTCGTTCTCTCTCTCATGAGTTAAAAAACAAAATACAAAAATTCTCGAAATATTCGTAAAACTTTAATGTGAAAGTTTTTACTTTAGATACCATTAAACAAAAAAAAATCTAAACAAAAAATACTATAGAGAATATTTTTAACAGCAGTTGTAGCTACAGCTGGAGCGTTGTTGCAACTTATTCAATTTTTTTTTTTTTTTTTGCTGCTATTTTTTTCAAACAAAAAATCAAGGCGGAACAAAATCATGAACTAGTTTTGCATTTAATTTGTGTTCATCAGCATTAAAACATAATCTTCCAGCTTGTTATGCACCAAACACTCAACTTCTTCAAAATAGTGAAAGCTGGGAGATGTTTCCTTTGCCAGCTAAGGTGTTGTTTATACCCAAACAACCAAAATTATTACCCAGTATAACGTAAAATGCATTGAGGCGTAGAATTTTTGCATTATTTGCAGTAGCACTAGCAACAGAAACTTTAATTAAAATTAGTTTTTTTATTTTTTTTTATATTAGGTTTTGCTAATGTTTGAAATATAAGTAGGATTGAAGAAATTTCAGTTATCTGCTTCTAAAAAGTTGAGGTTGGAAAATAGGTAGAAACTTATTTTTTTTTTATATATTTTTCTTTTGCACAGATTTAAAATATTTTAGGTACGAATAGTGTTCAACAAATATGTATGCTTCTATAATCTAGACAAAAAAATACTTTCCAAAAAATATTTTGCATCTCTTTTTAAAATTTACAAACTAAAATAAATAGTTAATTGCAAAATATTAGGAAGTAATGTAGATTTCTACAAAATAAGTAATATTACAATATTGTAAGACCACTGTGGTTTATTAGCTAAATTAAGCAACTAAAATACACCACGGAGTTGAAGATTTTTACTGAAAAGGCCACAATATGCATTGAAGGGCTTTGGTTGGATATACAGTGCGTTGATCCCAAACAAAAGTTGGACAAAAATAGAAGAAGTTCTCAGATTTGAATGAAAATGAATAATGGTGCGCTGATTTCAAATTTTAAATTAGATTTTTAATAATTTTTTAGTAGGCTTTACAGATTTTACAGGCAGAAAACTGTACACGTTGTAATTAAAAAAAAAAACAAATAAACATACAAATTTATATAAAAATATGTGTGTTTACCAATTTAAAAACATAGAGGCACTTAACCAGAGCCAATTGGCGCTTTACAAACTTCGGAACGGATAGAGGATATATTGGACCAAGGCCGTATTTAGGAGGGGCGGAGGGGCGGGCGGGGGGTGTCAGAACCCCCAACTGTGGAAAATTCTTCTATTTTTTATATTAATTGTCAGTGGATGAAAAAAAAGTCAAAATAAAATCTATTGAACAGTTTTTAAATTTTTAAATATTTTTTACTTCCATCGGTTTCTTTCTAAAAAGTCAAAAATAAACTTGAAATCTTAGTTACACTATGCGACCAGATCCGATTTTTTTTCTTTGATATGATGTTTGACTTTGGATACGAAAAGAGAAGGTGATGCTGAGCCATTCTGCATTTATAGTTTTTCTAGGTCAGTAACTGTTCTGGATTTACAGTTTCGGGTTTAGGGCTCATTTGAAAGGACGTGATTCAGCCTGTAATTTCTGGATTTCGAAGCTTGTAGCATGCCAGTGTTCAGCTCTCCAACTTTAAAAAATTGGCCAAAAATTCTATTTTAGGGTTTTCCATGCCATTTGTTTTAAAAGTGGCGTGATGGGAAATTTTTGAACTCAGATTCGTGTTCAGTATAAAAAATTCATTCACAAACACTAGGAACCATTTTATTCGCAAAGCCCATGTAAGGCAGTAGTAGTGGATCAGCTATAAAGTTTTAGGAAACAATCTTAAAATGTAATTAACCCATTATTGCTCAGAGCACCCCGACTCGGAAGACCTCTTTCAATGCAGTAACTACACGAATTTCGGGAATATAAGCCAACCTCGTCCGGATTCCTTATCATGGCCCAAATTCCCTCTAATAATCATTTGAAAAATATGAGCCCCTGACTATTTTTAGTATTTTTGGGTAATTGTTTTGAAGTCGGGCTCATCATCAGTAATGGCAAGTCAATGTCAATTTTCTTCGAATGAAAACCCCACCGTATATTGTATGAAAAACAACTAAGGTTTATTTTGCAATGCAAAATATACTTTTAGTTTAGAAAATACTTTTAAAAAACTTTTCACTATGTTTAAAAGGTGAAAATTTAAAACATTTTTGGTATTTGGGTTTATTTTTACTAAAGTCAAGTATACAGATTTTATTGTTCAGTGGCCTTTAGTAAAATTTCAAAGGCAACACATTTTTTGAACTTAGTAACCCTCTATCAACCCTCGTAATGGGTCAAAAAGGAAACTTTTCGAAAAAGGCAAAAAATACCCATAATGGTGTCAAAGTGCCAAAGGGCCAAAGGGTTAATATGAAGGAAGAAAATATTCTACGGAGAATTCTACTATAAGTTGCTGAACATACAAACAAGCTCTGATGCAAAACTAACAAGTTATCTTATGGTTTATTATACTTAATCTGTTAGAAATGGGCAAACTTTGCGCCTACGTAAAAAAAAAATTAGACGTATATTTTTAAAGCTCCAAGACTCTTATATTTTTTTTTCTCGAGTTCTATCAGCATCCGCTTTCAGAACCTTGGTTTTTTTTTCGTTTCTTGAACAAAAAACAAATCAACACTATCACAATTTTTTTAACACCCGCAGAAAATAATTCAAAAATCATCAACCTTTTGTACACAATAGTAACCAAATTATTTATTGTACATTATATTGCACATTAGAGTTGCGTGAATTTGTGCACTATAATCAGGGATGCCAACTCATATCTTCTGTCTCCCCGATAGCGCTCAAGAAATTCCCCGATTTTCGATCAAATTCCCCGCACCGGTACAATTTTATATTACAACAGCGCGATACGCACTTTTCAAAATAAAATACCTTTATGGCTTAAAATTGATCCCGGTGGCTATTATTTTAAATGGGCCCTGCACTATATCTGTCCAAAATTTAACCCTTTTTTTAAAGGACTAGTAGGTTAATAGAAATGTTCTTTCTGACTTCGGAATTCTTTTGTCACATAGGCTCATACTTCCACAAAGATTAGTCTCATTGAGTAATAGTTACCACACCAAATTCGAACGAAATGGGGTGTTTCGAGTTACTGGACGTTGATTTTGATAGATAAACAAGCCTCAGCCTACTTTTGAACATAAAAGTTCTCAAAAGAAGAGGCATGGACTTTCTTTTGGCTCAAATAAAAAATGTCAAAAAACGGGTTCAAAGTTTTGACTACTGGTTTTTAACATTTAAAATATACTTCATCTTCTTTATGATGGCTGACCGTAGTTTGTAAGTTTACAGATTAGTCAGCAAGGATTAAGAGTTATTAATCAGGAGGTGCTGGACCAAGGCATAGCTAAGCCTTTCTGAATGGCCGAAAGGGAACGTGACAGTTTTGCCTGACTAACACTCGGCGTTATAATCGTCTACGAAAGCACTCTGAGTTTCTTTCTGAAATTTTTACAAAATTCTTTTGAAATGAAAGACTTTCAAATTACACACTTTTCTAAAAATCGATTTCTTCAGACCAAGGGCCCACTTAAAAAAAGATGAAGATTTTAAGACTTAAAATATGAAATATTTCAAAAGTTAAACGATTTCCATTACATAAAATTTGACAAAAAATACTCTACTGACTTTAATAACTAGAAGCTGAACGGTTTCGAATTCCCCGCAAAAAACAGCTCATTCCCCGATTCCCCGTACTATGTAAAATTACCCGCAAATAGGGGAATTCTCCGCATGTTGGCATCGCCGACTATAATGTACAATTTTTTAAGCATGTAAAACAATTTTTAAGCATGTAAAACAATTTTTTTAAGCATGTAAAACAATCTTTTTTTTAACCACTTTTTTTTAAGTTAATAATTTTGTATTATGAAATGGAGTTTTAACTTTTGTTTTAAACTATTTTAATTAAAAAAAAAGTTTACATACTTGCTCAAAATTTTAATCTTTGTAAATTCACACAAATGTAATTTGGACTGTTTTTCAAAATCAAATAAAAAAAAACTGTACTCCCGTTTTTGCTCAAACTTAAATTATAAAGGGTTTTTCCATGATTAATTTAAAAAATAATTTTTTATTTTTAAAATTCCCGATAGGTTTGAAAAGAGAATTAGTTAAATATGAACATTTTTGTGTACAATATATTAGCCAAAAACAACGAAAGGTTTAACTGCATTTATTTATTATTTAAATAACTTTTTGTTTCAAAAAACATAAGCATTTTCTATGATTTCGGATTAAATTCCTCCCTTTTTTTCTCCTTTTTTATTTCAAGTGATTTCGCTTTTCCCCTTTCGAAAAAAAGTTACTATCTGAAATATGTTCCTTTTTAAGTCCATTTATCTAAATTAGAAATACATTTCTCTTTCCTATTTTCAAATTAAAATTTTTTTCATCTTTAAATGAAAATTTTCCATTGCAATTACTTTAATAAATATATATTTTAAATACAATTTGTTTGTCATTTCCTTTAATTGTGTTCCTAGTACAACATTTAAAATAATATGTAAGCCAATTCAAAGAAAAGACACAAAACTGTCTGTCTGTCTGTCATTTGTAACTAAATTTAAAAAAAAAAAATTACATACAAATTTTTTAATAGGAATATGTTACTTGTTTAGTTCTTAACAAGTTACTTCTCTTCTTGCGTCTACTTTTTTAACTTTGTATATTTATGTAGTACATACAAAAATGTGTGTATTTTTTTGGTATTTTCTTCCTACATTTTCTGTTTTCTTTTCTATTTTTCCTCAACTGTAAATAAGAGTCATAGTTTTGTGTACATCTAAAATCTGAAATTTTTTGAAGTTGCTGGATTTAAAATTTTAGTCACTAACAAAAACATTTCTCTTTCTCCGCCAAGAAAAGAAAGTAGAAAGTAAAAAAGGGGGAAGGGGCGTTGGGAGTAGAACTGTATCTAAATGTAACTGTGTACGAATATAGTTCATAAGCTTTACACAAGTTTATTTGTATAGAGTTAACATAATTATCTTTTAGAATTTTGAGATTTAGTAAGATATGTGCAAAAGTATTTCCATTGTGATTGCATAAATTTCTAAGTTTTTTTTTTTTTTAATTTTATATGAGATTACAATGAAATTGCTATTTATATATGGGGCATTATTCCTGAAAAACCCCAAATTATTTCGATATGTTCTTGGATCGGTTTCATACTTTCTAAACTTATTTCCCTTTATGACTGTAATTTAACCTGCAAGTATTACATTTTTAACCCCACCCCTTTCTTAGTTATAAAGGATTAAAAAGGGTTAAATTTTCCATTCTGTCGACAATACAACTAGATTCAAAAGCTCATAACTTTTTTTCTATTCAACCAAATCAAACGCTCAAACTTGATTCTGAAAGAGTTTTTCATGTCCTTTAATAATATTACAAGCTCATTATAAATATTTTTAATTTATATAAAGAAACTCGTAAATCAAAATTTTATTTAACTTTTTGAATAAATCCGAAACTTTTTTTTTTAATTTATTTTTAAAAGAAAGAAATGGCAAACCCTGTAAGCTTGAAGATACAAGACTTTATTGAACGCAAGACGCACACTTCGCGTCACGGCAAATCTTTTTTCTACGAGTTTGTAGTCCAGTCGGTAGAGTAAAAATGCACTAAAAGTAAAAAAAAAATCTTATCGAGATTTTTCTTCAATAATTGTTAGTGGAGATATAATAGATGGAAAAAATACAAAAACCTCCCTTTGGTGAAAAAAGCTTTTTTTACTTAAAAAAAATTGCCAACATTTGGCTAATTTTAATATGCTGATAAAATTGCAAAATGTGAATTTTTTTATTTCTAACTTTAACAGGATTTTCAGAAGTAATGTCTTGAAATAAAAGATAATACATTTCTCTTAATTTTTGGACTAAAATATTAAAAAGTGTCAAATACGAGCAAATAGAAAAAATTATCTCAGTAAGGAAAGCGTAAAACCAAAAACGTTGTGAATGACAAATATTCCTTTTTAAACAAAATATTTAAAACAAAAGCAAAAGAAACTTAAAATGGATGAATCCCTACCGACTATCCCTAAAGATACCGCTGGCTATAGCGTGATGTTGAATGCCCTTTAACGGTCTACTTTACTGATGGCTCAAAGACAGATGGAGGATTTGGTGCAGGAGTTTTTTGTAAAATGCAACAAATTCTAAGGTCATATATACTACCGGATTATTGTAGCGTATTCCAGTCCAACGTTTTTACCATCATGAAGGCAGCGAAACACATGAAAAACACAGATTTCTAGCCAAGCTGCCTTGAAAACTATTGGATCTACTGTCGTAAAGTCAAAGGTAGTGCAAGTAATGTTTTGAGATGCATAAGACGCTGTAGGGTATGTTTACGTAGGGTTCCCCAACATATCAATATTGAAAGGAACGATATGGCGCACGAACTTGCCCTAGCAGGGTCATCAATGCTTGCCAGTGACACAATCGACACGCTACTACTACCGTTTTGTGTTACAGCAGGAACAATAGGAGAGTGGTTAACCGAATTCACAAACAGAGCTTTGTCGGCCAGGGGTGGTGGTTGCAGGATTGTACGTACCCTGTGGCAACGATTAACCGGTGTCGGGTGCTATCATCGGTCACTGCGGGCGTAATGTTACGCAAATGGCTGCTATCGACCACCAATATATGCAGAGACTGTGGAGACGAGGATGCTTCATTTTAGGAACAACGACTTCGAACTCTGGGAGCAAGGTTTCTTGACGGACTAACAGACATAGCTGATGCACAGATGTCAGATATGCATAGCTTTCTCGTCAAGACTGGATTATTGCCAAAGGATCTAGTCTGGATCCGCAGGGAACCAAACAGGTAGGGAGGGTCACTCAAATATAATTGTAGGGCAGCACAGTGGATCTAATAAGGCCTTCGAGTGGAAGTGCATAGCACACACCCCTTCTTTAATCTAACCTAACCTAAAGAATTTAAAGTAATTTGAACCAGAAAAACATTCACAAAACCCTTAAGAACTGTTTTGACAATTACCTAATATTTGTCAAGTGTTTATCTTTGATATGTTAAAAAGTTTCAATAAAAGATTTCATTTATTATATTAAAAAAAAAAGTAGAGAAATCAGCAACACCCCTTGCCTGGATGGTACATTTTAGGTAAATCTCCGACATTATGAAGTTCTGATTTCAGATTTCCAATTAGCTTTCCAAAAAATATTCTTGTAGTAATTGGATATTATTTTTTCCACTTTTATTAAAGACTAGAAACAAAAACTAATAAAAGAACAGACTACATCATTTCCAAAGTAATAGGAAATACAAACTTCATAGCCGTCGTAACCAGAAGCCAAGAACGGAAAGATAATGTGGTTATTATCCGTAAAGATCTTCAAATTTATACTGACAGGTTCAAGGTGGATCTGTAAATTTTTCCAATGAATGAATAACCATGGAGTCTTACAAGCTCCCTGATTACTATGGTATCTTTCAAACAGAATCTTGCAAAAACCAACTTGAATCTTGCAAAATCACCTTCTTTGTAGACACTCAAGCAATCGAAGCGCAAAAACACATGATTATAAGATCAAAAGCAGTACTACAATGCTCTCAAGGAAATGGGCAACACCCATCAAGTTAAACATTTTAGAGTTCCCCAAGATAGTAATACTTAAAGCAGTGAAAAATCGCATTAACTGTCCAAAATGATAGCAGCTTTAGGTCCTAGAAATAATTTGGTATCGATAATAATATATAAAAAAGCTTTTCACTTCGCCGCTTAGATTCGACATAAAACTGCATGTTCCTTCGCCTATATCCCATTCGCTTATAAATAAAACTCAGGCAACATGAATAACGGTATCAGTACATGGTCTGATGATTGTACAGATAACTGCCAGTGTTCTTTGTCAGCTCGGATTTCAATTGCCATAGCCTCAGTAATCTTTATTGGCCGAGCCAGACTTCAATTCTTTAGTCAACTTTCGCGCGAGTTGCCAATACTACAAAAATTACCGATACTTCGGATTCCGTGTTACTAACTTTTATCTTGTTTCATTTCCTCGCCGAGGCTCCATCATATTCTGCTTACCAGTTTCCGCTAAAGGAATAGATAAGTTCATTTGTAAGGAACCAGCGTCCATGAGTCTATCGCAACTCCGAACTCACTTCTATTTCCCTAATTTAAAAGTTTAGAATATGCACTGTATTCTTAGGCTTACCAACACTATTCAAATTTGAACTATGATTGACCGTTGTCGCCAGTATCACAATCAACTTCTGCACTCTAGTCCATAGAGAGCCACTTAACCTAACCTAACCATCGATATTTAGAAGAAAAAAGTTAGCCTCTTATATTGTAGAAAAGTTGATTATTCAAAACAACATACAATTACATATACATTCTTTTAATTCAGTTGATTCCACTAGAAATGAAATAAAAAAAAATGTGAGGAAGAAATTGAAAATTGTTTTGCAAAATTATTTATTTAAAATCCTTTCACTATACGATCTTCGTTTTTTCTTTAGATAATTTGAACATTAAAGTATCACCTGAAAACAGTGACAATTAAGTATATGCATACCGTTAGAGGTAACAAGCTCCTTGCAATTGAAACTACGTTAATTTTCACCCAAATTTTGTAAATAATAAAACATAATTCAAATTCATAACAACTTAAGCAAATATAAATTGAAAAATATTTTAACTTGAGCCACTTTCTTTTAAATTTTTATGTCTAACAAAAGAATTGATTATCCAAGTCTGCATTTTTTTTTTTCAAATATAAAAGAAAGGAAACTTATATTCTTCAAAATAAAAAAAAAAGACACACACATTCATTCTCTATTAGACTTTGACAACGCCAGTTTCTACTAATCCAACAAAAGCCATTCACACATTTCGGCTTGGGCGATGTGCTGACCATTTTGTCACCTTCATTATTTAAATTTGCTTTGGCTTTAACCTGCCCCCTAGCGTGTTGTCAAATTGAAAGAGGGTGGCAGCAAAAAAAAAAAAAAAGAAAAAACACAAAAGACGCAATTGTTAAGCATTGAACAACAACAAAAATGAGAATGCTGATTGTAGTGCAATCATTGGATGTTGTTGTTAATGTTGCTGCTATTATTACAGCTATTGCTACTTCTACTTTAGATGTTGCTGGTTTATTAGTACTTACTTAAAAGTTAATGGTCACAATCATTATGCGAAAATTGGTTGCATAATACCAAGAGTGGAGAGAGGGGGAGAAGATGAGGGTTTCTTGTGATGTTAAAGCGACAATTTGTTTTTGATTTTTTTTTTTTTTGTCCAGATTTTCAAAACAGGGATTTCATTTTATTCGTTTGAATATACATATATACTTACATATTTTTCTTTTATTTTTTTATGTAATCTTTTTGTTTTTTTTTTTTTTTGTTTTTTGTCTGCTCTACTTCTTCCTTTTACACAAGGGACAAATAAGCTACAAATGTTTCTTTTTCTTCTTATTTCTTGTGACTATGTGTAAGACGAATAAAATTTGGTAGGCATTAAAAAAAAAAAAAAAAAATAGTAAAAAGTTTTTTATTGTTATCCTCATTTTGTCAATTGGTTTTTGTTCCTTTTTTTATTCTTTGCATTTATTTTTCTTAGAACTGTTACTTTGTTTTGTATGTATTCCTGTTTTTAGTACTTTTAACCAATTTGCAAATCTCAAGGTAATCGAATATTTATGTTTAGGCTAAGCCTTGTTTGTCTTCCAAAGCTGCCAAAAAAAAAAAAGTTTAAGCAGCTCAATACTAAAACAAAAAACAAAAAAACATGTTTGTCCGCATAGTCAAAGCTCTCCGCTCGTAGATGATTACACATTTAAGGGTTCTTAACTTTGATGATGTTAGTTGGTAAATACTTTGAGTGTTTTCCTGGGAATATTTAAGGATTTCCGGTAGATTTGCTTGTGCATTGATTATATATTTTTTTATGTAAAAGTAAGAAGGTGCTTTAAGAATAAATGCTTGTGCATAAATCTAATAAAGTTTAACTCTTAGGAAAATTTTGTGTAGTATCTATTTTACTTTATTTATGTGTATAGATAAAAAAAAAATAAATGCTTGTCTCTCCAGAGCTTTCAAATACTTATGTGATTGACCTGCTTGCAAAATGCTATTCGGTTATCACAAATGTGATGTAGAATGGCCGTCACTTTTCAAGAGCAGTGAAGTAGTGAATGAACGCGCGTGAAAATCTTTTGCACTTATTAATTATACGCTCTCAAGCTAAAAGTATTGAGTTTTCAAAATATGATCGGTATCAGTATTCCGTAGCTTAGACACGATATTCAGTAATTCATTACTAAAAGAAGCAAACAAATTATTTGTCTGCAAGCACTCACATTAGAAATGAAACTTTGTTGTTTATTTTAAAATTATTTAAAAAATATTTACAACACATTCTCTTGAAGTTTTTGCAGTCTTCTTCTCTCTATATTGTTGTTGCTTTTCCTCTGTTGATACTGTCTACACTTACCGGCACAAACACGACGTGGTATATTTATAACACATGAGAGGAAAGTTCAGCTATATGCAATCAAACGAAGGCATCAAGGTTGGCTACCCACTACAGCTACCCACTGAGATAAAATTGCGAGAAGTGACTCTCTGCTTGATTGTATGTAGCCAATCCTTATATGTTCTTGTTTTCTAAACACTAGCAATATCATAACTTCGTTTCGTATTACTTAGTTTTGTATGAGTATAATAAAAACTTGTTTCCGTTGCAAAATTTTAAATTCACAGCCCAGCTACAAAAGAAGTTCACACATTTCAAATAAAAAAATCAAAACTTCACAACGATTTTTGATAGTGTATTTTATTTATACGAGTGGTGCCCTCTGATGATTGTATGTGAAATTCAACTGTAACTTAATATTTTAGATAAAAAATCATAAAAGTCGGTCGACTACTCTCCAATTCAATGATGCCGATTCTTGTGCTCGGCAGCGAAATGTTTTAAGCTAATCATCTTAGCAGCTCTGGAAAGTAAGGCCTTTATTTTTCTATTTGTATTGGAAATGCTTTCAATCTTTTGATGTGTTACGTGAAACTGAACTATATTCAAAATTTCTCTTTGAGCAGGTGTGTCTTTCTAATAAAATGATGACGATTCGTACGATCAAGGGTGAAAAACTCTGATAATATTTTAAGGTTCTAAAACCAAAGGCTGTGATTGTTAAAGTTAATTGTTTAGTTAATTTTGTGACGATATTCACTAATTCAACATTAGATTAATAAAGAAAAACTTGGATGGGTGCAAGGCACACAAGATATTTGATGTGTTAACAGTTAAGCCAACTGGGCTGATGTGTTTTAGTTGCATTATTTTTCTTTTTCTCAATGTATCGGGCACGATATGCTCGCATATACGCAGCTGCAATTGCATCCTTTTTTCCCCGCTTTAAGTTTTTTTCCTGTCGATTGGAAATTTTATTAGATGTGAAAATATTACATAACGTCGCCAGAGAATTGATTTGGCGTATAGGTATATGAATTTGTACACACATACGCCAAATCAATTCTCTGGGGACGATAAGTGCTTTCCGCATTTAACCTTAGAAAGGCAACAGAAGTGACCAGCCACCCCACTACTTTTTAAGTGCAAAGAGATTGGCCTTAACTGCATTTAATAAAAATAAGAAACAATGTATTTTTATTGAAGTAAATAAGTGATTTTATTATAAATAAGTTTGATTTTTTCGGTTTAACATATTTGCTATTTATATAGATAAAAAGTGTTGCCTTTCTAAGGTTAATGCACAAAGCAAGATTTTTATAATGCCGTGGTTTGCTATCATTATTACTACATTTTGTTTATACATTTATTGAAACCTAGATTTCTTATTACTCATCATTTTGTATTATTTTTATATTTTAAAAAATATTTAATTTTAATCCAATCTAACTAACCGAATGCAAAACCTATCAAAACGCCTATGTTTGCTACGGCGACTTCTCTGCTTGTATGGTATAGTCGATCTCCACACGTTTAACACCAACAAATAATTCTGCCACGAATAAATATGCCCACACATTTTGTTTTCGTATGTACATATATGTGTGAGTAAATTGATCGAAACATAAACAAGCAAACTCTGCTCTTATTTTAATTTCTCCCTCTCTTCTTCTCTTTGTTGTTTAGAGTAGCACAGTCATGCCGCGCAGTAGTGTGAGCGAGAGGGAAACTTTTTTTTTTTTTTTTTTTTTTTTTTTTTTTGGAGGAGGAAAGCATTGAGAGTCAGTGTGAGACTTCCACTCACCAAAACCACCTCACATGTCCGAACGGTGGAGCCCTCCTGGGACACCTACTGGTACTACGTCAGGAGGCCGTTGTGAGCATTAACGCTCAAGCGTCTGTTAATTGTCATTCAGTCAGATTGTCTTCCTGTTTCAACCTCGCCCTCGGGATTGTGCGACGAGGTGGCTGTACTGTGTTGCATATTATAAAGTTGCTGATGCTGTTGGTTCAGCCGATACTCTCTTTCTGCAGCTCGGAGTTTTGCCATTACTTGTACTGCAAACTGGCAGCCTGCTTGCCATTTATCTTTTGACTCGCCCATTTGTGACAGCAAGCTGGACGTTGTCAGTTCCACACCAAGGGCCTCCTTCAGAACCTCTCTTTCCGCGTCGAATCTCACGCAGGAGCATAGAACGTGCTGTGCAGTCTCTTCTTCATTAGGGCACTCCGGGCAAAAGGGGGTGTCTATAATATTAAACCGGTGGAGGTAGTACCGGAAGCATCCATGTCCGCTAACTAGCTGTGTGAGGTGAAAATTTAAATCGCCGTGTTTGCGTTTCAGCCACTCTTCTATTTTGGGAATAAGGGCGAATGTCCATCGTCCTTTCGTGGACTGTTCCCATCTCTTCTGCCATTCTTGTACCGACTTGGCTCTTTCCTCCGCTTTACGCTGGGCCGTTGGTTTTGCACCCTGTGTTGTGTGCAGGCCCTGCAACTCCTTGGCCAATAAGTCAATTGGCATTTTCCCAGCTAGTACGCATGCCGCATCATCTGAAACCGTTCTATATGCGCAAGTCACACGCAGTGCGCTATGGCGATACACGCGTCGTACTGCTTCTAGGTGCGTCGTTCTTGCATTCGCCCAGATTGGCGCCGCATAGAGCAAGACGGAGTCTATCACCGTCGACAGGAGCATCCGCCTAGTGCCCTGTGCGCCGCCAATGTTTGGAAGTAGTCGGTTGAGTGCTCCATTAATCGCTGCTGCTTTTTTGCTGACCATAGCTAAGTGCTCCTTAAAATTGATCCGTTGGTCAATAAGGACTCCGAGGTATCTTATGGCTGGTTGAGATACAACGTTATGCCCTCCAACGTTTACCACCATTTGCTCCAGTTTTTTCCGCGCTGTGAGTAACACCACTTCTGTTTTTTGGGCTGCTAGCTCGAGATCAGCGCTTACCAACCACCTTCTAATGCTGGAGATTGCGCTGTTGCATTTTAATTGCAGATCTTCTATTCTTTTTGCAACCACGACCAGTGCAATATCATCCGCGTACCCCACTAGCGTTGCATCCGTCGGTAGCTCCGTCCGCAGAATGCCGTCGTACATGACATTCCAAAGGGTGGGTCCCAGTACGGAGCCTTGAGGAACGCCACCCGTCACTACATACTTTTGTGGACCAACTTCTGTGTCGTACAAGAGGATTCGGTTGTTCAAATAGCTGCGGATTATGCGCCGCAAATAGTTAGGGACTCCAAGTTCACGTAGTGCCCTCAATATATGCGCCCATTTGGCCGAGTTGAACGCGTTTTTAATATCAAGCGTGATCACCGCGCAATACTTCATCGTACCGGATTGCCACCTGGTTCCACTTGTTGCCTCCCTCGCCGTATCAATAACTCGTCTGATTGCATCCACTGTTGACCTTGCTCGTCTGAAGCCGTATAGTTTGTCGGATAGACCGTTGTTTTCTTCTAAGAACGGTTGGATTTTGTCGCAGATGAGCCTCTCCAGCACTTTTCCCACCGTATCCAGCATACAGAGTGGTCTGTACGCAGAGGTTTGGCCTGGTTGTTTGCCCGTCTTGAGCAGCAAGACCAGCCGCTGACGTTTCCATTGTTCAGGGAAAATACCTTCTTGTATACAAGCATTATACAGTGCTGTGAAGACATTTGGTCTATTTCTAACCGCTATCTTAAACGCTTTGTTTGGAACACCGTCCAACCCAGGAGCTTTCTCGTCACTGATGCGCTTTAAAGTAGCCAGCACCTCTTCCTCCGTCACATGTGGTACCACCTCTGTACAATGTTCCAATTGCAGATCGATGTCACTTGTTTCCCCCTGTGGGGGAAAAAGTTCTGTTACCACCTTTTTTAGCAGTATTGGGCAAGTTGGCTGAGGCGCCCGCAGACCCTTTATCTTTCTCATGACCATTTTGTATCCCTGTCCCCATGGATCAACGTTCGCACTGTCTCTTAATTGTACGAATGAATATTTTTTGCTTTCGTCTATCGCTTGTTTAAATGCCGCCTTGCGCGTTCTATACAGCGTCCAACGCTCATCAAAGTCTGCCCGACCTCTTGCTCGCTGCGCTCTTCTACGCGCCTGGTGACATCTCTTGCGTAGCTCTGCTATTTTGTCAGTCCACCAATATGCAGGTTTTCTATTTGTAGAGGCGGCCCGTCTCGGTATTGCTGTGTCGCACGCTTTTTCCAGCTCTTTGCCTACCAATTTTGCCATTTCCGACGCCGTTCCATCCGGTATCACGGCTGTACTCCATGCTAGCTCAAACATTTCTACATCCATATTTTTTTGCTTCCAACTTTTTGCTTGCACCTTACGCGGTGGCCTACTTTGGTTTGGTTTTGGACCTATATCCATAATAATGGCATGATGATCGCTGTGTGTGTAAATGTTTGCGATCTTCCATCTACTGCGGTTGGCTGTGGTGATGTCCGCAAATGCGAGGTCAATTATGGATGTACCTCTCCCATTGTCGAATGTACTCTGACCTGGTACATTGATCAAAACTAGGTCCATAGCTGCCATAGTCTCCTCCAACATTCGGCCCCGATGACTGGTGTTTGCACTGCCCCAAGTTTGTGACCACGCGTTAAAATCCCCTGCTATAAGTATGGGTCTCTTTCCTCTCATCTCCAGGTCCATCGCTAGTAGCATGCGTTCAAAGACATTGTCTCCCATGCTAGGTGGCGCATAGCAGCTGACGAGGTATAACCCTTCAAGTTGTATCCATGTGTAGCCTTGTTCGACTGTCGCTATTTTGCACTGCGGTGCTGAGGCTCCCATTACCCAGATCGCTGCTTTACCTTGTTCATCTTCCGACCAATTAAGAGAATCTACCGATTTATATGGCTCCGACAGTAGGGCCACATCCGCCTTTGTCTCAATTGCATTCTGCCATAGTAGCTTCTGCGCTGCGGCACAGTGATTTAGGTTGAGTTGGATTACTCTCATCTAATTATTTTGAGCGTGGCCTCTTTGTGTTGCGGGCATCTAATACTGCCTGCTGGATGAGCTCCTCTACACAGCGCACATCTCGCTTCGTTCTTGCACCCAGCCACTTTGTGACCTTCTTCTCCACACTTATAACACATATTCGTGCGATCCTGCTCCTTACAGTGTACGGCTTTGTGGCCATAGCCCCAGCATTTGAAGCATTTTTGTGGCGATATAACTTCCGTCACACTACACCTTGCCCATCCTACGTATAGCACTTTCATTAATATTGCCTTCTTGGCTTCTTCTGCTGGCATCGTTATATATGCTGTCTGCGTACCGCCATACGTCGATTTTGAGTATCTGACTGCTTCTGGGTCCGGTCGTCTGATGTTCGCTGCCTTACCAAGAGCGTCACATAACTCCTCTTTCGTTGTCACATCTGCTATCAGCCCTCTGCATTGAACTGTAATCATATGCGACCTCACGATAATCTCCGCCGTGTTCTGTAGTACCTCCTCTATTTTATTCCTATAGTCTTCAGCTCGGGTATTAGATCCCTTCTTCAGAACTATGAGGTATTCGCCTTTATTTGACATGCGTGTTGTGCGCACCGCTTCGCCTAGTGGTTTGAGATCTTCACTCTCTTTCAGTTTTTGGTTGATTTCTTTGTACGACACGGCATCTGTTTTCTTGATAAGGATGGCATCAGCACGTGTCCTCAAAGGTCTAAGCTTCGACTTGGATTTCGACCTAACTTTCTTCCACTTGGATTCATTCACTGGTATTGCTGTGGCTGCCACATTCATTTTTACAGCTACAGTTTCTTCTGGCGGTGCTAGCTCTTTCACTAGCAGCTCATTCGTCGTTATATTATCCGCTCTTACTGAGCTGGGCTGATTCCGGGTCCGGTTTTTTCCTGGCTTGGGCCAAGATTGCTTACTGGGCTGCGGATCTTTTGCCGCTTGTGCAGCATAAGTGCCCATATATCTGCATTCTACATTTTCTTTCTTGCTTATATCAACGAGGATAGCGGCTTCAGTGTGCCACCGCTTAATCTTGCTGGCCAAGTTTTTGACCACCTGGTCCAGTTGAACTCGTTTAGCGCAATAGGCTTGTAGTGCATCCACTTCGTTCCCGATTAGCTCTATGAATCCTTCCAGGTTGGTGGGTAACTCTACTTGCTCATCTAATGTGCCGTTCTCCTTACGCTTTTGTGGTTCTGCTGTCACACTCGCCGTTATTGCGTCGGGTGAGGTCTGGGCATATTGATCTTTTCCAGCTTGTGATGCTGGCATATATGGACTCCTCTGCCTCATTTCTTCTTCGTGTAAATCTGCGATAGTGTCAACCAAATCTCTCATTGGCTGATGTATTGAGCGTCTGCCCCCACCCATCATGTGCAATAGCTCCTTTATTTTAATTCCCAATTTTGACATTACGTCGGCTTCATTATGGTCGGCAGTGGCGGCTTCGCCTGCACTAGGTTTTTCGTTTTCCTGGCCACGGTTTAAATCTGGTGGGGAAGAACGCGCCCGGATTTTTTTAGGCGAAGGCACTAATTTTTCGCCTAGTGGCCTCTTAGATACACCGATATTTTCTCCCGCATTCTCTGCTGTACCCCTGTTGCTAATATCTACCATCGGAGGAGACCGCATGATGTTAGAAATACGGCGGAAGGGATTTTCTATATTTGGAGTTAGTTGGTCCGCTTTATCATTTTTTTCCCCCATTTTGATGCGTTGGCACCACTAATTTATCTACAGAGCTATATTATTGGTTTGTGTCTTCACTAACAACAAATTAAAGCTTAAAGTATTCAGCACAGCTGAGATATTTAAAAGCTCAGTTGCTGCAAAAAGGTTTGTGTGTTTGCTTTGCGAGATCAAAGCTTTTACTCGACTTAAAAGTTCTACACTACTATATGGTTGTAAGCTTTATACTTATCTGTTATCATCATAGGTCTTGTTATCAGTCAGTCAGCCGTATCGCCAACACTGCATAAATGCATTAACAGCTGATTTTGACGCACCACAAATAAAATGTTTGTTTTTGTGTTTTTATTTTTTCTTATCTATATAGAAAAAAATAAAATTTTCCTTTTCGCTTTTAAGTAAGAAAGTGTCCAGGTTAGTAATCGACGCACTGTTGACCGCCGGTTCACACCTTCGCACGCACTTCGGCACCGTTTTTGATCGATTTCGACCGGTTGAATGAACTTTTACTCGAAAATTTTCGGGGCAAAAATCTTTCACGTCCGCACTTTATCGAAACTTATCTTCATATCCTCTCATATAGCGAGAGGGAAACTGGACGTTACAATTATCTTACATCTTACGTTACAGTTATTCTTACATTTTACACATTTGAAATTTTGCCCATACCGTGAGCTAAAATGTTTACACATCAAAAATATTTAGTTTTAATCCAATCTAACTAACCAAATGCAAAACCTATCAAATACCTGTGTTTGCTACGGCGACTTCTCTGCTTGTATGGTATAGTCGATCTCCATACGTTTAACAACAACAAATAATTCTGCCACGAATAAATGTACACACACATTTTGTTTTCGTATGTACATATATGTGTGAGTAAATTGACCGAAACATAAACAAACAAACTCCGCTCGTATTTTAATTTCTCCCTCTCTTCTTCTCTTCTCTCTTCTCTTTGTTGTTTAGAGTAGAACAGTCATGCCGCGCAGTAGTGTGAGCGAGAGGGGAACTGGACGTTACAGTTATCTTACATCTTACGTTACAGTTATTCTTACATTTTACACATTTGAAATTTTGCCCATACCGTGAGCTAAAATGTTTACACATCAAAAAAACATTCTTCATGATTCTCGATATTAAGTTTACATAGAACGTGGCTACTAGTGGTTCTAGTTGAATATAATGGAACAGCTTAAATATTTAGCATTTTGATAATTCATTCTTACGAATGGTACCTTCTAGTGGAGATATAAGGAATTCAATTGTCAAAAATTTAGAAGAAATAAGTGCTAGAGTCCCACAAGGGAGCATTCTTGACCCTCTTCTATACCTCTTCTATACAAAAGATTTACCACAACCTCCCAACAGCATGATTGCGACTTTCGTTGACGACACAGCTATCTTAGTAATTGAAAATACTGCAGCTAAGCTTCAAACAGCAATTAACATGGTAGCAGAATCGTTGAAAACTTGGAGAATAAAATGAAACAGTGCTAGATCAGCCCATGAGAATTTCACGAACAAAACAATAAATTATTGCAATAATGCTCTTGGGCGTACCAATTCTATACACTAATACAGAAATATATCTCGACTTTACCTTCGGTGCTAAACTGCGATGGAAGGAAGATATCAAAACAAAAAGAACTGAACTTAATCTCAAGTTAATTAAAATGGATTATTGGTCAACACTCAAAATTTTCCGCACACAATAAAATTTTACTTTACAAGCAAATTTTAAAACCAGTGTGGTCTTACGGCGCATAGTTATGCGGATGCACGAGGAAAAGTAACTTAATTTATTCCATCGTTTCCGAAATAAAGTCCTCAGAGGCATTGTTTAACGCTCCGTGGTATGTTCGAAATGCCGATATTTATCGTAACCTCGGTATTCATTTGGTTGCGGATGAAATTAGAAAACAAAGCACAAACCCATTTCATGAGGCTCCAAAAGCACGTGAACGAGAAAGCCAGCAAGCTTCTTGATATTTCAGCTCTAAAATGAAAAAAAAACACATTATCTTCTTCATATATACCTAAATCAAAACTGGCTTTTTAAAAATATCCATAAATCTTTACATAATATTCTCAAAATCAAACTGCTCGTTAATTATATAACTAGTTGCAGTGTTAATAAATATTATGCATATTAGCTTGCCTACAAGATATATGAAATCTGCAAAGTTCGATTTTTTCCTGCTCCTAGTGGAATTTCTGAAAGATTATATGAGCAAAATAAGATTTCGAAAAAAATATAGAAGTCTCTAGTGGAAAATAGCCAGTCGGTTTTGAATCAATGACTTAAAAATAGGCTTTAAAAATGCAAATAGCTTTAATCGTTGATAAGTGTTTCCAACACAACGAAATTAAACAAAAACTAAATTGTGTATTAACGAACACAAGGCAGAAGTGAAACTTCTTGTGAACTAAACGAAACACAAGCAAATAACAAGCAAATGAAATTTTTCACTCCATTGGCTTGTGTTTTTTAATTTCAGTTGCTTGTGTTTCATTTAGTTCACAAGAAGTTTCACTTCTGCCTTGTGTTCGTTAATACACAACCAATTTTTTTTTTTTTTTGGGATTAATGCTAGAACAAAAATTGCAACTCTGTACCGGTAATGTCGATGACAATTGTAGCAAACTCTTTTTGTGTGCGACATCTTCATGTAATTCCTTGGACATTTGCGCCATCTGTATGTGAAATGTATAACTGTCATAAACTTTAAGATGGCGACGCTACCCTCTATTTATTTTTTTTTTAATCAATTAAATTTCTTTTTAAAATTTTTTGGCTCCACATGGATGCCTAATATAATTACAACAACAAACATTATTTACTTACGTAGTGTGAGTGAGTGACTTGGTTCTAATGCAAACAATTCGGTTTCGTAAGTTATTTCAATGTTCCGGGACGCATTATAATTTTTAACGGGGAACATTTTCTCCAAAGACAGTATAATAGTTTCCCCAAATGGTTTTTGTTTTATTGGCTATTTATTGAAAACCCCATTTTCAAGAAGAAGGGTAAAAGATGGAGGAAAAGTTTATGTACTAAAACTGTTTATCTCTTTATGCCTAAAAACTTTGCTTCAAACATCAAATTCGTATCTGTTGAAATAGAGAATATAATAGCCCCCGAAGAACCCATTTTTCCGACTTCAGGTCTATATTGTGGGAGAACTGGATGTGATGAAGAAAAACTGAGTAGCGTACTCGTGATCAACAATCCTAATTTACTATAAAACCGTTCTAAATCTTGAGCGTAAAATTTTTATTGCACTGTGTAATCAATTACGATTTATCCCTTCTGTTACATTGAGAAAAAATCACACTTGTTATATTAAGGTCTCGGAATGACCTGGCCAATATTTTGTATGTATATCGCCTGAAAACTCATAATTTGGGATTTAACATTTATTAGTTGTACTGATTATTATTTAGTTTAGTAATTATATATAAGTATATATTTACTTTGTGGACTCAAGGCAATAGGTTGTATGAACTGCAATCTTCGTAAGGGATTTTAGATACGCAGGTTTGTTGCAAATAGTGCAGTACTCGTACGTTTTACGGCAAATCCACCTGAGTAAACTGCGCCAGTTTATCAGCTTTCCTCTTTTCCGGAGTAGCGCATGCCGAAGTGCTAGGCTCTTGTGTTTCTGTTCGAACATTTCGCACAATAGCTGCCGACAATTGAGTTCTTGGCTAACATTTTCTATGCCGAATCACTCCATATAGAAGTACAGTTTTTCGATTGAATATGTTTGACGCGTTCGAGAGGGTTGGTTCTTCCTATCCATAAAACGTAGGCAATTCTGTTTCATCAATTTATTTGGAAGAAAATTTTTTCATGTGCGCTGTGAAGCATAGATCGAATAACCCATATATTTAGTAACTTCAGGACGTCCTTAAATTACGTTTTCTACCCTGGCCCTAGCATTAATGGGTCCAGTCGGACCTTCCTCCGATTAGTATATGAGAATGCTGCTGTCACTTGCCGATAGTACTCCAACAACACTTTTCTCGTCACCACTCTTTATATAATGGTTAGAATATTCGTTGCCCGCAAACTTTTCCACTAAATAGTTTTCGCACCCAAACGTCACTACACTCATTAATATCTCTGTCTTCTTTTGGCTTTCTGTCAGAACGCGAATCTAAAGCAAAAAAGTCTAATAACAATTAAATATTTACTGAAACTAGTTATATATAAAAGTAGTTTTATAAAAAGTAATAATTATTTTATTATTCACGGCAAAAAACACAAAAAAAGGCGGGAACTACACTTTTGACGTATAAAAGAGGTAATGGTCACTGAATGACCTTATGGTACACACACCTAAGTTTTGATATTGCCACTTACTTTATAAAACAAAAAGCTTCTTTTTATACTTTTTCGGAGGGTTTCCCCTAGATGGAGGAATTCATAAAGGGAAATCTCAAAATTTTGTTTATTTTAAGAAATATTGGCAAATTAAGCAAAAAAAGGTCACGAGATGACCTTTATGTAATAGAAGGGTTATAGGAGGTTAAACAGACCTTGTAGTGAAAAAAATACGATATAGCGACGATATAGGGACCAAACTAAAACTAAACAGTTTGTTGGAAATTATTGAGATTTTTCGAATTAACGGGGTAAGAATTATCGCGATTCTACTGTATGAAGATTCGTCTACTTATAAATAAACTCAAAATTCAAAAATTTATTTTTTTTCAAACTTTGAGACGGCTTATTTTTCCATCTACATGTAATGTTCTATAAAATAAAAGCTTTAAACAGAAAATACCGCCTCTAAAAAATTGAAAAAATTCGTTTAAATAATTTTTCACATGGAAATTGTGTACAAAATTGACAGCTTTTCGATCAAAACATGGTTAAATTTCACTTGTTTATCAAAACTTTCTTCAAACTAAATGTTGCCCAAATTATTCTTTACTCAAAATTCAATATTTTAGAAGTTATCAACGATTAAAGCTATTTACCTTTTTAAAGCCTATTTTTAAGTCATTGATTCAAAACCGACTGGCTATTTTTCACTAGAGACCTTTATATTTTTTTCTAAATCTTATTTTTCTCATATAATCTTTCAGAAAATCCACTGAAAGCAGGAAAAAATCGAACTTTGCACAGATGGGCGAACTAATGCCTATATAATAGATGTTTGAACTAATAAAATGAAATAAAAAATAAAAAAAAATTGTCAAATGTTTTAGATAAATGAATTTGAAAATTAATCAACTAGACTCTAGTTCATGTTACCAGGAATGAAAAGCTTTTAATTTTAATCAGCTCAGGATTTCTGGTTATAACGATTAGATAGGAGAAACCCTAAAGTCGAACTTTTTATGTATAACATTTATATGGAAAGTGCAATCTTGCTGAGGTAAGTGGAATTAAATTGCACTTGAAGATAATGAAAAATTCTCAGACATTTTCATCTTCCATATCAAAAAAGAGCTTTTTAATGATTCTTGATATTTCATTGGAGCGAAAAGTGGCATCTATCGGTAAGTTAGTAGTATGTGGAATTTCAAATGAGTTAGCAAAAAACCTTGAAGATTTCTCAACTAGTCCCCAGCTTAGCCATGCCGATTATTGCGCTCGGTTGCAAACAACTTTAAAACTTTATTCGTCAAATAGGATCTAGTTATACCTATTTTTGTGAAGAGAGGGCGGATCACTTTCTTGGTGTCTGCCCCGTTTTCTGCCGGATCAGAGTAAGCATATTTGGTACTGGAGTGTTGGGAGACGAACACCTGAGCTCTTTAACACCGCAGGATCTACTAAGATTTATTAATAAATCTGGTAGATTTAAAGAATAGCAAAAGGGAACACAGGATATAGTACAATGGACGTAAAACTTGTCTGAGTGCTGTATTCTTGAATACTTCTTTTGTCTGTTCCAACAAAAAAAAAAAAAAATATGCCTATTTCAGAAACTTGTTTACATGAGAGATACATTCCAGCTAAACTTTTTGAATTTATCATATAGCTCGCTTTCTGTTAGACTGTCATAATAAAAAAAAATCGAACTAGGTATGCAAAAATAACCGTTATTTAATTCTTTACCCAGTGTAAAAAAAATTATAACAGTATCTTATGTGTCATTGGTGGTGAGAAGAATATTTCCTGTTATTGCTTTCTACCTAGTGGTAGTTCGTTGAAATCTATTAATGCGATTTTCAGGAAAACTTTATTTTTAGACTTATGAGAGTCTGGCAGAAATCGAACTGTCAGCTTTAAGTACCCTTAACTTTTTACGCTTTTCATTTGATAAGAGATATAAGAATTACATAGTCTCAGACATTATTTCTGTTACATTTCCAAATTTACTTTTGAGAGAGCCCGCATCAAGTATTGCTTTCACCATCACGTTTTAACTCAAAGTTCAAGCATATCCGCCAAATCAAACAATATCTCAAAGATACATATATCGATTTGCGTAGAAAATTCATGTACTGCCTATGCAGAAACAATCACTAGCATTTGACCGTCAGAGGCGTGTGACCTGTAGACAAACAACCAAATAAACAGATTTTCATTTTCATGTACAAACTGACACACGAATTCGACATACATATGTGCATACATCTTGATATACAAGTGCTGTCCATAAATTTCAAAAAAAAAAAAAAAAGTAAGCATATTTACAACTTTCAAATGCTACACTATGTATATCTACATGCAATACTATAGAATGAACATGGAAAACATAGAATACATGGCAAGACATTCACCTTTTATGACAGGAAAGCCTTAACGTCTACGTTCGTTCGTGGCGTATTTGAGTGTATATAAGTATGTGTGTTTGTTTGTGTGTAACAGCAATTTCGTTAAAGATACTTACATGCGGCTTTTGGCAGGATCACTACTGAAAACCACTTACACAATACACAGATGCAAAATATAACAACACACTAGCATAGACACATAACTATACTCATACATATACACAGATACATATACTACGTAGGCATAAAATAAACAAATAATGCTTATATATGTATGTGTGTGTATGCATTGCAAGCGCACAAGGACAATTGTAAGCATAGGACAACATTATATGAACAACAACAACAGCTAGAGTAATGGCAAAAACGCAAGAGTTGCAATAACAACAACAGCAGCAGTAGAAATGACAGCAACGACATCAGCAACATTCAGTTGCAGGATGCTATAAGAGGAAACCCTATTTTTTGGCCTAAGGCGTTGCTTGTTGTTGCTCCTTTGGCTTTCGTTATTTTTGTTCCTGCTATTGCTGTTGCATCATTTTGCTGTTGCTGCAGCTACCGGAAAAATAACTGCAATACAGATAAGATAGTAATAGTGAAAAGAATGTTGTCGTATTCATATACAAACACAAAAGTTATATGTGTGCATGTGTGCGTCTGTGCGAGGTAAGAAAAATTTGTGTTTGCATTTCGGAAAAGACGCAAAAAATAAAATCATTCTACATCCATATACCAAATACATTCTTTAGAAAAATTGCAATTTTAAATATTTTTTTCTTTATAGCTTAACTGTGTTAAGTAAACAAAATTGTTGGCAAATGCAAAGCGTAGGAATGTTATTTGTTATGTTGCTCCTGCTGCTGCTGGTACTCTTCCGTGTGTGTTTGTTTGCATGTATGTGTGAGTGTATGTGTATGTAAAGAAAGCAAATGACTTTGTGCGTTTTTTGTTGGTACATACAACAAAATGTTGTTTGAATCATGCTAAAGAAAAAAGAATATTAAAAATTAATTGCAACTACAGTTTTCTTTTGTGGAGGAGGCAGTTTTAATATTTCTATGTATGCCTATGTAGAAAGGAATAACGTAGAGTACATATGCTGAGAGTTATTGGATATATGAGAAAACATAACCCTCTAGTAGGCTAATTTATTTCAGCAATAAAAAAATGCTGAAATGAAATCGAAAATCGAATTGGAACTTTTATTTTTGCTCGAGGTAGGAAAATAGGTAGTTCGTTAAAAAACTTGTAGTCCCGATAAATGGAAAGTAAAAAACTTGTGTGTGTTTATTTAAGTGCAGTTGGGCAATATATGAAACAAAAAATGTTTTTTTGGACCAAAATTTAAATCGGAAATTTAATTAATAAATAAGAAAAAATATAAATCGTAAAAAAATATGCCCTACATATTTCTTTATATCGGGTTTGAACTTTTATAAAGGGAACAGGTTATTTATGGAGAAATTCTGGTGATGAATACCGAAGATATGTACCAAGGCCCAAATTCTCTATTTCTGTATTTTTCGTAATTTTTAAAATAACTATATAATTTTTTATTTCATCCGTCACTTTTTCAAGCTGTACCTATATAAAAGAGTATACATACATGATGATTCGGTCCCATTGGTTAACATGAAAGCAAGTGATAGGGGATATTAAAGCAAATAAAAAACCGTGGCGTATTTTCCCCATTTGTGTTATGTTGACAATTTGTTTCCATTTTGAAAAATGTCCAAAATAGCCAAACTAACTCTAGGGAAAAAAAAATTTTTTTCTGAAAAACCTATCCATAAAAAATGTTTTTTATTAAAACTTGAGAGTTTAGCGGGCCAAAATACACAACAGGAAAATAATACTATCTTTAGCGCAAAGTGGCTGTAAGCTAGTGTAATTAAAATTATCACAAATAATTTTAATATAACATACACAAAATTATCTTTTTCGGTACTCTTTTACGGATCCTTGGTCACCGGTGACCCATAGATCGTTTTTCAGTTTTTTTCAAAAGCTGTTGCAAAGAAATTAATAAATTTATATTCATTGAGAAAATATAAGTTGCTCTTTATTTAATATTAAAAAGGTTTTTGAAATTATTACCTAATTGAGTGCCGTCATAAGGTCACTGAAATAAAAAAAACATAAAAATATTTTTTTTTTTTGCCATGAGTCGCCGGTGACTCTAAATTCCACTACAGAAACTTTTTAAACATTTTAATACTGAAGTCGGGGTCAGCGAAGAGAAAGCGAAAGGGTTAAGTGAACAATTAATACTAAAATACTAGGTCTATCTTTGAAAAAATATCTAATTAGAATATAGGAGAGTGACGTCAGGGTTGGAGTATGTTTTGACTTTTGCTCATAATTTCCGTTGAATACCGAATTTTTATCACTATTGCATCTTGTTGAAGAGATCTCACAAATTGCAATGGTTTTGCTGAAAATTAAAATATAATTTAATTAATCGTTCAGCAGTTATGAGCAGTTACAAAAAACGAAAATTGTAGTCAAGGTTGGGACACTGCTGTAAGAAATCAATAAAAAATGAAGGAATATGACTGCAAATAACATGAAAATCAAAGAAAAAAGAAAAATTACACTTGAAAAAATTACACAAAAAAACAAAAATTGTAGTCAGGGTTGGAACACTGCTGTCAGGGTCGGAGCACCATAAAAAATCAATAAGAAATGAAGGAATATGACTGGAAATAACATAAAAATCAAAGAAAAAGAAAAAATTTCACTTGAAAAAATTACAAAAAAAAACAAAAATTGTAGTCAGGGTTGGAACACTGCTGTCAGGGTCGGAGCACTGTAAAAAAATTAATAAGGAATATGACTGGAAATAAAATAAAAAAGGAAAAATTTCACTTGAAAACCGGTAAAGGAGACCTGAAATCAAAATTAAAATCCCTGTGTGTGAATTTTAAGGAAAATTTGAATTTTTCATACACACACGATATGATACGATAAAATGGCACAAAAAACACATACGGGGGAAAAAAATTTATTTCCAGGGTCAAAACGCATCATTATCACAAATGTTTTGGTGTTCCAACTCTGATTACAAGCATTGCTCCAACCCTGACAAGACACGTTATTTAGCGTCGCATCAATTACAGCATATTCGCGTAATACAAACACCATAAAATGCTACATATTTCCACTTCTTAAACCTTGCTAGACAATTTAAATTAACTTACTCTGATGTTATTTTTTGAATTAATTTACTTTTTCTGGCATTGTTAAAACGTTTTTACTCTTTTTTTTAACAAGTGGTCACGTTACACTTATACATATACCCTCTGAACTCGAATGACATGATAAGTTTGCTTTCATCCTGACAATCAATACTGTATATTAACTTAACGGACGCCAGTGAGATATAAGGAAATAAATGACACTGCCCCGACCATGACAACACTCCCCTACTAAAAAAGTTCGTAAAAAAATGCCATTGAGAGCTACAGGGTCGCCGGTGGCTCTTGAAAGTTTAGGTTTTCAGAGCGAAAAATTTCTGTTTCGATAAAAAATTGTAACCTGAATACGAGTCTGGGTTCGGTTTTGCGCTATCTCCTCTGGCTCTCTTACGGTCCTGAGAGGATATTCACTCGTAATCTGACTTTCAACTGCCGCTGAAACCAAAACGAAACAAAGTATAGAGTACTGAAGGTAAGCAACTTGTAGCTTCGGTTTTTTTTATCGACTGAGTGGCACGAAAATATAAAATATTTTTAACGCCTTTTAAATTGTATAAAAGCGTTGCCTGACTTTTTAATTGTTTTCATTTAATAACTTGGCTTATCACTCTAACTTTTATGATAGCTAAAGGCAGTAATTCGGCAGGTCCATTATTTGGGTCTGGGCATAATTGGCATAATTAGGACATAATTAGACGATAGGTTTCTGAAGTCATTTTAGTTCTTCTACAGAAGTAATCAAAACTCCTTGAAGGACTGTTGGTATCTATTTAAAGAATTTAATTGAACTTTGTCTTCTTTAAGTTAATGAACTGGTGATCGCTGAAGGTCCAAAACTCTCAAAAGTTAAAACTTATTTTGGCTGATATGTCCTTGTCTCGATTTAATTTGAATTTAAATGTTTAACCAGAAGGAAATAATTATACTTCCAAATGATGCAATCGTGATATTTATAAGCTTTACTTTAACAGATTTTACGGACAACGCATTATAGACATTGGACAACATTCCGACACAATTTATTTGAAAAATGTTACTTGTAAGTCATTGTTAGGAAAAATAGAGCATGGTAACTATTTTCTGCAGAAGAAATTGGAAAAATAATGCCTCATAAAAAATGGGTAATATCTAATCGCGAAATTGCATGAAGTATTAACATATCACATGTAGGCGTGGTAAACGTCCAAAAAAGGAAGTAAATATATGCCAAAATAAAGCGGCTTGGACGACTTCTAATCATGAGTACACTTAAAAAATCAGAGATTATCAAAGCTACAAGCTTCAAAAAATTTATTATATCTGAAATTCGAAATGATTTGGATTGAGATATTTTTGCAAGATGTATTGGAAAGATTTTACATGACTGTAAACATCTCACAATAAGGGTTAGCTTCCCGTAAACACTCATCACAAAAAGGCATGTTTCGAATTTGCAACATCACATTTGTAATGGACCGATCAATGCGAAACGATTATTTTTGGGAACGAAAAACGTTCACATGAGATGTTCCTGACTGTTATAACCTTGTTTGGTACTATATATCTAAAAAAGAGTAAGTCAGAAATTACCAAGGTGGTAGACTGATGACAGTTCGATTTGTTTCTCAAACAAAATATTAACATCTTTCGTCAGAAGTAAAATGAACTCCCATGACTATCTACCTCCTCGGGAAAAGGTGCTTTTTAATGTTCATGTTAAAATTAATAAGTGCAGCATAAAATTCATTAAGATGACACTTTTATCTATCAAGCAGCAGTTGATAAAGTAACCCACTTCAAGCCTGGACTTGAACCCCATTGAAAATCTTTGAAGTGTTTTTTTTTTTTAATCAGATTTATTCACGTGGCATTCAGATTTCCAGTTTAAGTTAATTACGAGCAAAAACAAAAAAGAATTAGAAGGAAATATCATTATTAGAGCTAAGAAATCTTATGAGCTCAACTGCAAATAGAATAGAAGAAAATATAAAGAATTAGAGTAGTCACATGTATTACTAAATTTGTGATTATCCCTTTTTGAAATTTTTTTTTTTTTTTTTTGGAACAGACAAAAGAAGTATTTAGGAATACAGCACTCAGACAAGTTTTACGTTCATTGTGTGTTCCCTTTTGCTATTCTTTAAATCTACCAGATTTATTAATAAATCTTAGCAGATCCTGCGGTGTTAGAGAGCTCAGGTGTTCGTCTCCCAACACTCCAGTACCAAATATGCTTACTCTGATCTGGCAGAAAGTAGGGCAGACATTAAGAAAGTGATTCGCCGTCTCTTCACATTCTTCCTCCGAACCACAGGAAGCACAGAAGGCACTAGCTCCTAGGCCAATCATATGCAAATGTTTGGCCCAAGAGAAATGACCTGTATATAATCCCACCAGCTGCTCACAACTCTTTCTGTTAAGTGATAACAGAAAGTCTGTTAGACGCTTAGAGATAACAGGTAACATGGTCTTTGTTTGTCTAAAGCCCCTCAGGTCCTCCCATTTACGATTGTGGGTGAAGTCGGCCCACTCATTAATGGTGGTCTTGATGGCTGTAGACGACAAAGAGAGTACAGGTTCTGGGCCCAGGAAACCAGTTTCCGAACCCTTTCTGGCCAGAAGGTCAGCAGATTCATTTCCTGAAATTCCTGAGTGTCCAGGAACCCATATCAACAGCAGGCTATTGTGTTTTCCAACACAATCAAGCCTGGATTTGCGATGCATAACCAGTTTAGACGTGGTTAGAGGATTAAGCAAGGATTTAAGCGCAGCCTGACTGTCACTAAATACACAGATACTCCTTTCTCTCCAACCATTATCAATAACATGGTCCAGTGCCTTGATGATTGCAAAAACTTCTGCTTGAAAAACAGAAGCATACAACCCAAGGGAGAAGTGAAGGTGCACTCCATCATTTTCAATAAAGACCCCAGAACCCGAACCGAATTCTGTTCTGGAGCCGTCAGTGAAAATACGCTTACAATCAACTCCCAGCCCAGGTCCCAGGTATCGGAATGGCATTGATAGAACTGTTAGATCCATATCAGTACCTTCAACAATGTCCCCAATAAAACTTGAAACTTACTTTAGTACTTGGAACCTTTCAATTTTATTTTTTCTTATTATTCTTAAAATGGAAGTATAATTATTTCCTATGAAGCTTTTTTAAAGTTTTTGATTTTAATGCATTTAAATAACATAGTTATATTTATCATTTTCGTATTTATTGAATAAATTAGGAATTAATGAAAATCTTACAAAAAAATCGCACTTTGTGTCTGGAAGTATACTTTTTACCGTGAGTGTATTTTGTATCTATTTCAACAATCACATTCAATAATAAAAGCATCAAACTTGCTGCTTATCGCAAAAAGTTAAATACTTTTTAAGTGTACATACTCACTTCACATTCTACCCATTGAGCGCCACTTTCACTGTTTATCTTTTGATTAAATTGGTCAATTCACAAAACATTTGTTCGATACTTATGTGCTTTGGTAACTCTGTCTTTTTTCTCTCTTTCTCCCCCATTCAATTTCTTCTTTTCTTTTCATACTTATACACGAGCTACAAAAGCTATTGGAAAAATGCATGTTCTACGCTGATGCTATAGAAATATTTTGTTAACTAAAATGCAACCAGAACAGAAAATTGCAATATTGCACAAAAAAAAAAAAAAAAACAAGTAGAAAGAAAAAGAGAAGCAGAAGTAAAAATTGTATACAAAAAATAATACAATCAAATACAATTGAAATAAGTAACGACATTAAAAGAATTCTGTATTCGGTTTCTTTTTTTTACAATTTTTTATTTCTTATTATTTTTCTTCTCATTTTGTTTTTGGCTTTCAACATTTTCCCCATTTGTATTGCGGCTTTGCTTTATTTATTGTACAATGATATAGATGTCGAGAAAAAGTAAAATGATATACAGAGGTGTTCACAAGAATAATTCATATTTGTGAAATCTTTTTGCTGAGGTTTCGTTTAAAATAATGCATTTTATGTTATAACCAGTAGCGGGAAAAGAACAGAGCTTTATGTTATAACCAGTAGCGGGAAAAGAACAGAGCTTTTGGTTCTGTAGTTCTCCTTAAAAATGTGAATGCTTATAATTTTTAAGAATCATTTTAGGTCTTAACTGTTTATTAGTTGGGACCACTAAATCAAACATCCTTGAAGTTCTGATTTATTATATGGTTTAAGGTTATTATTTTAAGTCTAATTTCAATCTGGGTTTTCAGTGGAATTTTATTCAGATTTTTGGTTCGAAACTTAGTTTGATTTTGGTTCGAATTTTGTTCATAGCTTTGTTCAGAATTTTGTCATAGAATTTGGTTGGAACTAGCTATGATTTTTGGTTTGAAATTTAGTCTGATTTCTGGTTTAATTTCATGAAAAACACAAATTTAAATTTTTGTTGAATTGTGTTCAGATCATCAAATAAATGAAAATTCAGACCAAATTTTGTTCCAAAGTTTGGTTTCAATTTGGTTTCAACTTCGATCTGAGTTTTGACCTGATTTAGCCTGATTTCTGGTTTTGAGTTTTGGCCTGAAGTTTGCTTGAATTTGGGTGAGATTTTTTGTATGAAATTTTAGTTTGAATTTTGGTCCAAGCTTTGATTCAAATATGGGACTGGTTTCATCTGACTTTGTTTTGATTTTTTATTTAAGTTTTTGTATGCAGTTTGGTCTGAATTTTTGTCTCATTTTTGCTCTGCGTTTGATTTGAATTTAAGTTAAAATGCTGATTCATATTTGAGACTAATTTGGTCTGAACTTGGGTCTAAATTTCAGTGTAGAAAATTTAAAAGTATTGGTTCGGATATTAGTCGTTATTTAATGTTTAAATTATTATCTAGAATACTTGAACTAAGTTGAAATCGAAAAATGGAGCAATCTTCATTCGAAGAAAATATTCATAAATAATTTTTATCAAACTGATTTTTAAATACAATAAATTAAATCAATGATACATTTGATGGACCCTATAAAATTAAAATTTTAGGAAAAATTATCCGATTTTTTTTAATCTTAACCTCAAAAAAATGGCCAAAAGTGACAAAAAATTCACAGAATAATCAAATTAAATTTTTTCAAATAAATATTATCTAATGTGCATTCTAGTGCATTTTTTTTTATCGTGCGGGATATAATTTCATTAACTCATTGACTTCCCACTTCTGATGATGTACCCAACCTCAAAAAAATTACCAAAAATAGTAGAGGCTCATTTTTTTCAAATGATCATCATTGGGAATTCGGACCGTTATCAATGATAAAGAACCCGGATGAGGTTGGTTTATATTCCCTAAATTCGTGAAGTCACAGCATTGAAAGAGATCTTTCTAGTCGTGGTGCTATGAGCAATAATGGGTTAAAAATTAATTACATCTTAAGATTGTCTCCTAAAACTGCATGTGTTTTGCTAAAATTTGCAAAAATTAACCATTTTAGGATTCGATAATTTGTTCTATTTTTTATTAATTTTTAAACTTTTCAAACTGATGCAGGACGAAACATTAAATCAAAAACAGTTACTGACCTAGTAAAAACTATGAATGCAGGAGTGCTCAGTATCACCTTCTCTTTTTGAATCCGTAGTTAAACCTCATGTCGAAGAAAACAAATCGGATTTGATCGCTTAGTGTAACTAAGATTTCAAATTTATTTTTTATATTTGACGTTTTAGATAAAAACCCGATGGAAGTAAAAAATATCGTTAAATAGATTTTATTTTAATCTAAAAAATTAGAATAAAGTTTCCACATTTCGGGGGGGGGGCGGTCAAAATCCCCAAACCCCCCCTTCCCCCCTAAATACAGCCTTGTACTATATATATATTTTTTATGTTGATTTTTATTTTGTGTGAAATCGATTAAAATTTTAAGCGTTTTCTGGAATTCTTCCGAAACTCAAATTTAATATAAAATAAGGAAAAAATTTCAGAAAAAGTTGTTTACTACTTTTTTGTATATCACTGCGTAAATAGCTCAGAAGCCTAAGATACAAAAAAAATTAGTTATTAGGGGAGAACCTAGAGATTACTGGTCAAAAACTTCCATAATGATTCCCGATAATATTGCGACTATATATTTGACCACTACTGTTTAAGTACAGACATAAGTGCATAAACTGGTATATTCATACATGTGCTTATATATACTTATGAATGTATTTGTGTACGTGCGAGTGCAAGACTTGTACATTTTGTGGCTTGCAGCATGAAAGAAAATTGAAAAAAAATTCACAAGCACTGAATTTGCAACAAAATAATAATGTTTTATAAAATACACATGAACATATGTTTGATTGCATATATATATATATGTACGTATGTGTGTGTGTGCTAAAAAGTATGGCACATCATTTCGTTTTCCTTCTTATTTTATGCGATATCTCAATTTGTTTCTTTTTTTTGAAGAAAAAGCAGCAAATGATTGTAATAAAGTTGAAAATTTATCATAGTTTCTTTTTTTTCTCTCTACCCTACTCCAATTTCTACCAAGTATTTGTGGTTTTACTTTTGCAATGCAGCACACAATAAATAAAGTTTTATATATTTCATACTTTAAACAAAAATTTCAACAAATTTATTTTCTATATACAAGGAGTCTGCAAAACTTTAAATTTTAGTTTAAAATTTTTATTTACCACTTGTGTTGCAAACAGAAAGGGCCATGTCTACTACAAAAGAAGAAAACTTCAGCTTGTCAATAATAAACTTTATTTTCTTTGCTTTTCTCTTTCTCTTCCTCTTTTTTTTTTATTTTTTATTTTTGGACGCTCATCTTCTTTATTCAAATGTTTTATCTTTTTCTACCCTAATTTCAATCTAATTTTGACTCTATTATTCCGAAGAGACTTTTTGTGCATACCCCTACATTTCCAAAGCAATGTGTAGGATTCAAGATTCAAAAAATAAAAAGGGTAAAGTGAAACGAATGTTGACTCCCCATAACCAGCAAAAAAAAAAAAAGGCACAACAAAAATTGTTGCTTTCTATAACAAAAAACGGAAACATACTGTAAAAAAGGGGAGGGAGAACAAAAACCAAAGCCAATTTGTGTTACTTTTGAAAAGTGAAACGAAAAAAAATGAAAAAAAAAAAACGTAAAAGGTTTTCACTTTTAAGCATACAAAATTGCACCAGTTACAATCAACGATTGCTTTAACAAATGTGTAGCGTGCAATCGCTGCATTTCATCCAATAGCCTAAGAATGTCGGAATTATTCAGAAAATGTAAAAGGTGATAAAAATATTATCTTTTACTTTACCTATTTTCATTTTTATGTATCAGAATCCGGATAATTCTCCTTTAGTGTTTAGAAAACTTAAACACTCATAATTAGGTCCTATACATTGATAAAAATTGTTCGACATATATGCATAGACATATTGATTAAAATACATGTGTGTGGGAGGAGTGAAAGAGGAGAGTAAGGTGGCAGCGTGTGAGACTAGAGTGAGTGAAGAAAAAGGAAAAAGAGAACCAGTGATGGGCAGAATAATGGGTGTAAGTAAAAAGGTTGAGGGAAAGTAATAAGAGATGTTGAGCAATAGGGCGAAAAGAGTGACAGAAAAAAATTGCGATGAGAGAAGACATGAGAGGAAGAAGTGGTGAACGAAGAAAATAAAAAGAATTGGATAAGGTGATTGATCGATTTTCAGGATAAGTTAGAGAGGGAATGATTAAAAAGCTAAATGCAAGACTGAAAAGTGAAGAGACAGATAGCGCGAGAAGAATAAAAGGGCGAGAGAAAAAAAGAAGAGGAAAAGAAGACAGGAGTAGGCAGAAGAGTGAGAAAAAAATAGAAAGAGACAGAGAGGAATAAGAAATGAGAGTTGTAGGAAGAGAGAAAAAGATAAAACTTGCGATGAAGAGAACGAAGAGATTGAGCGAAAAAAAAGAGAGAAAAAGGGAAGAAAAAAATTAAATAGAGAGACTCGGAGGAAGAAAGTGAGATGAAGTAAAAAAAAAGTGATGAGAAAGAGAGGAGAAATAAGTGGAGAGAGAAAGGAAAAAAAGAAGAAAAAAACACCGGGAAAGAAAGTAAAGTGAGAAAAAAAGAGAGAGAGTGAGAGAAAGAAACCATAAGATAAAAGAGTGATATGAAGAAAACGAGAAAATAGTGATAGTAACAGAAAGAGAGATAGAGAGAGAGAGAGAGAGCGTGAAAGGAAGAAAGAGGAGAAGAGTAAGAAGAAGTGAATGAGTGAGATAATACGAAGAAAGAAATTGAAATGAAGAGAAAAAATTAGACGAAAAGGAAGAGTGAATCGATAGAGAGAGAAGCGAGAGAAAGAAATACTAAGAATATGGTAGATGGGACAGCAAAGCAACTGATCTCAGATAGAATAGTCGTAAAGCTCTCATTTCAAAGGCTCCGGGAGAAACCAAGAAACAATTCTTTTAACTCTTTCAGGGTCAGTGGCCACCTGTGACTCGCAGTGCATATTTCTTAGAAAGATTTGCGCCAATTTTAACATGCTTATGCTTTAAAAAGAAAAATGATTGCAATCTAATTAGTATCAAAAAGTTTGGGACTCTTACTTAATTTACTTTATTTACACAGTTTTTGCAAAAATACGAAAAATTTCGTGTATCTTAGGAGAAAACTATTTATGCTCTCAAACATAATTTCTAATAGTTTTACATTTGTGGTTACTCTTTTTGAAAATTTTAGTTTTTTTTATGGGTTATCGGTGGATAACGTAAGATTCTGACTGGAAACTGTTAAAGAACTTTTTGCAATGAAATGGGCGTTAGAAAATACGAATACGCACATGGTTTTTCTCTATCTTCTTGAGTTTAATTACGGTCAAGAAAGAGTGATGTTAACATTTAATACCAAGAAACTTCGTTCGTCTTTAAAAAAATATTTAATAAAAATGTTCTGAAAGAGTTCGTAAGGCCACAGGGTCACCTGTAAAAGTTCTGGCTTTCAGAGGCGAAAAGTTATGTTTGCATTGTCTCCTTTGGGTTGGCTTAAGTTCATATATCTTGAAATTTATATTTCCTATAATTTCCAAAACTTTTTCCAGTGAAATTTCTACTTCATAAAATTTCTGCCACTTGAAAGCTTCTGGTTTCACCGTATTAATTTTTCTTTGATCGCGAAACCATATCCATCTCTCGAAACCTTAACCACTTGAAATTTCTACCATCCAAATATTCTATATAATAAAATTTCGATGAGTCGATTACTTTTATTATTTGCAAAAAGAAAAAAAATTCAAAATCTCTCAATTTTTATAACGGGCAATATTTTTTTCCTTTAAATGTCCAATTCTAGGATTTTATTTCCCTCCAATTTTCTATCTCTTAAAAGGACAACCTCGATTGTCTAGTGGATAGTGCATTAGACTTTCATTCAGAAGGTTGCGGGTTCGATTTCCGTCTTGGTCTGGTGGTTAATTCTCATAAATTTCTTATATTCACTATCGATATGAAGTGGATGAGAATTATAAGAATGTGTACAAGTACACACCTTGGTTGGTAATGGCAAAACCACCGAGCTGATAACAAACTGCCACACAGCCGTTCGGAATCGGCGTTAAACTGTAGGTCCTACAATTGCCACTGTGGCAGAGTGCCAGACTCTTATCTCTGGAGACCTGAGTCCGATTCTCGGCTTGGGTATGTTTCTTATCTATCTTCTTTCCCTCTGCCTACTTTCGAGTCGTCCTCTTTCAAATAATAATAATAAATCTCTTAAAAGTATTCTACTTTTTTTTTAATTGCTTAGATCGCTTTATTAGACTCTGCGAACACTAGAAAATTATTCCCAACTTATCATACCTTTGTTAAGCCAAATAGTATAATATTCAACGCTTATACCCTACAAGTATGCAACAAAATACCCATCCACTCATATGTATGTATGCCTCATAGTATACAATAAGTAAAATACAAAATATACTATACTCCAAACTGAAAAGCTCAAGTATAAATGCTTAACGCACACCCAACAAAATAAAAAAATAAAAAAAAGAGAAAAGGATTTCCTTTCAAACACTTGTACATGTTGGCGTAGGAGTAGAGAAGTAAACTCTTTTCCAATTTAAGCCTTTTGTTAAAAAACTACCTTGAAAAAAAAAAAATAAAAAATGAAATGAAAACGAGTTAAAGGCAAAGTCAAAAAAAAAAAAAAATGAAAGTGAAGTATAAGGAATGCGTTTGGGAATGAGTGAGAAAAGTGCTGAGAATATTTTAAAGTCTAATTTACTTCGTTTTTTTTGTTTGTTTGTTGGTTAACGCGCGTAAAGCGATTGCGTGTTTGTGTGTGCGGTGGAGCGCCTATAAGCATACTACAATATGTGATCCTGAAAAAAAATTTAAATTTTCCTTTTTATACACCATCGTTTTCTTATTATTTGAGCTGTCTTGTGCTTCTCGATATTTTCAATTTAAATGCAGTATGCGCGAAAATGTTGGAAAGAAACAATTTTTTATTTATAGGTACTTTTAAATGTGAATTTGAATTTTTTATTTTTTGGGTTTTCAGAAAATTTCCCTTAAGGTTTCAAATTGCCCAAAAAAAAAACAACGGGAAAAAGAGAACAATGGAATATATGTTTAATTCTTGTAGGTATATGCATGTATTTTGGAAATATTAATTTAAATAAAATAGTAAATTATTGTACTATAGAGAAAAGGAGGTTAAGTTTTCTTTCTGAGAAGAATAAAGCGATTTGTAAAAGTGTTATTGTTAATAACTCAAACTCTGGCACTGATAAATCCATAATCGGTTGAAGCTTCACAAGCAGAGTTCCACCTGAATCCTTCGCCAAACACAATTTTGGGCAACTAGGCTTGTTTCTCAATATACTTTGTAAATAAATATAAGCAGCTTTAGAAGCTCACATTTGAAGCATTTGATATGTGTAAATTACTCTCAAAACATAATGTCCAATGAGAAACACTTTACTACACACACAAACATACTTATCTACTAAATAGTACTCATATAATATAATCATGTTAAATTGCTGGGCTATTGTCTATTAGCATAAACATCATTACTCATTATCTTTATTATATACTATATTGATGCTGTTTTTGTTGCAACATCATTATCGAAGCTCAGAAGTTTGACAACAACAACAACAACAACAGCAGCTATACTGACTGCTTTTGATGTGTCAAACTTAATAAATGAATTTTGGTCGCATTTTCCCAACCATTATTCAACCACATCATATTTGCATAATAAATTAATAGCATTAAGGATCATTGCAAATTGTAATCGTAATGCAGGTAGGCAGAGACAACAGAGTTACAGACACATACACAATACACACTCTCTCACATGCAAATTATTTTTAATGATGCTGCTTTTATGTTTATAATATCAGCTATTTATACACAAATTGACGACGGAAAATGCCCATAATTGCATCTCTCTCATTTACGCTTCTTTGCTTTTATTTAATAGCTATAATATATTTGTAGAAATGTATGCATTTAATTAGTACACCTTTTATCAAATTTAAAGAGCTTAAAATGTTTAGGTATTATAATCTGCTAATTATTTCGCATTTGACGCATCTTCTAATGTTGAATTACAAATTAGTGCAATCATCTATGTATGCATTAGGGATGTCGTTCGGAAGTGACTTTTCTGCTTTTTCGGGACTCAAATTTCAATCCCGGGATTAATAGTTTTATCAGCTATAAAATAAAAATTGTAAAATTATTAACAAGATTCAAAAAATAACATAAATTAATATTAAATTTATTAAAGTGGCGAAATATTGCAATCATAGTATGGAAATCAAAACTAGTTTTCTGTTTCCTTACCTTTGAGTTGAGAGGAAATGTATTCCAAATCGTTCATTGTTAAATCGCTTAAAGCAGACTATGTTCGTGATGGCGTATTTTATGATAAATTATTCGGCAAAATTTTGGCAGGAATGTCCAAAAATTTAAATGAATATAGATGAATTTCCCCACCCTATTTGTAAAAACTTTTATTTTAAGTTATTGGTGTGCTTCCGGATTAACGTCAAGTGAAAAAACAAATAAGGAAAATTTTAAATTTCTTATTGTTTCTCAACCCGCACTTACAACATTTTTAATTGCAGCTTTTCGTTTGATTTAAGCCTTCTGTTAATCATTTAGCTATCCATCAAACATTCGAATTCTTCAAAATTTTTTACAAATTTCAAATGGCGAAAAATACACGAAATGTTTAATGTTACTGAAGATCTAACTATTTCACATATATGTAGAATGATTAAAACAGTTTATTTAATTTAATTCATTGATTAATTTAATTGGTAATTAATTCATTTGTTTAAAATAATAATAATGAGAAAATTGAAAGTAAAAGTGTCCGTCCGATGTCCATTGATTTCTTTATTACAATCAACTGTATCGCCAACTTCACGCTAACGACTTTGGCACAACTTGCCTTCCTTACGAAAACTTTACAACTAACTCTCTTCTCCTTCTTTTCCGTCTGTCAATCTTATTTTTCTATTCTAATTCCTGTCTGTCCGAGCTGCAATTTTAAGTAATGTCAGTATTGCCTACTTCACAGTCCGCTACTAATTCCTCCAATCCCACATATATTTGGAGGAGAGTTTCAGGCCGAATGCAAAAAAATTGCTGGCATGAATTCCAAAGTTGTTGCCAAAGTTCGTTTTGTCGACCACAAACTTTTTATGGTATTTCATGACAGTCGCAGTTGAAAACTTAGACTGCAACCACGTTTATCTAAATGAAGTGTGTGACTTTTTTCCTATATGTTTTTGTTTTCGATATGATGACGGGCAAAAAGTAGCGGGGGCCGCGAAAAGTGCCCAGACTCGGACCACCTTTGTTTTGATTGTTATAATCTATTTTGTCATCGGAAAGTAATTTTTAAGCACCAGAAAGGGTAAAAACGTTATTTGAAAATGAATTTTTGTGATTTTTTTTGTTATGCCTCGTCGCCGAAACAATTCTGTTGCATGTATAGAAAGCAAGGCACCAGTTCATTTTAAATGCACCAGTATGACGCAAAGCAACTTTATTTGTTGAAATTACGGTTCGGATTAATATCGCTAGTTTACAGTTATTTTGTGCTAAGGATACTACAATTTTTCTTTTATGTACTTTTGCACGCTAAATTCGAAAATCGGATTCAACAAATTTTTTAGGGATAGGTTTTTGAGATATAATTTTTCCAAAGGTAGCTTAGGAGAAATCGTCTTTAAATGTTGCTGATTTCAGTCTGGTCATGTTCACATGTTTACTGGTCTTAAACCATTTTATATATCACACTACTGTCTTCGGCATTGTTGTCGCTATTATTAATACTAAAGTACTGAACACACTAAAACTAGAATTTTACATTTAAATAGTATTTTCGACCAGAGAAAGCTGCAAAGTTTCATCAGAATAAAGCATTCAATTTATGTTATAAAAATCAGCATAATATTTTTGGATTTCCTCTAAATTGAAGGTAGCACACTGAAAGTCACCAGTGCAATCATAACTCTAGAAAACAAAAAATTTATACATTATTTTGCACTTACAATGTTTTTGCATTTTTCTTTGTCCTGAGCTTTCCATTTCTAGGCGAATACGCCTTCCCACTGTTTCCCAGATATTTGTTATTTAAAATTTTCCTATTATAATAATTATTTGTCGTTTTTTGCCACGATTGCTCCCACGCACAACAAGAAGATCTCATTACTTTCCATGACTACCCGAATATTTATTTATTTATTTATTTAAGTCTATGGAAAAAAAATTCCTTACAGACTATACAAATTATAGTACTTAAATATAAATCAAAAGTAAACTAAATTTATGAATAAAAAGAACTCGTCGGTAAGGCCCCAGTAACTGGAGCTAGATTTTCGCGGAAGAAATCTGTTTATGAAAAACAAATATCAAATAGAATCAAATTACTCGTTGGTGTTTGTTGTGTTATTTTTGTATGCAGATAATTCGTTAGATAATTCTGAGAGATGCCGTTACTCATGTCTTCTCTCTTTCTCTTATTAACACGTTTATATCAACTCGCTTTCAATGGTGTCTCTCTGTCTGTCTGTCTGTCAGTCTGTTCGGTACAAATTTTGCAATCTATTTTAAACTAACTTCCCGATGAGCTAGAGACTTGAAATTTAAAATATAGTTCAGAACTGGAAGACAATGCAATATGAAGTATCTAAAATACATATAAATATAATAATATTTAAAATATTAGCATCGGAAGTTTTTCCATTTTTTTCATAGATCAAAGCATTGAATTCATCGTTGTTAAAATCATTGCTTTTGCGGGAGTAGAATATATTTATATGCGTATACATACACAAATTCAAAGACAAATGAGAGAGAGAACAAAAACAAACAATAACGAACTTTTCTTTTCGTTTTGTTCCGCTTACAAAGACTATAGATTGTAAAGAGATCGCAATTTGCTCTTGCTGGAATCGAAACAAAAAATCGTAGAAACAGCAGCGAGGTGCAATACCGATGGTGTGACAGCGACGGTTGTCAACACATCCAACAGACAAAAATGTATGAATGGATGAGTTTGACGTGTTTAATGAAATAAATATTTAACATTTCTTTTAGCAAATAACTTTCAAAATTTACAGTATTTATATATTCTTTATATACAAATATGTAAACGTTTTGTTTTGATTTTATGAATTTTATATAAGTACTTTTAAATCTTTTTCTACTGATTTCATGAAATCAAAATGCGAAGAAATATTATCACTATTTTCAACATTGTACCTAAATATATGTATGTAAATAAGTATATTTAGCTAAAATGTTAGAACTTTTCATATTTTATATTTTAATATATAAATAACTTATTCTTCTTATACATTTTTACATCCATAACAAATCTTCTTCTTACTATGTACTTGGCAAATGCCTTTATTTCATTTCTGTTTCAAAATGTAGAATCACAACGAAGTGCAATGTAAAAACAGTATTTATTGAGTACCCATTTATGTGAGAAGATATAATTTGAATTCTGTTATATTTAATGAATAGGACTATTCGTAATCTGGGGAAAATGATCTTGCACGAGTCCAATAATTAATTGTGACATTGCTTAGACAATTGGTTTTGAGTCAATGTGTCAACAATTTCAAATTCCAATTGAGTTCAAGTGACTTCAAAACCTCAATTGACTTCAAGTCACTCCAATTTAGTGCAAATTGTCGGTTATTAACCATGACTTCAATTAAATTGAATGCATTCTTTTACAGCTCTGGTCTTTACTTAAAATCGATTGCAAAATTTAACACACACAAGACTAAAAAGTAAAAAATAATAATTTAAATAAAAAATATTTTTAATATACCACGTTTTTAAAATGGACTAAAAAGTATAAAATAATTTCTCCTAACCCCATACAGATTCACAACCACATATAGATTCCTTATCCCAAACAGACTGTCTTGAAAATTTGTAACTGTGAATTTTAGTAGGACGAAAATACTTGTATGATTTAAAACGAAAAACGTGGGACGCATATGGATAGAGATAAAACTGCTAGCCATTTCGGTGAACTATTCATCCATCAATTTCCTATTGCATGCGAACCACGTTTGTTGTTTTTAGTCCATTTTAAAAACGTGGTATATTAAAAATATTTTTTATTTAAATTTTTATTATTTACTGCCGCTTAAGCAATGATTTTTACAACGATGAATGCAATACTTTGTTCAATGAGCGAATTTTGAGAAACTTCCGACGCTATTATTTTTTAGTTGGCTTAACCGATTTTAAATCTGATAATTTTTGGCTAACCTACTCGTCAAGCTCTTTAAATTGATATATAATATGATAGTGTAGCACTTCTGGATATTTTGGAATAAAAATGTAGTTACACTAATAAATGTACAGATTAAGCATGTTTTTAAATACCGACTTAAAGACAGAGAAATCTAAATCTAAAGAATTTGAGATAGAATTAAATTCTATTAAGGCTCTATGAATAGGAGCAAAGAAAACATAATTTGTCTTACATACCTCCGCATAAAATAAAACACAATGTCGAAGATTTCTGGTAGGTATGTTAGGATAGATCAGCTCTAAAAGAGTTGGACAATTCACAAATTCATTAACAATATCATATACAAATAAAAGAGACAGCATAGATCTTCTACTCTGTAAATACCGTAAATTAATCAATCTACAGCGTGCTTCATATGATGGAATAGGTTCTATAAAGCGCAAGGAACGCAGAACGTAACGTATAAACATATTTTCAATCCGTTACAGACGGTTTATATGGCATTGATAATGCGGACTCCAGTTAAAAGCCGCATACTCAAGTATTAATCTCGCCAAGGAAGTAAACAATAGTTTGAGTGTATATGGGTCCAAGAAATCGGAACTATTGCGCCGAATGAACGCAAATAGAGAGTAAGCTTTCGGAACTATATAGTTTAAGTGAGGTACAAAAGAAAGCTTTCTATCAAACACAACACCCAAATCTTTTATTTCACTGACAGATTTTAGGTTAAAATGATCAATATGATATGAGGTAGGAATAGTACTATTTAGTTTAGCAAACGTCATGTGAAAACACTTATTAGTTTAGTTTAGTTTATTTCAGTCTATGGAATTACAGATCCTTACAGACTAATAGATAAAAAACAATTATAACAATAAACTAATTAATGCATATAAATAAATAAAACAATCCTTGATTTAAATAACAATTCAATAAATAAAATTAATTCAGAATAGAATATAGAATTGATTTAAAAGTTTCTCTAGCTAATGTTATATCCAAAGAAATATTTGTAAGACTAATTCTATTAAATTCAAGAAGAGCTCTCGTGATCGGCTCATTAAGTGCATAGTTTATTCTTTGCAATCCAACATTAAATAAGTCAGCATGACGCAATTTCCTTGAAGGAAATCGCGTCAGAACAATTTATTTTACCACTGATAATATCAGTTATAAAAGTCAAGGATTGCACAGTTCTTCTGCACTCAAGAGAATTTAAATCTATAAGTAAGCAACACGCTTTGTAGGAGGGTAAAGGCTGAGAAAAATTAAGTGAACGTAAAGCAAAATTAATAAATTTTGTTTGTATCCGTTCTATTCTTTTAATGTGAGTAGCATAAAATGGATTCTATATAAAAGAGGCATATTCCAGCCTGAAATGAACAAAAGTAGTAGTAAAGAAACTTAGCGTATACGGATCAGTAAACCTTTTACTATTCCGTCTCACAAAAGCCAGTAGAGAGCAAGATTTAGGAATAATGTAGTTTAAATGATCTAAAAACGTGAACTGTGAGTCGAATAAAACACCCAAATCAAGAGCTTTCTTATGTGATGTCAACTTCGAATTAGCAAGTTGATATGATGAATTAAGAGGACACCGAGATTTGGAAAATGTTACAAAAAAGAACTTTTTTAGATTGAAATATAGAAGATTTTTAAATCATCAGCATACAAAACAAATTTTGTGTTGATAAAACAACACCAATCAAGAACTTTATCCAAACTAGACTGCAATCATATGGCGTCAGAGTGATTTTCTACTACTGAATAAAGCTTCAAGTCATCTGCATACAATAAAAATTTTGAATTCGAAAAACAGTTACCAATATCATTAATAAATAGGACGAACAATAATGGACCTGAAATACTACTTTGAGGAACACCTGAGTTGACCCTAAAGGGAATTGATGCAATATTGTCGATAACCACAAAAGAAAGCCTATTTGTCAAGTAACTTCTGATCCATTCTAAAAAGACAGAGTGGAAACCCAATTTTGCCAATCGATAAATTATGAGAGACGTTTTAGAAAAATCAGTGTATATGGAATCATTTTGGAAACCGTTTTGAATCGCAAGAATACAATCTTCGGTAAAAACTGAAAGATTAGTAATTGTTGAGCGACCCGAAACAAAACCATGTTGATTTGAGCATATTAACCGCTTTTTTAACCGCAAAATAAATTTTATTTTTTATTATGCTTTCAAAGAGTTTAGAGACTGTGGTTAACTTAGAAATGGGCCTATAGTTTGAGATATCATTCTTAATACCATTTTCAAAAATAGGAGAGATAGCAGTGATTTTCCACTCATCAATAAAGACACCAGACGTTAACCCATTAACGCCGAGGTGATCAGAATTTTTACTAACTTTTCAACGTGTTTATTTATTATGTTATCTGACCAAAAAAATAATGCAATACCTCTATTCCTACGCGAAATTTGATGCCACGGCTTGAAATAAGGACAGGCGTGAATCTGACCAATTCACCCTGAATCCACCCCGGTCAAGAAATACATCACAACCCCTAGCTGTTGGGAGTAGACTGTGATGTACGGCTATAGATCTCTCAAGATCTGAACGCCACACATTTATTTTATTTATTTAAACCTATAGACTATACGAAAATATTTTTAAGAACAAAAAAGTCTTAAAATTAGTCAGGAAACACTCTCAAAATTTTTTCAAAAATTTTTCAGATATTTTTGAAAAATTGGATTTTTTTAAATTTTCGTAAATCAGAAATTGTCTCCAAAAATTCTGAAAAAATTTGGGAGTGTTCTTTGACTAATTTTAAGACATTTTTGTTCTCATAAATTTTTTCTAAAGTTTATAGTTTTTAAGAAAACGATAGATTAAGATTTTTATAAAATTTTTTCATTCTCGCCGTAATTTTGAAAAAACGAGTCGATGAAATTTTCTGAAAAAAATTTCTCTTAATGTTCGAGTGCCATGATCACCTCCGATCATAGTAAAAAGTTGATACCTTTGCGGTATCATTGTGAAAAAAAAATGCGAAAAAAATTTTTTTTCGAAAATTTTCACGTTTTTCACGTTTCAATCGACCATATTTTTTTTTCTCGGTGTCTAATCGAAATTGAGCTCAGATTCTGAAAGAGCATAAAATTTCGCGTAAGAATAGAGGTATTGCATTATTTTTTATCCGATATTTTTAGTCCAATAACATAATAAATAAACACGTTGAAAAGTTAGTAAAAATTTTGATCACCTCGGCATTAATGGGTTAATGATTTATTAACGAGAAGTAGTTGGATGATAGACGATGTGCAGTTTTTAAAGAATATAGAAGAGAGGCCGTCAAAAACAGTTTGAGTAGATAACTTAAGATCACGAATACCAATTATATCATCATCTGTTAACACAAGAGACCCAAAGTCAATTGAGCTATCAGACCAATAAACGAAACTATCATGTAACACAGTTGCATCATCAAAATTAGATTTAACGTTACTCCACTCATTAATTACTTTAAAGTGAATTTTTAATATCTCCAATAGATGGCTTATTTTGCTAAAGTATTTCAGATCTTAATTGTGACAGCAGAATATGAAAATAGGGTGCCAAAAACCAATTAAAATGAAAAAAAATTTTAAATTTGTGAAAACTGGATGCGCTACTCCGAAAACCGTGATTTTTAAGGATGTTTTACAATAGGTTTGGGATATTGTATGGAAAAAGAATTCAACTTGCATATAAAAGATTTTCAGATATCCATGCCTATGTAAAAAATGCAGCTAAAGCAAATGGCGTACCCAGTTTTTTGATACAACTGAGCCCTAAGCCACCCCTAGCGCCTAAAGTGACCATTTTGCAATTTTTTGGCGACATTTGTCAAAGATGAACTTGATTGTACTCGACATGGGTTCACTAAGAGTTAATTTACTAGTTCAAATATAACTCGATTTTAAATAAGCTAAATTTAATTACCTACAATAGTACTTACTTTAATTTTTAAAAAATTACCGCTAACTTCAAAATCCTAACGGGTGAATTTGAAAATTCGTAAAAAAAAGTGCCAAATTGCCACTTTAGGCGCTACGGGTGGCTTTGTGTTCAGTTGTATCAAAAAACTGAGTACGCCATTCGCTTTAGAGGCATTTTTACATAGATATCTGATATCTGAAAATCTTGGATATCTGAAAATCTTTTATATGCAAGTTGAATACTTTTTCCATACAAAATCCCAAACCTATTGTAAAACATCCTTTAAAATCACGGTTTTCGGAGTAGCGCATCCAGTTTTCGCAAATAAGCCATCTAATCTCCATCTTAATTTTTTTTATTAAAATTTGTGTTTTAATAGTTTAACAGAATCATTCTAATGGTAATCCACCAAGAAAACGGTTTTGGAAAAATTATCGCTTACAAAGTTTTTCGCGTAACAGCTTCAATTGTCCAGACGTCTACGTCATATAGACAATTTTTCCACTTTTTAACAGCTAATATGTATTCTTAACTGTCTTCAGAGCGCTGTCTGATGTAAAAGCAGAATTAATAATGGACATGCCACATGTCATGCAATAATTCAGCTAAACTCAAAAGTCGACTAAAAACCTCTTGCGTATTTTTCATTATAAAACCCAAAATATTGAAAGTTCTTAAAAAATTATTGGAGTTTAATTAATAAAAAACTATGGAGACTGCTAAATTGCAAAAAAAATTTCAAAAACTTTCAACATTTTGGGATTTATAACATAAAATACGCAGCAGGTTTTTATTCGACTTTTGAGTTTAGCTGTTATTCCTTATTGCCACAGAATTATTACAGTAAGCGCTTCGCTGAGAACTAAGAAGAGGAAAAACTCACGCTCTGCTCTGCAATTGTTCAGGACGCCAAATTAGCTGAACTAGAACGTGCAAACTACAAATGCTTCACAAAGGATTAGGGAGCTACTAAAAGAACTGCATGTAGCCTTGAAATATCACATCCGAGACGGTAGTTACAAAAATAATAGAGTTCTCCGCTCTTATATGTAAAAAAAAAATAGTAAAATTAATAGGTACGTTATTGCGAATTGAGTATCAAATAAAAATTCTCTGAGACACAATAAAGCAATTTCTGTATAAATTCTGCAACATCAAAACCTTAAGAATTACCAGACAATGAAGAAAACAAATTTTCCTACGCACACAGAGAAAATATTTAGTTAATTCACAATTTTTTGTTGAAGTGAAACTTCTTTTCTCTTGTCCTGAGTAAAACCAACCGGATGTGACGTCGCGCGTAAGTTTGCAATGCGACATGATTTTGTTGAGCAATGTGCATGAGGGGCTAAATATCAATATTGCGTAACTGAATTCACGAGCAAACTATATAATAAATATAAATAAAATAGTTTTAATACAATATAACATATTAACTACACACACACACACACGCGTATGGCAGAAAGAACAATGTGTAGCATCGCCATCTTAAAGTTTATGACAGTTATACATATATTTCACATACAGATGGCGCAAATGCTCAAGGAATTACATGAAGATGTCGCACACAAAAAGAGTTCGTCTACAATTGTCATCGACATTACCGGTACAGAGTTGCAATTTTTGTTCGAGCATTAATCCTAAAAAAAACAAAAAATAGGTTGTGTATTAACGAACACAAAAAAAAACACAAGCCAATGAAGTAAAAAATTTAGCGATTGAAAAATTTCATTTGCTTGTTATTTGCTTGTGTTTCGTTAAGTTCACAAGAAGTTTCTCTTCTGCCTTGTGTTCGTTAATACACAATTTAGTTTTTTTTTTTTTTCGTTATTTATTTAATGACAAAAATTGAATACAATGTTTGCTAGTTTTCTCAAAAAATATACATTTTTTGTGAGAAGATATCTTATAATAGTTCTAAATAACTTTAATCTGCCATTATTTACGTAAACAATAGAAGTGAGAAACTGACACAGATAGTATCGCTTACAGCTTAACGATAGCGGTGCTTACCCGATCTGACATAGCTCGTCGTATCCTCTCATTGGTCATAAATTCTTTAATTTTTTCATACAAAATTATACGACATTATGATTATATGACGGTATATGACAGCTTGTGAATTGACCAATTGTCTGCGCTGTGAGTATATAATATTTTTTTCATACTGGTTACATATAAACATACATACGTACCTATGATTCATATTCCTACACATATGCCAGATTAGAACTTACTATGTCCAATGTCTACGATAGCAATGAAACGTATCCGGGTAAGAGAGAAAAAGTGGATTTGGCAAAAGCATTTGAGCCGTTGATCAGCTTTTCACTAACATGTATTGTATGCACATTTATGCCTACGTATGGCATTTAGGAAATAACATTTGCATATACAATTTTCTAATGAAAATGCTATAGTAAATATAAATGGCAATAAGCTAAACACATACAGATACAAAATGTCTATATATGCACATGCGGGCTTATGTATCTATATGCATATCTATGTAAATGCATATGGGCAGTTTATGCAAAATATGACAAAAAGATACAAAATTTTGGCTTAGATATTTTCAAGCGTAACTACAAACAAAAAACAACAAAATAGCAAAAACAATGGCTACATTCAATAGAGACACACACAAGTGTAAAAATTTTGTATATTTTCTTTATATTTACATTGATGCCTTTCTCCTTTAGTTTTGCTATTCGTGTTGTTGTTGTTGATTTTTATATTTTTGGAACTTTGTCAATTGCATACGTTGGCTACAAACTTGCACTTGCATTTGGTTTACATAAATGTGTTATATACATATAAACATAGCTATAAACTTATATGTGTAGATATCTGTAGAAATTTGGTTATCCCAAATGGAAAGCTTGACTTTTAGCACATACGGCAAGTCAATTTGAAATTCAAAGTCAGGTTTTATGAACTTTTACTCATCTGAAAAAGTTATGGGTGCAATCGTATATATAGCATAATTCATAATTTCAGTTTTATTAATTTCGTTTAATGTGAAAGTAGCTTTTCTTTTTCTATCAAATTACACTAGTGTTCAGCTGAAAAGTACCAAGAACAAAACATGTTTGGGTGGATAAATTGGAACCTCCTGTACACAAAAACATTTTTTTTTTTTTCTATGGTAAAAATTTTAACCGAGCAATAATTTTGTGTTTTTCGGGGTATGGTTTCGCTCAAATCCTTGTGGAGTCCAAACAAAGAGCTCGATCGAAATGAACTGCAAATCGTTAGAAAAGTAATTGAATACCCTTGTTTCTGATAGTGACATGATTAAAGTTGATCACCTAATAACAAATGGCTGAGTTATGGTTCCTCAAAGTTCAAAAATGGCAATTTTTTCAAGATTTTTTTCAAATTTCTAGTTTTAAATTCGATTTATTTTGAATTAAATCTCAAAATCAGGGACATTTCTTTTTTCTAATGCATAGTCTATTCAATTGGAAACATTTTAAGCCCAAGTTGACCAAGATTGGATGAAAAATAAATTTTTTGTGAATTTTTTTGTGAAGCAGGGCTGACAACGTGCCTATACAAATGTACAGATTCAATTTTAAATTTATAAACTCTTCGAAACTGATAAACTGCAAATTTAGTGTGCAAGCAGTGAAAATCAAAATGTAGTTTCACAAAAAAATTCAGAACAAATTTATTTTTCATCCAATCTTGATCAACTTAGACTTAAAATGTTTGTAATTAAATACACTAAGCAATTAAAGAAAAGAAATGTCCCTGATTTTGACTTCTAATTAAAATTGGTTGGTTTTTTATTCGGAAATATCTACACTCTCAAATGCTAAATCATCTAAATCTTTTCACGGTTCACCAGTGAGCGAAATCACTTCTAAAACATTTACTAGGCAAAGTTCATAGAAAACATTTCTTTGGGACATTTTCAATCTCTTTCTCTCTCTCTTACTTTCTGAACAGATAACAAGATTACCTTTTTGTTGGCATCTAATACACATCGCTGACTCAAAGAGTAAAGTACTGAGAGTATGTTCTTAGGATTTCCAGACTCCTTTCCAATTTAGGTGTCTTGTTTCTGATCGTGACATGATAAAAGTTGATCACCTAAGACCCTTATTAACAAACTAAACTAAATCTAAATTTCCCCCTCTAAAAATAAGAAAATAGAAATACCACACCTAAAATAGATCAAAATATAATCCTGAATTCAGGCATTGGCAAAAAAATCAAACCAAAAGTCAGACCTACCTTCGGACCAGAATTCAACAAAAAATCCGGAAAAAATTCAGACCAAAATAGGACCAAAAATTTGGCTTAAAATTAAATCAAAGCTCAGATCAAAAGTAAACTAGAACTCATGCAAAACTAAAAATCAGACCAAAAGTCAGAATAAAAATCGATAAAAATTCATACTGAAAAGCAAACAAAGACCAAATGGAATTCAGACCAAAAATCAAAACAAACTTCAGACCAGAACTCAGACAAAGAATAAAACTCAAAACAAAAAAGAGACTATAATTCAGATCAGAAGTTAGACCAGAAATCAAAAAAAAAAAAAGTCTGGCAAAAATTCAGACTAAAAATCACATCAAAATAAAATTCGGACTAAAAATCAGACAAAAAATCAGAGAAAAATTTGCTTGAATGCCTGCAGATTCCATCAAATAAGCCAGTTTTGACATTATGTGAAAGGAACTACGGTATGTCTCTTTTTTATGCCTCTACTTCATACCACTTGAATAATTAAGTAAATGCGTTTTAGAAAAATAAGTCATGTCTTTGAGCTCATCGACGACTTAACTGTCTTGGTGCTTCTTTCGTACATTAATAAGAGAACAGTTTCTTGTATTTATTCATTACCACAGTTCGCGCATTCCTCTAGTCTCAGTACAAAAAAAAATGTTTGTTTGTTTGTAACAGGAGTTTCTAGCAAGTGTTTTCTAGTGACTAATGGATTACAGAAGTTAATAGTATCTTATACGTTTCCATAAGAAGTTTTATGCTCTCCTTTTCCAAAGTGATTTGCAATAGTGTGCTTTTTCCAGCTAACTCTTCTATAATTTATGTTCCCGGTGCCCATAGGTCCCTAGGCACTCAAATTAAGTGCAGATCAAATTGGTCGGATATTTTTACTACTTCAGATATGACTTCCGCCTAAAACACACTGCACAATGCTTACACATAAAAGAGTAGTCTTATCGCAGCAAACAAAAAGGAATATCTATGCAAGGTTTTAAAGAAAAGAAAGAGTTAACCATTTCAGCCTTATGATCTGAAGAATATCACAATCTTAAAGATGATTGGCATTTTCTCCTTTGCCTGCTGGACATATTCAGAATGTTTCCTCATGGGATACAAACACTTCATGCGAACACATACACAATCAGACTTGCGTTTAAGTATGTGAAAGAAATGTATGCAACAAAATGAAGCCAAAAATTGCATTTTTCACTCAATCGAAGCATGAGTGGCATTGTATGCATCTATCTGGGTATGAATGTGTGTGTGTGTGTGTAAGTGAACACTTTAATGCATAGTGAATGCATGCATGCATGCATATTTCTCCAATATTATTTTACGGCACTTTTCTTTCTCCCTTTCCCTCTCTCTTCACCATTCCATTCCGTACACACAAAATTTGCAAATTTTATGCTTTTTGGATTACATTTGTGTATGTGTGTTCGAATTTGTATGATTGTATGTATATAGGGATGCTTGTATGCAAGTATGTTTGTGTGTGTGTTTGCCTATATATATATATGCATATATTTCCTGCCTGTTTTATGCTGTCATTGATTTATCGCCTTTGGTTATGCACTACAAATTTGTTTTGTATTTGTTGTTTGTTTTTTTTTTTTTTTATACAAATATTTTTACGCATTTAAACTGTTATTGCAGCATACTTTTAGGATTGTGGTAAGCATTTACCAAAATGCGTGGATTTTAATTTAAATCCATTTTTTTCGCCTTGTTTATTTGTTGCTATATCGCTATGAGTATTTTCTGTTTTTATAGAGCCACATCTGTTTTATATAAAATTTAAATGTATTTGTTTTCTTCTATATACACTGGTGGTCATGAAAACCGCACCACGCACTAATTTCAAGAAAATCGCTTACAATGAGGCCTAAACCTGATTTAGTTTTAGCGAATGTATTTTTTTTTTTTTTTTTTTTTTTGAGATTAAAATGATCAAAAGTGCGAAAGAAACATCGAAATTATATACAAATTTCATTACATTTTAATTGAAACTTAAATATTTTTGGGCGTTCACAATCTCTTCAATGTGGTATATAGTAAGAGGAACACATCCAAACTATCTGACTTTGTGGATACTTGACTGTTTTCGCTATACAATTAAACTTGCATTGTTCTATATCTGAGGAAATATCTACATTCTTTCACCATTGAGTGAAATTACTAGACAAAGTTCATAGAAGACATTTCTTTGGGACATTTCCGATCTCTTTTTCTCTCTCTCTCACTTTCTGAATAGATAACATGATTCCCTTTTTGTTAGCATCTAAAACACATCGCTGACTCAGAGAATAAAGTACTGAAGGTATGTTCTTGGCATTGCCAAACACCATTTCAATTTAGGTACCTTGTTTTTGATCATGACATAATAAAATTTGATCACCTAATGCCCTCATTATCAAACTAAACTAAATCTAAATTTCCCCCTCTAAAATTAAGAAAATAAAAAAGATCACGCTGAAAATAGATTAAAATATAATCCTAAATTTAGGCTTTTGCAAAAAATCAGATCAAAAGTCAGACCTAAATTCAAACCAGAATTCAATCCATATTCAGGCAAAATTTTAAACCAAAATAAAGCCAAAATTTAGACTAAAAATTCAACCAAAACTTTGAGTAAAAGTAAATTAGAACTCATACAAAAATTTGGACTAAAAGTCAGACCAAAAGTCAGAATAAAAATCGAACTAAAACTCAGACCAAAATTCATACTGAAAACCAAACTAACACCAAATAAGATTCAGACTAAAAGACAAAGAATAAAACTCAAAGCAAAAAAGGAACCATAATTCACATCAAAAGTCAGACCAGACATCCAAAAAAAAAAAAAAATCTGGCAAAAATTCAGGCATAATTTCACACGGGACACACGAACCGAAGATCATCAGCGCATAGCCAATTGAGTTTGATTTGTCTGATCATATCCAGTCATCCAGAGTCCAATTGCTGTAGTTTTTAGTCCATGCCAGGCGATCTATTTCCATCTATTTCGCAATTAACGACTTTTTGGGTGATCGTCTCTTATACAGGCCGAACTCCCGTTGCCTCCTGCGTAAGGTATCCTTACTTATATTCACGTAGTAATAGCTCTTCTGGCCAATCCTAAAGCCATTTCCTCTCGTATTTATCTTCCATAGTTTTCTTAATCCTTTTATCCTTTCAAACGGGCTCAAGTTGCCTTTTTTCCGGATCAGTCTAACAGCAGTCGAATGTGAGCATAAAATTTTTCAGGTATTTATACTTTGCAGTTGGTTTTGGCACTCCATCTATAATTCTTCTTTTCGTCAAACAAGCGCTATAAAAAATTTTACATTCCACTTAAAACATAAACAACGAAATGTCCTTTATAAAGGCAGAGAAAATTTAAGCTATGTTAAGAAATATTACCGAAATTGCAAACGTGTTGCAAGTGGTGCGGTTTTCATGACCGCCACTGTATATGTACACAAGAAGTTTTGATTACGATTTCATTTTCATTTTATCTATAATCGCGTTTTTGCGCATATATAATATATATAAATTGAAAATGAGGTTAGAGTGTAATATCCTAGCACAGATTTTTGGGAACAGCTGAAAAATCTTTTATTGTATAAATGTGTGTATACATGTGTGTGTGTGTGTGTGTGTATGTAAATTTTTGCCTATAAATAAATTTCGCTACAATGTTTGAAGATACTTAAATAAATTGGCTCACTTTTTTACTTTCATAGATTTATTTTTTTCTCCCTTTTTGTCCATAAGGCAATTTCATATGCTCCGAATATTATAACTAAATTTTTTTAGGGGATTTTTTAATAAAGTAACTCAATTTATTTCATAGTGAGTAATATAGCGAAATTTTTATCTCTCACACTCTATCTTATGTATTATGAATCACTAGTGTTATTGTTTGGCCAATGAAATAAAAACAGCAACAATTTTGCACAGAAACAGTAACGACACAGCAACAAATCCGCTTATGCTATTAAATTAATATATCCTGCCTATATAGGGAGAAATTCTTTGTTATAGTTTTTTTACTGACTGCTTTCTTTTTGTTTTTTTTTTTTTTAATGATTGCTTTTTTTCCTTCTCTGTTCTCCGTGTTGTTGTTGCCTTTTTTGTTGTTGTGTTAAACCTCCTGATAACAACTTATTTACTTATTATTATTATTATTATTCTTTAAGCATATTCACATAATACCATAAAGTCTTTTTGCTTACTTCCTTTTTCTATTTTGTTCTCTTTTTCTTGACTCTTCGGTTACTTTGTTTGTTTTTTCTTTTTGTATTCTGTTGCTTTCTTTACCAATTGTATATTCTGATATACGTGAATATACACAAATACACTTAACCACACAAGCACATATACACGCACTGTTGCACTAACACGCCTATCGTTATACTAAGTACGAAGTTAAAATGAGCAAAACGTAAACCATGTTAAATCCTTATTATGTCCATTTTCTGTTTGCTTTTTGAAATTACTACTTTTGTACGTAAATTCCAGATATCTACCCATGCTGCTCAGAAGCTCATTAGTTTGTTGTTATTGTTGCTATTGTAATGGTTAGCAGGAAGTATCTAGCTTAATGCCTACTTTCACAACATGTTCGTTCAATTTCGGTCTTGATTTTTAAGTTTAGAAAAGTTAAATGCTCTCACTACATTTAAAATGATCTTTTAAAGTGCTTATGGTATTTATAAGAATAAGTTATTGTTAGCATATTTATTTTTTGATTGCTGATAGTTAAAATTTATGATAATGCATCTGCAGAAAAAAGGAATTTTGTGCATAAGAGTATTTTGCATTGAACGAGTTTGATAGTTTTGAGTTGAAATATTCAAGATGTTATAACATTTTAGAAGACTCTATGATTGATTGCAAGACATTTGTTGAAACTTTAAATTTTCCTCGTGTTGTTTTTTGAATCAATGGAATTTTTGAAAGAAACTTAAAACTCTCCCCATTCTGCTCGTCCACAACTTCTTGATACACTAGTGATTGAAATTATACAGAATTTCAAAAATGAGTTAGAAACTCAAAACTCAAGCCTCATTTACAATGGAGTGAGGATGCGAGGCGTGTTTCGAAGTCGATTTCGGAAACGAGAGCACTCGCCGCTATTCTCGTTGTTCAATTTACAATTAACCGAGGCGCGATTAATATGAAGGTTAGGTTAGAGTGGTTGTCCTATAATAATAGGACCTACTTTGGCCATATAAGGCCCATTGTAATACCACGTGGCTTATCCACAATTCCCTAATCTTACAATGAACTTCGTGGTTCCCTGATGCCAGCAGATTCAAACACAGTAAGCTAGATAACTTACGTAGAGTTGAACCATTTTATGGTTTTAATAAACCTATATAAATCTCTGATGTCAGCAGATTCGAGGTCAGCAAGATTGCTGTAAAAGGGTTGACCTAAAGATTTTGATCTACATGTGCCAAGCGCTGGACAGTTACAGAGAAAGTGGAGAGTAGTTTCCTCCTCTTCCTCGTCTAGGTAGCTTCTGCAGAAGTCATAAGATGGTAGCCCCAATCTGCTGGCATGTCTGCCAATCAGACAATGTCCAGTGATTATCGCCACAGTGTTGCTAATAGAAGGTCTATCAAGCGAAGCTAGAGAATCTTACCTTTCTGGGTTGTAGGAGGGCCAAATTAGTTTTGTGTGAGAGCACGTGTGCGTTCCTCGCCACTTTTTGTTAGCTAAGTCAATCATTTGGCTATATATGCTCAGTTTGCAGGCTGCCATAGGCACACCTGGGTCAACGCGAGGAGTAGGGAATGTTGTGTCTAGCCTTGCCAGCTCGTCGGCTTTACAATTACCCGGAATGTCACTATGACCTGGTACCCAATACAGGTGTACCTTGAAATGCTCAGATATCTCATTTAGAGATTGTCGGCATTTGGAGACTACTTTGGAGGTAGTAATTACACTATTAAGTGTTTTAATGGTCGCTTGGCTATCCGTGAAAATGTAAATATCACATGGTGATAATTTACTGCACTTCAACCAGTCAGCTGCTTCTTTAATCGCCGTTACCTCTGCTTGAAACACGCTGCAGTGGTCCGGAAGTCGAAAAGATTTTTGAATGTCCAGACTGTTTTCAAAGATATCTCCTCCCACTCTACCGTCCAGCTTGGAGCCATCCGTATAGAACTGAATGAATTGGTGAACATCCTTTTCCAGAGATGTCCACCAAACTATAGCACCATAAAGCAGTATTGGTCTAACTACAGCTCTGTACAGCCAGAGAACTACTTTAAGTTGTAAACCCCACCTTCTGCCAATGGCTCTTTTGGAGCGCAACTGAGGCTCTTTTCACCCTGTCTTGGATGGTTTGTTTCCAGTTTAGTTTCCTGTCTAGTATAATGCCTAAGTATTTGGCTTGCTCTACAGGTAACAGTGGGACCCCTTTAAGTATAGGTGGCTCAAATGGGGGAATCTTATGTTTCCATGTAAATAGGACTAATTGCGTTTTACTTGGGTTGATGTTCAGGCCACATCTGCTGCACCAGTTAGTTAAGACAGAGAGACTTCCCTGAATTAGCTCTGTTAATGTGCTCAGATATTTGCCTGAGACTGATAAGGCAACATCATCCGCGTACGCAAATACCTTGCATCCTGTTTCTTCCAGAGATATGAGCAATTCGTTTACGACTAGGTTCCAGAGACGCGGTGAGAGGACTCCACCCTGGGGTGTGCCTCTGTTCGCGAATCTTCTGATGGAGGAGATTAATATGAAACAGATGTTTAAAGTGTGTTTACTTTATTAAGAGTTAACATCATTCGTTGTCAAAAATTGTGTATATATTTTAAAATCAAGTTATTTTCAGAAAATTTTAATAAAAAAGATTAATAATTTGAAGAATTGCTGCACTAAGCATTATTCCGTTTTTCCACAGCTTTCTACTAATATACTTTATTTAATTTCAACAGTATGTAGTACATCTGGCAGCTCTACATGTATCAACATCGCATCTCGCTCGCAAGGTTTTTTCAAATTTTCGAAATTCATTGGCGAGACAAGAGCTCGCCTCGCTTCATTGGATATGCGCACATTGAAACACATTGAATGAAAATTTGTCGACGTGACGCTTTCGAACATCGCCTCGTATTCTCGCTCCATTGTAAATGGGGCTTCATTTCGTCGTTATTAATCGTCATTAATTGAAAACCATTGGTATAAAAATAAACTCTTTCCTATAATATGACAACCTCGATAGTCAAGTGGGTAGTACTAGATCTAGACTTTCATCCCGGAGGTTTGAGTATGATTTGCGTATTGGTCTGGTGGTTAAATCTCATAACCTTGTTATACTTATTTACTATCACTATGTAGTGTTAAAACGTACAATTTCCGGGGTAACCTCAGCGGATTCCAGTAATCCAGCCAATTAAAATAAACACTCATAGTTTTTCCAAAACGTTATAATTAATTAATTTATTGTGTTCAACAATTTGAATAAAAAAAGATTACTAGTAGATAATAGAACGACCGCAGGTTAACTGTAGCACCTGATCGAGCGCGTGGCCAGACTCCTGACTGACTTTGGATAGACTTCCCGGATAGACTTCTCCGGACAAACTCCTCGATAGACTTTGTGCATCGACCTTTTATATCGATGAGGCACCGTGGATTGTTTAATGGTGTTGGTGACGGTGGAAGGTGCAGGGCGTCTGAGGGGAAAGGGGCCAGCAGTTCCCACTCTCTACGACCAGGCGCACACTTGTGTCACCGTCGTGAGTGTGACAGCGATGTTTGTAGGTGGTTGCCAACGATGTAGTAACTACTTGCGTTACAGCCACCTACAACAGTGTGATGTCTGTATGGTCATCATCTTGCACCGATGATGACCACACACGATCACAGTCACTGTCGTACTGGTAATTGTTCTGCAGTTGTGATGAACTGAGGTGAGGAACAGTGATGCTTGAGTGTGTGTGTATCACCGATCAGTGTGGTGAGTTTGTGTTGTGATGTATTGATGTGAGTAACTGTGATGACTGCGTGTGTGCTAGATATTAGTTATGGTGAATAACTTAAGTAGAATATAAGTAAGAATGTAAATAAATTCAGAATATATATAAAATGACAAAAATAAAAAAATAGTGAAGTTCGCTTATAACGACTCTTCGTTATAGTGTATAAGAATTATAAGAATGTGTGCACATTTTGGTGGGAAATAGCAAAACCACAAAGTGATCAAAAATTGCCGCACCGCCGTTCCCAACTGACGCTTAACTGTAAGTCCAACCATGTTAAATCACAATGTTCGGTTCAGGCCTATTTTTTTGTCTCTAGACACCCACACTAGCCTCGCCTATAGACAGAAAGCTAAGTACCTTACTTTTGGAAGGAAACCATAATTTTTAATGATAAATAAAGTATCTGAATCATTAGAAATCGGAAATACTTTGAAAAGTATGCGAAAAGTCAAAATTCATAGAATTGAACTTTTTGGTGGGAAATGTGGCCATATTGCATATCTCCAAAAATACCATCATATTCCGTGTTAATCAGTCTCTTTTTTAGGAAGCGTTAATAAAAAATAGGACCGCTGTACCACATTTCATAATTAGCTTATAATTTTTTTTTTTTTTTTGCAAAGTTTGAAAAAAATTTCGAAGCATTTTCTTAGAAAATTTGTTTCGATAAACACGAATCCTCCCAACAAAAAAAATGCATTTCCAGCTGTATGTTTCTTGAAAACAATCCTTGAAAATAGGCATATGCTTCATTACTACGGAGGGACTAACAAAAGTTCCTTTAGTTGTTAAAAAAAAAACAAGCAAACAAGCTTTAATTTCAATCCAGTTCTTAACCCTCAGTTTCCCAAGCGTGTCTCTAAGCAGCCTTCATCACAATGTGTATAATTGCCAACGAACAGATTTCTGTAACTAAATTTTATTATATTGTATCGTCAATTTCGCTAGCTTTTGAGAATTGAGAATAAATACAATTAATATAATACTTCTCGTCATACTAGATATAGGTAAAAAAAACTAGCTATGAGTAGCTGGGAATTTGAATGTTTCATACAAAATATTTAATTACAATACTTAAAACAAAATGACAAAAAGTTCATTTAACAATAATTAGTTTTTGGCATTCAACCTTTCCCACTTCACAAAACCACGCCCATTAATTGAACTCCTCCCTGCCATGGCTTAAAAATTAGCGGCACACTTTCCCATTTTTTCGTAGTTCACCAAAAAATGTTTGAAATTTTATGATAAACTATTTCATGAACTGTTGTTTGGTTTCCGATTTACGTATAGAACACACGTTCATCACTTGTTGCAAATTGTTCCCCCTTTACTTTAAAAGTTTGAAAAAGAAATCGAACACTTACCTCTTCGTGGAACCAATCGTGTATTTAAGATGATTTCCTAATATTCGTTAGAGACATAGCCATATTCTAGAGGTCGGAAGTTAAACCTCCTCCCCTCCCCCTATACCGATGAAAAGAAAATCTCATACATTTTTTACGTTAGTCATGAAACAAGAAGAAATTTATTGGGACGAAACATTATAGCCCCGCATTGAAATTACTGAATCAGCTGGGGCAGCCACAACATTCAAACACAATTCATAGGTTATCATTTCTTGAGCCAAGTTTGAATATTCATTAATTTTAGTCGACGCCGGGGTAATATTTGTATCATAGGTGGAAGCTTCAGGCGACCTTTGAAAAAATCGTTCTCTGTTTGTTCTGAAATCTTTAAAACCACTGGGAAAGAGTCAGAAGGTATAAAACATTCACTTTGTATGCATTTTTACACCTTTGGTAAATTTGCGCTGATAAACTTCGAAATGCATAAATAATGAGAAATCAAATTACTTGCTGCGCTGGGGATACGATTTCTGTCTGTAATTTTACTTTTTCTTCCCTACATTCTTTTTAGTCTCTTAAAACTTTAAATAAAATCGTATACAAACTTTTCAAAAACTAATGAAAAACCACCAACATAGAAAACTTTTCTTTGCCCCCTTATAGGCTCATGGTAGAGAGAAAATATATTACATCAAGCGATTTCTTCAAATTGGAAATTACTAGATGGACAGATAAAGTCTTTTTAAATAAATTCTAGTCAAATCTATATACGTCAGATAAAGACTCACGAGATGACGTTTCGTCAAGTTTCTCGGCAAATGAAACTTCGAAAAGTAAAGTTTCATCAAAAGAAGTTTCGTAGGAAGATTTTCACAGGGTGAAGTCTGGTTAAATAAATTTTGGGCAGACGAAGTTTTATCTTATTAATTTGGATCAAGTGTATCCTTGTTGTATATAAAGCCTCGTCAGAAGAAGTTAGAAAGAAATTTTAATCACAAGAAGTCCTGTTACATAAGGTTTTGTCTGGTATAGTCTGCTCCAGGGCCGTAGCCAGAAGTTTTTTTCGGGGGGTTTTCATTCGAAGAAAATATTCATAAATAATTTTTATCAAACTGATTTTCAAATACATACAATAAATTAAATCGATGATACATTTGACGGACTCTATCAGACTAAGGACAAAAGTAGATAAATATCTTAAAACTTTAGGAAAAATTTACCAATTTTTTTTAATCTTAACCTCAAAAAAATGGCCATAAGTGACAAAAAATTCACAGAATGATCAAATTAAATTTTTTCAAATAAATATTAATCAATGTGCATTCTAATGCATTTTTTTTATCGTGAAGGACATAATTTCATTAACTCATTGACTTCCCACTACTGATGATGTACCCAACCTCAGAAAAAATTACCAAAAATAGTAGAGGCTCATTTTTTTCAAATGATCACCATTGGGAATTCGGACCGTTATCAATAATAAGGAACCCGGATGAGGTTGGCTTATATTCCCTAAATTTGTGAAGTCACAGCATTGAAAGAGATCATTCTAGTTGTGGTGCTCTGAGCTCTGAGGTTTTGCTAATTAGATGTAGTTTTTGCGAAAGAATTTTTCACGTTGAACACGAATCTGAGGTCAAAAACTTCCCATCACGTCACGTTTTAGGAAAAAATGGGGTTCAAGCAAGTCTAGTTTTACAAGGATCCGATAATTTGTTCTATTTTTTATTAATTTTTAAACTTTTCAAACTGATGCAGGACGAAACATTAAATCAAAAACAGTTACTGACCTAGAAAAACTATGAATGCAGGAGTGCTCAGTATCACCTTCTCTTTTTGAATCCGTAGTCAAACCTCATGTCGAAGGAAACAAATCGGATTTGATCGCATAGTGTAACTAAGATTTCAAATTTATTTTTTATATTCGATTTTTTTTGAAAAAAAAACCAATGGAAGTAAAAAATATCGTTAAATAGATTTTATTTTGACTTTTTTTCCATCCATTGGCAATTAATCTCAAAAATTAGAATAAAGTTTCCACATTTCGGAGGGGGGTGGGTCAGAACCACCAAAACCTCCCCCCTTAATACGGCCTTGGCCTGGTCAGATAAACTCTTGACATTTACCTTAATCTCGCAAAATACTGACGCAATCCGTAAAAGTGAAAACAAAGTTTTGATCTCTCAGAATTGCATCACCCAGAACTTTTCAATTCTCACTGTGTAAAATTAATTTTGAATAACAAAATTATCAACGATTATTTCTAACATTTCAATAAATTTTTTGTGAATTTCGTACCATTAATTTTCTTGTTTTTAAAAAGTTAAAAAACTTAATGAGTGGGTAACGGTTGTTTGTTTTCCCTTAACTACGATACTTCGTACTACTTTGTTATGAAAATATTTCAATCAAAAGTTTTTCTGGTTTGTTTGTTGTTGTTATTTTCTCTCTAATGAATTTCAATCAATTTTCGATTTAATTTTCTTCTAACAAGAATATCAGTTAATCATGTTTATACACACATACACAGACATGTACATAAATACATACATACAAAAGTTGGTTGTATTGGCAACAACATTTTACACACTAATCATCTTTAACAAAAACATCTCCAGAAGTAAATGAAAAAAGGAAGTCAAAAAGGAAGAAAATAACAACAATAAAAAAAAAAGGATTTAGAAATTACTTTTTCTTTTTTTTCTTTCTCTTCTTTTTCTGACTGTATATGTACATTAACCTGACTGGAAACTGTTACTTTTCTAAAAACTCCCTTCTCTCACAACGTTCGTTTTTATCTTCAAGCTGCTACTATTTTCAAAGGCTATAGTGCAGAAAAAGTAAGAAGGCGAAAAAAGAAAACCTAGAAAAACTTATCAGACCAAACTAATTTTTATAATGAAATTCCACTAACGTTTATAATGTTTGGGAGCAAACAGAATAGAAGTGAAATGAAAAATGAAATGAAAAGCAGCAAAAGTAACGAAAGAAAAAACCCTAAAAATGCGCACAGCGTGAAAGAGGATAAAAATGAAACTTTACAACATTAGTTAGTTAGGAAATGTGTGGGAAAGAGAAGTAAAGGAAATAAAAGGAAAAGAGTAAGAAAATGAAAGGTGTAAGCATGAGGAGCTGACAGAATAGAATGCCTGCCACTGCTTAGTTAGTTAAGCATAACGTCAAAGTCACAACATATATACAGCGCCACAATTTGCACATATTTGAAATTTCTTCTTTTTTTACTTCATCGGTTCGTCTTCACTTTTTTTCACTCATTTACTTGTTAAAGAAAAAGTTTTTGCGTCGGTTTTTTTCGAATTTCTAGTCATAGATTCTGCTGCTATTTTTTTTTTTTTGTGGCTGCACTAACTATGCAAGCTTCAACCTTTTCTTTTTTGTTTTTTTTTGTTCTTTGATTTCAATTAAGTTAATGTGAATAATTATTTTTTTTTTGTTTGTATAATCCCGATTTGCTGAAAAATTGTTCTTTCCTTTTCGTCACTTCTGTAATTTTTTTAACTTTTAACTGTTAAATTGATATCAATTCTTTCTGATAGTTAGTCAGCTGCAGTGTTTTTTTGCTTTAAAAGGCAATCACTTTTTTTTTATTCGTAGAACAATATGAATATGGCCAATTTTTCCATCTTTAAAGTTACAGTCGTACGCTTATTTTTGCAAATATATCGAAAATATCCCATGAAATCAATTTTTTTACATGAACTTGAAAATAGGCCTTAAAGCCTACATTTCATGTCAACAAATCTTTTTTTAGCTTTTGTCGTTTCGAAGATATAACCATTTACATTTTTTGGAAATGAATTTTGAGGTAGCTCAACATTTTGAAAAAAATTAGCGAAAGTAGCAATGAGAAAACCTAAACTAAGGCACTATAATGAATATGAGGGACCAAATGAACTACTCAAATCAAAATAATACCAAAAGAATATTTCTCTTGCACTTCTAAGATTTAAAATGTCCGGTCTTTAACGTACAAAAAAGTCTATAACGTTACCTAGCGATTTTATTTTAAGAAACAAGAAAATATGATGCAATAAAAACTAAAAATTACTAGAAGCTGAAAAAAACAAAATATTTTTTTAAAATATCATCATTCTGTTTATTTTTCACTGGTCTCCAAAAACTAGTCTTGCAATATCACATTGTAGTGCTCTTAATCCGTTGTCACTCGCGCGGGGTGTATTTTGCATCTCACTACTTATAACACCGTAGAGCATTTCGGTTTTTTTTTTTTCTGGGGAATTGTTGAAACTAAGTTTTTCTGAAAGCTTGGGTTGTATATAGAAAAGTAATTTCACAGTTTTCCCAAGTTTGGCGATTTTAAGCGATTTTTTTCATTTTAAAATTGCTGCTTTAGTTTATGGTCGCGTCGGAGTAGTATAATTTAAATGCAAATATTTTTACCATCAAAAGGTCGTTCTGGGGGTTTTAGGGTACGAAAAATCTGAATCTGCAGTTTATTTTTACCAATAACGGCCGCTAGGGTGCGCTTTGGTGCAAAAACATGAGCAATTTCATGTTTTTAGGGTTTTTTCGGCTAAGAAGGTCATAAAATCAGATTAAATGTACGTGATATTATTTTTTTTTGTTCTTTTCGTTAAGTTAGACAACTTTCTAAAACACGTCATTGACGTACAACTATTCAACAGATCGACTGATGAAATTTCAAAATTTTGTTTTCTCGATTTTTTTTTGTAAATTCCATACGAACTACTTTCATTTTTATTTAAAAAATTTAAAAAAAAAGTTACTAAAATTTAAAAAAAAAGTTACTAAAATTTTTTAGATAAAAATGAAAGTAGTTCGTATGGAATTTACAAAAAAAAATCGAGAAAACAAAATTTTTAACTTTTTTTTTAAATTTTTTAGATAAAAATGAAAGTAGTTCGTATGGAATTCATAAAAAAAAAAAAAAAAAAAAGAAAAGAAATGTTACAGCAGGACACAAAGCCTCAAAAGAAATAAAAGAAATGGTCGCTGAAAAACGCAGAATACGTCGAAGGTGGCAACAAACAAGATCTTCATCTGACAAGAGATACCTAAATAAAATATCGAAAGAGCTTACTAGTAAGATAAAGTTATTTAAAAATAACTCTCTTAGCAACCACCTAAGGGGACTATCAAATGAACGTAGCACTGTATACTCGCTCTGGAAGTGTACAAAAAATTTTTCACAACCTACAGTACAGTACCCACCAATCAAAAAAGCCGACAATACATGAGCCAAAAGTAATAGAGAGAAAGCTAATACTTTTTCGGAGTACCTTGAAAGTATCTTCGAGCCATATGACAGCCATATAGCAGCCATAGGTGCTGCCGCAATGGAACCACTTAATCATGATATTGACATCGAAATCCCTCCAGTAACGGACGCTAAACTAACTACTGAAATAAAGCATTTAAAATCAAAAAAGTCGCCTGGGTATGATCTCATCACCAGCGAAATATTAAAACAGCTCCCACAAAATGTTATAACCAAGTTAACAGCTATTATGAATGCCAGTTTCAAATTGGAACATGTATCCATCTACTGGAAAACTGCTGAAGTAGTCATGTTCAACAAGTTAGGGAAGCCAGCGCATGATGTAACATCATAACGGCCTATATCTCTGCTGCTTATAGTTTCAAAACTTTTGGTAAAGCTACTTGCTAATCGTATCAACCTCGTAATAGAGCAGAGAAAAATAATACCTGCGCACCAATTCGGTTTTCGGAAGAAACGTTCAACCATTGATCAAGTTCACAGAATAACTCGAGTTATCGAAAATGCCTTTGAAGAAAAAAAAGGTTTGTTCCTCTGTCTTCCTTGACGTATCCAAAGCCTTCGATAAAGTATGCCACGATGGTCTACTCAATAAAATTAATGCGCTACTACCAATTCAATATTATAACATACTAAAATCATACTTATCAGATCGCTTCTTTCAAATCCAACAGGAGGACACATTCTCTGACCTCAAGGAGATAAAAACTGGAGTCCCCCAGGGTAGCGTGCTGGGACCCATCCTCTACCTTCTCTTCACATGTGACTTACCTAATGACGAAAACTGTATCACGGCGACGTTTGCAGACAACACTGCTATCCTGTCGGTTGGAAAAACACAGGCTGAGTCTATCGCGAAACTACAACATCATTTAAACAACATCACATGGCGCATAAAACTAAATGAAACGAAATCGGTAAATATAGACTTAACATATAACAAAATAAGATATCTCCCGCTATACATAAATGGCTTAGGTATGGCCCTGGATTCTAAGCTTAGATGGAACGCTCACGTCAAAAAGAAAAAAGAAGATCTAGAAATAAGATTCCGAAACATGTATTGGCTCATGGGTAATCGATCTGCTTTATCCACATTCAACAAAATATTATTATACAAGCAGGTGCTTAAACCAATATGGACCTATGGGATCCAGCTATGGGGCTGCTCAAGCTCCAGCAATATAATACAGATTCAGAGATTTCAAAACAAAGTACTAAGATGTACCGTTAATGCGCCTTGGTACGTCCGGAGCAGCGATCTCGAACGCGATCTTGGTATTGAGTCGGTTGTCGCCTCAATACAAAAAAATACCAAATCTCACATGGAAAGACTATCTTACCATGTAAACAGTGAAGCCGCAATCCAAGCTGACCCCAGCGAATGGAAAGAAAGGCTTAAACGTAAAAAGCCGCACCAACTCATGTAGTAGCCAACCTCTCTGCAGGCATTATGTAGAGCATCTTATAATTTAATTGTGTTATACAAAACCTAAAACAAATTGTTCGTTAGTTTATTCAATGCTAACTAGTTACAATGTGAAATAAATAAAAAAAAATAAAAAAAAATTAGTATATTGGACTTGAATTAAATACAAAAATCAGTACAAATCAGTACATTTTCCAAGTCTGTTCCCTTCCTTAGATTCAGTGGAATCGAATAAAATTTATATTTTTTCTACAGTTGGAAATTTTAAAAAACCTATATTTCTGTCTAGTTTTCATTAAAAGAATTCAAAATAGATAAAAAATTAATAAAATGACCAAAAATGTTATTAAGATTACAAAACTCAGTGCTAAAATAATGCAAAATCCAAAAATAGCTAAGTTTGCGTACTGATTTCAGGATTTTAAGATCAGTACTTTAAAAAAAAATCCAAGATAATAAGTACATGTACTGATTAAATCAGAACGCCTGGCTACTCTATGTTCGGCTCAGAGGTTTCTGAGAACAGTAAATTATGTTTTTATGTCGAATCACGAAGTAAAATTTTTCCAGCCAAATTAGTTTTTAACGTTACACAAGTTTGATGGCCTATACAGCGAGAAAATTGAATAATTTTCAAAAAATGCACTTGTGTCTAGAACCTAGGTCAAAGGTTCTCGAAAAAAGTAGATAGTTTCCATTTTTTGTTTTGTTAGATTTTTCTTTTTGTAACTTTTTGTAAAACTAAGTCTTTAACGTTACATAAAATTGGCGGTTCATTTCAAAGCCATCACAATGAACAGAAAAAAGTAAGCTGAACTGTATTTTAAATTGTTTCATATGTTTTCGTTCTTTTCTATTACACAAAGCTAATTGCACGAAAAAAAAAACTAGAATATTGATGTGTAAACATTTAGCTCACGGTATGGGCAAAATTTCAAATGTGTAAAATGTAAGAATAACTGTAACGTAAGATGTGAGATAACTGTAACGTCCAGTTCCCCTCTCGCTCACACGACTGCGCGGCATGACTGTGCTACTCTAAACAACAAAGAGAAGAAGAGAGGGAGAAATTAAAATACGAGCGGAGTTTGTTTGTTTATGCTTCGATCAATTTACTCACACATACAAACGAAACATACGAAAACAAAATGTGTGTGTACATTTATTCGTGGCAGAATTATTTGTTGGTGTTAAACGTGTGGAGATCGACTACACCATACAAGCAGAGAAGTCGACGTAGCAAACACAGGCGTTTGATAGGTTTTGAATTTGGTTAGTTAGATTGGATTATAATTAAATATTTTTTAAAACATAAAAACAATACAAAATGATAAATGAAAAGGAATCTAGGTTTCAATAAATGAATAAACGAAATGTAGTAATAATGATAGCAAACCACGGCATTATAAAAATTTTGCTTTGTGCATTGACCTTAGAAAGGCAACACTTTTTTATCTATATAAATAGCAAATATGTTAAACAGAAAAAATCAAGCTTATTTATTATAAAATCATTTATTTACTTCAATAAAAATACATTGTTTCTTATTTTTATTAAATGCAGTTATGGCAAATCTCTTTGCGGTGCTTTTAAAAAGTAGTGGGGTGACTGGTCACCCCTGTTGCCTTTCTAAGGTTAAATGCGGAAAGCACTTATCGTCGCCTGAGAATTGATTTGGCCTATATGTTTAAAAATTCATATACCTATACGCCAAATCAACTCTCAGGCGACGTTATGTAAAATTTTCACATCTAATAAAATTTCAAATCGGCAGGAAAAAAAACTTAAAGCGCGGAAAAAAAGATTACAGCTGCGTATACTCGAACATATCGTGCCCGATGCATTGAGTAAAAGAAAAATAATACAACTACCATTTGGTGTAATTTGCTAAATATTTTTGCTATCACAACAACAAATATATGCGATGAATTATTTACCTAAGCATATAGATTATACATCAAATCCCTATATATGGCTATACATATGTGAGCTTATGTATATGGCATTCAGTTGGCTTAACTGTTTACGCATCAAATATCTTGCGTGCCTTGCACGCATCCATTGTTTTTTATTTTTACGTTTTTGTTCCGATTTGAATTTTGGGCCATTTCGATCAAATGCGCGACACAAGTAAAAGGAACGTGCACTGTAAAGAGCGAGAGCAACCAATTGATTTGACATTTGTGTTTCCCAATGCTATAGGACATACATATGTTAACGGAATTTAGTCGACATAGCGCGAAATTCAAAGAATTTTTTTTTTTCAAGCGTTACTCCTTTATAAAAAATTGGTCATATGATTTAAATTGCAGTTTTTAGTAGGTCAGTCCCATAACAAATCAAAGGACGAAAGGGGTATTTTGCTGATCTTGATGAAGAAAATAATTTTAAAGAAAAAATAACAACTGGATACCCACCAAAATTAAAGAAAATTTCTTTTAGATTTTAAAGATAATAAGAAATGTTAACCCTCTTTAGACCTTTGTCGCACTTCCAAAAACTGTGAATAGAGAAGACTACTTTTCTACTTTTAACAACTGTTTCACCGAATACCCCAAAATCTAGAAAGAAACACGACAAGTCTCAGCAATTTCAGTACTACTCCGTTGATTCCATACCTAAAGAAAGAGAACATTGTCATGAAGTCAAAAAAGATTCTGAATATACTTTAAGCCAGAGTGAGCTTACTGTTGTGGGGAGATTTACTTACCTTCCAAGCTCCAAAATTTGTTTTGCTTGGGCCACCAGTTGAACTTAATCTAGCCCTGTACCGAATCTGAATGACAAAGTCAAAAACTTTTTCTATTAATTTTTCGCCAATCCAGAGGTAGTGCCAAATAAAAAAAATATTATTTTCTATTTATGGTTTTTGATAGTTCATGTATCAAACCTAAGTATTTTGGGCTCCAGTCCGGAATAAAGCCACTACGAGCCAATGCATCACGTTTATACAATTTAGCTTAATATGAAGACAAATCAGTATTACAATCACAATATTTCCAAAAAATTCACATTAAATTTTTCAGATAAATCGGTCATTTATTTTATTTTCGATAGCTGTTGAAAGCAGGCAACCTCTTGGATTGCATCTAAGTATTGGGGGGAAAAAATTATGTATGTTGGTTAAACGTTATTTTGTAGTATGGAAGAAACAATTACGCAAAACGCCCGCAAGTGTCACCGCACCAAAAATTCTGAAAAAATATATGTTGTGATGATAAACGATTAGAGACTAAAAGTGCATGGGAATTTTCAAGCTGTGGGTATCTCATTTTGCATTATTATTTGGGTACGAAAAGACTTTCCATTACATAGAAGTCTCGATTTGAGAAGAATTTTTTTCACGAAATGCTTTTTACGAAACTTCTTCTGAAGAGTCTTTATCTGACCTGAATCCATAGAACCAGACTTGACCTGATCTTAGTTCATTTGACAGGATTTCGTCGTACGAATTTCTTCTTGCAAGACTTTATTTTCAGAAATTTTTTTCGGACTAGGCTTCCTCTGCTTATAAATCATCTCACCCGATTCTATTTATCCAAAACTCATTCAACGAAACTTCGTCTCACGAAATTCTTCTTGCGAGTTTCCTCTAATGAGATAAGTTATACTCTAACGGGGCGAGTTTTCCTCTGACGGGGTTTTATCTACCAAGATTGCAAGACTTCAGCTACTACTTTAGACTTCAGCTGCCGAGCTTCCCTTTCGCAAGGATTGATCTAGCGACAGTTTATCTAGCAAAACTTTATCTGACAAGATTTGATCTAATAAGATTTTGTATGACGAGACGTCATCTAACAAGTCTATATTTGACAAGACTTTATCTGTTCAGAAGTTGACAAGGCTTTCGTCGCGTGAAATCCATCTTACAAAACTTTATTTGCCAAGAATTCGTCCGACGAGACTTCCTCTGATGAGGCCTCATCTCTGAAATTTCTTTTGCCGAGAAATTCATCTAACAAAGATTCGTTGGGTGAAACTTCTTCCGACAGAGCTTCAATGATCCAATTTCATCTGATGAAAATGACTTTGTCAAACCAAAGTTAACGAAACTTCATCAGGCAGGTGTTGCGTCTAAGCAGGATCCATCATGCCGGAGCTTCATCTAACCAAACTTCATTTGAAAAGACTTCATCTGATGAGATCTCTTATGATGAAGCCATATCTCACAAAAATTACTATTATTAATACAATTGTTTGGAAGTGTTCTGCAAAATATCTCAATTCACAGTACAATAACTCAATAAGTTCAATCTCCAATAAAAGTTTTAGTATTGATCCTATTTCTGTGGAATTCAGATTGATGTCTGGTATTTGTTGGTCATCTTCGAGCATGCACAACTGTCGGCCACTATCTTAAGACTCTTCAAAATGTATGTGGCAAGATTTCATCTGTCTAGTTTAACATTGACGTAACTTCATGTCTAGAAACTCTTTTAACGAGGTTTCCTTGTCGAGGCGTCATGCAATTTGACATATTTCATATAACGAGCCTTAATCCGATGAGACTTCATCTGGCGAGACATCATCTGACGAAGACTGACAAGACTTTGACTTACGAAATTAATCTCTCAAAGCTTTAGTTGCTGAAACTTCTACTGTCAAGACTTTCTCTCACGAGGGTTCATCTACCGAGTTTTCATCTGATCAAACTTTATCTGACGAGACCTTAACTGACGAAACTACATTGGATGAGATTTTATTTTAACGGAAGTTATAAAACAGACTGCATCTGTTAACAATTTATTTTCTGAAACTTCTCCTGAATAAACTTTTTCTGTCAAGGTTTTATCTGACCCAACTTCATCGGAAAAACTTCATCTAACGAGAGCTCATACGACGGGACTACATTTGACCAAGTTAATGATACAAAACTTCATTTTTTCAAAACTTATTAGATTTCATCTCTCGAAATTATTTTTATTAGACTTTCTTGTGGAATTTTCATCTAACCAGATTCCATCTAATGAGATTTCTGTTGAAGACTCTTCTTCATTTTCTTTTGCTAAAAGTTCATCAAACGAGACTTTATCTGCTCACATTTTATTAACACATTTGAGGAGGCTTCATTTTTTGTCTGAAATTTCACTGTCTTCTTTCAAATTAATATCAACCGAATTTGTTTCTTTTATATAAGCAATTATTTTATAAAAATTATTTCAGCTTACATTTCACAAGCATTTAAAAGCAACCGCAGCGTACTTTAAATTAGACACTCATTATAGCAAAAAGAGGGAAGAAAAAATAGAAATAACTACAAAACATTTTATGGCATAAATTACTTCAGCAATGCAAATAAACCCAACAAACACATTTATATTATTTCTGAGCTTAATAAATCCTCATACCCACTAATGCAGCCAGCAGCAACGTTTTCTTTTTCAAGAGCAATCTGGCTCTCAACTTCAAACGTCAAGCTGCTTACCCTTGTATCTTATAGCTAGACGATGACGACGACGACAACAAACCAACTTAAATAGCAACTTCCGGTGCTTTTACTGGTAGTGGTTTGAAAGCAAGGCTTCTTTCATTTATTCATATCATATGATGACGACTCGAACAGCACTAACAAATATGAGATGTTATGAAAAAGTTGTGAGAGTAGAGCAGCGGGAGAAAACTCTATGTATAAGTGTAGTGTAGTCATGCGTTGTTGTTTTGACAGCGCGTAGGCACATATAAATTAGATGTCATAAAATCCCACCATCAAGTGTCATTATGCGGAAGAAGCAATGTCAGATGATGATGATGATGCAGAGAAGGGGAATGAGAATGCTGCTGCTTTGACTGTTGTTGTTGCTCTGCTTGTAGCTGCTGAATCACAGCTGAATGTTGCATATCGCAATTGCTGCTTCTACATATACAACTACAACGTATTTTATATTCCTTCACTCATCTCTTAATTTTTAGCTTTGTTTGCTGTTATTTTCACAGCCGCATGTTTTTTTGTGTTGCTGTTGGTGTTGCTATTGTCACCAGTCGTACTTGTTTATAAATGTATGTACATTTATTCGTATTCCTAGATGATTTACATGCTTTGATTTGTTGTTGTTTTTTTTTTGTTTTCTGCGCTGCTGCTTTTCGTTGCCGTCGTAGTCCATTTTGCGTAGCAGCTTTTTGCCTTTTAACAAATGTCTAGCAGTGTTCATTAGTCTTAGATAAATGAAAATGAAGATGGTACAAGGAGGAGCGAGGGAGGAAAGCTGGCTCCATATATCTACACATATATATTTTACACTTTAGCCACAAAAGTCATGTCGTTGTCGTCGTCATCGTCGTCGTTGCCTAGAAGTTTAAGAAGCACTTTTTTTGCTCGACTTAAAGATGAAGAAAGAAGTAACACCAGAGCAGGAAGTGGCAGTATAGCAATACTAGCTTTGATAGTCAGCAGCAACGGCAGCTGCTCTGTCGTCGTCTCCATTGCCTTTTCTTGCAACATCATCACATTTTGTCACTCATTTTTTGGTTAGTGTTGACAAATGCAGTTGACAATTATTTGTGTATGCGGCATGTTGCTATTGCTCTATTCCTACATATATACTTTGTCATCTTCTTCCTCATGTTGCTGCTGTTACATGTATTTGTTATTTGTATTTGTATTTGTGTTTGTGTTAAATATTTTGAAGTTTTGTTGCTGCTGTCACTTAATTTTCATGCTAAACTTTTATTTAATTAGGTTGCTGTTGTTTTTCTTGTTGCTGCTGCTGAAAGTTAATTTTCAGCACAAAGTTTTTAACATAGAAAATTAAATAATCGTTGCAAAACTTTTGTAGGAATTTGAATTTTGTGCGAAATTCTGCAGCGTCTTCTTCGTATGAATTAAGTTTAAAAAATTTTTAAATATGAAGATTGAGCAACGAATCTGGAAGTCAAATGAAGAAATAGTTTGAGTGTGTATTTAAATTGTCAAATTGAAGAGGCAATAGGAATTGAAGCCGAAATTAAAAATTAAATGCAAGAATTTTTAATTGAAAAATTATTCTGATTAAGGAGTGCATATAAAATTTGATTATGAAATATTCTAAAAGTTTAGGTGCATAAATTAAAAGCTTTTTCCAGAAAGAAGAAAGAAAATCTTAAAACTTTAAGTAAACAAAGCCAATTGTGTTAAAGGTCAATTTTTCATCAAATTAACTCCTCAAAGTTCTATAATTTTAGTTTTACATAACTTTGCATTGTTTAGCTTTTAAAAAGGCTCTATGACTGAACATGATTTATTAGTAAGAAGCTCATAAAATACAATTCAAAGCATTGTTAAATTTTTCACACTGCTTCACTGCACTGCAAATAGCATCATTGTTGTATTTTTCGCTTTAGGGTCAGAATTCGTGAAATCAATCACTGAAAATGATTTTTTTCTCAGATTTTAATGTAAATATGGAAATTAGTAAGTTTCTATAAGAAAACACGATTCCCAAATTTTTAGTTCATAAACATTTTTTTTTACAACTTATTGACACTTATTGATATTAATAATTTTGTGTTTTGAAAGTTGTGTTTTTCAATTTTCAGGATTACTTCTCTTTTAGTGATAGTTTATGAAGAATTTTTTTCGATCGCCAAATAACGGTAATTTGTTTATTTATAATTATTTGTATATAACAATTAGCAAGCAAACATTGTTCTGAAGCATGAAAAAATCTAAAAAAATCATAAACATTGCTAGTACTGTTTTAAAAATATGTGCAAATTTCAAAGTGTGTCCATTTTTTGTTTAGAAGTTATAATTTTTTAAATCAGCACTGCACAACGTTTTGCCGCATTTGGAGTAAGTGCGCTGTCGCTCGCAAAACAAAATTTACGAACACATTTTCCACTATGCAAATTTCACTATTTATTGTTATAAATAAATCGATTATCGTCAAATATAGACTCTCTGGTTTGTTGTGAAAAAAAATATTTCTGGAGGGTGTTTAAAAAAATCCCTTAGGAAAAATGTTTGTCTCCAAATTATGTATCATAACTTCATTAATACTAAGCGTAGAGCAATAAATCTAGAGTTGTTACATAGAAAATTAATAGACCTTCATTTTAATGTTACATTTGCAATTAATAACATTTTTGGGTTGGAAGCAATTACTACTCAAATTCCAAAAATACATTTTTTCTTCGATTTTTTTTTTTAGAAAATTTAAGCTTTTACAAAAAGTTGTGTGATAATGTATTTAATTTTTTACATTCTCTTTATGCTCTATAGTAAGGTACATCAATTTTTTATATCAGGTTCCTAGCCAAGTTATACTGTTACAAATATACGGTGGTTAATGTAGTACTAATCCACTACATTTTCTTGTACTTTTGTACTATCTCTGAAACTATCACCAAGATTATTGATGAGGATCCGTGGAGAGTTCCCAAACGATCGTCTGATCTGCTAGTTCTGTGAACTTTTTGACATTCTTCTGTCATTATTGTTCATTCAAAGACTATTAATTTTAAATATTTAACTAAAAATCTTAAAATGAAGAAAAAAGGGATAGTGAGTTCGATGATGTGCGAGTAAGAAATGTTCAGAATTTCATATGTTGTATGAATAAGCTGGAGTTAAAAAAAAAAAAAAGAATTTGATAAAAAAATACTTTTCCTAAGGCGCCCAACATATCATAACTAAAACAAGCACTAAGACGATCTCGTATCCAAAAAAAAGGAGATACTAAGGCAATTATGGTATCGGATCATATTCCCCTTTTCCTCCTAATTTCTATAGGAAATACCTTCTTGGATGGGGTTGTGAAGGTATGCCGAACTGGAGTCCCAGCCTCAGTTTTGATTCCCAGGTGGCGAATGATTGCTTAAAAAAAATAATTTTTCTAAAGAATATTTTTTTCTATCAGGAATACTTCATTTTGTAGGGTCAAGTTAAACAAATTCCTATAAAAAAAACCCTAAAACTAGGGGAGAATAATGAAGGCAATTGTGTGGGAGTAAGAAATGTGCAGAGTTTCATAGCGAAAATTTTTTTCAAAAGTATTTTTGGTACTACTACTACTATTATGGCACAACAGCCCATGGAGGGCCAAGGCCGAGCTTTTCGCATCCATTCATGTTGTGTGTGTTATATTTATACACGAATGGAAGGGACCTACAGTTTTATGTCGAATCCGAACGACAAAGTGAAAAGCTTTTCATAGGCATTTTTTTACTATTGGAGGTTTGCCATTGCCAGCCAAGAGGTGGTGCCATGTAAAAAAATTTGTATTTTCTATTTTTGATTTTTTTTGAGCGTGCCGAGATATGAACCCGGGCACCTCTGAGTAGCAGTCCAACATACTAACCACTAGGCCACAGCGACCACAAGTATTTTTGGTATATTATTTAAAATAAGTATTATTTTAAGACTATTAACCTAGTAATACCCAGCGGTGACATATGGCACCTTATCGCTTAGCCGTTCCTCAGCCAGGCTCAAGAACAATTTTTTTCTCAAGTTACTTTCTTGATCTATCTACTTTGGTTCCCGCTCGTCCTTAATGGGTTAAGTATTTGGAAAACTCGAGAATCGGAAAAACACTGACATCCGATTCGCAATCAGAAATCTAGTCTAAAACATTCCTTTAATCGATAGTTTTTTAGGAGACTATGAAAATTAAATCTAGAGGTTGATTTTCAAAGTCATGACTTAAGCTCATGTTAATTTCGTTATTTGAAGTTATATATAAACAGGTTAATGAAAAAATGTAGTCATCACAACTACAATGTAGACGGGTAAATCAGATGGCCGTTTCGAAATCCGCCACAATTCCTCATCAGTCCCCATATAAGCGAAAAGGAAAGTGAAATCTTAAATTGCACAAAGAAAGAATGAAATGAAAATCTTATATTTTATATAGATTTGATAACCTAGAAAGAGGGAGAGCTCTGACAAATATGTTGTTCGAACCCTGCCTAAAGAAAGGAGTAGGGGAGAAAGGACTATAATTTTTTTCGAGCTTCATAGCGAATAAATTTTTACTTCAAATTAAAATCATTTTAAGACGATTTGGTTTCAAAGATATATCCAATTTTAGTTTTTATTTGATTTTTAACTTTTGCATAGTGTAATTTAAAACAAATCAAAACAGATTTACAATAAAAAAAACCTACGCAAATCCAATTCACTTTACTGATCACGAAAATTTACTCTTTTGACATTCAAAAGACAAGTTTATGTATAAATTATATGCGTCTCTGACGAAACAAGTACAAAAATATCACTCTTAATTATTAGAAGTCCGCTATGACCTATTTTACTCCTTCGTGTACCTACAGTAGTTTCATAAGTCCAACTTCCAATCGAAATTATAGTATTGATTGATGTCTGGTATTTAATGGTCACCCAAGTACTTTCTTCGAGCATACGTGCGGAACACTGTTCAAAGATGTGTCTCGTAGATTTTTTATCTTTCCTGCAAAATTCTGCATAAGTCATTAGAATGAATTTCCAGTTTTATAAGGTGTTAATTTTTGAATTTTGAATTCTTGTAATGATTCTTAAATTGTTCTTCACCATGTTCGTACATTTCTTAAAGCATTTTATGTTATGTGTTCCTATAAGTGCTTTCGTGTGTTCTAGTTCTGGTCGATTTTCCTAATACAATTTCCTTTGCTGTTCTTCCTTCTGCCTAATTAATAGTGAAAAGGTTTCTTTCCCCAGTTGGAACTAATACTCCTTTTTTTCTAGTTTATCAGCAACTTGGTTCCCATTAATTCCAATATGCCACCAAGCCGACAGGATTCAAGACTGATTATCCAGATAGTTCAAATTGACCAGTTTTTGGGGTTACCTTATGAGATTTGAATGCTTTGTTAGTCGTTATACTATCGATTAGGATCCCAAAAATTTAATTCTGGTAACTGCGATGGAGATTAAATTAAACCCATTTATCAATAGCTTGTACTACCGTTTGATAGATTTCATTGTATCTATCCATGAGCTCATAATATTTAATTTTTAACCCAAATATTCCTGTTTCGGTTTCTTCCCCAGTTAGAAAACCGTATGTGCATCATGATATCATATACTAGTCTGGTCCTATATGTTTCAAGGTCGGTTTTGAAATTATGAGATTTTGAATAGATGAGGTTTTGAATAAACGAGATTATTTAAAAGCTTTGCCATAAATATTATGTTCCTTCTCTAGTTCCCTAAAATTATCCTTATTAAACACTATGCATAACATTTATGCTCATATATTTGAATGGAAATTACATTTAATCAACTTTTATTACCATAAAACAATTTATTTTTTATTATTGAAGTTAATTGAACATTTTTTTTTTTGCTGTGAACTTTATCATTGCCGCAAGGGGGGCATGTTTAGAAAAACATATACATAATTCATTTTATTAAAATAAAACAAAAATAAATGATAAAATAATAATAATTCCATTTAAAAAGGTAATTTATAAAATAACACCTCATTAGTTGCACTATTATATTAAACTTACTATTAAACCAAAACCGCACACGCACATAAATTTGTATAATAATACAAAAAAAAAAGAACTACATGAATATTAAATAGTTGTAACAATTTTGCAAACAATTTAAATCATATTCATGAAAAAAATTAATACATAAATAAAATATACTTTTAAATTTCCCAGCCGAAAATATTTGATACTTGCCCCGGTTCTTAGACTAGGTGATTTTGAAGCAGCAACTTCAAAAACCTTTAGATGCGATGAACATTTTGAAATTATTTGTATTATGTATTATTTGCATTGTAACGCAACGTTCTTCCACAGGCCGGGGTAGAGCTCAGCGGGCTCCAGTGGTTCGTTGGTTACAGAAATTTAGTATTTTGCAGGGGAACCCTCACTTTTGTTTATTGAGACACATTTCTTTCAGTTTAATGTTTCTTTTAATTCACTTTAAGTTTCTAGATTGCTTACAATAACGATAATAATACACTTAAACTAATTACACTAACACGATGGATGATGCGCCGGTGAAGGCGAACTTGCTGTGCGCGGACGACGATGGATGATACGCCTGTGAAGGCGAACTTGCTGTGCGTGGACGACGATGGTTGATACGCCTGATGAGGCGAACTTGCTGTGCGTGGACGACGATGGATGATACGCCTGATGAGGCGAACTTGCTGTGCGTGGACGACGATGGATGATACGCCTGATGAGGCGAACTTGCTGTGCGTGGATGACGATGGATGATACGCCTGATGAGTCGAACTTGCTGTGCGTGGACAACGATGGATGATACGCCTGTGAAGGCGAACTTGCTGTGCGTGGATGACGATGGATGATACGCCTGATGAGGCGAACTTGTTGCTCGTGGACAACGATGGATGATACACTTGCTGAGCGTTGGTGACGGTAACTGATAATTAGCGTACCGTATACTGGCGATACACTTGCTGACCGTTGGTAATAAACTGGCGATACACTTGCTGAGCGTTGGTGACGGTAACTGTTAATTAGCGTACCGTATACTGGCAGCGCAGCGACTACGGGACGCGGGTGAAGTAGAGCGTCCGTAACTGTCCTATTATTTTCTCTACGCTGCCTCAAGCTACCTATAGTTCGTCTGGGGTCATATGGTAGGGACTATACCATCCAAGTGGCACCACACGGTCTGGTTAAAGCGTTCAGTACTATATTTTGGTGGTTAAGCCAACAATATACTACTAAGCGCTTGGTTACTTGCTTCAGGGAAATACTAAGCTAATATCTTAAGCTTCCAACCGGACGTCTGGGGTCATATGGTAGGGACTATACCATCCAAGTGGCACCACACGGTCTGGTTGAGGCGTTTGGTACTGTACTGTGGTGGTTGAGCCAGCAATACAGCATCCAATGCTTGGTTGCTTATCCTCATCTCAAACTACCTATTCGTCTTCTACTCACCCGTACTATAGTCCCCCGTTGTAGTCGCCTTGCTGGTCTGCATAAAACTCTTCACAATTCATCTAATGCAGCTCCTTTTATAGGCAGCCTGGTTCTTCTTCTACAAATTCCAGTAGACGCTGTTGCTGCTGGAATTTGTCTCGCTGTCACCTTCCCATTGGCTGGCTCGATCGCGTGTTATTTCGTACACAGAGTAGTTCTGTGCATTGTTGTTGTTGTTTTATTTCGTACACAGAGTAGTTCTGTGCATTGTTGTTGTTGTTTTATTTCGTACACGGAATAGTTCTGTGCTTTGTTGCCATGCCAGCCTTTCGTTGTTTTATTTTTGTTTTAGGCTGTTGGTGCCCAGAGGTGTTGTTTTGACATACAGGGGCGCAGCAGGTGTTTGTGCGGCCACAATTTGCATTATAAATTTGGGTCGTCACAGCATTATGTATTATTATGTATTATTTATGCAATTGCATGTAATGCAAAAAAAAAAGTTACGATTTTCTATTCCCAAAATCAAAGAATTTTTAAGCGTTAATCATAATTCAAAGTTGTAACTCAAAAGAAACAGATTATGGTTCATCTTTACAAATCGTTTACTCAGAAATTTTAAATTATTACTTCTTTTACTACAACATGCTTTTGATGACTCTTCTGAAGACAAAATTTAATTAATTTTAAATCCCTTATTATGAATCTACGATCAGATTTTTATCGCTCTTTATGTTTCCAAATATCATTAGATACTATATATTTGGTTTTTGGAGTAAATGGCGAAGCTTAAATCTTTCTGTTGTTTGGGAATCCTTCTTAGCTTTTATGAATTTTTTTCTGAAGAACATTTATCACTTTTTTCAACAGTTGGTTATGAAGGGCTATTATAAATAAACTCTAATTAAAAAACCTTAAAATGAAAGGAAGGAGGACTGATGGGATTAGTAGTAATTTTTATATTATTTCAGAAGGCTTTTTCTTCTCATACATATTAAAATTTAGAGGTATTTTAAAAACATGAAGAATTACCCACATATTTATGATCAGTGGCCTAAAATTAACATATACCGATTCTTAAATCCTCATATGTTGGTCATTGTCGATGACTTGTTGATGAATAACATGTTTTCCAACTGGGGCTAATACACAATGCATACGTGTAGATGTGAATGAATAAATTTATTTGAGAAGGAGAGAGAAAAAATATTTAAAATTATTTTTGCTGCAGGGCTGATTTTATGCAATGCAAACCATTCCGAGGCAATAGCATAAAAGCCAATGTCAATGCGGCTGAGCTGCACAGAACGAAACGAACAAACAGCGGGCATTTTGGCGATGACAATGGCGCGGAAGATGTTAATAACAAAACTCAGTGTCTATCAGTGGGTGTCTATAAATCAGAGCTTTAACTCGTACCTTTTACCGACTGCGTGGCATTGTTTGAATTTAAAAATAAATGTAAATTTTGCACTTCTACGGAGCCTCCGAGCAATTGCAATAATATGATTGAAGTGTAGAGCATTACAAAAAACACGAACAAAAAAAAAAAAAACAAATCAATGAAATCAAATTTGCAATTGGAATTGGTAGAGAATTGAATTGAGTTTTTTGGATTATTGTTTGTTAGAGAAGATACTGAAAAAAAAAATTTATTATTTTCCTTTATTAAAGTTTAAAATTTTCTTTTTTGTTTTTGAAATAAATTTAAAAAATTTTTATATTTATTCATTTCGCACACATTTTTCATTACAGTTACGAGCAGGACATATACAAGGACGAACACCAGCACACTCACACATTGGCCAGGCGTAAATGGAAAAAGGACAGCCACTGTGCAGCATTAACAGCAGCATTTGTCGCATCAATTGAAGCCAACAGCAGTTGCAGCATCCTGTGCGTGTGTTGAAAGTAAAATTGGGAAAAAAAATTACGGAACGTATTCGAATTCCGAAATAAACGAATTGCGAATTGAGTTACGCGATTGCACAAACAATCGAAGTGAAACGTGTTGCAATATCAATGTGTGCAAAGGTGATGTCATGCCGAATACAGCTGTGGCAATAATGCAAGAAACATACACACCTACATGCATATCCATACACCCAAAGCCCACACACGCATACCTCTGCTTTCTATAAATGGTTATTGGTGTAAACGCAAGAAAACACAGCAAGTGAAAAACGAATTGCATTCAAATAAAAAATAGATAAAGCAGCAGCAATAGCAGCAGAAGCAGAAATTCCAGCAGCATCGATAACAACAGTAATGTTGGCATTGCAATATCGTCGTCAGAGTGTGCAACAAAATTTCATAAATTTTCACCAGCAACAGCAACAACTACGACAAACAAAACAAGTGCTACAACAACCACGTGCTATAAACATCGATAACAACAACAAAAATCGGCATTGTTGGAATTACAACCACTGCGAGTGCAACTGTTGCCATTATACTATAATAATAATAATAACAGTTTGCTGATGCTACAATAGCGCCACCATCGTCGTCAATATCACACAAACAGTCGCAGTCGCTAGTCGCAGCAACAACAGCAGCAGCAACATTATCGTCATCATCATCATCGTTCACCGTTGAACGAACTTTCACCATTCACCTACAAAAAGAAAGATTGACTGACACATACACAACAACTGTCACACACACACATGCACACACTTTATTGCGCTTAGTGTGCGTTTGTACGGAAATTCAAGACATTTTTGTAACATTGTAACATAAATGCACCAGCCGCCCTGTTAATAATAGCAACAACAGTAAAAGCAACTGTAACATCAACGCATTCAACTGAAGCAACATCTGTTGCCATACGGTGTTAACACTGTAACACTATATTTTTTATTATTTTTTTGTTGGTGGCACCTGCTGCGTTCATGTACGTGTGTATGTGTGTGTCTGTGTAAAAATTATGTGTTGCCATATTTTTGCTTGAACGAACATTGAATTCATTCGAATGTTATCAATATGAAAAGGAATTGCATTGCAATTTACCTGTCAGGTAAGTTTCAATATTCCTTTTTTATTTTACTTTCAGTTTTTCAATATTCTTGTGTGTAAAAAAAATAAAAGTAAAAAATACATATGCATGTAAGAAGAAAAATACTTTCTGCACATTTTTAACGATATACAGCACAATCCTTTTACCAAGCTGACTGAAAAAGAAGTGCAGTTTATACCAAAGTGCGTACCAAATACGATGTGACATAAAAAATATTTTCAGCTCCTGCTACTAAAACAGAACAGAGTTTGAGATCTAAAATACCATTGAAAGTCTCTTTCGATATATGATAAGATTAACTTGCAACATGGTTCGAAGTTCATTCAATACTCAGACCACAACTCATACCAAACCTCGAACCAAATTCCGACTGATATTTAGATCGAAATTCAGTTCAAAGATCAGGCTTAATTCAAACCAAAAATCTGGTTCCAATTCGGAGTAACATCAGTTCGATATTCAGCTCGGAAATTAGACAAGACCGCAGAAAAAAATTCAGACCAAAATTCAGAGCGAAATTTGGATCGAAATCAGATTGTTGCCAGACTCAAAATTAGTAACAAAAATTATACCACAATTCAGGCAAATCAGAACAAATTCTGATTAAAAATACTCAAAAAGCTAAGGACAAAACACATACTACTTTCAAATTCAAAACAGACCTAAGTACAGAACAAAATAAAGACCAAATTCATTATTAAACTCACACTAAAAATTAGACCAAATATCAGACTAAGACTTGAACTAAAATTTTAACCAAAAGTAAGACCAAATTCAGACTAAAATTTAGTTTTATATCTATACTAAAACTCAGCCCACATTCAAGCCAAACCAAAGTCAAAATTTATACCAAAACAAAGACCAAATTTAGACAAAAAGTCAAATTAAATATCACACAAAATTTAGAGTAAAATTCAATCAAAATTCAAATTCAAAAGTAAGACCGACCTAAGAGTAAAAATCAAAATCACATTAAGTTGCGAAAAACCTTTGACCAAAACACAAGATCCACATTGTGAACAAATTCAAGTCATAACTTGGGTTGAATTCAGACCAAAATCTGGACCAGAACTAAAGCCCAATTCAGTCCAAATTTAAGACCAAAATCTAACTAAATTCAAAAATACAACTTAGTCTGATATCGCAATACAAAAAAATGAAAAAAAAAGATAATACCCATCTCCAAATTTGATGATTCATAATGTATTTTGGTCTGCTGAATCCGAATCTGCCATCAGTTTTGAGATACAGGCAATTTTTTGATTTCCCAGACATGGGTCGACATTTTTATCAAAATTACCATTTTTTCGAAACGAAAAGGAAAGCATCTATATCTCTTCAGAAAAGACAATTAAATTATCTTTAATTTAAGAGTTTATTTGATTCTCTATTCCACTTCAGTCAAAAGTTATGGAGATTCGAATTTGTAATTCTGACCAAAAAAACCATTTTTTCGAATTTTCTATTTTTTGGTCTTTATTAAGTGCTGAAAACGAAATATCCCATTGCGGATATATATGAATCGAAAGCGTGAACTCTTGCGCAAAATTTATTCGCTCAGCGATGGGTTTCTGAACTCTAGTTTCGGAGCTAGAAACGAAAAACAACGATTTCATTAATTTTAATTCATAACATTACTTTTAATTAAATAAAGAATTCAGTTGTGTTGACACTTAGGATTGCTGTCTCTAATGGTCATCCAACAATAATCGGCCAGCATTTCCTCATTCCATAACAATTGATACCGAAATTCCATTGATTTTAGGTCTTGGAGGAACCGTTCACCCTGTTCATCACTTACTTCACCCAAGTTTGGTGGAAAAAAGTTTAGATGAGAATGGAGGAAATGCAGCTTCAATTACATATTAGCACCAACATCTTCGAAATCGTTAAGCAATTTTTTTACAATACTCTCATAGTTATTGGCTCTTGAGTTTCCGAAAAAATTTCTAACGATTTCTTGGAAAGATTTCCAAGCTATTTCATGTTTAGTTGGTAAAAGCTTCGCAAATTCGTCATCCTTCATCAGATTCAGTATTTCGTTGGGTCACAGAAAATGCCTGACTTTATCTTCGAGTCACTGAGTGATGGGAAAACTTTTTGGAAATGATCAAAATCTGAGCTACATGGATCTAATGTCTTAACAAAGTTTTTGAAAAGGACAATCCCAAAAACCAACAACAGACAAAATGTAAAAACTACTCAATTCTCTGTTTAAATAAAAGCAATGAAATCCTTGTTTTTTTGTTTCTAACTCCCAAACTAGAGTTCAGAAAACTCATCGCTAAGCACTTAAACTTTGCGCAAGTGTTCACGCTATCGATTAATTCAGCAATGGAATATTTCATTTTCAGCACGTAATAAAGACCAAAGGATAGGAAATTCTAAAAATAAAACGTTTTTTTGGTCAGAATTTCAAATTCGAATCTCTATAACTTTTGACTAAAATAAAATAGAGAATCAAATAAACTTTTAAATTAAAGATAATTTAATTAGCTTTTTGAAAAGATATATATCGGGAAAATGGTAAATGTGATAAAAATGTCGACCCATGTCTGGAAAATCAAAAAATTGCCTATATCTCAAAAACCTGAGTTGCCACGACAAAACTGGCAGATTCGGATTCAGCGGACCAAAAGATTTTAAGTACCATCAAATTTGGAGATGGGTAAAAAACAGTGTTGTATAGTGTATTCAGATGGACATTTAGACTAAAATTATGTCTATATAACAATTTGATATAAAGCCCAAACATCAAACAAAAATTGAGGCCAAAATCCAGATTAAACCGGAGACCAAATTTAGGCCACAAACAAACATTCTTTGGATCAAAAGATAATTAAATACCAAGAATCAGAACCAGACATCAGGTTCACCCAATCGTACTAACCCTAAAACATCGCCAATAAATACCAAGTCAAGTTTCTTTAGCTCCAGGGAAATTATATGTGATTGATTTTACTTTTTCCACAACTTTTGGAGATATCCCTGAGTTTTAAGTAAGTTTTAAGCACCAAAAAACCTTTAGCGCCAAAAATCTTCTATTACAATATAAAAAACAAAATGTGGTCCTGATTTTTTTACGACATATTTTTTTTCTTCAGAAATTTTTACCTAACATCAGAAATTAAGGATCAGAATCCGATGTCAGATTTTTTTTATTTTTTGTATAAATTTTCTTTTTAGTTTCTAACATTTTTATAATATGTGTACATATATACTTAAAAACATACTAAATTCTCCTTAATATTTTACTTATTTTGCTCCCTACAGTTTCACTCTCCCTGAATATAATACTGATGTTGCTGATCCAACTGCCGCATGCCGCAGGCGATGATTGGTCGGCAAGTTGTGCCTCCAATTGTACCTGCAAATGGACGAATGGTAAAAAATCGGCAATATGTAGTTCACTGCAGCTCACTGCCATACCGACAACACTCAGCACTGAGCTGCAAGTGTTAGTGCTCAATGACAACCACATACCATATCTGAATCGTGAAGAGTTCACCAATTTGGGTTTGCTCAATCTCCAGCGTATCTATTTGAAAAAATCCGATGTACAGTACATACACAAAGAGACATTCAGAAATCTAAAGATTTTAGTCGAAATTGATTTATCAGATAATAAAATCGAAATGATAGACAAGGATACATTCATGGGCAATGATCGCTTGCGGATATTGTATTTGAATGGTAATCCACTGAAGAAATTGGTAGCGTATCAGTTTCCAATACTGCCACATTTGCGAACGTTGGATTTGCATGACTGCCTGATCTCGTATGTGGATCCAATGGCATTGGCGAATCTCAATCTATTGGAATTTTTGTATTTAAAAAATAATCTATTGGAGAGCTTAAGTGAATATGTATTTCAACATATGACAAATCTAAAGACACTCGTGTTGGACGAGAACCCGTGGCAGTGTAATTGTAAGCTGCGTAAATTTCGTACATGGTATGTGACAAGTAAGTTGAATAGCATAAGTCTGTTGTGTAAAGGGCCGCCGGCGCGCAAAGACAAGCCGTGGGAGCAGGTGAGCGAAGAGCAATTTGGTTGTACGCCCAAAGTTGAGATCTTCAATAACGAAGATGTGCAGAATATTGATATAGGAAGCAATACGACCTTCAGCTGTTTGGTTTATGGTGATCCACTGCCCGAAGTATCGTGGGAGTTAAACGGCAAAATACTCGATAATGATAATGTGCTCTTCGATGCGGAAAATATTGCATCGGATAAGCTATGGAGCAATTTGACTGTATTCAATATGACAAGCCTGGATGCGGGCACTTATGCATGCACTGGCACGAATGTAGTCGGTGCAGCATCGCAAAATATAAGCATCTACTTGACGGAGATTGTGCAGCACGTGCTTGTAAAAACACCAGAGACTTTTTGGTATTTTGGCTTAATAATGGGCACATTTGGTACTGTCTTCTTTCTGATACTGATAGCGTTTGTAGTGTGTCTGTGTAAGCGCACTACACGTCAGCGCAGACATCCAAATAAATCGGGAGTGAAGCCAAGTGTTAGCTTCAATGATCAGGAGAAGAAATTATTGGACTTGAGCATTACGACGACGACAAATGATCGCGGTGATAGCTGTGGTATAGATAACAACACCACTTCAATGAGCAAAACCGAATCGGTGATCGGCTTCGAACCGATTGAGATACACGCTGTGGGAGATCACCATCGTTCAGGTCACGGTGGACATAATGGCATGATTATGGGTCATCAGTTGTCGCATCATCAGCAACAGCAGCTGCAGCAACATCATGCGCATCTGGCAAGTATGAATAGCAATGGTTCCGCGGGCGGTGGGGGCGGTGGCAACAACAATACGCTAATGTCGAATCGTCAGCAGCAGCTAATGGCCGTGGCAGATGGCTCGTGTAGTGTGCTTGGTATACCCACATCGATGGCGTCTGCGGTGTCTTCGGCGCATCCCAATCAAATACCCGAAGAATTTCCGCTGAACGTTGGAGTCTTTCCGCCGCCTCCAGAGTTCTGCTCGAATATTGTGCCCAACCCAGCATATGGCAATATCTTCATTAGCGTTTCGGTAACACAAGATATGCTTGATGGTGCGGATCTAAATATGTATCCCGATTTGTTGAATATACCAAAACGATTTCAGGACAGTGCAATGCAAAGTGGCGGTTGTGGTGGTGGTGGTACAGCAGGGTCCAACATGGTGCCTAGTAGCACAGCTAATGCCGCCATACTGCCGCCACCTTCCACGACAACATCAACTACAGCAACAACAGCTGTTAATATCTCATCGTTTGCAACGTTGCCACGAAACAATCAACGACGTGGCATACTGAAAAAGGACTCATCGTTGCAACATCAAAACTCGTTGCAGCATCATCATCACCAGCAACAGCAGCATCAACAGCAATTGCAACAGACAAATCTCTATCCACACGATGAAATTGTCTCGTATCATAATCTCGATACAAGCTACAGTCAGGGATATCAAGAGTACCAGCAGCAGCAACAGCAGCAACAACAGCAGCTGCATCATGCTAGCAATATGGTAGGCTTACCACCACCGCCCCCTCCACCTGCTGCAGCAAGTGCTACTGGTTGTCATCATAGTCAGCAGCAGGCTGCAGCTGCTGCCGTGGCCACCAAATCGTGTGCCCTTTGCTTAAATGCACTTTCTACACCACCACCGCCCTCTGCCTGCAGTACACCACCCATAGATGCCACACCGATGCGCCCGCTTTGCAAGAGCAGCGGCCCTGCCACCAGTGGTGGAGGCTGCCTTAAATATGACAATATGGGACGACGCATTACCGCCAGTGGCAATTCTACACTCTCACTGCCAGATGAAGAGCTGCTAGAAAATGAAACGCACTTCATTGAGGCGGCCGCAGCAAACGCAAATCTACATGTCAAAATGGCTGCAGCTTCTAATGTTGCTAACGCTTGCAAACAACAGCAACAACAACAACAACAGCAGCAGCAAGATTGTGTGCATCACCAACAACAACAGCAACAGCAGCAGCAACAAACGTCAGCGAATAGCAACAGCAACTGTGGCGATACAGGAGGCGGTGGAGGGACGGAATTCGTGTCGCTGTAGTATTACGGCACACAAGTGTAAATATGGGGGTAGTCAGGGTGGGTTTGAGATACACAGTCTACAGGGTGGTTAATTCATTCATACATACACACACACACACACTCACTCACATACATTTAAGATGGGCTTAGAAAATTTCATGCATACTCGTACATTTCATTTCATTAAAAATACAATTTTAGAATTAAGTTATGTAAGTTTTTGTGTAAAATTTTTCATTCATATGAAATATTTTTAGTACGCTCTGCAAAACAAAAATCAAAATCAAAACAAAAAAATATCACACTAATTCAAATGAATTTTAATCAAAATAACAGAACACAAAAAACTTTTACTTACAATAAAATATAAAAACATAATTGAAAAAGTCATGTTATTATTAATAGAAAAATAAATTCTGATTTCATTTTAAATTGTTAACAATTAAAGAGAAAATTTGATTTGTAGGTATATTATATTAATTTCTGACATTTGCATACATACATACATACATTCATATGTTTGTGTGTATGTATGTATATGAGAGAAATGGAATTTGTAAATTTGAAATTTTGACAAAATCATGTAACCGACCGTATTTTAAATATTCATATATATTTAGCATTTAACAAACTAAATAGAGCTACGAGTCAAGTATAAATACAATATATTATAGTTACACTATATTACAAGAAAAAAATATAAACAATATTTAAGCTTATACATAAATTTAGTAGTTAGATAAAAATTAGTCTTAGTTTTTCAGTTCACTCGTTTGGTTTCATTTCATGCCGATTTGTCAGCGTTTTTTTGCTAAGGCACACTTTAGAAAACTGAGGAGAATTCTTAGGTTGGAGGTTAGGCTGGAGTGGCTGTCGAGAGACACACTTAGGCCTGAACGGCCCATTGTGATACCACATAGTTGGACCTACAGTTTAACGCCGATTCCGAACGGCGGTGGGGCAATTTTTTATCGGCTTGGTGGTTTTGCCATTATAAACCAATGTGTGTACTTGTACACTATCTTATAATTCTCATACACTTCATATTGATAGTGAATATAAGAAAGTAATGAAAATTAACCACCAGACGAAGACGGGAATCGAACCCGAACCACCCAGATGAAAGTCTAGTGCACTGTCCACTAGGCTATCGAGGTCGTCAGGAGAATTGTTACTCTTCAGTTATTTTCACAGTTCACAAGTGAAAAATCACTGTGATTGAAATCACAGTATATCGGACATCATCAAGACAATGAAGTGGAATCAAACTAACCAAGGTGATCTTTAAGTCATAACAAACACCATAGGGACAATGGTAAGAGGTTATGATCAAACTATGAGTTACTTTAACTGTTATTTTAACTGTAAGATTCTGTAGTTAAGAACAACGTCACTTTCACTTTAGTAAGCGCCTGATAAAAATCAATTAAATAACGTGTGTTGTAGCTCATAAAAAGGATCAGAAAACATGGACGAAATCTCAGTCATAACATACTCTAATTTAAATCCTACTTAGAAGTCACTGTGACGGAAATCACTGTGATTTTAAGCATATACTAGATTCTATAGATCATGAAAATGGTGAAACTATTAGGCTCACCGGACCGCGGTCATATTTAAAAGTCACGGCAACTAAAATCACAGTGATTTGTGACATTAAACAAGTATCTCTAAATGTGACCAGTGACTAGTAGTTTATACTAGTGATGATTCGAAATACAAGTAAAAACTCGATACTTTTCATTCGATTCAAGTACTTTTTTTACTCGATGCTATAACTTAAGTATTTTACTTGGTATCGAAAAAAAGGGTCAGTATCGGATACTCGATACTTTTAGAAAATATTTATTTAAAAAACTGAAATATTGCTATACAATATTTAAAATTGTAGATCATTTTACAATATTTTACAGCAATTAATAATATATTTCAAAATGCTACTGCAGAATTATTCAAAATATTTCAGTCCATATTGCAATATTTCAATGTATGACAATATTGCAGTACAGTGTTAAAGTTCTGGAAAATATTTCCGGCCATGCATGTAGAACATAATGTTAATTGAAACCTTTTCAGTAAAATGAAATATTTTTAACAAGCCTTAATCTGTTGATTAGTTTTCCTTCTATTATAAATTTTCTAGCGATTTGCTAGAAAATTAACGTTATTTCTATATGATTCACGCGTTCCCAATGGAAATATCTCAAAACCATGATTTATTGGCGAAAAACTCGTGTTAAGTAGTGTAAACTGTAGGCTCAACCATGTTGTATCACAATGGGCCGTTCTGGCCTGAATGTTTTTCTTGACAACCACTTAAAAAAAGAGTAATTTGTCTCTTTAAACGAGTATTCGATGCAAGTACATATTCGATACTTTTTTCCGATATTAGCACCGATACTTTTATTCGATACATTTAATGAGTAAAAGTATCGATACTATGTGGGTATCGAATCAACACTAGTTTATACCAGTGACTGTTATTTATTAGAATACTAGAATTATATGTTTTAACCCTCAACGGGCTAAAAAGCTACCCGGGCACCTAAATGGTTTTTAAACTGTGTTATTTCTCGAAATATGAGTTTTACGTGGCTGAGTCTTCGTGACATCTCTTAAGATTTTATAATTTCCTCGATCATTTTATAATAATTTCTAAGCCAAAAAAGAAAATTTTAAGAAAAATCACTATAAATGACACCAAAGTTAAAATAAATGGAACTATTAGGCTCACCTGACTGAAAATTTATTTAAAAGCCAATGCGACTGATATCACAGTTATTTTTAACACATAATAGGCAACAGTTTACTAATTACTTAATGTGAAGCTTACTGAATGACTGACTTATCAATAATCTCAGATGGGAATCATTAGGGCTGAAATCTTATTATGAATTCACTGTAACTGAAATAGCAGTGATTTGTAGTTTATTCCAAAGCCTGGTCTAAGTTTTAGAATTTATTCAAAGTATTGCACAATAGAAAACTAGTAATCAACTCCATCGCAGCTAAAAGAAATTGACCGAAATCTGTGCTTTAATTAGTTGTAGCCAAAGAGTTAATTAGAAAACACTCTGACTGAAATCAGACACCATCAGGATGGGGGAACTTTTTGGCTCAAAAACTGAAATCATATTTTTTTTGTTATTTGAATTCACTGTGAATGAAATTTTAAATAAAAGTCAGCGTGAATGAAATTATAATGGCTTGTAGCTTATAACAGAGTCCATAGCTCATCGTTGATGAAATTATTAAATCTACCTGACCGAAGTCTTAATGGAAAATCGCTGTGGATCAAATCACAAAGATTTGGAAGCGAGGAATTTTATATTCACTTCATTGAAATAACAGCTGAAAATCGTTGAAACCGAAGTATTAATTTAAACTCACTCTGATGAAAATCTTAATGATTTGTGTCTCAGTCCAGTGGAATGGTTACTAATAGACCCACTTAACCAAAGACTTAATTAAGAGTCGCAGACATCAGTGAAATAATGATGAGGTTGAATTAACTTGATCGAAATCTGAGATAAAAATCATTGAAACTGAATTCGATTTCTTTGTAAGTCATTGAAATCAGACAGAATTAAACTAGAGAACAAAGCTTTGGAATTCTTATGTTCATTTGATTAAAGTATCAGCTAAAATTTACTGTGACTAAAATTTACTTGATTTGTAACACATAGCAAACATCAATGGAGCAATGTGAGCTGAATTCTTTCAATTTTAATCAGAATTCGCTGTAACTGAAATCTTATTAAAAAGTCACGGTGAGTGAGGTCTTAGTAAAGAGTAACTGCGACTGGAATTGCAGTGGCTTGAAGCTCATAGCTTATCAATGTTAGAATAAGGCTCATTTCAGATACTAATTTTTCAATTACTGCTAATTTAAATATTTTGAAGCTGCTGACATGTTTCCTATAAATAACATAAATTATCATATGAACTGGAATCGCGGTTAAAAGTCACCGTAAGTGGAATTTCGGTTAAAAATAACTGTGACGAAAATTTAAATGGAAAATAACTAGGATTGAATTTTGTATGAATTTTAGCTCATATTAACCATTAGAGAGATAATTATGAGTGGCATATATTGACTGAAATCGATGTTAAAATCGTTAAAATGTACGTAAAATCACAGTTTAGAGTCGCTGTAACTGAAATCATAGTAACTTTTTTGATTTGGCTGAAATCTCGTGTAAAAGTTTTTTATATTTCAGATCACTATGATTTTTGCATATTTACAAATATTATCGCTTTCTGCTATTTTAAATCTAATATTTAAATATTAAATACTTTAAAGCAAATCACTGACAAATCGGCAATAAATATTGCCATCAAAATATATACAGTTAATTTTGTCTACCAAAATGAACGCAAATAACTATTGAAATTTAACGCATAAATCGTTTGAATACTGCTAAACTGCAGTTATTACAAAACAATTCCAAATTTTTGTTCCAAAGTCTAGTAATAAAAACCCCAATTTTTCAGTATTACTTATTCTGGAGCTTGTATAAGAGAGATACTTAAAATGAAGACTTAAATAAATCAGCATTATAATAAATTTTAATCCGTCATGCAAATTGTGTTCAGAGTAAAACAGTGGAAGCATTTTTCCAAAATCAACTAGCTCCAATAAAAATGAATTTTCGAAATTAACATTGGCATTATAAATTTCTAACAAATATAAAATTTCAAAAAAAAAAATAAATAAAAACATAGCCCAACAAATTTATGATTGAAACGATGGAACTTAGGTAAATAGCAAAAGATTTTCCTCACTTAAAAATACAATAGTCACAAGTCACTAAATAGACACAAAATTTTAAGACAATTGGAAAAACTCAAGTAAAGCTTCATAGCTTCAATGAATTGAGCATTTCTTCATTTCTGACTGAAAAAGTGCTAAAATTATATTCGAGCTTAAAAATATTGGTCCCTTAATTTAATGGAAAGTCGGTTTGATTTCGATTAAAGAAATTTCATATGTTTACCATTCATAATAAGAAAGGTAACCTTCCTCACTTAAAAATTCTCCGAGTACCATGGAAAATCATATATCTAACATGAAAATGCCACTATAGTGATTGTTAAACAAAATAATAATAGCTTAACTTAATACAAAAGAAAAACCCAAAAAATTGTAAATATATAAAAACAAACATTCAACAGAAATTTTCTTACAGCTTGAACTAAATTATATAAAATGCATTTGTAAATATTAGATTAGCAAACAAAAAAAAAACTTTTTTTCGAATCTAACAAAAAATCAAAATGACAAAAAAAAAAAATACTACAAAATTTAAACGTAATTAATATTAGAACTAATAATAAAAAAAAATAAAAAAATGTTATAAACAATTAACAAACAAAAATAATAAAAAATATCAAATATTTTCAATACATACAAATAATTCTATTAAGTTGCAGAAAAAACGTAAAAAAGCTAAAAAAAAAAACAAATTTAAATATAAAAATCTCATCATCATTAAAACCAAAAACTTTATGTACTTTTTAGACATTTTAACAATTAGAAACAAAATAATTTTGAAATTATTTTGTACCATAATTCGTAGCTGAAATGAAATGAGAAACATTATCTCATTAACACACATTTATAAATTCACCTAAAAACACACACACTCATACAAACATTAGACATAAAAATTACATAATAGTTTTAAAGAAGTAAAACTACATAGAAAGTATTTGTAGTAATTATTAAGTATAAAAACCAAAACCAAAAAAACTTATAAAATTAAAAAAGAAAAACAACAACAACAAGAAAAGAAAAGTGATCATAATAAATGAAAGATGTTAAAAAATCAAATATATTTGCAAAGTGTTTTTTTATTTCTTAATAAAGGAATGAGAAATGGAAAAAGAGTAAAATGGTAAGTGGCTACAATTTACAGCAGAAATTGTAGCAAAAACGTATCAAATATTTGAATTATTTGTGTGCATAGCTATGAATGATGGCAGATTGATATACACTGGCGGTCACAAAAACCGCACAACTTGCAATACTACTGCAATTTCAGTAATGTTTCCTAACTAAGCCCAAATTTCCCTTCCTTTGTAAAGGAGATTCCCTTGTTTATGTTTTAAGAATGTATTTAAGCATGGAAGCAGGAATGTACCATTTTTTATTGCGCTTGTTTGGCAAAAAGAAGAATTTTTAAAAAGTGCCAAAAATAACTGCAAAGTATAAACAATTGTCGCTCCACCAAAACGTCGAAATTTTTGTTCTTAGGTATCAAAAAGTGTCATAAAGTTAAATACCTGAAGAAATCTGATGTCTACATTCGACTGCTGTTGGACTGATCCAGAAAAAAGCAATTTGTACCCGCTTGAAAGAACAAAAGGATCAAGAAGACTATGAAAATATATACGAGAGAAAATGGCATACCTGAAAGAGAACCATAAATTATCGGTTTAAATGTGTAGTCACAATAAGGACTGAGCTAAAGAGCTATTACAACGTCAATATAAATGTCGAAAACTTATGCAGAAAGAAACTAAAGTTCGGTCTGTATGGGAGACGATAAGCCAAAAAGTCGTTATTGACGAAATAGATGGAAACAAATCGCCAGGCATGGACTAAAAACTACAGCAATTGGACTCTGGCAGACTGGAGAAAAGTTATATGATCGGGCAAATTAAACTCAATTTTTTATGCGCATTTAATTTTCGGTACTTGTGTTGCTCAGGTATAGAACAATAGAAGGTTTACTGTTTAGTGAAAATAGTAAAATTCCCACAAAGTCAGATAGTTTGGATGGGTCCCTTATATTATATTGAAGGGACTGTTAACGCCCAAATATATGGCTAAAATTTTATGAAGCTATTGCTGTATGCCAATTGCCAAATGCTTTCGCTCATTATGACGTTATTTTTCCGGACGACCTCTGCGGCATATTATCACGCCAAATTGGCAAGGTTTAGTTAGTAATTAATGCCTGATGTTTGATAACTTTAGAAATAGTAAAAAAGTTAGATTATTCATCCTTATTTGTTTGAAGATTCAAAATGTTTTCGATGATGTTTGTATTTACTGGCGGGAATGATCAGGTAGCTCGCGCAGTTTAAGTCTGATAAGGCACCTCTGTCATATAATGAAACGGGAAGTTGCTCCAAACATGCCAAAGAATAAAAAATTCCTTGTTGGAGTTCTGAAAAAAGTTTAGTATTAAAAAAATAACGAATGATATCCTTACAGTGCTTGTCAACTCTTTGCCATTCAAGCTAACGGCCATAAGAAAGGCTAAGCGAGGGTCACCATCAAAACTAAACAATTTTGCTTATGACTCTATTATGAAACAAATTAATCTTAGTTTACACCTTCAAAAAATAACAAATACTTTTATTTTTACATACTTTTTTCTTTTAATTAAAAAGTAATCAAATTTGAGTGTATGTATGATGTTTTTTTCGCAATTTTGTTCCCAAAAATAAAAAAAACTACATTCACTAAAGCAAAATCAGGCTTAAGTCCCATTTTACACGATTTTCTTGAAATTGGTGTGTGTGCGGTTTTTGTGACCGACAGTGTAGCTGCTAAACATTTGAAAGTAGCTGGCTAATTGAGTGCATGACTAACAGAAGATATGGCGTATTAAGGCGTCCCTAACTATATATCAACATTAGTCAACAGCTACACATGATTCATTATGATTTCAAAAGTGATTAATCTTTGCCCGTCGGAAGTCCAATAGAGTGGCTTAATGTTATTAAATGTTCGGCTTCGCTTAACCGCTCATTTAACGGCAAATTTCATTGACCACCATTATCTATCTATCCTTCATTTCTTTCACTTTTTTTGTAATATGCTTGTAAAAGTCCAACGAATCTAATTTTTTTTTATTAATTTCGATAAAATCAGTAAACTCTATTCACAGGGCCCCTTTCCTACCTATTTATGCTCGAGAATGGAACAAATCAACCCCGATTTAATCTTTCAGTACTATGGGCTGATGAACACCTGTTGGATCGATGATTTTCAAAGGAACACAGAAACAATCAATTACCTGAAAAACAAATATACCTTTACGAGTTTGTATTTTGCACTGTAGACTTACGGGTTTACCCAGTATGAAAAAATCAAAGAAAGACTTTTTTCCCCGATGTAGGGGTAATTACTGAAGGGTGGGTTGAAAAATATTGCTAGCGTCCTTATTTCCCTTCCTCAAAATCTCTAAAAATATTAGTTTATTTCTAATTTTGAAAAATTAAAACCCGCTTTTGACCGCTGATGATATGTGGTATTTGTTGGCCGATTGGTAATTGCCAAATTGAAACGGTCGAGAGGTTAAAAATCAAAATTTACAGTGAGTAAAAGTGACTTCAGGTCACAGTCCTGACAGGTTCCATTTCACAAAGGTGAACTAAATTAAATGGGTTACTCACCAGTATCTTAGATCTTCTCGAATTAAAAAAAAGAACAAGAAAAGTAAATATCGATACCTCAGTTCCAAAGTGTAACAAGTCAGAGATAATTATAAATTTTAATGACTAGTAATACTTTTATCAATATATTTTTTAATCGTAATATTATAAAATATAGGGTGTAACAACTAAACTACTTTGAGTTATCGACCTGTTATTCTTTGGAAATGGTGTGTAATCGTTCCGAGAATAGTTTCTCATACTTATCTCAAATTCATCAAATTTCGGATTTGTTACACTTTGGAACGAAAAGATGATATTTGAAATGTATGCGAAAAGTATATAATTTGGGCTGGAGCGCTGATCTAGTGCTGGTAGTAAACTGAATGTTATTGCATCAAATTGATACAACATGAAAGAAAATCAAAATTGATTTGTTAATTCTTACCATGTTGAAATCTTCCTTCTTCAATGGCAGCGGAAACCTTTAGTTTTACCTAAGGCTTGAATGCACAGAAATAAAGCTATTCGTACTTTTGTCTATTGAGTGACTAAGATTTATAAAGTAGAATTCACTCACTGTCGCTTCCGCCATAGTGGGCGATTTTTACCGAAAGTCGAAACTAACTGCCATAGTATATGGCTTACTGGTCACAATTTTGGCAGGCAGTATTTCGAGTATGTGAGCCAAATTCTGTTTCTAACTTCCTGGTATATTTCGATTTACTAGAATTAGGAAAAACAAAGAAGTAGAGAAGATCTGAATTTACTATGAATGCAAAAAAGTGGCAAAATAGCAATAGCAGCACAAGGAGCAGATTGAACGTCATTGCATCGAAATTTGAATGAAATGAAAATCAGTCCACATAGATGAACAAACTTTAATCATTCCCCCCTAATACCATAGTTATACACTTGTGGACATGCAATTAAGTCATACACTTGTGAGCAGAAAAATTTTAAGAAAAAATAAAGTTTCTATTAATAAAAATAAATAAATAACAGTTCAATATTTAAAATTATAAAAGAAATAAACAGTTATAATGTCAAATATGTAAAAATGTTTCCAAATTATCGTATGCCTATGGTGTAATTTGCGGTCATATAATTAAGTCATATGCAAAACAAAAATATTTAAAAATAATAAGTTTGAAGATTTTTAATTTTGAACTGAAATTTTACCTTTGGTACTGTTAGTACTTTGTGGAAACCATTTTTGCCTGATAGTTTCTGTACATCTCTTCCACTAGTACCAGAGCATTAGGCAGCAGTGATTTGATTCTATTCCTCCTGAATGATAGCCCATAAGGAAGCCTTATTTGAAGGGTTTTGCGCTGCCACGACCCTTTTTAAAATACTCTATAGATTTTCTATATGGTTTAAATATGGACTTTGGGCTGGCCACTCGAGAATTTTTGATTTTGTTCTCATTTACCCAAGACTTAATGACCCGATATGTGTGTTTCAGGTCTTTATCATGCTGAGAGATCCAACCCAAATATAAATTTTAACCGTATCCTCGGAGAAAATGGTTTTTAAAGATGCCTTTGTACTTTTCTTCAGTAATTTTGCTATCGATTTAAGCAGTTGGACTAACTCCTGATGAAGTGAAACACCACTAAGTTTTTTTTAGTAAATTTTGGGTCTAGCTCAGTATTTGATGGATGCCTAACAAAGAGCCTTGAATCGATCCCAAACACATTTATTTTGAATTCATCGCTCCTAACAATCGTTTTTCAAAAATGCTGGTACTAGTAGAGATATCGTTTAGAAAACTGAATACGCTGAGCAATATTTTTTTTTGGACCGTTGGGTTTATGTCTGCTAATTCGTCCTAATATTTTTTTTTTCATTTAATCACTGGCGCATAGTTCTGGCTGACTTTTTCAAATTATAATCTAAGCCCATTTGTGATCTTAGATTGATGAAAGTTAAGAAATCGTTCATTTTGCTGAGCCCAGTCAAGTACATAACTTCAGCTGGAGACGTTTTAATTGGTTTTTTGCGTTACAAATTGTGAAATTATTTGAACTTTTTGTAGAATCTTATCTCATTGACCTTTTTTTCGCGTAAAAATACTAGCTCTTCCACGACCTTTGCAAGAATCCCAAGGTTCTGGAAAGTTTTCTTCGAGGAAGTGGAACTCTTATTTTTGCCCATCACAACCAAAATCAACAATTGTTCAACTAAAGTATACAGAAATGTGTAAATAAACAATTTTATTGGTTTTTACGGAATTTAAGTGCACTAAGTCATAAATATATGTCCACTTCTAATCTTACGCCTTCACACACAATTGCCGACTGCGCGCAAAATACGTCGCTCTTTTGTAATTGCTCTTAATATTTTTTAAAGCTACTAATGGTACCGCTAAATGACATTATAAAAAGTTCTTGGACTACTAATACAAAATATTTTTCAGCATAAAATATTGTTCTAGTGACTTAATTATGAGACCAGAAGTGTATATTTGCTAGAAATCAATAAGTCAATAAAATCCCATAATTTTTTACTGAGATATGAAAATCATATATTAGTGACAGTAACCGAAAATCTGCATTTTCAACAAAGATTTGAGTTCATAGAAATGAGTTTTTTGTTTTTTGTATCGTTGATTATTCAATTGGCATTCATAGTTTTGATTTTTCACAGTGATTAAAATGAGTTGATTTAATTAAAAATAAATTAATTATCACTGAATTAGCATGAATAAAATGCTCAGATGTGCTAAATTCTAGTTCTGCTTCTCTCTAAGTCACGGTGAATAAATTTTTATAGAGAGAAACAGTGAGGGAAGAATCCCACTTTTAACTGAGATTCCTTTAACACTAGAAAGACTGAGAAAATTGGCAGTTTTTAATATTTGATCAGTAGTAGCTCTGATACTATTTGATAATCTGGTTTTTCCTGACTTTTACTAGTTTTTATTAAGCTAAAAATTGTTAATATTTAGGTTACTATGCTGTATCGTTTTATCTATATCACCTATTTACCCTAATAAGACCATAAGCGGTCAGTTGACCGCTACATATAAAATGTATATACAGTATGTTAACAATAAAAAAATTTACATTACAATAGTATCAATAGTTTATCAATCGATTATGTATGTTCGTGGAGCCTTTGATGCATGTACGCTTTTTATAAGTGAAATATGAAATAAAACATGGGGCCCAAATTTCTTCTTCGCCAAAACTATGTCAAGGAATAAGTTCAAGAAATTGTGAAATTTCTCTACTTTGATGGCAAACAGAGAAGGCAGCAACGAAAACAATCAGATAAATTTTGCTTAGCTTCTGAAATATGGGAACATTTTTTAGATAATTTTTTTGCATGCTACAGCTCTCGGTGTCTTTTACTCAGTTAATGGGTAATAAACTAGACAAATATGGAGCCAAATATTAAGTAGCTACGGATGCAAAGGAAAAGATGTATCAGCACCTGTGGAACAGAGTTAAGGGAAAAATGTGATATTAAAAATTTTGCAACCATACTTGGACATATATAGAAATGTTACGCAGGCTGCTTTTTACATGTTTATCACTAGCATTGTGGAACACAAAATGGAAGTAGAAAAGAAGTGCTTTCGTCACCACTATATGCAAAACTGATAATATTACCGTAAAATTATATCAAGGAAAGACATAAAAGAATGTTTTAATTTTGAGTAACTTGCACAGCAGCATGACAGTTGATCAAAAAGCTGAAAAAAGGAAGCCAGAGCCAGTTTTATTTTATAATCATACAAAATGTGGTGTTGACAGTGTTGACCAAATGTGTCAACACATATACAGTGTGTCATGTACAGCGTTTGAGCGATGGCGCGACGATGGCCAGTACATGTATTTTGCCTAGCAAATGATAAATTCACATGTATTTACAAAACATGTATAAATCAAAGATATCTGGACGACCTTTTATTCTTCAGGTGGCTGAACAACAGTCTAAGCCCTATGCCTCCAGCAGGCCATGAACCAGTAGAACAAGCGTGGCTTCAAATAACACGGAATTTAATACTGAAAATAAAACATCGAATAGAAATTCTTAATAACATGTATCTGTTTCAACAATTATCTAAAATAAAAATCTTGAACTTATATACATAAAACATATTAATGTATATTTCTTTATGTTGTTCTTTTTCTGGAATCTGTTTAATTAAACGATTTTGTTAGACTTCAACTGTATATTTTCGTGAGTGACGCTGAGTTTTGAAAATATGCCATATAAAAAGTAACTGAGAAAAATTGCAGTGAAAAGTAGCAGTTTTTCAATTATTTTTGGTGCTCGACCAGAAACTATTACAAATTCGATTATAACTTTTCTATGTACTATTATGTGCATTTTACTATAGATACTTATAATACAAAGAGTAGACTACTTGCGTTACTTAGCACCGCTGCTTGAAGTGCCATGAAAATACTGTACCTACAGTAAATACGCAATTGAAAACGTAACATTGATGCATGTCCAACTTAAAATCGTTAATCTTAGTGCAATTCGCCCCTCTTTCACTTTCAGTCAATCTATCTGCCTGTCTTACTTACACTACTTGCACAACTTGCCTCAATAGCCTCAGTGTTGCATGCCTGACTAGCTCAGTTAGCTTGCTGCAATGCTTGTTACAAACGTCTTTGTCTTCTTCCTTGCCGTCGTCGTCATGCCAACTGCCAAGATCCTGAGACGTATGTCGGCAACCAACTCGAAAAACTATTCGTCATAATGCTGTAGAAATAGTGTGTAGTTGATGGAAAAAAAAAAGAAAATCTGACACTGACAGTTTGCAACATTAACGCAACGTAACGCAGTCAGTTGAAATTTCAAACTGTTCAAGCAACAATAACAATAATAGTAGCAACATTTTCAGTTGCTGTAACAGCAGCAAATAACACAGTGCAGCTCAGCTGTTAACAACAGCACCTTGGCATAATGCGCTTTCACATGCTTAGAAATATATGTACTTACCTACAGTTGATGTGTGTGTGCGAGCGTAATTCTATACAAAATATTTCAGAAACGTTAAAGCGGCAATTTTAATGTATATAAGTGCATAAAAGAAGGAATGGTTAGGTAGTTATACCAAAGAAGGTGAAAAGTAGCTTTACGTGAAAGTAGTACACATCAAGTTGAAGTTGCTTGATAAAATGGTCCAACAATAAAAACAGAGCATGTAAAATCTTTCAGCATTTGTATATATTTTTAACACTCTTTGGGTGTTTTATACACATTTATATGTATGTATATGTGGGTGTCCAACGAATATAGGTAAGTGAAAATAAGTTAAATCTTCAAGACTAGAAATAAAGCAAATGGAAATCATGTGAGTTCTCTACAACTACTTCTACTACCTACACTGAATGAAAAATGAAGCCCGTCAACATAAATGAATTTCGCATTTTAAATGAAAAATCTAAATGCGTATCTAATGTATGCGCATTTCTAACTTAATACTAGGAAAAGAAAATTCTGTTGGCAGCAGCAGGCAACAACTGCAACAACATGCAATCGTAAGTAGCTGGCATTGGCGAATAGAAAAATGTGAAATCTTATAAAATATGGTTGAGAAAATTACTTGACAAGCAGAAGCAGTAACAGAAGCAGTCGTAGTAGCTGTAGCAGCAGCAATGGAAAGTTTGAAATGTAACTGCAAAGTTTTCTATTCAATTAGAGATTCACTTAAAGCATTTGAATTGTATTGCAATACATATCGTGCCACTTTATTCGCATACATATGTGAAATATTTCACATATGTATGTGAAATATTAAAAAAAAAAAACATATGGCTTTATGATTAAAGTTTAAAACTTAAGGTTGATGGATAGAGAACAACAACGCCATTTATTATGAAAGTACAACAAAATGTGATGGAGGAGTACTGTATATTTTCAATGATACAACTTGCTACAAATTTGGTATCAAATATTGGTTCATCATGCTAGACAACAAAAAAGGAACGTACAAACATGTTATTACACAACTATTTTCAAAAAATTAAATATTCTAAGAAATATTTAAAATGTTTCTTGGAGTTGTGGCAGATTCCGAAACGACCGTCTAATTTGACTGTCTCTACATATATACACTGTGGTTTTGACTACATAAGTTCACAAAGAATGTTAACCCTAATATGGTAGCATGTTTTTCGGCACCTTTGTAATGGTTCATTTTTTTTTATTTTTAGAAATTAGTATAAATACTTAAAAATTAGTATAGTTACAAAAGACAACTTAATTTACCCCCTGGTTAAAGTTAGATGTTAGCGGAGACTAAATTAATCTGTTAGTGGAGAGTTAATTATTAGCAACAATGCCGCATAATTCCTTCGCAACATTTTTTTGTTAGTGTATTACAAATAGTTATGATCATACGATTTTACCGTTTCAATATTCAAAGTAAAATGTAGATCGATATTCTCAATCACTTCTGAAACCTGAAATTATTTCAGTAGTGTTCCAGAACTGATCGAGACCAGTAGTTATTTTTCTCGTCTCTCTACTATACAAGTGCAAATAAGTAATTAGTGACCATACATAGTTTTTTTTTGTTGTTTAAAGTTACAACAATTTTTTTTTATTGTGATCGTGATACATCGGTACAGTTTTTTTTTGGAGCTCTGAGTGCGAAATTTTGAGAAAAACCCCAGAAAGGTAAATTTTTTTTTTATATTTTTTTATTTTAACCAAACTAAAGTTGGGATCCTCCTTTAGGGGTGCTAGTGTCACCTAGCTATGTTAGTGTCACCTAGCAGATGCCATAGTCATGGAGTTCGCCAATGATAGCCTTGCGGATCAGTACCAATAGGATTCCACATGGATTTACATCGCCCAAGAGGACACCATTTTGTTTTTTGTCCACCATCATCATTTCATATGGAAATTGGTTATAATTTACGAATCTACGTATAAAATTATAATGTTTTTTTGAATTTAAAATTGCTTAAAAAAAAATTTATGAAGGGCTTTATGATAATATTTTTCATAATTTTTATCTAAAATTATAATTTTGCTTGAAACATTAAAAATATGATTTAAAACCTAAAAGAAGCATGCATATGGTACATAAAAAGTGCTAAAACTTTATGAAGTGTTTAATATATTTTTTTGTAATCTTTATCTAAAAATATAAGATTCATACGATAATTAAAGCAATTTAATAATCTAAAATGGTCATGCATATATAAATTTATTTAAAAAATTAAAGTTAAAAATCTTAAAAATAATAATAATTGATAATTTTAAAATAATTTAAAACCTAAAATAATAGAACATGCATACATATAAGAATAGTTTAAAAGTGATTAAAATTAAAATTTTTTTTAAATAATTTAATTTACCTAATTTTGTGCTAAGTGAAAAAAAAGAAGAAATTTTGATCATGCATCAGTTTTGATTGCGCATGCATTCAAATGCATACATATATATTTTTTTTCATATACATTTTTTTAGTTTTATCTTAATAATTTAACTCCACAAATCAAGCGAACGAGAAAGATCTTTCATCGTTGGACACTGGGTTCATGGAATTAATGTGAGTTCATGTTTTTTTTATTATTATATTTTCTTTTGAATAATATGGAAATATATGTGTATATTAAATATCTCATGTGATAAAAATATATACGTGTGTGCGTAGAATGCATATTTTCGTATGCATTTACAATCATTAGATTGGATCATGAATTTCACTTAAAGATTTTAGATTTTTTCTCCTTCACCTAATTTCAATTTTGATATTTTTTTTGAATTATTTCATATATTGCTAAATTATGAATTTAAGATATCGTATTTATGAATTTTCTAATATTTATGAATACTGCGCTGAAAAGTATGCTATAAAAATATTTGTTTTATAATGCAGTCTTATGCTAATTATGAATTTTTAATTTTATTGAAATAAATGAATTGTTCAATTTAAGTAGGTAGTAAAAAACTTGCATTAGGGGATTCTAATGAAGTCAACCCTCTGGAATCCAAAGGTAGGGTGGGAATCGTAATGGGCATGAGCAGCAGTAAGATCTTTGCTTGCTCCAACACATCTAGTTTATTCGAAAACTTGTCAGATACCGTATTTTTTTTTAGACCTTAATTTTTTTTGTTTAACCAGCACGTGAATTTTATCACGTAATGTGTTGAATTGTGCAGGGTACAAGATCCCTCCCCATATCTCCCGAACTAGCTAGCAGGCAAACCAGCAAGTGCAAAACGTCCCCTTCGCACATTCAAAAATTGGTTGTAGGTCAAGTTAAAGCCCCATCGAATGATAGTTGAGAAACAACATATATATTATTTACACTCAAATCTACAATTCATTAGTAAACACAAATGTCGCATTATACTTTTCAATGGTAACGGTGGGTCTGAATATAAAAATCACGATTTTTTAAGGTACGTAAAGTGGTACAATTCACAATAAAATGGACATTGTATTATTTTTTAACCAGTTTTATTTATCAAAAGATATGAAATTTCAAAGTTTCAAAATGTTCAAGACATAATTCATATCTGTGTTTATATTAAAAGTTAAGTTAGAAAACTCAAGTGAGCTTAATCTATCTATTCTTTATAAAAAACATCAATCCATAATAGTGAAATCGATTCAAACCACGCCCACCCACCATACAAGTGAAAAATTTAAAGCGTGATATTAGGTAAAATGCTGAAAGTAATTATTACAATTCGATACTAGTGTCCGACCGAAGGTGATTTTTTGGCCGAAGCCGAAGCAGAAGCTGAACTTCGACCATTCATCTAACCTTCGGCCGAAGCCGAAGACCGAAGGATTTTTAAAATATAAAAAATAAAAATCTGAAAGTAAATATTTTTTGCCTATGTATTTGAAAACATATACAGAAAGATATAAATAATAGATACTCCAAATAAAAAGCTGACCAGTAACACTAAATAACTGTTTACTGTCGAAGGAGCTGACAAATATTATTTATTTCAAGAATCATTTAAAAATTTGTTTACGTGAAAATATGCAGTTACATCGACTATATATCTCTAAAACGACTGTCGTTCAACGAAACCTGTGTCAAAAAAAAAGTTGGCCGATGGCTGCCATGATTCTGCTTGAATGATTCTGGTTGAATCAGCGTATTGATAGACCTGTAGCCGGAACCAGAATAAACCCTCTAGTTCTCAAATTTTTTGATTGATTAAAAAAAATTTGGGATTGATAAATTTTAATGCAAAAAGCATAAATCTAATCTCAAAACCCTTAAAAATTTAATGGGCGTGGTTTTATGAAGTCGGAAAAGTTGAATGCCTAAAAGTATTTGTTGTTGAATAAACTTTTTATCAATTTTTTTTAAATAACTAAATATTTTGTGTAAAAACTTTAAGTTCCTAGCTACTCACAGCTAGTTTTTTTATCTGGCTAGTATGACGGGAAGTATTTTATTTATTTTTTTATTTTTATCTCTATTTCAAACAAAATAATTAATTTTGCTGTTTTTGACAAATTTTGACTTCGACTGTCGCTAACATCATAATAACACATAACTAATGCATTTTTTTAAAAGCTTGGGAAATTCCATATTGGCAACAAAAACTATTTAGATAGTAATTAAACCCGTTTTGATGATGGCTGTCTAGAGACACGCTTGGGAGCTAGAGGGTTAGGTAAGTCATTAAAAGTTTGTATTTTTATCAATCTAGTTTTGAGAATAAGTATTTAATTTTTGTCATTTTTTTTTTAACTATATCAATTTAAATAAAAAACATGGAGGGATATCACAATAATCCTGGTTCAGACGCAGTAGAAATACAGATGCATTGAAGATACGATGAAAATTTAAGCGCAATATCATGGCAGCCATTTCGAAAAATGCTGTTTTGAGAAAAACTAGTTTGAAAGTTCAAATATGCATGACTGCTGTATCAGGGCCTGCAAATAAACATCAGTAACTTTCAATCGACTGTGAATTTCAAAGAATCCCTTTACACATATATTCTAGAGCGATTTTAGCCAAAACAATTTTCAATTTTTTTGACCTCCTTGAAAGCAAAAAAAAAAGCGAAGCGCCAGTAATGGAAGCAGTCGGATTCTCTAACAATTTACGCTTCTTTTCAATACGCTTCAAGTCTTCCTTAAAAAGTAAAAAAGTTTTGCACGCTTCTGATTGTATTAGTCCCAGCAGGTAGTTCGTTAAAAAAAATCACTGATTACTGTTTGTACGGTTGTAAATCTCTGGGTTATTTCAAAAGTAAAAATTCCATTTTCCAAGCAAACGGAAAAAATATAACACAGAAATTGTAATGTAAATACTTTATAAAACCACTTCACATTTATTTATTTGTATAAATTCTTACTGCAAATCTATATTAAAAATTCTTATTAAAAAATATATTATAATCTTCGGCTTCGGCCAAATTCTTCGGCCAAAACTTTGGCCATTTTTTGCCGATGCCGAAGGTGCAATTTTAGGCCGAATAGCCGAATAATCGGTCGGACACTATTCGATACACTTCTTTATATTAGCATAAATAGTATTTGGTACTAAAATAGACCAAATCCCGCAGTAACCACACCAAGACAGCATATAAGTGGAATTTTCAAAGCGTGATATCAGGCAAAATACTAAAGTACATAAATGCAATGAAACTCGACATCAAGAACATTCGATAAAAAAAACTACTGAATCCAGCAGTAACCATGCCCCCCTTATATAACTATAAGTAAAATTCGAAAAAAAATATGCATATTTCGAGATGAAATATGTACCTAAGTTATTTGGAAAGATATAAAAGGACTTCCTGTGTAATAGATAAGAGAGCAACTATTTTAGAAAAAAAAATTATAGTTTGAATAACAGACTGTAAGGTATAACAATAACTTTGTAAGCAAAAGATAAAAAACAAAGCAGAACGTGAAATTCTTAACATTAAATGATCAAATTTGGAAATCAAAACTGGAATTCACTTAAAAAAACTTGGTCATTTTCCAAAGGGGGAAAAAAGGCATTTCAAAATTTTGCAAAACCAATTGATGATCGTCTTCTACAACGGTAGATAATAAAAATATGACGAGGAGAGAAACAAACAACTTTAATACCACATATATGGAAAAAAATGCTTAATTTTTAACATATTTTGAAATAAATCTTAAAAATAATTTGAAGATTTTAATTCAAAGAAATTTTATACCATTACTGCTTGCAATACCTGAAGTTGAAGACTTCATTATCAAAAAATTATTCAAAAAGTTTATTTTTCTATAATTACTTTTCAAAACACAAAAAAATTTCGTTTTGCGATTGCACACAACCAACAACAAAAATACCGCAACTTTGATAGACAGCTCATAACTAAGATACTAAAACAGCCAGGAAAATATTTTTTTTTTTTGCTAGTAATGCAGAATTTTATCGTCTTTTATTCGATACCCAAAAGTTCCATATAGATCAAAATCGATTTCTTGAATTTTGGCCAGAAAATCAAGTAGAATACCTCAGTGTGCGACCGCTGTTCACTAGAGCAGTTCAAAATGCACAACTTTTTCTAAATTTAAAAAATCCGGCAAATTACGTTGACCCATCCCCTAAGTAGTCACACTTCGAAAATGTGCATTTTTTCGAATATTTTGGATGATTTTGAGTTATATTTTCTATAGCGGCTAAATAAATACCCAAAGTAGGTTTTATTAAGTTTTATAATTTTTGGTGGACCTAGCAGATGCTGTAGTAGGTGTTAAAAATATGTTTAAGTCTGGTAGATTTAAATAATAGCAAAAGGGAACACAGGATATAGTACAATGGACGTAAAACTTGTCTGAGTTCTGTATTCTTTTGTCTGTTCCTACAAAAAAAAAAAACAACAAAAAAAAAATTGTTAAAAAAATAAATCTGAAAATTTTTGGGTGGAGTTCCTAGTCGAGGTATTAAATTTTTTAGGCCATAGGGAACAAGTCGAACACGTTACATATGTTCGGGACAACAACAGCGGATGAAAAAACCAAACAAATCTCTCTAGACTTGTTTACTTTTACGATTAAAATATAAAACACAAAATCATCCAAAACAGTCGAAAATTCACATTTTCAATTAAATTTTAGTCAATGATTACTTAGTACGGGTCAACATAATCTGAATTTGAAGCATGTTTAATTTTTACATACGATTTTGAACTGCTCTACTGTTCACGTACTAAACAAACTAGTATACAATTATTTACATTATAAAATATTACATCCTGTGCTAGCAGGAAGAGATAGTTTGACAGAGGCACGAGTAGTGTTGATTCGATACCCACATAGTATCGATACTTTTACTCATTAATTGTATCGAATAAAAGTATCGATGTTACCGAAAATAGCGGAAAAAAGTATCGAATATGTACTTGCATCGAATACTCGTTTAAAGAGACAAATTACTCTTTTTTTAAGTGGTTGTCAAGGAAAACATTCAGGCCAGAACGGCCCATTGGGATACAACATGGTTGAGCCTACAGTTTACACTACTCAACATGAGTTTTTCGCCAATAAATCATGGTTTTGAGATATTTGCACTGGAAACACGTGAATCCTATAGAAATGACGTTAATTTAATTTAGCAAATCGCTAGAAAATTTATAATAGAAGGAAAACTAATCAACAGATTAAGGGTTGTTAAAAATATTTTATTTTACTGAAAAAGTTTCAATAAACATTATGTTCTACATGCATGGCCGGAAATATCTTCCAGAACTTCAATACTGTACTGCAATATTGCAATATGGACTGAAATATTTTGAATAATTCTGCAGTAGCATTTTGAAATATATTATTAATTGCTGTAAAATATTGTAAAATGATCTAGAATTTTAAATTTTGTATAGCAATATTTCAGTTTTTTAAATAAATATTTTCCAAAAGTATCGAGTATCCGATACTGACCCTTTTTTCCGATACCAAGTAAAACACTTATGTTATAGCATCGAGTAAAAAAAGTACTTGAATCGAATGAAAAGTATCGAGTTTTTACTTGTAAAACTTGTATCGAATCATCACTAGGCACGAGTGAACCACCGTTACCATTTAAAGGTTAAATATCATTTTAATAAAAAATTTTCTTGGATTTTGAGTAGCAATTGCTTCCAACTTAAAAAAGTTATTACTTAAGTATAATGTAATATCGGAGTAAATGTTTTTTTATAACTGAAAAACCAAAATTTGGGCAAAACTTGGTCAAGTGGGGGTGAAGCCTCGCATACAACTCAAATAATTTTTGGTTATAACTCTGGGTGTAGTAATGTATTTACAATACATTACTACACCCAGAGAAATACTTACCTCATTTGAAGAAAAACGGCTATAGAATTGAGGAAAAATGGGAATGATTTGGCGCCATAGAAATGGTTTCCTCATTTAGATATACAAAATTTCTTTGAATTGAGGAAATATATTTTCTTTATTTTAGAGAAAAATTTCTTTGAAAGAAGGAAGTTTTCTATAAATTAAAGAAATATGTCTTCAATTTGTAGAAACTGCGGTTTTCAAATAAATACTATTTTATTTCAATATAAGAAATTGTATATAATTTAGGTAAAATTTTCCTCAGTTTGAGGAATAATTTTTCATAAATTGAAGTCAATTTACTACTTTTTTAGAAAAAAAATCCTCAATTTATAGAATATTTTCTACAATGTTGTTTTAATTAAAAGGCATAGAAATCCAATTTTTTTTACTTGTATTCATTTCTTATTTAATTTTTAATAAGTATTAAGCTTTACATTCATACGTATTTTTACATACACTACAGGCGTCGTCGCCTTGAAATAATCAAAAGTTCCTTATGGCCATCAAAAAATTATAAATTGAAGTTTATTGAAATTTATATATTTTCAATATATTTTTTTTTTTTTTCACAAATTATATCAACAGCCACAAACACAACCACTTTGCTTGAAATAGAGACGCCGACTAAAAAATTCAAAAGAAAAACAAACCGAACGCGATTGTCTGCTAAGGCCAAAAGAGTAAAGCTAGTTTTATGTGTATATAAAATTTTGTATGGAGAACATTTTTTGTATATTCGTCTCTTTCTTACATTTTCTATGCAACTAAATTTGTAAAAATGAAGAAATAACTTACTTAAAATTGAACACCATTGTTGCATGAAAGGAGCACATTTTTCTTCATTTTGAGGAAAATTTACTTAAACGAGAGAAGTCTTCGTGGATTCAAATTGAGGAAACTTTTTCTTTGTTTTAGAGATGAGTATTTTTCTGGGTGTGTGGAGTAGTTTCAATCAAGAAATAAATATATTTATTCATAAAATACAATAACTTCATTATAATTTTAAATATGCTTGCTATAAAATTACATTTCACAATATAGAATTATTAGATTTTACTTTATTTTAGGTATACTGACATACTTTTTTTAAGAGTTAAAGAAAAATAACTAAAAAAATAATACTGAATATATTTATTTTGCATTTAAAATGGTAAATTTATCTAGATAAATTTTGCAAACTTTACATGAAAGTTATAACTAAACCAGTTTTCATACATTACCTACAATGTACACCTGACTAAACTTTTAGAAAAAAATTTTTGAAAAAAAAAACTAAAGTGAATTTATGCAAAATTGCACTGTTCTCAACTTAAAAAGACTTCCAAAATACTATGATCACACAAAAAATTTATTGTTCATGGTTTTCTTTATGAGCACCTACATACAGTGCCGGTCATATCATTTGCAACCAAAATCACTTGAACTTTAAATGACTTGTTAAGCTCACTAAAATAATTTTTATCAAAAATCTTTTAGTGTATTTATTGCAATTTATTATAAAAAATTAAAAGTACAATATTACATTGCAAATAAAAAAAGAAAGAAGTAATATTACATTAAAGCCTGAATTAAAAAGGTCAAAACATTTGCAACTAGAAAAAGTTAATGTGAAAATTTAAGAAAAATCGAAAAAGTTATCAAAACTTTGTCGCATATTCATTATTATCGAATACTGTTGGATGTCTACGTGGCATTGACTCTATTAAATGCTTCGCCTGATCGATTTTAGCTCGCTCCCATTGCTTTTGAACATCCTCATACTGATCCTCCAGTTTCTTAAACGTTTCGTGCCAATTTTTCATTTCACGAGCATCTAATGGCTCTCCATTGAGTTTGGTTCGGGTGACTATACTGGACAAAAGAGAAGTTGTACATTTTTTTGCGACAAGGCAAGCTTTTATCAATTTAGACGTGCGTTTTGAGTGATGATCCTGTAGGGACGTCCAATCAGGCGGAATTCCCAAATTAGCTTGCGTAAGTATAATGTCTCTTAAAACGTTTTTAAATTCGTTGTATTTCATAGTTCCCCGAATGTGATGCGTTGGATCCATACAATTAGCTGAAAATAAGCCCCAGACCACAATACAACCTCCTTGCTGCTATACCGTCGACTCTTTTACAGTGTGGCCTTCTAAAAAATTGTTTTTCGTCAATTAATTTTGTTCTCACTTTTTATGGGTTATCGTTTGATTATTGATAATGATATATCTAACTAAAGTGTACTTTTTACTTCTTTCGATTTCACTTTCTGATTCACTTTCATCAATTTTGTGATTTCATTTGTTTTTCTACAAGTTTCTTTGCGAGGTCTTCCACCTCTGTGTCTCAGATCAGCGATACCGCTGTTAACAATTCGCGAAATCGTCGACTTGTGTATTGAATATTTTTTCAAAATTTCTTTTTGAGATAAGTTATTTGTCCTTCTTTCAATTTAAGCCCAATTGAGTGCCATTGAATGCTCGTGAAGCAAAAGATAGGCACGAATACGTTTAAGAAACGGAAGTATCTGTATGAGGATGTTCAAAAGCAATGGAAGCGAGCTCAAATCGCTCAGGCGAAACATTTAATACAGCCAATGCCACGTAGACATCAAACAGTATTCGCTAATAATGAATATGCGTCAAAGTTTTGAAACTTTTTTGATTTTTCTTAAATTTTCACATTAACTTTTTCTAGTTGCAAATGTTTTGACCTCTTTAATTCAGACTTTAATGTAATATTACTTCTTTCTTTTTTTATTTGCACATAATATTGTACTTTTAATTTTTGGTAAAAATTATTTTAGTGAGCTTAACAAGTCATTTAAAGTTCAAGTGATTTTGGTTGCAAATGATATGACCGGCACTGTATACTCTGTTAAATGGCTGGCTATGTAATTTTCGGGGAAGGCCACTTACTACTGCAACCTTTAAAATTCACAAAAAAAAAATTTATGTAGACATATAGAAATTACGTTTCAAAAATTTTGAAAATTAGATCCCGATTTCTGGTAGCTATTCAAAATGAATTAATGAAACTATATCCCTTTTATCGAGTATCGCTCTTAAATATTTGCAACTAAACTTGAGATAAACCAGGCAAAAAAAAATTAAATAAATAGAAAATATAACTCGGCCCTGTTAACTTCAATGGCTTACAAATTCCTCTCTCCTTAGCAAGGTAAAATAAAAAATAAATTTTTAGTATTTTTAACTCTATTTTAACCTTACAAAGCTCATCGTTTTATGTATGAATATTGCATGCATTGTATTTATATATTTTTTATACAAACCGGAAGTAACTAAAGCAAAATGGCGCATTCATTGTTTTTTTTTTGTTTTGTTTTTATGCTTTGGACACCACGCTCATATGTGAAGAGAAAATAATGCGCGAAAATTTTAAAAGCGGATGTTGGCGCTATGTGAACTTTGCTTTTCCTATTTTTTTTTTTATTGTTTGAGTTGATATTGTTGTCATTGTTGTTGTTGATGATGATGTTTTTGTTGCAGTGTTTTTTGTTGCTGAGTTGCACCAACGGAGATGTTGCATTCCCTTGGGCACTTTCAAGTATTTAACGTATAAAAAGCGCATGGAGAGTATAGTGCACATTCTCTAACGCATAGTGTTGAATAGACAGTACATTTTCTAGTGTATGGCAAAAGGCTAGAAAAACTGTTAGAGTATGAGGAAGTGTTGTTATGTTAAAGTGGGTAGTGACAAAAGCTCGTGTGAAAATTGTCGTCTGTTCTATTAGGAGTAGTAGCAAAACAAAAACAAAGTAATACTCGCTGCGTTTGAAACACAATGTTTACTTTTTTTTCAGGAAGTTTACACAAAGTATAGAAACTAAAAAACAATATTTCTCACCTCAAACAAAACAAGTAAATCTGAGAAAAAATAGGATGCATACACGAAAAAAAGTGTTTCATTGTTGACCTAAAATACACGAAATTTTAAAACTTTAAATTTAAAAATAAACAATTTTTAGATACCTGTTTTTCTGCTTCCACAAAATATAACTAATTCATTTTCGTATCAAACGAAATCGCTCACTGCATATTTTATGCCAATTCTTCAGTATATTCCCACATAAGCACATTCGAACAAATTTGATTTGCTCTCATTTATATGTTACAAATTAAGTATTCAATATCCGCTTCCGTTTCCGTAAGTTTCAAATAAAAATCAGTTTTCAGAAATATCATATTATTTTTTGCTACCATTTTTCTCTCTCTCTCTCTGATTTTAGTTTTTGATTTTTATTTATTTTTTTTTTTTTTTTTGCTACAAATTTAGAAATGCAACAGATTCATTTCATTTTTATTAGCAATACAAATACACAAACTCCCATACGAGCATATATAAAATCACACACACATACATTGAATAAAATGGCATTTCCTACATTAGCAATATTGTTGTAGGTAGTAAGTAGTAGAAAAGTAATAGCAAAGCAGGGGTGTATGTAGTGCCACTTATAGCGAAAATGAAAAAAAAATAATAGAAGCAGAATTGTAGAATAAGCGTTGTAGAGAAATGAAGGGAAACAAGTTACCTATACATGGTCTCTCTCTCTCTCAATTTTCTATATTGAAAAAAACTATCACGTAACACAATAAACCATCGATTATGGAGTCCTTTTTGGCCGTAATAAAAATTGTACGTGCATCTCGTAGCTGTTATAAAAAAATAAAAATACATATATACAAACATATCTACTTTGCTTGTAGTAGATATTTCCAAATTCATATGTGAGTATTGTATGCGCACATGCATGTTCTTAAGCTAAGGTAAGTTAGATATGTTAGAAGCAAACAAGAAAAAAAAAAAAAACCGAAAACTAAAATAAGTAATAGTTTGATTGCCGGGTTAACCTCATTACCCACGCGCCACGGCATGCCATGCCATGCCACATGAGAATAAAAAATAATTTATTTTAAATTGCTTTGATTGTTTTAGTTGGAGCGCATAGAGGGAAAGAGACTTACATTTTTTTAAGTCTATATGACAGGCTGAGAGGAAACCGGGCTAAAATTTATATAAGAGCAAGAGTGAAAATGAAACGCCTTAAAAGTAAGAGCAAAAATGGTATAACAATTCTTTCAGAGCAAGAACAGCATAGTTTTTTATTCCGTTTTCGCTCTGAACATCTTTCGTTTTGCTTTTGCTCTTAAGTAAAATTATTCCACTTTTTTCTGAACGTAGAAGTTATACCACTTTTCCTCTCAGCCTCTCATATATTCTAAAATTTAAGGCGTTGCCAACTTTTGCGCGTAATTGTATAATTAAATGCACGTTCATTATAAAGATCTGCAGTGGTTTTTGTTGAACCGTGATCTTTATCATCTACTCTGCACATGCTGTGTTATTTTGATATCATCTTCTAATTGATTTTTATTTTTCAACGTTTTTTTTTTTTTTTGTTGTTGGTTCCAGTTAAGAAAAGCATTTTAATCACTTCTGGAAGTGGTTATTTATTTTTTACTGCAATAATCACTAAATTAAAGTGAGTTGAACACTTCACTCTCTTTAATAAACTGTTCTTCGCTCATTTTTGCCTTTTCTTTCCTACATCATTCTTCACTCCCTTCCCCACTACCTACTATCATGTCCACTCCTCCTTCACAACAACATTTTTCACTCTCCTGAGCTACGTTTTTCTGATCTACGTACTTCTTTGCTCAATCCCTTCCCTACAATAACCCTCTCAACACCCTTCTCTTTACTTCTTCCTAAACGATTTTCCACTCCATACTTCACTTTTTAACATCCTTTCTGACTTCCTTCTTTACTACTTTTCTCATTTTCGGATTCAAAGAGTGGCTCTGGAAGCAGCAAGTTAGGTTGGGTTAGGTTGAGTCAGAGCTGGATAAATTTAATTACATTACATTCCCAATTCCAATTACAAGGAATTGTAATTGGTACTTAAATGTTTTCAATTCGTTGGTAATGGAATTGATAAAACTTTCAATTCCATTACAAGGAATTGTAATCGGTAATTAAAATTTTTAAATTCCTAGGTAATTAAATTGGAACAATTTTTGATTCCATTACAGGGAATTGTATTTTGTAATTAAAAATATATCAATTCCTTAAAGGTAATTGGAAAGAAATTTATTTAAGTGTAATCAATTACTTTCCTGGAATTAAATTCCAATTTAGTTGGAACGATTCCTCGAAAGTAATTGATTCCTGTTTAGTTCAATTCCAAAAAACAAAACAAAAAAAAATTTCGGAAAACATTGTAAAATGCTTGTTATCAGCCGTTACGAGAGAAGTGACCCAAATTTTATACGTAATGGCTTATTAGAAGCATTTTACAACGTTTTCCGAATTTTTGTTTTGTTTTTTGGAATTGAACTAAACAGGAATCAATTACTTTTTAGGAATCATTCCAACTAAATTGGAATTCAATTGAAAGTAAGTAATTGATTACACTTAAATATTAAATTCCTTTCCATTCAATTACATTTTCAATTCCTTTAAGGAATTGATATATTTTTGATTACGAAATACAATTCCTTGTAATGGAATCGAACATTTTTTCAATTCCATTACCTAGGAAATTCAAAATTTTAATTACCGATCACAATTCTTTGTAATGGAATTGAAAGTTTTATCAATTCCATTACCAAGGAATTGAAAACAATTAAGTACCAATTACAATTCCTTGTAATTGGAATAGAGATGGAATTTAATTCCTGAAGGAATCATTACTACCCAACTCTGGGTTGAGTTGCTGCTCCTCCGATTAGCCGAAGAAGCCCAATCAGCGTAAAAATATATTTTTGATACCACTATCTCGATGATTAAGATTTAGAAAAGCTTTTTAACTGTTCCAGTGTGTTAGTTCTCCACAAACCATTTTGTCAAATCACAATACTTCAACAGAATTCTGGCAGACTCTGCTATACTGCATAGAAAAGGTTTGCCAAAAGTTGTGAGTCTATATCTTGCTAAAGCCGGGCAGGCAGTCGATCTCTTCGGTGTCATGATAACTACGGCAGAAATCATTATGAGGGACACTCATTCTCACTGCATGCGAGCCAATCACCCAGTGTTCCGTATAAAGTGCTGTAATTCATGCGATTTCCACCCTAGAAAAAGATAAGAGTTCTTTAGTTTTGGAAGCCACAGCGTTCTAGATGTGGCAAATGTTATTAAGCCTCTCCATCTGAAGTCTGATTATTGAAAGACGTACGTAAAAATGTCTCTCTTAATGAAATTTAAGGGAGGTAGAACCTGTTGCGAATGAGAAATATTCAGCGAAAAATCATGTCTAGCCAGAACATCGGCATTCTTATTTCTGCTAATTTTCCTATGTCCTGTTACCCAAATAAGAGTTAAATAATTGTGTTATCCAAGTCTGACAAGTTCCCTCTTGCACTCATCAACTAGTTTTAATTTGGAAATTCTAGAGATCATGGCTTTGATCACAGGTTGACTATCAGAAGGAGTTGCCTTTCTATAAATTGTTCAAAATTGCCTACTAGTTTGTAAAATAGCGAATACTTCCGTCTAGAACACACGCTATAAAAGTCTGGCAAACGAAAAAAACGAGATAGCCGTAGAGCCTGCGAGAAGACACCAGCGCCCACTACACAGTCCAGTTAGTTTGACCCGTCCGTGTAAAAAGTATAATCATAATCGCTTACTAGTGACCCATCAACGCAATTGTGCCCCGTAGGAATTAAAATTTTCATGTTTGAGTTATCAAAACAAGGTTTTGGAACGATATAATCAGTTGTTTGCGGTACCAGAACTTGATTGTGTTACTGTGTCCATGTGATCCAGAGATTCAGCATCCTGATTCTCTGAGTCTAACTGCACTACAAGCCGCTGAGGTTTTTACTTATAAATCTAAAGGCATGAGATGCAGAATAACGTTGAGTGTATCAGTGAAGCAAGACCTTATTACACCTGTAAGGCAAATACACGCTATTCTCTGCACCGAAGATAGTTTTGAGAGATTTGCTACTTTTCTTAAGTGATATCCACCAAACTATCGCACAATATGCAAGTATAGGGCGGATGACTGCTTTATATATCCAAAGCATCATCTTAGGATGCAACCCCAACTTCTTACTGAAGGCTGTTTTGCAAGTATAAAAAGACGAGCAGGCATTTTTTACCTCTTCTACAATATTTATTTTCCAACTTAATTTGCGATCCAAAATTACTCCTAAAAACTTGGCGCTTGAGGAAAGGGAGAGTTGATGGCCACTCAAACGAGGGAGATTGAAACTCAGTATCTTGTTCTTAGTGGTGAATAGAACTAGCTCTGTTTTCTCCGGGTTAACTCCCAGACCACACCCTGTAGCCCAGTTACCTAGACTCCCGTTCATGATATCACTCATCACGTTCAGGTCCAGTCCGGATACTAAAACAGCCACATCGTCGGCATACGCTACAACCTTAATTCCACTCGTATCAAGTTCTTTCAGAATGCCATTATTAAGTACAAGCCATAGCAAAGGAGATAAAACACCCCCTGCGGTATACCTCTGCTAACACTTTTTATAACTTGCCTGTTTCTCAAGTCCACCTGAATCAATCTTGCTTTCAACATGGATATAATCAAGGCACTAGCAGAATTTTCAACCCCCAAGCTATTAAGGGCTTTCTATATGGACTCATTGTGGATATTGTTAAAGGTTCCCTCAATGTCGAGGAAGGCTGCTAGTGTATATTCCTCGAAGTAAATTGATCTTTCAATTGTTCGCGTAACTTCATGAAGAACCTTTTCAGTAGATTTCCTTATATGGTTGTCTGAAATTCTTTCTAGTATTTTTAGAATGAACAAAGATAAACTGTTTGGGCTAAAATCCTTAACAGATTCATGGCCTCTTCTTCATCCCTTTTCAATGAAAATCACTTTTACCTTCCTCCAATTTCTAGATATAAAGTTCGGCAATAAACAGCTTCTGAAAATGGTTACAAGCCATGGAGTAACATCTTCGCGTGTTTCCTGCAGCATTATCGGTTTCATGCCAACAGATCCTGACTATTTGTAAAGAGATAACTTTCTCCTTTGTTATAAAGTTAAAAGTGAAATTTTTAGGAATCTTCATAACATTTTCTAGTTTCGGGCTTCTAGTGTCGGCAAAACCTCAACGTCCGTACACCCCGGGAACTGTGTTTTAACTACGAACTCCAAACCCTCCTGAGAGGTTTCCATCTAGGTTCCATCATTTCTTTTGATGTAGGGTGAATTGGAGTGTTCTTTAGCTAAAATTTTACCCAGCCTGGCAGAATCTTTGATATAATCGATTGAGTGACAGAAGTTCAACCAGGACTTCGTTTTAACATCAAAAATTTTTTTTTTATATAGCTTCCTACAATCTTTGCAGGATTCCCACTTTTTAAGATTAAAACCCTCATTTAAGACCTATCTAGTTATTTTTCTAAGAAGAGAAATCTATTTGTTCCACCACGGAGTGAGTATTTTTTTTTGGTAGTTTGTGGGACAGGAAGTTTTATAGGCCACCCTCTTTGTCTTTTCTAGCACTTCCACTTTGCTGTCTAAAATGGAAGCTGCAACTCCTCTCAAAAATCCTTATGAATCCTTATAACTTTGCAAATTCTTTCTATATTATATATATGTATGTATACTGAAATTTTGGGCTAGTTTCAAGACGTCCCACTTTTAACCCTTTGGAGGGCGCGCTCTGAAAAGTTACACGAGAGAGCTCGCCGCGGCAATTTAACCACAAGGCTAAACAATTAATTGCTTTCTAGTGATACTGAAATACATTTTCAGCATTTATTTTTAAATGCTTATTCGTCATCGTTTTAACTTTGAAAAAATTTCATCAAGCTGTACTTGAAATTTTTGTTACACGAGAGGGGGCAAATTAGCCGCAAAAGCGAGATTCCAATTTCTAACACAAATATCAGCTGAACGATATAACGCAGAAACCAACGGCGAACGGTAAACCACGCTGCATCTCAAAACTTACAAAGTCATTTGAGTGGCAGCGGTCGGCTACTATGATTTGTATTTTAAAAACACAAATTAAACAATATGCGGCTAATTTTCCGCGGCGCGCCTTCCGAAGTGTTAAAGAACTTGATCGTAGTTTTCAGTCTGCTTGTTTATTTGTTTTCAAATCTGGTCTTATGGTGCGGGTTTCAATTGCAATTTTGGACTGAAATTTGTGGTCAAATTCGTCGATTTTTGGCTTGAATTAAGCTCTGAGCTTATTTTAAATTTTATCCTGAGTTTATGTCAGAATTTTGATTAAGTTTTTGGTCTAAGTGGGGCCTAAGTTTTGCACAATTTATCTTGAATTGTTGTCTAGATTTTGGACTGAATTTAATTTGGTTTTATTGGGCTGCTTTAGTTTTATTTTACGTGTGGTTTCTGATCTAAGTTTTTTTTTAAATATTAGTTTGAATTTTGTCTCCATTTTAGTTTAAATGTGGATCTGAATTTTAGTCCGAGGTTTGGTAAGGATTCAGTTTAATTTTTGGTTTTTGTGTTGTTCAGAATTTAATTCTAAATCTTACATTGATTCGTGGGTTGTTTCTGGCATGTATTTCGTTCAAATTTCTGAATTTTTTCTGAATTTCGTCTGAATTTTAGTTTGAGATTTTTTCGGAGTTTTAGTTTACGTTTTGATATTTACATAGTTCTAATTTCAGTATGAGTTCAAGTTAAATTTTTGAGCAGCTTTTGTTGAGAAATTTGTGGGGTTTTTGGTCTGAATTTGGCGTGTATTTTTTAAAATTTTTATTCTGAAATTGATTTCGTTTTTGGTTTAAGCTTTGTTTTGGCTTTCGGTCTAAATTTTATTTTCAGATTTTGGTTTTGCTTTTGATTTTCTCCCTGTCTTTTTCTTGGTTAGAGTTTTGATCTGCTCTTTTTTTTTTTGTCTCATTTGGATCCGACTTTAGGTCCAAGATTTTTAGTTTGAATGTAAGTCAGAAATTTTGTCTCAGTTTTGATTTGATGTGTCTGAATTTTGATTGGAATGTAGGTAAAAGTTTGATCGGAGTTTTTTTTCAAATTTCAATCTAACATTTGACTTAGTTTTGGTCGGAATTTATTTCTGCATTTGCTCCACGCTTTTGCCAGAACTTTAGTGTGGTATTTCAACAAGTTTCCGTTTTGGGTCTTGGTTTTAGTTTAGATTTTTATGTAATTTTTTAATTAATCTATGGGTTCGATATTCGTTATTTGTCTGATATTTGTTCTATAATGCAACGAAATCAGCCCTTCTTAAACTCATATCTTAAATACGACAGTCGCGACTTTTACAATTGCAGACTATTATTCTCTTTTATTTCAGTCTCTTCAACTTGCAAAATTTGTGGTTATATCTTTTAAAACCGGTAATAATATCAAATGCAACGAACTTGAGTCAACAAGACTTACTAGAGATCAGTAGCTTTGCTTCATCGACTCAAGTCAAGCATCACGAAAAACTGTTTGCCATTTCTCTGTTTTAATGCACAAATTCAAGTTTTGAAATTTTCAAATATAAAACATTTTTCTCGTAATAGATTTTTGCTTCCAAACATCTCAACCGGCAATTTACTACTTGCAATTAAGATTGATAGATTTAAAGTGCAGATAAAAAAACAAAGAAAATAGAAATACATGATAGCGCAATATAAAATAAATGCCAAAAATTGCAAAAACACACATACACACATTGGCATCCATATGTTTATCCATACTTTCCAAGTAGACTAACTGAAATGGCTGGCTATCAAGCAATTCAAAACATACACACACTCATAGACATTCATCTTTTCTGTATTCACAAGCACACGAAAATAGCAAATAGCGATTTTCAAATATCTGCTGCTCAAAAGCATTTTCACAATTACAATTTAAATTGCAATGCCAACATTTTTGGCGAAAGTGAAGATAGATAAATGGAGGAATATATAGATAAAAAAAAAAAAAAGGAAAAGATAGAAGAATGCATCTGCATTACGAACCGTACACAAAAACTACGTGGAGTAGAAATGCTTTTAGTAAAAGTAATAGTAGTTGTAGTAGTAATAGTAGCATTAGAAGTAGTATTATTTTCAGTGCACACCCGCCTTTTAATCCTTAGTACACACAAATAGACACACATAAATATGTATGTAGAAACATACATATTCACACACATACATGTCCATATACTGCTCTCTAATACACTGATTAGTGCAAGGAATACATTTCCGGTTTCCGCTTGTTGTACATCATGTCAGACAGAAAATACTTTGGCTCAGCTGTTACCAATTTTGTGTGTGTTACATATACACAAACACATACATGTGTATGAATGCAGTTTGTAAATTTAGAACAGAGATAGATAGATAGCGAAAAAGAGAGAGAGAGAGAGAAAGAGCTACATATTTCCAGTAAGAATGCTTTAAAATATAATACCGTCAGCAGCACTGATAGCAGTCAGTGATGCAGCTGAAGATAGACTAACAACGGCAAAAAAAAAAAATCACAAAAATAATAGTAGTATGCAATTTCAGATGAAATTACAACCGCAATGCGACAGCAACATACAAAAGCATAAACACAGCATTACACACACTCATACACACCGAGAGAGAGAGAGAGAGAGAGAGACAGTGAGTGCGCACACTACACATATGCACACATACATATACATATGTGCATGCAAACAAAATCATGCTGGCACCAAATACTTATAATCGTCAAAATTTATTGCAATTCTTTTTTCTCAATGTGGCTCTTTACTTTTTCAACAATTTTTTTTTTTTTTTGGTATATGTTTTGGAGCATGATTTTTTTTGTTTTTTTTTGTTTTTTGCTGGTCTTGTTTTTGTCGATTCTTCCTGGCGACTCAATTTACATTTGGTATTGTATTACCAACAGAAATTCCAACGTTATCATTTCAGTTTTCCCCAACTTTTTCAAATTTTCCTTCAATGTTTTTCTTTTTTTTCCGATAAGTTTCTGATTGTTTTCATTTTTCCATACGCCAGCAAATCTTAAGAAGATTTTATTCGACATACATTCAGCAACATGCAGCTGAAGCAACAGCAGCTAGCCAGAGGAACTATTCACATTCTTCTTCGCCATGCTTATACTCCCCTTTTCTATTTCAACTTCAGTATTCACTTCCTTGTTACTGTAAATTTTGCTATAGTTGTTGTTGGTTTTCTTCTTGCTGTTGTTGACTTCTTGCTACACAATTGTGCTTATGTACGTAGCAGCATATGAATGAATATGAATATTGTTTTTTCATTATTTGTTTGTTTGTATCTTTGTCGTAAAGAGCAAAATCCTAAATAAAAATGAGAAAGAATAAAAGAAAATACTGCAATATCAAATTGGAAATGTTTAGATTTGTGATGGAAGTAAATTTGTGGTTAAGGTGGAAAAATGCCAGATTTACTAAATTGATGTGCACTGAGAGAAATTGATATGTTTATAGAAATTTACGTTTCTTATTCGTATGCTTTGTGCATTGAAGAAATGAATTGGTTTTGGTGTTTTTTTTTTTTTTGTTTTGTTTTTTGTATTCTAAAACTTCTAAGAAATTTTTTCAAAAATTGGTAAAATATTTTCAGTTCTACGGAAAGTCTATATTTAGGTGAGACATAAATAAAAGTTTTGTGAATTTAAAATAATAGATTTTTAAATAGTCAAGCTCTTTTTATTGAGTCTATTTTAAATCGAAAGATAATTCGAATGCCAGTCAGATTCAGAGCCTCAGGCAAACTTGCAGTTAGAATTTTTTTTTTATATGTTAATCGGTGGGAATTTTCACAGGTACTGCGGAACTTGAGTTCTACGATAATGCTGAATTTTTTTTGACTGAAGGAACCTACTCCTCTTCTTCTATCCTCCCCTATTCTCCCCCAGATTTTAGTCAGAGTCTCATTCAAAATCTCATTCAGAGTCTTAGTTAAGGACTCAGTCAGAGTCTCATTCAAAGTTCTTTCAGAATTCCTGTCAAAGGCTCAGTTATAGTCTCAGTCAAAGCATAAGTCACTGCCTCAGCTATAGCCTCAGTTGGAGACACAGGTGGATTCTAAGTTCGAGTCACACTCAGAGTCGCATTTAGAGTTTTATTTAGAGTCGAATACAGAATCTCAATCATGGTCTCAATCAGAGTCTTATCCCAGTGAGAGTTTAATTTAGAATCTGTCATCATCTAAGTCAGAACCGAAATTAAAGTCTCAAACAGAACCTCAGTGAGAGTTCTACTTAGAGTACCTGATTAAATCTCAGTCATGGTCTCCAGATTTTCAAACAAAGTGTAAGTCGCAGCCTCAGTCAAAGTCCCAGCCGGGGTCTCATTCAGAGTCCTATTCAAAGTCTCAGTCAGAGTACCTGTGGGAATCTCATTCAGAGTTGCTGTCAGGGTCTCGGTTACAATCAGGGATGCCAACTCATAACTTCTGTCTCCTCGATAGCGCTCAAGAAATTCCCCGATTTTCGATCAATTCCCCGCACCGGTACAATTTTATATTACAACAGCGCGATACGCACTTTTCATATAAACATTTTATAAAAACGAAAAATACCTTTACGGCTTAAAATTGATCCCGGTGGCTATTATTTTAAAAGGGCCTTGCACTATCTCTGTCCAAAACTTAACCATTTTTTATAGGACTAGTAGGTTAATAGAAATGTTCTTTCTGACTTCGGAATTCTTTTGTCACATGGGCTCATACTTCTACAAAGATTAGTCTCATTGAGTAATAGTTACCACACCAAATTTGAACGAAATGGGGTGTTTCGAGTTACTGGACGTTGATTTTGCTAGATAAACAAGCCTCAGCCCACTTTTGGACATCAAAGTTCTCAAAAAAAGAGGCATGGACTTTCTTTTGGCTCAAATAAAAAATTAAAAAAAACGGGTTCAAAGTTTTGACTACTGGTTTTTAACATTTAAAATATACTTCGTCTTCTTTATGATGGCTGACCGTAGTTTGTAAGTTTACAGATTAGTCAGCAAGGATTAAGAGTTATTAATCAGGAGGTGCTGGACCAAAGCATAGCTAAGCCTTTCTGAATGGCCGAAAGAGAAGGCGATAGTTTTGCCCGACTAACACTCGGCGTTATAATCGTCTACGAAAGCTCTCTGAGTTTCTCTCTGAAATTTTTACAAAATTCTTCTGAAATGAAAGACTTTCAAATTACACACTTTTCTAAAAATCGATTTCTTCAAACCAAGGGCCCACTTAAGAAAAGATGATGATTTTAAGACCTACATTCTGTCAAATAAGTACCCGGAAATTTGAAATAAAACACAAACAACTTATCAATCATCTAAATTTATTATATCCCCTTCAAAATAGGCCCCTTCTGAGGCAATACACTTCTTCCAACGAACAATCTAATCATCGAAACACTTTTTAAAGCTATATTCCGGGATGGCCTTCAGTTCTCGTTGCGAATTAGTTTTGATGTCTTCAATGCTCTCAAAACGGGTTCCACGAAGTGGTAATTTGAGTTTTGGAAACAGGAAAAAGTCACACGGGGCCATATCTGGAGAGTACGGTGGTTGTTCGATGATATTTGTTGAATTTTTGTTCAAAAACTCGTTCACAATGATCGCTTTGTGCGCTGGTGCATTATCGTGGTGCAAAATCCAACTGTTGTTCCGCCACAAATCTGGTCTTTTGCGACGAACATTCTCTCTCAAACGCCTCATAACGCCAAGATAATATTCTTTATTGACGGTTTGGCCTTCCGGTAAGAATTCCGAATGAACAACACCATTTTTTATCCATAGTAAAAATCGCAACGCACATAAAAGGTTGACTTGTTCTTAATGACGCCGTAACCAAACTAAATGACACATAGCAATAAAAATTCAAAGAATAGTGGTTGACAGTTGTGCCAACCTGGGAAAAAATTTTTTTTGAAATATTCTCAGAGGGAAAATTTAAAATGAGAATTTCCGGGTACTTATTTGACAGAATAAATATGAAATATTGCAAAAGGTAAACGATTTACATTATATAAAATTTGACAAAAAATATTCTACTGACTTTAATAACTAAAAGCTGAACAATTTCGAATTCCCCGCAACAGCTCATTCCCCGATTCCCCGTACTATGTAAAATTAACCGCAAATCGGGGAATTCCCCGCAAGTTGGCATCGCTGGTTACAATATCAGATGAAATATCAATCAGAGTCTGTCAGTATTTCAGACACAGTCTTAGTCAGACTCTCAGTTGGAGTATGAATCAGAGTCTCAGTCAAAGTTTCACTCTAAGTCAGAATAGCTGATGGAGTATAACTATGACATTTTCAGTCAGAGCTTCAATCAGAGTCTCAATTAGAGTCTCTGTTAGAGTCTTACTCAGAGTCTTATTTCAGCCCGTATCTAGATTAGATTAGATTGTTGAGGAGGTGGGCAAGATGATTTCAGTCACTGCGGCCAGCTTGGGCCTATTGTGATATCCCCGAGAAATTAATGTATTTTATACTTCCCTATATCTATTACCCTTGAGGAAATTCATTATCTCTTTAGGAGAACTATCCGCTATGTTTTGCAGTTGTAGGATTGTTTCCTAAGTAAAGAAGCTGGGTCCTCATTAGACCTCCACATTGGCATAGGATATGTTCTGCTTTTTCTTCCTCCTCGTTTCATATTCGTCACGTATCGTTTTATACTAAACCCAAGATTGATATGTGTTTGTTGTTTTGATGTGATTTCGTTTGTAGAGAGTGCAAGAAGAGCCGCTCTGCTATCAGAGTGTATGTAAATGTTCTTGTTAACCACAGATCTGTTTCCAAACTCCCTTAGTCAGAGCTCAATGACATGCGCCTTGGCTTGGAAAACTAAGTTGCCTATGCCCATGCCTGCATAAATGGAGTTTTTTAGTCTAACTCCATACACTTCCGCCCCAAATCCATCGTTTGTTTTCGAGTCATCTGTATGGCATATACATGATAGTTCCCTGAAAACTTTGGTCTGGTCTGTTCCCAGTTATTTCTATCAGGAAATGTGACCTTGAAGTTGAGGCATAAGTTGTAATGCGGAAAACATTTGTCGGTAGTAAACATACTAACATTTTTAATCTTGTTAATTTCTTGGATTAACTCCTTCTGATTCAGAGATGAGCTTACACGTAAATTGTAGAGTTTATTTCTTGACGAATAAGTGTAGCGGTGGAATGTTCAGCAATGTTTGCATTGCCGCAAAAGTCGTTGTTTGCATTGCTCCTGTAATACAGAAACTAGCTAGTCTCTGAAGTTTATTGAGCTTGCGTTGTTTTTTGTGTTTCCTTACTCCACCATATTGGTGCAGCATAGATAATTATAGGTCTAAGTACAGCAGTATATAGCCACATTGAGAGCTTTGAGTTAAGTCCGCAGTTCTTGTCTACTAGGCTTTTGCTGGCCCAAATAGTTTTTCTGGCTTTGTCTAGCGCCCTATCCATGATAGTTTCTCCTCTAGAATTACACCCAAATATTTTACTTCTTTCGAGAAGTTAATAGTTTCCCCAAAAAGTGTAGGTTCTTTTAAATTATCGCTTTTGGTAAACACCACTATGCTAATTTTCTTGTGATTATCATTTACACCACCTTGCAACTAGATTCGACGCTCTCTGAAGGTGAGATGAGACTGTGTCTTCATGTCAGTATCTAAGTCTTACTCTAGGTTATAATCTTAGATAAAACGTTTAGCAGAGCCTCATAAAATCTGATTCAGAGTCTCGGTCAGAGTCAGAGTTCCTGTCAGAGTTTCAGTCATATCTTCAGTCAGAATTTTGGATCAAGTTTCAAACAGATTCTTAATCTCGTAGCCAAAGTATAAGTTAAAGTGCCAATCAAAGTCTCAAAGAGTATCTCAGTCAGAAAAGTAATCAGAGTCTCAGTATTAATCTCAGTTAAAGTTTTATTTGAAGACTCATTTCGAGTCCCATTCAGAGTCTTAGCCAAATTCACTGTAGGAGTCTCAGTCAGAGTCTTAGTAATAGTCTTAGTCACAGTCTCATTGGAAGTCTTCTTCAGAGACCTTATTAACAAACAATCGCAGTCTCATTCCGAATATCAATTAAGGTCTCAGCCGGAATCTCAGCCTGATTCTTAGTCAGAATCATAGTCAGTATTTAATCAGAGCCTCATTCAGAGGCTCAACCAGTTTTTAGGCAAAGTGTCTCATTTACAGTCTCAGTCAGTCTCTATCAGTCAAACAGTCAGTCAGTCGGTTTGGTAAAACACATCTATATAATGTAAACCTAAGTTAATTTGCTTCGCACTGAATGCTGTTTTAGGATGCATTGTCTTTAAAGCATTTATCCTCTGGATTGAAAAGTCTTTGTGGCCCCATATGGTCATTATTCCTATCTTCAAAGGTGCGTTCTAAGTTTTCAACGCTTTGTAAGAAATTTTATATTCTAAGAATGCTTAACGAATGGTTTACATAGAATTTCAACCTTTTAAATCTTTATCCACCACGTCGCTAATTTCTTAATGTTTTTGTTTTTATAAAATTACTTAACAGAACGAAAAAAAAAATAAAATAAGCAAAATAAACGTAAAATCTCATTATACAAACCACTGTGTAATTTTAAATTGTACATATTTTCTGTTTTCAGTTTGTTTTTATATTTTTGTTTTTATTTACTTCTGAAATACATATACTTGTACTTTCAAATTCCATTTTAAAACTTGTGTGCTAATTTAACTAATTACTTTATACTAGCTTATTCTTTTTAATGACTAAATAAGTTCAAATTACTTTTTATACTTGAAAAATAAACAAATTTAACAAACACGACAGCAGCACAAATGAAAAAGGATAAAACCAAAGATAAATGGTTTCATTTCAGTAGCAGTAAAATGGAAGAAAGAAATAGTTAGAAACGAAATGAAAAAACCACGACGAGCGCATCCTTTTTAATACTTTATAATGTGAACGAAAGAAAAAAGAAAAAAGAAAAAAACCATAAAAGTAAAGCAAAGCTAAACAAAAATAATAATAATACTACAATCGCAATCGCACAGGCGTCGGCGGTAGTAACAGCTACAGCAACAGCGTTTTGAGGAGACTAAACAACAACAACACAACGAACTGTCAGCACATGAAAACCAAAGGTGCTAAGATACCCATGTTTATTGAGGCGACATGGCATAGCCGCACTTGAATCCACACATACTTGCAAACAAAATGTCCATAGTTGAAGAGGGACAAGCAAAACAAACAGAAACACACACCATCACACACACACAATTACAAAGAAATAAAAAGAAATCCTTTTGCCACATCACCACACATAAACGCACGTTGAACCTTTGAGGGTTGAGTGTAAAACACCAATCGCCTCAATGGCAGCATGAGAAGCAGCAGCAGCAACAGTAGCAGAAAAACGCAAAAGCCACTTTGACGTGTAATAAACATTAGCCAAAGATACAAATTCACACTTTAATTATGTAGAAGGACATAATACAAATTATGCTGCAACTATGTACTACAATCGCAAATACGCACATATACACACATATATTTATAAATGTATACAGGAATCTACTGTATACTGTTGCTCACAACACTCCTGCTCGATTTGCATGGAAGGAAAGAAGTAAAGCAAAAAAAAAAAAAAAAGGAAAAAAAACAAATGGACAAACACAAAATATAAATGGAAAAAAATTAACATCGAAAATGTGTAAGCATCAAGTCGAAAAAGGGGATTCATTTATGCATGCTTCTCATCTAATATATGTGTATGTGTATGTGTATGCGCGCTTAAGCCACTCAACTACAACAACAATAACATCAAATATTTTTGTACTGAGGCATGCAGACTCACACCTCGTGTGCTTCTCACAGAAATATTGCGACATTATAGTCAACAACAACAACACAAACAACTCGAAGTACAGGAACAACAGTACCACTAAAGAATTCTCTACTATTACCAACACCAACATTAGAGGTAGTAGCTTTAGTAGTACACTCAAGGAAAAAATGATATAAAAGGCACAAAACATTGATTGAAAATATTAAGTAAAAAATGATGGTGATATTTCACACAGAGAGAAAAGGTCTACAGTGTAACCACAACGATTTGAAGCAAGTGAGAATCCCGAGTAGCCTCTGATACTTTAACCAAAGCATTATTAAAAGCACAACCGAGCATCTTATTTTGAATAGTGACAAATAATGTGTTCCAAAATCTTCTTTCGTGTTTGAGTCATTAAAGTTTTTGCACAGGTCGGCCGTTTTCTACCAGACCAAAACACAAGGTCCAGTAACCATATCTATTTATACCTAAACCAAGCATGTCTGCTTATGACCAACCGAAGAATTTTCGTATCATCAGCCTTTCAAGGGGCATTTGACAATCCATTTTATAACAAGATTGTGAACGTTTCTCAGTGTAAAGGGATCAGCGCTACTGTAGTGAACTGGATAATGGCTATGCCCACAAGCAGACAAACTAGACCCAGCAGAGAACCTTTGAGTGGCTACACCAAAACTGTGAAATCTAATAAAGGATTTGAACAAGGAAGTGTTCTATCAAACACACTGTGGAATCTCCTAGTAGATTCACTAATCGTGAAACTCACTAGTGCAGGTCATCCCACTGTTGGTTACGCTGATGATATCTGTATTTTCTTCAGCGATTCAAACTTGGCATCATTATGTATGCGTAACGCTCGTATCTATACAGTTTTTCGCGGTAGTATACCGCTTTTTCAACTCCAAAACCGCATACCGCCTTTTTTACCAAAATACCGCGTTTATACTAAGAAAAAAATATAAAATTGTTGAACACTACGAAATTCAAATTTATCAATCACAATGCAAAACGTGTCAGAGAACAAGAGCAACTCGTTGCAAGTATACCTTTGAAAGAAGTGGAAACATTGAAGGCGATTTTTATCGTCAAATGTAACTTGAAATATCCATGCGTTGATTTCTATAAATACCTCATAGCAAAGCCGGAATCGCTTCGTCAAATTTCTTCAAAGCACAAATTAAATACAAGTACAAAAGGAGATATGAAAATTGAGAACGAAGACGATTTAGATGATGGATAAATTGCTTTCCTGGTTGATTTTCATTGAAAAAAATTGATACCGCGAAATATACAGTTTTTTTCAAATCGATTTACAGTTTTTTAAAAATTTTTGGTAGAAATATACAGTTTTTGGTCGGAAGAAAGATACGAGCGTTATGTATGCGTAACGCTCGTATATATACAGTTTTTTGCGGTAGTATACCGGTTTTTCAACTCCAAAACCGCATACCGCCTTTTATACCAAAATACCGCGTTTATACTAAGAAAAAACTATAAAAATTTTAGCGCTTCGAATCATCAATCGCAATGCAAAACGTCTGAAAGAACAATGGCAACTCGTTGTTAATATACTTTTGAAAGAAGTGGAAACATTGAAGGCAATTCTTGTCGTCAAATGTAACTTGAAATATCCATGCGTTGATTTCTAAAAATATCTCATAGCAAAGTCGGAATCGCTTCGTCAATTTAATTCAAAGCACAAATTCAATACAACTACAGAAGGAGATATGAAAATGGAGAATGAAGACGATTTAGATGATGGATAAATTGCTTTCCTTGTTAATTTTCATTGAAAAAATTGATACCGCGAAATATACAGTTTTTTTGAAATCGATTTACAGTTTTTTAAAAACTTTTGTAAGAAATATACAGTTTTTTGTCCGAAAAAAGATTCGAGCGGATTAAATCCATTTTAAATGATGTTGAGGACTGGTGCTGCGAATAAGCAGCGAACAAGCAGAAGCAGGGTTAACCCTGAAAAGACAGAAATGATACTGTTTACAACAAGAAGGAAGCTTCCAGAAGCTAGACGGCCTGCTCGCTTTAGCATTCAATTACTACCCTCTAATAAGTTCAAATACTTAGGAGTCATTCTTTAAGCAAACTGTTCTTTATGCCAGGGCGTTGAAAGTCATAAAAATAATGTGGCAATGCCGTAGAATCCTTGGGAAATCGAGTTCCCTGAAAGTCCTCCTGGGAAGTCTACAGCAGCACGCATGTGTTGGCATCACAGGGATGATGAGAGGAACGCCAACCTTCGCTATGAAAACATTTCTGTACCTGCTATCGTTTTGTGGTGAAGGATGCAGGGCTGGCTAACATTAATCCTACATAACTGTTGCTGAACAAAAAATGGAGTTGTAACTCTATTTTCATCTGTTGGGACAGCCAGGCGGCTATCAAAGCCTGCTCGCCTTACTCAGTTGCATGGAAAATCGCGGATGATGCAATTGTCCATCTTTTCAGACTTGTGAGAAGACATTCGGTAACGCTGGTAAAGTTACCTAGCCACATAAGTATTTTGGGTCAAGAGATGGCAGGCATGTTGACTAGAAAAGGAACAGCATTCTTTCATTAATAATGAAATGGAGATTAGGTTGCGCCAATTACACAACGACTATTGAAGGCGAATAGATTCCTGTTGACAGTGTTTGTTAGCTGCCTTAAAAACGACAGATCTAAGTATACGTTAAGCTTGCAAAGATGTGACTTAAGACTCATTATAGGGCTCGTTGCAGGTTTCGTCACAGTCAAGGATTTTCTGCTTAAAATCGGTGTAGATTACCCATCATTAAGGCATTTAATATCAATTTTGGCTTTATGGTTTAACTTTCAAAGGCTTTCACAATCGCTTGACTGTCTGATAAATACTCAATCGGATATGATTTGTTAATTCTACGACGGTTTCAATTATTTCATACATTGCCTCCATTTCAGCTTGAAAAGTTCTAAAACCCTCGGAAAATTTAAAAGATTTTTACGTGTCAGTGCTGGTGGCAAAGGCGGTTGACCGCCACTTAAACCACTGGATAAGGTTAGAAGAACGGCAGCCATATTGATTACTGGCGCTCTCCGTACTACCTCCACAAAAGCTCTCTTCGCAATCCTTCATTGGTTGCCAACTTCACTTCTGGTTAAGCAATAAGCTAAGTGCTCTGCTGCCAGGCTCAGTGCCCTAACTCACTGGACCCGGTCAAACCTGGGCCATGCCAAGATTTTAATCCACGATACGTCCGTACCAACTAACGTAGACTACATTTGCGCTACGCCTAATTTAAACCACATGTTCTTCACCCATATCCCCAGTAGAGAGGAATGGGTTAATGACGAGGTGGTCACTGACAATTCAATTAACATCTATACAGATGGATTCAAATCGGAGGAAAGAGTCGGCTGTGGCATCTTCTCTAGTAAGTCAGATCTCAGACTCTATTTCCGACTTCCTGACCATTGCAGCGTCTTTCAGGCGGAAGTAATGGCTATCTATCAAACGTCCAAGTGGCTTATTTGCAACGATTCATTCGATAAGAATATCTGCATCTACACGGACAGCCAAGTAGCAATCAAGTCCCTTGCCGGTGTTTTCACTAGATCAAAGCTTGTTCTCGGCTGCCGATCCTCAGTCAACATTTTGTCAAGTCTTTTGCAGGTCCACCTATATTGGGTGCCTGGACATATGGATATTTCAGGTAACTGCAATGCCGACGAGTTAGCAAAACAGGGCTCGCAGCTTTCAGATATATCACCTTCCTGCACCATTAGTGTCCCTCTTACGTCTATTAAATTAGCCATTTAGCAAAACTACCTTGAAGAAGCAAAAAGATCCTGGGTAGCGGAGCAAACCTGTGGTATTACCAGGCTAACATGGACCACTATGGACAATAGACCTACTAGACAGCTACTCAACCTTAGCAGAAACTCCATCAGCATTACGACTTCGGTGCTCACGGGGCACTGCATAATGGGGAGGCATGCTGCACGACTAGGACTGCCCTTCAATGACTTCTGTCGGGGCTGCGACTCTAAGGAGGAGGAAGAAACAGTCCTCCATTTCATGTGCGAATGCCCATCAGGAATGCCCAGGAGGAAACTAAAACTCCTGGGCTCACCTTTCTTCACTAGTCTGTCCGAGCTATCATCCGTAAATATTAAGGACATAGCCAGATTCATTATGGAATCTTCATGGTTCTCCAATCCGTAAATGGGGGAGTCGCGCCGTACTGTGGTATCACAATGAGCCTAAATGTGCTTAAGTGTGCTTTCAAGCAGAAGGCTGCCACTCCAACCTTACCTAACCTACGTGTCAGTGTTGGGTGCAAAATACGCTCTCGTTATAGACGCTGCTTATTTTTACTGAGTTGCCCGTCTAATGAAAGTAAAATTCTATCAAAAATCTCGATAAGACTAAAACTGATTTTAATACGTTGGTAATTGTTGTTGTTTTCCAGAAGAATTACCGGCTCAATTGACATGAAATATGCTGAACTTTACTCCCTCAGAATCTAGATGATTTTCTCAATTAAATAGGTTCTTGAGAGTGTAAAATTTAATTTCTTTCTCCACTTTTATAAATAGTTTCTCTATTCTTTTCTTTCATCGACAACTTGCTTGTGAATTTCAATATAATAAAAATACAATACAATATCGAATTAAAAAGAGGATTGAAAGAAGGGAGTGAGGAGAGAGAAAGCAATAGAAAGACCTAGTCTGACCTTTAGTTATTTTGTTTATAATTTTATTACCAATTTACAATGAAGTTTAGTTTCGTGAAACTCTACAAAAAATTTTTCACTTGGGTACTACAGCAATCGTACAAACAGATAGCACCAATACTCCAAGCAGCATGTTTTGCGTCAAAGGTGTTAAATTAGTGTTTGTTTGTTTGTATCATTGTGGTGTGCGTGTGTGTGTGTGTGAAGGTCTACGAACGTATGTATGTGTGCGTGTTGTATTTGCAATTGTAGTTGTGTGTTTATTATTTTATTTCCAACTTTGTTTTGTTTGAATGTAATATTTTTTTCATCTTGTTGTTGCTGTTATTTCTAGCATTAGGTACTATTGCGACTTGCTGCTACTGCTGCCATTTGTATTACTGTGTTGTTGCCTGGGAAATTTCATTAAATTGTAATTACCCAACATATTTCTTTAGCGCGAGTCCTTTTCTCTCCTTTATTTTTATTTTTATTTCCATTTTGTGTGTATGTGTACGTGTGTGTGTGTTTGTACTTTTTCGCATTTGCTACTCGTGAAATTGCAATTAATGAAATTTTACGCCACACATTTACACAGGCACACAAAGCAACAACAAGAGAGAGAGAGAGAGAGAGAGAAAGAGAGAGAAAGGGAGACAGAAAGAAAATTGTGTGGAAAGGTTAAATAGTTGTGAACATAATTTTCTGTAGTATAATGTGCATATAAATTAAATGAAGAAAGAATTATTGAGATTTTAGCTACTTACAGTAACAACAACAAGAAAAACAAGAAAAACAACCGAAACAGAATTGCAGATTGCATTCTTTTTTTATTATTTGTTTTTACTTCTGCATATTTAATTTTTAAATTAAGAAATTATTATTATATGAGCCTTTTCTCAGCTCTCTTAAGCATATGAAGCTAATGGATCCTGAAAACATTGTAAGCTTTTTGCTTATATTTTGTTTTTGGTTGATATCAAACGAACCATACCCTATACAAAGCTTCTAATATAAAAACTGAATTTCATAAATCTTTTCGATATGGCTTACTCAAGAGCACACAGAAGAAAAAATCATATGAAAATATAATCTGGTATTAAACTCAATCCTAACGGATCATCCAAAACGGAATGCGAGGTTGGTGCATTTGTATTTGGAGAGCCTTAATATTGACTTCCAAACAAAATCAATGTTCTTCAGACCAAATACTAACTAAACTTCAAATTAAAACTAATATGACTAAACATTTTCAAAGCTAGTTAATTAATGCAGGAAATCAGCACTTTATGTCACGGGTTGGATATTGTCATAAACTGGGCTCTAGGTCATACAAACGTTATAGGCAATATTTAGTTCGTGTGGTGCTTTCATCTATTAAAACTACTTCAAGACCTATGAATTTCAGGAAAAAAATTAGCTCAAGGACCAACCTGTAGAAGTTCCCTTCTGCAGGCGGCAAATAAGAAAAACTGTCCATCTGCAATGTGACATGGTTTTTAAATAGCACAGCTACATGGCAACTTTTTTTTAGAGTACCTGCATGCCTGGTACACTATCAGAGTTGTGTTTCGAATCTAGCTTTACTCCCTATATAAAAACTTTATCTTCTAAAGATGTGCTGATATAATAATGATACCTAAACCAAATAAACCTGAAGACTCAGTATCCTCATATAGACCTATAAGTTTGCTGGCAATATTCTCTAAAATAGTCATAAGAATACTTGAGTAGATTGCTAATAATACTAGAAAATAATAATATAGGTAGTTCTGGATCAATATCATCGCATAGTGAATATTGCCACTAACTTTCTGGAACTCAAAAAATATTGCCCTTTACTTTACTAATTTACTTCCAGTTTCATTTTATTTGTTTTTAAGACCATGAAAGATCATTTTATGTCAAAGTAAGTGAAGAAACATCAGCCATATGTCAAATAAAAGCCGGAGTACCACAGAGCAGTGGTCTAGGTCCTGCCCTTTGTTCAATTTTTACCTGCGACTTGCCTGAAATTGATGTTGTTACTATTGCTACTTATCCAGAGATTCAAATTAATCGCCTACTGAATCTGCAAATCTAGTTCAGAAATAGCTCGACGACATTCAGCAATGGTTACTTCGTTGGAAAATAAAGGTGGCACGTCAAGTCAACAAATATCACGTTTTCATTAAGAATAGGGGAATGTCCCCCGTAAAATCTGAATGGAATTACTATCCCCAAACGTAACAGTGTTAAATTGGAAAGAGCATATAAAAGCGAAGAGGCTACACCTTAACATAAAAGCAAAACGCATGTACTGGTAATTGAGTCCAAAATCAGAGCTGAGTCTTGAGAACAAACTACTACTTTATAAAACGATATTGAAATGGAGTTCAATTGTGGGGTACCACAGCGGTAGTTCAAACTTAGAAATACTATAACGCTATCAATCCAAAACACTGAGATTCTTAGCAAAAGCACTCTTAGTTTAGTTTATTTCAGTCTATGGAATTATAGATCCTTACAGACTAATAGATAAAAAAAACTTAAAATAAAGAAAGAAGTATTCATATATGTAAATCAACATAAGAAGTATAACAATTATAACAATAAACTCATGAATGCATATAAATAAATAAAAAAATAAATCCTTGATTTAACTAACAATTCAATAAATAAAATTAATTCAGAATAGAATATAGGATTGATTTAAAAGTTTCTCTAGCTAAAGTTATATCCAAAGAAATATTTGTAAGACTAATTCTATTAAATTCAAGAAGAGCTCTCGTGGTCGGCTCATTAAGTGCATAGTTTGTTCTTTGCAATCCAACATTAAATAAGTCAGCATGACGCAATTTCCTTGAAGGAACATCAAAACCAATGCGTTCTAGCAAAACAGAACAATTTATTTTACCATTGATAATATCAGTTATAAAGGTCAAAGATTGCACAGTTCTTCTGCACTCTAGAGAATTTAAATCTATAAGTAAGCAACACGCTTTGTAGGAGGGTAAAGGCTGTGAAAAATTAAATGAACGTAAAGCAAAATTAATAAATTTTTTTTGTATCCGTTCTATTCTTTTAATGTGAGTAGCATAAAATGGATTCTATATAACAGAGGCATATTCCAACCTGGAACGAACAAAAGTAGTATAGAGAAGCTTTAGCGTATACGGATCAGTAACCATTTTACTATTCCGTCTCACAAAAGCCAGTGGAGAACAAGATTTAGGAATAATGTAGTTTAAATGATCTAAAAACGTGAAGTGTGAGTCGAATAACACACCCAAATCAAGAGCTTTCTTATGTGATGCCAACTTCGAATTAGCAAGTTGATATGATGAATTAAGAGAATACCTAGATTTAGAAAATGTTACAAAAAAGCACTTTTTTAGATTGAGATATAGAAGATTTTTGTCACACCATAGAACTACATTGTTAAGATCAGACTGTAGGCAACAAATGTCCAAAGCATTATTAACTCTTAAGAAGATTTTTAAATCATCAGCATACAAAACAAATTTTGTGTTGATAAAACAAAGAGAAATATCATTGATAAATAAATTAAAAAGCAAAGGGCCCAAAATGCTACCTTGTGGGACACCAGAGGTTGCTTTGAAAAAATACGATTTAACATTATCCACCATTATCGATTGTTAAGGTAGGATTTAATCCAGTTAAGAAAAGTAGAATGAAAACCAATTCTAGCAAGTTTTGCAATTAATATGTTGTGACAAACCTTGTCAAATGCTTTAGAAAAATCGGTGTACACAGTATCTACTTGCACACCCAAATCAAATGACTTAATACAGTAATCAGAAAAGACGGCTAAATTGGTTACTGTAGAGCGACCATCAACAAAACCATGCTGGCAAGTACTAATTACATTCTTTATTGCAAAATATAATTTATCCTTAACTACGCACTCAAAAAGTTTAGAAATTGTTGAGAGCTTTGAGATTGGTCTATAATTAAGGACATCATTCTTATTGCCACTTTTATGAATTGGGGTAATAAAAGAAACTTTAAACTTATCAATAAACACACCCGTGTGTAGAGATTTGTTGAAGATTAACTTGATTGGAGGTGGCAGAGATGGCATGCAGTTTTTAATTAAGAATGACGACAAGCCATCATTGTCCAATTTAGTAGATAATTTAAGTTTTATTATGCCATTGACGACATCCTCATCAGTAAGAGTAAGTGAGCCAAAATCAATAGATGATTCAATATTAGCACAAACAGAATTATCAACGACATCCACATTCGGATCAAAATTTGAGACAAAGAAATCAGCAAAGAGGTTTGCAGTTTCAGCAGCCGTATTCGAACTTTTACCTTTATAAAACATTGATGCAGGGATAAAAGAGGAAGACCTTTTCGATTGAATAAAATTCCAAAATGATTTAGGATTCCGTTTTATACCACTTTCACATTGTAAAATATATTGTTTGTGTAAAATATTATCGAGGCAATTAAATTCTTTCATATAGCGTAAATATTTAGCAAAAGCATCAGCACTATTAGTTGTTTTGTAAATTTTGTAGAATTTATTCCTCAGGTTTTTTAACTTTTTAAGACCAGTAGTGTGCCAAGGTAATCTGTGTACTTTCTTAGTCCTGAGTGGAATATTTTCTTTGAATATATCTAAAGCCTTAGACAAGAATAAATTGAAACAATTTATAACATCCAGTTGATTGAATATATTTCCCCAGTTGATATTGTTAAGTATACTATTTAGATGAGACCAATCGCACAGACTATAGCTAAAATTCGAATTTATAAAAATTTATCTCTAAAATGAGTGGGATGTGATGCAAATCCGGTTCAGATATAGGAGAAGTACTAACAACGCATTGCACAAATACCTAAATATTCTAAAAGTAAAAGCTTTTGTATTCATTGGCTTTGTTTTTTGTTATCACATTTGCTAGTACATTAAGAGTAAATACCAATTTGGGAGGATATTTTTTATATTTTCCCCCAGCTTTTATTTGCATATCTTTTAATGTTTTAATAGTATTATTATATTTATGAAGAGATATATTAGCTATATTAGATCGATTATATTAGCTAGATTATATATTAGTGCTAATGGAGTACAAGGTTTATAAAATCCTCTTTTTACATAATTATAAATTTTGAAAATGAAGAGATTTTGTAAGGTAGCCTCGGCCAAGGATGAATCATTTTCAGGTCATAGCTGATAGCATTTTCTTTGTCTTGTGTAGATGTAGACTCAAAAATGCACTAAACACTGCTCCCAAACAAATTCAAAATTTTTACAAATTTGATAAAATTTTCCTATTCCATGTGATTTTTGTGTGATAAAAATTTGTTTTCCATAATAAGCACATTTTCCTCTGGCATGAAACGTGTAAGAATTAAAACAATACAAATTTTATATGGGTACAGGTCACAGAGGTGGTTGATTGCTTGACTGGAGTTTCATCTGCCTCAGGTTCAATTCTTAAAAAAATGTCCAAATGGATTGTTCTAATAAAATGGGTCATTTTGGTGATTTAGTTCTTAAATGCATGACTCCAGTACCAGTTCAGTAGTTCTCATAGTTCTCAGGTAGAAAATTGAATCCACCAAAAAACAAAAAAAAATATAAAGAAAATCCCAGATGGGAAAGAGAAAATCTAAATACAGGCGAGGAATCAGCAACTTTGAATTATTCTTAAAATTCTATTAATTCTCGACCCATTATAAACCAATCTAAAACCGAAAACTGAATATTGTTAATATTTTCCATGATTCTTTACTTTGGAAATAGATCATGAGTCATTCCATATAAAATCGTGTAATCGGCAAAGCCAGGTCACCTCGGATCTTGCCCAAACTTAGTAAGAATCTTCTTTAGGGTTCCAAAAAAGGAAGTCCGAAGTTATAAATTTTTCTCATGCTCCACTTCGACACAGCGCGAATTAAAAAATTGGAAAAGTGTATTTTTAATGCTTTCCTTTTTTCACTGTAAAATTGGTTTGGTTAAAGATATCTTCACGTTTGAGATGGCGTTCTAAAGCTAAATCAGAGTAGTTTTATTTTAATTTAATTTAAATCCACATATTTAATACCCACGATTAATAACATCAGGCTGAAAATATGTACATTTTTATGACTTTTCGTGGTGTTTAGCTGACTTCAGTATCCATACGGTTGAATGTAAGCAGCTAATGTTTCTCAGCCATCAAAGGCACATCTTTCAACAGAAAATAAACCTACGATTGACTAGTTCCGCCTGCTCCTTATAAAAATAACGGTTCTTGAAGTTTATGAATTTCAAAAACTTGCATACTTTAGGCTATAAAATGGACGTGTTTGGTACGAAGTAAGAAACTGAAAATTACATAGTATTTAGTTCTTAACCAAAACTTCAAAGCTCTGCAAGCTCGTTATGTTATTTTCATAGTTTGCGCATGTACAGCTTTATTAGACATCGAAATAAAGTTTATGAATAAGCAAAAAAAAAAAAATTGCCTGCGTACGTAACGCTACAGCCCGCTATTTGGCTCATATGGAGAAGTTTTATTTTTTATTTCCCTCCTCTGCCCCAAAAATGGTCCCTGTATCCGCCACTGACTTTCAAAAAGATTTAAGATATCACGATGAAATTTTAACATGAGAAAATATAGCACAGTGGTAAAGATGCAATTTGAATGAGTGTCATTATCGCTTCCCGATAAATATCAAAATTGTTTAAGGGGAAAAAAACAATTTTTACTCCCTTCTGCAATCTCTGGATCTAGCAAAATCCAAGCCAGAATATTATACTCATTTTAGTGAGTCTCGCATTGGTTAGCACGAGACGTCCTCATAAAATCTCGGAAATACCTCGTATACTACGTAAACCTCGCAAGTTTGCGTTATGTATATGTTATCATCTGTTTCAAACAAAAAAGTTTGCGAGGTTCTCGCATTGATGGATTGGCTGGGAGACTGTCTGCGAATTGCTGCATATTAAGCAGCTCAATTCTAAAGTCATTTCTGACTGCACGATGGGATTTTGGTAGATGCAGTAGGTGATGATTAGGGTGTAAGGACGCATTCCAGTTTAGAAGGAATTACCTAGTAAGTAGTTGGCAATGGTCTTTAACTGGTATAACCTTAGTTTCTATGTACAGGTGGTTGGTGTGTGTCATTAAATAACATCCTGTCCTGAGTGCGGAGTTTTGCACTGTATGCAGGTTACGCCACTGGGGATAGCTGATGCTTTAATGTTATAATGCGAATTGGAATAATATGAATATGGAACATTGGAACAATATGAACTAACTTGAAATATTTTCGGTCCAACTCTGCTATCTCTTTCCTACTATCTAATGTTCTACCTGTTTCTTTGATACAGTTGCTCATGCTTGCACTAGTGGGGGTATTCACGGTCGTTAGTTATATACATTATTTGCACCTTCCTATAAACAAAGAGGTTCTGGAGACTGGAAGGTGGGGGGGGGAGAGAGGGTTTTAATAAAAATTGTGCTCAACTTTTCTGTTTCCTAAATCATTTCCTATCTCAGTACGTTTTCATTTTCAGGTTTGTCTGGAGTATTTTTGGCTGCTGATCACAAAAAACTTCAGCTTTATTCGTATATTTCCATTTGTAGGAGTTTGAAAAAAAGTTGATTTATTTAAAAGAGTAACATAGAAGTTTCAATACAAAACACAGTTCATACAAAAAATATTTTAAATTTTTACAAAAACCAAAAAAAAAATTAAAATCTACGAATATTCACTAAACCTAAATTTTACAGATTCGAGATCAGCAGAAGGTAATGCCACAACCCAGATACCGTTTTGCTGTTGTACAGTGTATATTTTATAATAATGAGCGATAAAGTGTTCAAAACTTTTGGCAATCGACAAATATTTTTTAACCCAGTAGTACCCAGAAGCACCCAGTATTTTATTTTTCTCTATGTACTTTAACTGTCCTTAAGATAGTTGTTAACAGCTATGAATCTTTCCTTGGCGAATTGTAAATTTGAAAGAGAAGACAGAGTAGTAGCTTTAATTTTGATGTGTCTTTCTCTTCGATTCTAAAGTGGCAAACTATCTGCCATGCTGCATAATGAGAATTTAAAAAACACTAAAATAAGTTTTCCCACAAACTATTCTAAAAAGTAAACTGAATTAAACCATACCAAGCTGCTTTAATACCCCCACACAAACACCTCCTAAGATTGAGCTTTTGCAATTTTAAGTCACTACTAGGATATGGAGGTTTAGCTTTTCAGAGTTTTAAAATATGGAAATGGTAAATTTAAAAGTTTCCCCATTATTTCATATTTTCAATTCTCTTTCACACACGCACATGCAAAGTACCATAAATTATAATTGCATTTATTGTGTATGTCCCATACGATGCAATTATTTACACTACATACAACTGTACCTACTACTACATACTTATACTCCACACCATACTACCATACAATACTTAAGTATACGAAAATTTTATTAAGAAGATTTTAGTGAAAATCTCATACCATTTAGGAATTACAATTATACTTGACTATATGTATATGAATATGTATATGATCATGTCGATGCTAGTGGTGATGTTGATGCTTTGGCTACTGAAGCTGTTACTGTTGTTGTTGTTCTTAGCCTGTAGAGTATGAGGGACACATGTACATACCATTCGGGTATATATAAGGTAGGTAGAAGATTTTGAACGATAGAATTAATAGCTTAAAAACATCTTGGCATAAAGACAAATGACCTCACGTTGCGGCTGGGTAAATGTGTGTGTAATAGTTACTTAATGTAATCCACAAGAGCAAAACAGAATAGAGAATAGGACATGGATAGGATAGCATAGATATACAATAAATATACATACATACTTATAATAGTGTACTATAGTCACAGTTTTGGAGCATGCTAATGTTGGCAAAGTGTTGCTGCTACTGCTACCAATACAATTACAATAACAAATATAACTACTATTACTGACGGATCCAAGGGGAGATTTTGGGGTTAAAATCCCTACCTTATCGATGTAAATCTTATACATTTTGGGAAGAAAAAGAAGAAAATTTTAAGCCCCCATTAGAAAAACTCTGGATCCGGTAGTGGCTACTACTACTGCAACAACTATTACCACTATCTACTATGGCTGATGCTGTGTTGTCATGGTTAAAGCATCGAGTACAACAATAACAAAGAAACCAGATGACGAACGTTATAGCTCTGCTGGTTGAGAGGGGGAGGAGGAGAAGTAATGCATAGTAAAGAGAGAAAATTTGTTTGCCAAAGTGTTGTCTTTCGGGTTTGGCAAACATATCAGCAGCAGTAGTAGTAGTAATGGTAAAAACATGTGAAAAAAAACGAAAAATAGATAAATACAAAAATAGAAAAAACAATCAAACCCCGTTACAGTAAACCGAATTAAAGAAAATCTGTTTATTTTTCTGGAAACGGGAAGATGCGGGGGTGAAGAAGATGCACAAAAGATGTGTACCGATGGAAAGAAGAGAAAGCACAAGCACTCGAAGAAGAAAGAGTATCAAGAATATGCAATATAGTCGATGATGATATACCGTTAGTTGTATTTGGTATTGTATGTGTGTCTGTGTAGGTACATAGTGACTTTAATATGCGTTTTTGTTTGTTTTTTGTTGCATTTGGCAAGTAGTCAACAAAATCTCTTCTCTGTGCATCAAAAAAAAATAGTAAATATAATTTCGAGTGGGTAACACGATTGGGAATAACTAGTACGATAGAGCAAACGGAATTGGAAAAGAGCAGCTTGGCCAAAACCAGAAAAATACAAAAACAAATGGGAAAACAATCATGATCTATATATTCATGCATACGTGAAGTTATATTATTTTT